>JAWWEW010000112.1:100736537-100751031 GCA_035583185.1 Anabacerthia variegaticeps | reverse complement strand
AAAATCTTGAGTGCAGAATGACTTAGTATTTCAGGTAGAATTGCTAAGAGTTCATTTTCAAATGTAACACTGAACATCGCGTTGGAAGTTTACTCTTAAGATGTGATAGAATGTCTGTCTTGGTAGTGGTGCTGTGGAACAGTTCTTTTTAGAATACAGAATTCTTAGAAACATGGAATGGTTTGAGTTGGAAGGGATCTTTGAAGATCAGCTAGTCTAACCCTCCAGCCATCGGGGTTTATAACACAAATAGAAAACTAACATGTTTATAATACAGTTAAAAACTAAGTTTTGAATTATTTTTATTCCATGTATTTAAATTTGCTCTAAATAACTTCTGAATATCATTGTTTGAATATTGTTTTATAGGATGGAGGATAATGCTGCATTTTGTAACTGTCAAAGAAGGATCCAAACATGAATACTTTAGTAGTTGTTAATAGCATAAGGAGCCTTGCTCTTTCAGATTTGCTGAAAGGTACAATTAAATTCTGTATGATCTATCAGAAGAAACCTGGATACAAGTAGGGTACTTTCAGGCACCAAAGACAAAAATCAGGGCATAAGGTGTTAGACATTCTTCCAGTCACAGAGGCTTTGGGAAGGTCAGAATACTTACAGTAGAAACGCAGCAAAGCCTGTATATGTAAGATACTATATTTTTAAAAAAAATGATTTATGTTATCTTTTTGCTTAGTTTTTTTAAAATTAAACATCAAATTACTCTTTCAGGAACTTACAAGCCAAGGGTGCGCTGTTTTGATACCTATCAGTTGTCCCAGAAATTTGAAAGATGCTTAGATTCTGAAGGTTAGTATAAGCTATGGTTGTCAATAGAAGGTGTCTTGCATACATAATTCAGGTTGGACTTGAATACAAATTTCTCTCCCTGTGCTGAGTGGACAAAGTGTACTTTAGGGGAACACAGGAATTTAGAGTGAAACTTCACTTAGTCTTTATCTCTGTATTTTTCCCTTGTCCTCCCACTTCAGAGTTCTTTTTCCTCTTGGAGCAGTGTGAGGAATGTAGGATTTATGCTGAGCCAGTAAGCCTGGGTCTTGGAGGGTGATTGTGGCTGAAGTCTGTGTTCTGTTTGGGGAATGTGACATGGGTAGAGAGGCTGGGTGGTGGTCAGATCTCCCTTCTTTCCCCTTCTGTGAAGCAGTAAGGTAGGAGAATGCACTGCAGTTGCTCTGTTTTCTCTCTGGAGCCCAGGCTCGGTAGATGAGTTACAGGGAAAAGGGAATTTCCTGAGAGGGAATTTTGTTTGTTGGTGTGTTTGTTTGGTTTGAGTTTTTTTGTTTTCTTGTAAACAAGGTACTTAGGGATAGCTGGTAGCATGGCCAAGGCCCTAATTACACTTTGTTTCCTGCTAATTTGGAGGGAGAACAACTGTTGTGAGGAAAACAAGGAGCCATCTAGACAATGGGGAACGGAGAGTCAGCTGGCAGTTAGACATGGGGAGGAGCTGCCATGACTGAGCTTTTTAAGGTGCCTAAGTTTGGGGAATGATGGGTGGTTTTTGTTGCTTTTGTTCTTTTGGGTTTTTTTTGTTTGGTTGGGGTTTTTTTTGGAAGACCAGTGACTGAAAACTGGGATACAGGGGTGACCAAAACAATGAGGGGATGAGCATGTTCATTACAGAAGAATTGAACTGGTCTAACTGATATGTGTGAAAGTGCTGTGAAAATTAAATTTGAGAACTGTTGAGTTAGCTCAGGAAAAGTGTAGTAGAACATGGGAGTGGATTTGTGCCCTCTGCCTCAGGACTACAAGGAGTCATGTAGGGTGAAGGCACAGTGCTAGAACACAGTAAAAGGGGCAGGGTTTCAGAGAGTGGGGAGAGAGCGTATGGCAAGAGTGAGACCCACTTTGAAAGAGTAGAAGTAGTTGTAATAGTAAATGCTTGCTGGTTGGTAATTAGAGCTTAAAGTAAACTTTTTTGAACTGGCATCTTATAGACTGCAGAAGTATATTTAATTTGAAGTATAGGGTAGAGTCACTTCAGGTAACTTTAAATGAGTTATTTAAATGGAACCAATTTAACTGAAGCAGCTGCTCCCTAATGTTCCCAACCCAGCTCATTTAAAACTAGGCAAAGTTCAATATAGTACAGTGTTCAGCATGAATAGTAGTTTTCACATTTGTGATTTTTTTGAGTCTTAGAACATTTTTTGTGGAAGTGCTGGCCCCTTAGAAGGACTGCACATGCAAGTTTATGCATACATGTCCAAATTTATGTAATTTTTTATCACCTTTGATGGATTGTCAAAGATCCATGGACCACACAGTCACTGAAAACCATTTGATTAGACCTTCCCTGCACCAATAAAATACACGGTTGAGCATTGTGTTGGGGAACGTGTCAAGTATACAAGAACGATAAAAAGATTACAGGATGCTTCATATGTTTTTAAAGTTTTAGAAAACTACTTACTGTTTTGCAAATGAAGCTGTGTAATTAAAGATTTTATCGCAATGCCTGCTTTATGCATTGACACCTGTGGGGAATACTTACATGACTCAAGATTAGCATGAGTGTAAATGTTTCCAGGATTTATGCCAGTGTTTGCAAATAAGTTTGCTTACTTAGTTGACTTAACATTCTCTTGCTTTCTCCTCTAGTGGTTACATTTGAGATCTTATCAGATGATTACTCAAAGGTATGTCTAATGTTCTCAATGTATTAATGAAAAAATTGTTTAGTATGTATATTAAAATGCATTTTCATATATAGTAAAGGCAGTCAATCAACACAACTTCTGGAACAGAGAAATTTTTTTTTAAAAAAAGAAACTGGATAAACATTTTTTGTATCTTCAAAATGTTGTTTGTTTTCTTTGTCTGTTTGTATTATAATTTGCCACTTTTAGAGTCTTTTTTCTGTAGTATAGAAAAACTTCTAATACTGATGTACCCTACAAACAAAAAATATGAAAAATGAAATTAGCTATTCTTTCTAGGGTAACATTTAGTCACAATCTTATATGATGTGGTACACAGATACACCATTTTGGAGATGTGGGATAACTTTAGGTAAGTTAATCACCTGATTTGTTAGTGTAGACATGATGATTATGAACATGAATAAGGCAAAAATTGCAGAGAGAAGTAACATCTTTTTTTTAGTTTCATTTATTTTTAAAGGAAATGCTGTACCTGAGGGAATCACCTGAGTTCTTAGGACCACCAGCCCTTTTTTTGGTCCAACACACTTAAATACGAAATTTAAGCATATATAATCTCATTAGAACAAGACTTACTTTTTTATTTAAGTTTTTATTCTACTGCTTTTTCTATGTGAAGACCTTAGCATTTCAGGTACAGGTTTATTTTAATTACTACTCTGTTTGATCAGAGACACGATCATCTAGCGTTCCAGCTTTTCAAATTTTTTCATGTGAGATTTCCAAGGAAGTGTGTGAATTCAAGTAGCAGAAGGTGATGATCAGTACAGTAGCCTCCCACCTGTCTGTCAGTTGTATTCACTTCTAATGAAAGAGGACACAAATATATTCAAGTCCAATATTGTAGAAATTTATCTTCAAATAGAAAGTTATTAGAGGTAAGACAGTTACTAGCAGAATACTTGGGTGCTTTTGGCAGCTGTCAAAAACTTCCTGGTATCTTTTTGGAGGTAGAAAATTTACTTTTCTCATTGGAAGCAAACTGCATGTTCTGTCTTCCTTGTAAGAGGTTTTTTTTGTTCTACTGGTAGTGAACTAAGAGAATGTAATACTGATATTTTTAAATTAAATAGGATTTAATTTTGTGTTGTTATAGTTGATTTAGCTTCTGTACTGCATCAAAGTGCAGACATTTCTTCTTCTGCAATGACAATAGAGAAAAGATTTGGTCTGGGCATTGTTTCACACAGAGAAGTGAAGAACTTTGCTTGTTTTAAGCCTCCAGTTAAAAGCATAAAGGCATTAGGCACACAAGGGAATGCCTGGGATGGATATGAACACCATTGTTTAACATCAGATGTGTAACAGTATCTGTAATACCGTATGAAATCATAGTTGCACTTCTGAAAGATGATGTTCTGCTTATTCTTGGACTAAGATGAGTGAGTCCATGCGTAAAAGTTGGCTTGTGATATCAGAAAAAGCACACAGGTAAGGAGGAACTTAATGATAATTAGGCATGAAGTGCTACCCCAGGTCAGGACTTTTCCTGTGTCTTCTAAGGGAGGAATATAAAGATGTATAAATAAAGATAACAGATTCAAAGCAACTTTTGTACCTCACCCTTCTTGAACTTCTCATCCTTATATTTGCATAGCTAGCAATGTAGTTCAGCAGTAGAAAATTTTAAATCTTCATTATCTACTGTTTTTTAGAAGATGAATGTACTGCACATGCTAAATTAAACTAGCACTCTTCTCATCTAAGCTAAAAAGGGATGAGGCTCAGATTCAAAAGTTGGCCTGTGATTATCCATATCATTCATGGCATGAGTTTTGGCCAGGCCAGCTCTGCCTCCATAGCACAGTTCCTGAGCATGGTTTGAGGTACAGCATGAGTGTAACAGGTGGTGTGGGGGACACTGTCTCTGGAGCAGGAAGGGTTCCTTCATGTGGGTATGTGCCATGTTAACTTGCCATCAGGACTGTAATGGCAGGTTCTGGGCTATTTCATTTACTGGTGTAGATCGAGCCCTCTGGTAATGTCTCCCTGTGGGGTTTTTCCAGGACTCAGATGTTTGTCTAAGTTCGGAAAGAAACAGCGTTTTTCCTGAGTTAGCAAACAACAAAAATGCAGAAAGATCATTGGTGTCACTTATTTGAACACTGCCATGCATAAGGTTGTGTAGTTCATGTGCTTAGTACCAGTGACCATACTCATGTCTGTGTAGCATCATACCTGGAAGAAATTAATAACTGTAGTGTCTTAAAAGAAATACAGATGTTAATTTTGCTGCAGCAAAACTACTGCTGATTAACTACTACTGATTGCAGAGTCACTTTCAAGGTGTCACATATACTCTTGTGAATATGCATGTAATATATTAACAAAACTCTCTGCCATGGCTAGTGAGAATGGTGAAGCACTAGTTGATTCTATCATTTCAGTAGAAATTGTTCAAACATGTGATGAGCTAGTGTGAGCTTGAAAAAAAATCACTGGAGTTTGTGCTGTAAGGCAGGTTGGGGGAGCATGCTGTCATTTCGGTACGTTTCAGTGATTTCTATTTTATTTTCAGATTGTCTTCTTGCAGTGCGGCAGGTTTGTGGAGTTTCATTCACAACATGGCCATTACTACAGGACAAGAATACCTAAATTTGGTAGAGATTTCTCTTACCACTATCCATCATGTGACCTGTATTTTGTAGGAGCAAGGTATTAAGTGAATTACTTTGTTTCAGTTTTGTTAGAAATGTTTTCCAAGAAAAAAAATGAACACTAAAATACTATAAAACTTAAAACATGGAAAAAGTGGCAATTCCTTCCAGATTAATAATGGAGCCTATGTAGAGTGGAAGATGTGGGAAATAATTCCGTTTTCTGTGCTTTTTTAAACTTTTCTTTCTGTGATGTTAAAACCAGGTACATCATATATTTGCAGATTTCTATTAAAAATTGCAAGTTAGCGTCCTGTTCTAAAAAGTATTTAGCATCTGGGAAAATTAAATTACTTTTTCTATCTTGCTTTGTATTTCATTGCTGTAAAGTGTGAGTTAAATCACATAATTGAGTTTGTGAAAAGACAGTAAAAATAAAACAAGGTCATAGTGTTTCAAACAAAATAAGTAGAAATTCAAGATGTGGCTTAAATCGTAGGAAAGTAAAAGATCTTGAGAAATTAGTTAATGTACCTTTTTCTTGGAAAAACAGTAATTGGTAGGATATTGAAGTACTGGTGAACATGCACATTTTTCTCTGTATTTTTAATACTGAAGTATAGATCTGTCTTGTAGATTTTGAAGTCTGAAAATGGCATATTTGTCAAAATTAGGCTCTGAGTAATAATCTTTACAATATCTCCAAACTTACAGCAGTGTTTTTCAGTATTTGTAAGAGGCAGGAGTAATTTTGGGGTTTTATTTTGTAGTTCTGAAGTATACAGGCTAAATCTGGAACAAGGAAGATTTCTGAACTCGCTGCAAACTGAAGCTTCGTAAGTAATGCGTGACATCTGTCTGTCTTCTTTCCACCAGGTGGAAGCAGACTACTAGCATGCTCACCATCAGTACTCTCTGAATACTGCCCAAATGCATTGCAGAGTTGAAAAGGAACATATGCCGAGTCTGAGTCTCATTTTATTTTATGTTCTGCAATTTTTTTGTTCTAGTTTTTAAACTTAATTGAGTGTTCTTTTGTGGATATTTTAAAATTGCTTAATACGGACTTATAATGGGTATTATATAACTTGATCTTAGGAGCATTTCATTAAAACTTTGCCATTATTGCTCAATTTAGCCATCATATAGAGAACTACCCACAGGGTATGTACTTTCCCAGACATGTCTTTGTCCTTCTGCTCTTGGAGTAGCCCAAAGAGAATTTTTATATCTCTAGCATGTGTCTGAGTCTTTTGAAGACTGTACCAGAGCAGGAACTGAGTTTATTTCATGTGGGGAGAGGTAGATGAGAAAAACAGACTTCATTAGATGAAGTGGCTAGTTGGTGGGCAGCAGCTGGTGTTCCGTGGGTAGGATAGCTTAATGGACAAAGCACTGTTTGGGAAGGCACAGTAAGAAACTGAGTAACAGAAAAAAAAGGGCGAAATTCTAGAGAGGGAGAGATAAGGGTGTAGTGTAAAATTTGGATTAGAATAGGATTGAAGTTGTGAGAAGGTTTTGAGGTGGGGGACTTGGGTGACTTACATAATTAGAGGTGGAGAGCTTTCGGTGAAAGAAGTTGGAAAGTGGTGGGATAAGTGCTGTAGAGAGAAACGTTTGTACTTTGAGAGAATTGTTGTTAAAATACAGGGCTCTGGAGTGCCCTGTTGAGAAACAGGATCCTTGGGTGAGAGAAAGGAAAACAGGCCATTCATCAAACAGAATGTGTTGAAGATGTCAGCTTTCGAACATAAGTAATCAGACAGATTTTTTGACATAATTAGAATTGGAAAACAATTTAGGTTGGAAAAGACCTCTAAGATCATTGAGTCCAACCATTAACCCAGCACTGCCAAGTCCACCACTAAACCATGTCCCCAAATGCCACATGTACTCATCTTTTAAATACCTCCAGGGATGGTGACTTAACCGCTTCCCAGGGTAGCCAGTTCCAATGCTTCACAACCTCTTCAGTGAAGAAATTTTTCCTGATATCCAATCTAAACCTCCCATGGCACAACTTGAGGCCATTTCCTCTTGTCTGTTGAGTTGTTTAAGAATATAGTGGAGCAGAGCAATATGGCAAGGCTTGGTGGTGGGTGGTGGGCATGGGTAGAGAAATGTACAATCATTCAGGCTGGAGAGAACCTCAGAGCCCAGCCCTCTGATCAGGACATGGTCACACAGAATGCAGATGAATTTTCCCAGGGGCTTCTTGAGAATTTCAGAGGTGGAAATTTCTTAACCTCTATTTCTCAACCCATTCCAGTGCTTAAGTTATTCTTACAATTTAAAAATATTATTCCTACATCACCTTAAGTATGGGAAGCTGCTGTTTTGTGGCCATCTGTCCCTCCCTCCAATTTTTGCTTTTCCAAGCTGAGCAATAGTGTACATGATTACAAAAATATTTTTAGTTGTGCATGTGTTGAATTACTCTGAGGTCATTAAACTTGCTGCTTTTTCTGTTTTAGAGAGAGTAATGTCTGTGACATAAATCCTGTACACTTCTTGTTTGCTATGGGTACAGCTGAGGTAAATGTTTGCACTTCTTTTATGAAAAGGCCAGTAGTGTTTTTTTCATTTTTGTATTAGTTTGCATGAGGATAAGAAGAAATCATAAACCTAATTTGTTAATTTGATCTTATTTGCTATGTTAGATATAGATACGTTAAGATGACTTTTTAGAGCATAGTGCAGATAAAATGTCTGAGTTACTTGGTTGCTGAGATGCTTGAGGTTTTGCAGATGGCAGAGAAAATAATGTTATCTTGATTTGCAGTAAAGCCATCTGGAGAAATTAGCTAGCATGTGTACCCTATTAATTTTAGGAAAATTAGCGTTAATTATTTTGATTCAGATCACATTTTAAAAAGTAGAACTGAAATGTGTGCAGCTTGTATGTCATTATTAGAACCCCTCATGTCAGCCTAGGAAATTTTATTAATTATTCGTGTGTTAAATAATTCATAATTTTATTTAAACATTTTCAGAATACCAGGCGTTGTGTAAGCTTGAACCATATTTTCTAAACTTTTTAGGGTAAAGTGGAATGCTGGGATCCTAGAACTAGAAATCGAGTTGGGCTGTTGGACTGTGCTTTAAGCAGTGTGACAGCAGACACAGAGTGAGTAAAGGCTACCTTTTCTTTTGGTTTTTTTCCAGAAGTTTTGCTTTTAGAAATAAATCCCATTTGGCATTAAAATGACCTGCCTGTGGTCTTCTCTTCTCATTGCTAGTGTGAATAAAGGGTGTTGTTAGTCATAAAGGTGTTCTCTTAGTCATTGATCTGAGTAGTAGTGGCTATTTTTCAAAGAAAATACAAATTATACATGTAAACAGTGCAGCTTTTTGAAGTAGTATTTTTTGAGTGATGCCTGTAAATTATTTTACAGTAATTATCTTAGCTATTTTTAACATTGAAAGGATTATTTGCAGCCTTTATTGAGGAATGCCTAACTATAAGCATTGTGCTTTGCAGGATAGATGGTTTGCCATCCATTTCCGCACTGCAGTTTGATGGAGCTTTGAATATGGCTGTTGGAACTTCTACTGGACAGGTAAATTTAACTTCATCTGCCACAATTCTGAGGAGATCCTGTCCTTGCATTTCCCAATCCGAGTCTATCATACATTAAGTGCAGTTATTATTACTTCAAGTATTTATAAGACCATAAATTACATATATAGAGTAGCCATAGTCAAACTGCAGTTTAATTTTGTCAGATGGTCTTTCTCTTTGGAATACTGTAGGGGCCACTTAAAATCATCATAACCTACATACTATTTAACTTCAAATTTGCAGTTTTTGTACAACTTGAGTCAAGTATGTGGGAAAGTTGCTGCTTTTTGAGACTATTAGTACCATCTCAGTGCAACATATGTGCATCCCTTGTCTTGACAGTAGCTAAAGAAGGAGAAGTGATTGTCTTTCAACTGTTGTTTTAACTGTCTTGATATAAAGAATAATTTAAATTCATTTATTCATTGCTTCCATCGTGTTTGTAAAGTGAAGTGTGGGGATTGTGTCCTGCCTTCATCAGTGTTTTCATGCCTGTAGTAAATTAGCGTGTTCAAGAGCAGACGCATTTGTAAGAATTGTGCTTACAATGTTACTATACATGTCAGGTTTTATTGGAGATTGTATATTTGATTAAATAAACTGATAATGTTTTTCCTAAAAGTTATTGGTATTCACACTTTACATATGAAAGATTTAAGGTCTTTCTCAAGTCCCATAGGAAATTTTGAAGATAAAAATACAGGTTTCTGTTAGACAGGGCGTTTACTTTCCTTAACATAAAAAATTACATTTTATAGTGTTTCACTGAGGGAAAGTGATACTGAATCTGGAAGGGAGTCAGAAAATATAAGCTGTGTAAGAACAGCACAGCAATCTGAAAGTTAAATGTTAGTAATTACAAAATGCTAAGAATCTTGAAAATGGTTCATCTTATTCAATAGAAACGAAAAAGTGTATAGAAAGATGGTGAGGTCTTAAATTTGTTAATTTTTGTAGATTGAAGCATACTGAGGTTAAAATACATTGCCAGAATAAATTGGGCTCACTTAATAAGTTATTTTCAGAATTTAATTGTATTTCTTCTATGTAAATCCTGTCCATGTATTTAAGTAACAAAAGCTCAAGTTTAGTTAAATATTTAGTGAAGATCTGGTGAGCATGACTTCCTTGCAATCTTACAATATTATAAATTTAATCTGTCTCATATTTTTCAAGGTTTTATTATATGATCTCCGGTCTAGTAATCCATTAATAGTCAAAGATCACCACTATGGCCTGCCTATTAAATCCATTCAGTTTCACCGTCAGTTGGATTTAATTATCTCTGCGGATTCTCGAATCATAAAAATGTGGAACAAAGATACGGTAAGTGCTTTTAGGTTGCTGCATTCAGATTTCTTATTCTTTACTTTATCTGGGCGGGGTTTTTTGTTTTGTTTTGGGGGGTTTTTGTATAGCTTGAATAATAAAGCTGAAATTGAGTGTAGGAAGTTGAGTTTTTAATGTGTCCTAATTTACATACCATTTTGTCCTGTCTGACTAAATCAACATCTGGGAAGTTATTCAACAGCCTGTCAGGTATAAAGATATACTCTTAGGGGGTTTTTAGCTGTTTGTACATGTCTGGCCAAGAGGCTTTTCAGTAGAGGGATTTAAACATAAAAAGTAGTATCTTGGCCATTGCCTTGGTTTGTGTATTTCTCACAGTGTGCTTGAATACATCCAGTTACCATTTTTCATAAGAGGAAATACGTTCATTCCCATTCCCTGCTCAGAAAAGGGTTAATTTCAAAGGTAGATCAGTTAGTTAATGACCTATGAAAATCAGGTGCTGCTTGTTTTCACAGAAACCTATTTGGATACTAAGCAGATACTATGCCTAGATCCAAATAGCAACGGGTCTTATGCTGTATTACTGGATTATGTTGCAATAGGCAATGTCTTTATCCCTGCCTTTTGCACCTCTCAGTGAAATTGAAATCTCTAATTTTCATAACACTTTCTTTCATTATATTATGCTGTTTGTATCTTTTGGTCAGTGGAGCTTGCACAAAATATATTACCCCATGGATTCATAGTAATACCATTGTAACTTGGGTCAGTTTGAGGGGCTACGTGTAGTCACTGTATTCCTTCTGAAGAACATGCTCCATCTATGCTTTTCTGACTTTATAGTGAAACATACCAAGAGTAATTGTAGCGGAGGCTTTTTTTCTGATTCTTTCAGGCAGAATTGTTGTGTTGCTTCATGAACTTTCAACAGCCTCTTATTTTTTCTGTGATCGCAAGCAGTTTTTTGTAAGCTCCTCTACAGTTAATTTTTATTGTTTGAAAGACCAAGTAAATTATTGGTTATTATTTAAAACATCTGTAGTGGCCTCTCTCCATTTTTCCTAGGTATGTATGTTTCCCTCGTTGAGATTGAAACGCTGTAAGGTTTGTCAGGTGGCCTCTGGTGGGAAAAGGGAGGGTTTCTTACTGCTGGAAGGCAAAGATAGCTTTGGACTCTTTCCTAGAGTGTGTTCCAGCTGGCTCCACCTCTCCCAGATGCTGGTTCCTGACTATCTCTGGCTAGGAACCAACTGCAGAGGCAGACTTTGGGGTGGAGAGCATATGGCTTTGATACCAGAATAGCCCCATGCTGAGACGTGCCTTGGGGTGGGGAGCACGAGGCTTTTGTCTGCTGAGACCGGGGTGGAGGAGGACTCCTCTTAATCATCAGGGAGAGACCAGAGGTGGGTGGGGTAACAGCATGTAACTGGAAGGGAAAGGAAGGGCCCAGAAAGGTAGGTGGGATTGCTGCAGGGAAGGAAAAAAAGAGGAACAGGATCAAAATTTGCTCTGTTCCTGTCCCTCATTTAGAACCGTGTAGGCATGTACTCTCATGCTTCAGATTATGTGGCCCACTTCTTAGAGACTCTTCCTTTACTGGCTGTCTTGTGTGTTGGCTTATAAGAGCACCTGTATTTTGTCTGGGTTTTTCAGACTCTGTTCCAATTCTTATTATTTTGAGAATGTTTCCTGCTTTTACCTCTTTTTTAAATAACCTTTATAGCTTCAATTCTGATAGACGCTAGATACCACTTGTATTTTATATTAAGAACTCTTTAATACTGAGTTTGTAAATTATAAATAAAGTGCTGAGCTATTTTGCTTTTCATATAGACATTAGCATGGCGGAAGAACCAAGTTCCAAATTCAAATTCCACTCCCAATCCGTTGTTTCAGCCACTCACACTTACCAAAGTTAAATGATTTAAAACTACCACATTCAGAGTTGAATAAAGTGGGGATTACATTGACACTGTGCCAGGAACTTACGGACCTCAGCCTCGCTTTTGCGTAAAATAAAGTAAATCTGATAGATCTTTTCAACACAGAAGTGTCAGTTGAAAAATTAGAGGTGCCACTGTACATTGCTGTGTCTTCAATAACCAGTAGGCTGTGCTTCCTTGTAAGAGATTGGATCAGAGATAAAATACAATACTGAAATCCTTGTGTTATGTTCAGATATTTAATAACATTTTATTGTTCTGTGAAATCTGTTCCGTCTTTATTCCATCATGTTTCTTAGCTTCTATAATGGCTGTTCTTAATGTTTAGATATACTGACTTAATTATTCTTTGGAATTCTTTATAATTTATCTTCTTCCTACAATTTCAGGGGAAGATATTTACTTCAATGGAGCCAGAACATGGTATAAATGATGTCTGCCTGTATCCAAATTCAGGTGTGTTAATTATATTAATATCTTTTTACGTTCAAAAGGAAAAGTGTGTGTTAAGCCAAGCTGTGGTCTCTTTTTCTGTTTAGGTGATATGACTTGGGTGTCCTTTCCTCCTTACTACAGAGCTAGGAATAAAGGGTTACTTGCCAGTTAGTGTCCTTGTTTCCTCTGCATCTGTATTACATTGGTGCCTCTTTGCAGTTAGAAGCTGCTGTGCTGTTAATTGAGTGATTGACCTCTTTTACTCTTTCAAATATCTCAAGTGATTCATTTCATAAGAATAGTAATTCTGGCCTATTGTCTCGGCTATGTCCCAGATGAGTTACAGCTTGCTTTCTAGAGCTAGGAAAAATCTCTTTACAGAAAGTTTACAGATTTCATCTTTCCTTGATTCAGATACAGCACTTACTGTGCCCTCCCTTAGACGTAATACTTTGGTTTTAAGTGTGAATTCCTAAGTGCAGAGATTTGCATGCTTTTTGTGACTGTTCTGAGACTTGTTGCATCTCATAATGTTATGTTTAGAGATCAAAACTGAGGGTCACTTTTAACCATGGTTTCCAGGACTTATCTTACGAGTAAAAACTTTTTTACAAAGTGGTGGTTGTATGTGCAGGTGTGCTTTGGTTGTACTTCAGATTGTAATTGGTCTTCATTTTCCAGGTTCATCTGAATTGCTTTAGTTCTTTACTACTGTGAGACACCTACTCCCTTTCTAGAAAGCAGTAGTGAAAAAGTTGATGTAAGTTAGGGCCACTAGGATGGCACAGAGCAAAATTCTTGGAACAGGGAACGCCTGTGTTGCAAACTGCCATTATCCTTATTTTAGAGAGAGGTAGCAGCAGATACAGAGTGACTTGGACTTCAATTCATGCTAGCAGTTAAAATTTAAGACTGCAGATAAGCGAGTTTGGGATTGCTAACAAGTTAAAACTTGTAAGTGTCTTTTCTGCCCACTTCAGTTAAGAATGTGTTGGGTGTTTTTTTTCTTTTTTTGTTAAGATGAGCACTGAAATACTGATCTCTGATGAGATGGTAGGAAATTTTGACCTTACAGAGCAGGGTATGTGTTGTGTGCCCTAGTTATGTGTATGAGTTCATGTAGGTGTATTTGAGAGTAACTGTAATAACCTGATGGACTGTGCAGGATGGAGGTAGAGAAACCTGATCTCTCATCCATAGTGGAGGTCATTGGAGCAAATTATCTTTAGCACTTCGTCCAGGTTTCACCTTTGATGAGCTTATTAGTTTGATCCAAAAGAGAACCCAAGAGCAAATTAACATCCATGCAGCATTGATGATGAAGAGCTCATCACAGGGAGTGAAACAGAAATAAGTTGCTTGACACTGTAGAGTCTTAGTGTAATTTAGGTTGGAAGGTACCTCTGGGAGTTGTGTATTTCCTGCTCCAAGTGGAACCAACTTGAAGTTAAAGGCAACTTCGAAGTCTGTCAGGTTGCTCCGGTCATAACCAGTCAAGTTTGAATAGGTCAGAGATGGGCATTACTCAACTGTGGACGCTCTGTAGCTTCTGTGTTATGTGGACATGCCTCATGGGCTTTTGCAGAAATGATTTTCATGAGACTGTGCAGGAGGAATCTTGTAGCACAGAGAATTGAATGCACGTATCTCCCTAAAGTTACTGTTGGACATTGCTTTTCATGTGTCTGTGATCTAGATTGTGCATTCCATTCTTATGTCCCATATCTCCTCCGTAACTCAGTTCTGCTTCTCTTGCTGTTCTTTCTTTAGCCATGTCTGCAGGGCAACAGGTTGATGGGTTTTGGTAAGAACTGTTGTAGTTTCAAAGCTGGGTTGTATTTAAGTCTTATGGCAACAGAGGGAGAAAAATAGAACATGTTGCAATGGAAATTGAGAGATTTAAGGTAACAGGTGGTATATCACGTTTGTCGTAAATACTGTTGGACCAGCATTTAAGATGCCTAAAGCCATCTCATG
>JAWWEW010000112.1:100696503-100736437 GCA_035583185.1 Anabacerthia variegaticeps | reverse complement strand
TCAGAATTTAAAGAATAATAATGATTGGATATATGAAAATTGGGAATCACTTTTAGTAAGATGAACTTGCGGTTATGGAAAGTTGGAAATATAACATGATTTAAGTGTCAGTATGGCTTTGGCTCAGTGCTGTTCTTGGTGTTCCAGCATTCTTAGAGCACTGCTGGATGCATGGCACAGGAAACCCAAGAGATCTTGCCTAGTTTGTGTTTTAATTCTTCATGTGGCACTGCGGCTCAGAAAGTCCAAACCCCAGACTCACCTTTATGACAGTTTTAACACTGCATTGTCACAATTACAAAGAAAAAAAATAAAAAGTGAAACTACTTTGTAACATAAACCATTCCAAATTATATCTGAAATAGTGAGTACATTAGTGGATGAAGGAGGTGCTACAGATGTCATTTACCTGGGCTCTTGTGTAAGGCCTTTGACAGTTTACTGCAAATTGGAGAGACATGGATTTGGTGGGTGGACTGTTCAGGGGATGAGGAATTGGTTGGATAGTCTCATCCAGAAGTAGTGGTTGACAGCTCACTGTCCAGATCAGATCAGTGCCAAGTAGTGTCCGTCAGGGGTCCATATTGGGACCATTGTTATTTAATATCTTCATCAGTGACACAGTGGGATCAAGAGCACCCTCACCAAGCTGGCAGATGCCACAAAGCTGAGTGCTACTTCTGACACACCTGAAGGACAGGATGCCATCCAGGGAGACCTGGACAAGCTCAAGAAGTGGGCCCATGGGAACTTCATGCAGACAAACCACAGGGTGCTGCATGTGGGTCGGGGCAACCCCTGGTATCAATACAGGCTGGGGGATGAATAGATCAAGAGCAGCCAAATGAAAAGGAGCTGGGCGTGCTGGTGGATAAGAGGCTGGATGTGAGCTGGCAATGTGCACTCACAGCCCGGAAAGCCAAATGTGTCCTGGGCTGCATCAAAAACAACATGGTCAGCAGGTCAAGGGAGGTGATTCTGAGTGAGACCTATCTGGAGTTCTGCATCCAGCTCTGGGGTCCCCTCTACAGGAAGGACATCGACCTGTTGGAGCGAGTCTAGAGGAGACCACAAAAGCAGTCAGAGGACTTCAGCATTTCTCCTATGAAGAAGATGGGGTGAGAGAGTTGGTGTTCAGCCTAGAGAAGAGAAGGCTCTGGGGAGACCTTATTGTGGCCTTTCAGGGTTCAAAAGGGGCTTATCAGAAAGATGGGGACAAGCTTTTTAGCGGGGCCTGTTACAGGACAAATGGTTTTAAACTAAAAGGGGACATATTTAGACTAGATATAAGGAATTCTTTTTGGTGAGGGTGGTGAAACACTGGCAGAGGTTTCCTAGAGAAGTAGGGAGTGCCCCATCGCTGGAAACATTGAAGGGCAGGTTGGATGGGACTCTGAGCGACCAGATCTAGTTGAAGATGTCCGTGACTCTTGTAGGGGGTGTGGGGTTGGACTAGATGACCTTTAAAGATCCCTTCCAAACCAAACTATTCTGTAGTTCTATAATTCTAGCAGTTATGGTTAACTGTAGATCAGTATACTGTGAATTATTCTTCTTTTGGTGGGAGTTTTGTTGTAGCTGGGTTTTTTTGACTGAACTATTTCACCAACAACCTTCAGTGTTACTACCTTTCCTGGAAAGCAAACCCTTCTGTATATTTGATCAAACTACATGCTGACAAACTTTAGTGGATCTTTTAATAGTTACTAATATCTTTCTCTGATCACACATACACAGAGTGGGCCTGGGGGAAAAAGGGTTTACCACTTACTGAGTAGCCTTTAGTCAACTTGATTTAGGTTGTAGAGTATAAATAAAACATGACAGCATCTTCAGTGGTTAGAAATCTGTGCCTCATTTGTTTCAATTATTGTGGAAAAAAAATTTGAAGTTGAAAATCGGCATTTTCTAAAGCTGCTTCTCCTGTGTGATCCCACTTCATACTCCCATTTTCATTCCTCTACAATCATGATACTGTATTTCAGACCATTTTCCAAAGATGGTCTTATTAAAACTTCTGAAAAAAGGTTCTCATTTATTTCCCTTTTAAAGTGATTAAACTAGGCTGTTATGTAGTTTGTTAGGGTGTGGTCTCTGCCCATAAAAAGTGGTTAAAACTAACAAGCTGAAGGAATGAAAATGCGTGGAATAGACTTCTCTTTTCACACAGTTGTTTGGTTTTTTTCATTCTTCTATTTCCCTTGTAGTATACACCCATGTACTGTTCTGAAGTCTGGTTTTATCTTCCTGTAATTATTGGTGGAAGACTCTCAAAGAGGAGGTTTTCCCTTTACTGTCATCTTTGAAGCACCTGCAGAATTACTTCTGTCTTGAATTCTAGTGATTCATATTCAGTCAATGGAGAAATGCTTTGTTTCATGAAATAGTAGTGAGCATGCTGTTAAGGGAGCATGTAACCTATATACTGTACTGTAGTACTCTGTGTGTGTGTGTATATTTATATATGTATATGCTATAAATTCTTGCTTTTTCCTTAAATTACCTGCAAACCTTTCCAGATACCATTTTTAGCCTGTTTGCTGACTAAGCTTTCACAAATATCTTGCTTTGCCAGGAAAGCAAGCCCCCTTTTTTCTGACATTTTAAGTCCAGCTGCATTGTGTATTTATAATAAAAGGATTAGGTAGGAAGGATTACTCCACCCATGTTAATTGCATTCCTCTAGTTGGGTGTAAATTATATTTCTGCCCTCTGGGTGTGTAGTAATTGACCCAATTATTCATAGTCTCAGTGGCATATGTTACAGTTCTTTCAGATCAGAGTGTTATCTAATTTGATGGCTCTTTTCTTCTTCATATTCAGTCACTTGTATTACCTGGTGATCAGCTTGGAAAGATCTTCATTAGAAAGATAAAATTGAGATAAACATAGATGTATATGCCAAATGTATTACTCTTTTACATAGAAGGAAATTGAGAGTATTTCTGATTTTGAATTTACATGAAGTCTTGTGGCAGTAGGAGACTTTTCACAGATTTTAATATTGCTGCTGTAGTTTTTTTAGATTCAGAGTACTTAAAACCCTTATTCATGGTGTTTCTCAGGTATATTCATAGATATTTCAAACTCTACATTTGTCCTGGTTGGCTAATATCACTAATAATACTTCTGTTGAAGCCACCGTATCCTGTCTCTCATGTTGTGTGGAGAAGGGGCTGTTGTGTTGATTTCCCAAGATGAAATATGAATTAAGGTGCAAACCATGTTATTTATGGCTTTGTTTAGACTACAGGTGTGTGTTTAAAAATCAAACAAAAACTCAAAACCCTCATGTATTAATAATGCAAATTATGCCCAAGGTAGGTTTTAAGTGCAGTATTAACTGGGTTTGTTCTGAACAGTATTATGGGATGAACTGTTTAAAATCATTTTGAAAATGGGCAGCCCACATTTGTCAGGGCTTAGTGTTGCTTGAAGTGGTGCTGAACAGTTAAGGCAGAGGACAAAGGGGAATCAATATGTAGGAGATGAAGCTTTGTTAATTATGCTGCTATCACACGTTTTTTTCCATGGTATTTGACGCAACGGTTTGTTATGGGTCTCAATGTTCCATTGCAGGCCAAGAATATGTACTGTGTGAGCGTTCTTTTTTAAAGCAGTGTTATCCTTTTGTGACCAGTATTTTTAAATGTGGAAATCTCTTTTTAGGAATGCTAATGACTGCCAATGAAGCCCCTAAAATGAATATCTATTATATACCAGTAAGTAATACAAATTGTTGCTGATATTGCTCTGTAAAGACATGGTTGTTTGGTGCCATTCAGGTATTTTTGTTGAAAAAATATTTCTGTAAATTCACATCTTCATTCTCTGACTTGTCACAATAAAGTAAATTTAAATTAACCATAATTTATTAATGTAACATATTGAATTACTTAAAAAACAGCCTGTAATTTGCCTTTTTCTACCAGTTCCAAAATTGACTAATGGCCATAGAAAATTCCAGTGAAGCTTTACTGGAAAAAGTAAGGTTTTTTGATAGATGTTCAGAAAAGGATTCCTAAATAGAGAATATATTTCAAGATAATAATTTTGCTTTGTTATGAAACACTTCATTAGTGTCTCAAATACGTGGTACCTACTGACACAGTCATAACAGTAAATATTCTTTGCTGCTCTGACAAATGTTATTGTGTGGCTTCAAGTATTGCTCTTGGCTGTAGCTTCTGCTCAATGCCCTACTTCAGTTGCAGCTTTTCACTGGGTAATCTCTTTGCTTAACTGTAGATTTAACTATATGCTATATCTGCAGATTGGTTTTAGGGACACTTAACAGAAAACCTTCTAGTGTTAGGGAATGGTACAGAAAATTACACCTGCATTTCACTCTTGGTTTAGTTTCTGCAGTGCATTCTCTAGGGGTTTTTTTTTGTACTGGTAGAAGTTAGATGGTAGGATACCTATGTAGATATTATATGCAGAGTAGCTGACCAGACTCTAAAAGTAGATACACTTCTTCTTAAGTAATTTTCACATTCTGGACAAACTGTAAAATTTATTAATATTGAAACATATATTTAACTGTTTTTTAAATTAGCCAAAAAGTCTTCATTCAGATAATTGATTTTAAATTCATTTATATTTGCTTTTGTTTATATTTGCTTTTTGTTTAGCTCATTTCTGGGTCATCCCATTGCCATCTCCGCCATGCCATCTTTATTACACTTGAGATGGACATTCATCAGCTTACATTTTTCTTTGTACAGTAGACACTATATACCTGTTGTATTTACATGTTCAAACACAACAGTATACCCCTCTAAACAATTCTGCAACAATCTGGTTGTATTTACTTACATTTTTGCATTTAAAGAAAGGTAAAACTTTATACATGAGTTCTATGGGTGTCATTTATATAAGGTTGTTCTTTGTTCTTTGTATGTAAATTACCTATTTCTCTAATTCATCTCTAACCAATACACGTCTTGAACAGGTGATGTTCTGTGCTTTGGATAATAAAGGGGGAAAGAAAATAACTTCATATTTATGACAAAGTATTAGCTGTTGTTAGAAGCTGAACACTTTGTAAGGTTAAGAGAGTAGCTCTTCAAGCATTTTTTCCTATTGTCTTTTTAATTAATGGATATGGGAAGACAAACTCCTATATTTTCAAAGTTTTTAAAACTGGAATGGATTAGTTACTCAATTCAAGTAATTCAGATGGAAAAAGCATTCCTTCTGTCACTAAAGTTCAACTTCTCTCTGAAAATTGTGCACTGAGATTTTTTTTTATGCAGGTGTGCATGGTACATGAGCTCAACAGTGATAGTACATTAGAGGTGCTTATCCAACTTAGCCAAAAGTTACTTCATTGTCTTGATGGTCACCAATGTTTGTTAGAAGTTGTTCAAGCTAGTAATATTTTGAGCGCTCTTGCACATATTATAAATCAAAATGAAAAATACTTATTTTTTGCTCTATCAAAAATCTCACTCTCGTAGAATCCTTCGTGAATACTGAATTCATGTTTCCGAAGTCAGACAAGCAATTTTTAGGCAAGAAACGTAAGCACTCTGTGATTTCAGATCATATGTAGAGACATTATTGCAAACATGAATACTATCTAGTATTTTTGCAGCATGAAGGCTATTTCAATGAAGATTAACATAAATTTTTCTGTAAATCATCTTTTTTCACCATTCTTTGTTTATTGGTATCTGCATCTACCTAAACTTTTTGGGATCGTACCTTTTAGTGGGTTTTATATTCACAGTGACTCATGAATATGCAAATAGGCCCAAATAATGAATGTTAAAGCATAAATCCAAATATGAGTTCTATTTTTGGTGTATTGTGTACAATTTAAAATTTAATTCAGAGGCTACTGCCCAGATTAAATTTGTTTTTTGAATAAGCTAAACTTCTCCAGTATCCATGGTTTTGAGTTTGAAGGTCTGCTAAGGATACCTTGAATACTGTAATCATTTTTTAGTTGGCAATCTGTGGTTCATTTTAAAACATGTACTACTTATTTTAGAAAAGTTAAATGTAGTGAGAAGTTACTTTGAAATAGAGACAGAACTCTCACACTCTAGTCTGACTTTTTTACCCTGTCTGCCTTTTTACAGGCAAGACTGAAGGGGCTGGCACAGACAGTATTGTATAATTGAAGGGGTTTTACTGCATTTCCTAAAAATCAAGTATGTAGCTCACTACATCTGTTTTTGTTGGCAGTTTTGGTTGTTTTTTTTTTTTTTTAATCTACCTTTTAAATGAAGAAAATATAAAAGGGGGCAGTTGTGTCAGCCTTAAACTGCTCCAGGGCATTTGTTATTAAGGAAAACTCAATGTTATTAACATGTTCATGTTACAGTTTTATTCCTTGATCTTCTGGGCTAGTTATTTGAGCTCAGAAATGCACACCTGTCCTTTCTGTGTCAGAAGATTATTAATACATGGGGGTTTTTTTCATCCTTGGAACACTTAGTATTCCTTTCACTGGCAAAAATGAATGGGTCTTCGGAGGAATACTTTAAAGGACCTGATCTCTTTTCATGGTCTCATTTTCTGGCCTTTTCTACGAACGAGGATTCACAGTGTTTTCAATGGGTAACTTAATTTTCTATTCGTTTGTTTACTTTGAAATGGATGTGCATACTGCTAAAACTGTGTCCTCTGTCTTTGAGATGTTGACATGAACTGAGTTGTAAGTCTTCTTGAATTCCACGACAGAATAAATGTCTGGGGGAAGTGTTACTACTGTAAAGGACAGTTGTGTTTCTTGGAAGTCCTTTTGTGTAAATAAAATCCATTTGATTGTCCTAGCCCTTCATTGCCCTGTAGTGCTAGTAATTAGCTTGTTTTAAATCTTCATTGAAACAGCTACAAAGGATTGCCATGGCTATGGCCAAGGAGGGTACTTAAAACTCAAATGTGTGGTGCTGTGCTCTATGTAAGAAAAGCATGGATGGGTGCAGACAGTCCCAGCATCCTCTGTCCGTGATTGAAGTTGGCCAGACAGTGTAGGACTGTGCCCAGCCTAATATACCCTCAGCAGGTTTTATTAGTGTGGGCACAGTGCTGTGCTAACATAGCTACATGACTGCTGAACTAGAACTGGCTCGTGGCCGGCCAGCTTGGAGTACGGTCTGACTGAGCTCATGTCTGACTGAATTATCTGTGTACATGTGCCCATTCTCTCCATTGTTAATGCCAAGGCTGAATTTCCATTTCAAACCAAAAAATGACTCTCAAACTTCAGGATTATAAAAGATTTGACAATGGGTATCATAATATTGTCTGTAAATAAAATGGCATTAGCTTTTCCTGAAGAATTTTCATCAAGGTAGGTATGGCAATTGAGACTAGGAATGTCTGAGAACGCTACGCATTTCTTATAAAAAAGTTAAAAGTCACTACAGTTGTTTCTTTTGTGTGCAGAGATATTAGTAGAGGAAATAAAGGTGATTTTTTGGTTTACTAGAAAGGACAGGCAGGTTTGCTTTTAAATGGGAAGAAGATACCTTACATAGGTACACAGTGCAGAGAGTGAGCAAAAGCCAAATTGAATCTGACCGTTAAAGTTAAATTTTTGTTTAACATAGGTAACAATTTGAGTGGCTTAGCTTAGAGACTTTGTTTTGTTTTGTTTTATATTTTTGGGCTTTAATGAGGGCAAGTGCCTCTGACTGGAATTGGGCTGTTTGCCAATAGTTTAATAGCTAACTTGCAGTTTATGCAAACATTTGGAACCTACTTCTTGCCAGCTGGCTTCCTGGTGCATCACTTTGATGTGTGCCTAGGGAAGGTTGAAATGAAAGTTGTATGTGCCTTGGGATAGTTTTTAGACTACTGACTCAGAAACATAAGTTGAGTCAATAGTGCAACCTGGCCCTGGCCAAAGAAATGAAGAGAGGCAGAAGTTCCACTGACACATGGTGGTCCACTGGCCTGGGATCTAAGATGAGTCAGATTCTGTTTGAGTTTAATTAGGGCTGTCAGCTTCCATGACATATAACGTTCTCTTTTCAGGCTGTACAGAAACCCCCCCCTACATGTCTGCTCCTGGATGCTCTGGGTGGAAAGCAAGGGGCATAGGTGTTATTCTGAGTGTTTACTATTGGGTACGTGAACATGTCTGATCTTAGCACAGACATTGTAAATCAGTCCTGTCTCCTTTATTGGACTCAAAACTTTGAGTTACATTCTGAAACTGAAACTTGCTCTATTCATTAGGCTGTTAAAAGAAGAGAGCAATTAAGCATGTAATTAATTGAGTGTAATATTCTGTGTACTGGATTTTTTTTTGCTTTCCTGCAGTGTTGGCAGAACACTCCCTGTTGAGGCTAGAAGCAATGTACTTTTGGTGTAGCGAAGATATTAAGCTCTTTAAGAAAAAATAAATCCTGGAGCATCCCTGGCTTCTTTTCAGGTGGTTTTGGAAAATCATTTGATATCCTAGCACTCTTCTAGTTCAGGGCTGTTGGAGTTATAAGCTGGAAATGTTTCAAGAGCAAGTAATTCTTGCCTACTCAGTCACTGAGTTTCTCCAAGAGTATAAGGGGTCTGGTTTGTAATACGGTACCCACTTTGGATATGTGGATCTCTATATTGCTAGAAATATTAGTAATTTTGTTCTCTTCAAATTGGGTGGCTTTTCAGCTAAACCAGCTATTCCTGATACTTCTTTCCTTTCATGCACGGTATTTCAATTAATTTTGTTTTGCCTTTTTTCTTTTTTTTTCTTTTTCTTTTTTTAGTTTTAGATACTCTTCTAGCCTGGTTTAATTACTGTTTGTCACCATCTCTTTGTTTTGAATATGCCTTAAAAATGCTTAAAAAATACAGATTTTTTAAGGTTTAGAAAACCTTAGAAAAACCAGTTTTTCCTTAGTAGTTGAACCCTGAAATAACATAATCACAGATTAAGGTAACAAATCCTACTAGCTTGTATGTTTTCAATCAATGCAATGGATATTTGATGAAACAAATCTGTAGAGTGAACTTGTACTAAAGGAAATATAAGTGAAGGCAGTTTTTTTTAATACCGTAGTTCATCCCCTTTGTTTCTTTCTTGATGCTATTTTGGGGTAGCTCTGGAGCATAAATTAAGGATGAACATGCTTTGGTTCAATTGTAGGCATCCAGGTTATCTGCTTTTAAACCTCCTTGTGGCTGAATTGACCAGAGTTGTGTCCAGTTCACTTACAGACAGAAAAAAAGCATTTATCTGAAGTAGATTAGTATTTTATGTCATCCTGGTGATGGAGTGCTCTCACTGGTTCTATACAAGATGTTATGACTATCAGATATCGATTTTTACAGTCTGTTATTTTTCACTTTAAAAGACGTGGGAGGTTTCTCATGTGTAGTACTCTCCACACTTACCTACATCCGTGGTCACAGCCTTTTAGAATAGTTTTATCACTGTAAGACTTACGTTCTCATCCTTTCATTGTTTTGGGTTCTACTGATTGTCTTTTTCTCTCTTGGGTCCTTATAGGGTAGTAATACAGACAAACACCTGTCCACATCTTATACTTATGCCCTGAAGACCAATGTTCTATATATTCAGCTGCCATTCCAATGGCTTGTGGGTGCTGTTGGAGTTACAGTGAGATCTTCTGAACTGACCTTTTGCTTCTGCATGGTAAAAACTATGAAGCAAATGACGCAATTCTTTTTGTATTTGTGCCTGGCATTCCATATCAATGGAACAGATTAGGACTAGCATATGAGATTTTGATTTCTTTTAGGATGTTTTCATGTCTTCTCATTGGCCGTATTAGGTCATTCTGCATTAGTGCTGCCTCAGCTGTTGTCTTGAAGATCGTATGATGAGGCTCTGGTTTTTAGAAGACAGTTGCCAGAAGACAGTTGTTCATCTCCTTCAATACAGCCCTTACCTAAGAAGTTTTAGGGAGAGTGCAAAGCAGCAGTGAAGCTGTTTTGTGCTAAGAGATTTTTTTCTATCCTGAAACAATAAATAATGTAGAAAAACATTTAATTCTCATGGGAAGAAAAAAACCACAATAAAAATATGGTAGTTGTGATGTAGAATGGAAAATGTTGGTCTTAACCTTAGTTTGCTCATTTTGAGAACTGACATGACTGGAAAGCAGGGTTGTTACGAAGTAGTGTATTACAGTTGTGCTTTGGGGCTGCCAAGTGTCAAAATAGGAAACTTTCCAGTAATAAAAAGACACTTGAGTACATATTTGGCCTTTAAGTTAATTATGAGTTTTGATATATCAGTCTTGTAGAACTCTGTTTTCCATCCAGAACAGTCTCATCCTTCACATGGAAAATCGTGCAAACAATATAAAAAGAATGTCTGGTGAATGATATATTACCTACCTCACAGTATTTACAAGCATAGGAAAAAAGTTGTTTATCTTCACAAACAGAAATGTGAGCTTCCTACTTTTAACCTAAACACTTTCAAACTGAAAAATAACCTGCTGGACTCACTCCCAACAAAGGATATCCTCCATTTCCCATGTGCTGGCTGAGAGGCACTTATCACATGTATTTAGAAGGAAAACACCAGTGTGCAGTAATCAGGAAACAATTTTTGATCTTCCTGTAAAACTTGTTTTAGATGTTTTTTGGTGCTGATCATATGGTACTTTGACATCACGTATAGATTATGAAGGTGTATGAACCCTGCTCAGTGCTGTTGTGTCTCATTGTAAGCTGGGCAGCGCTTCATTATTTTGTGATCAGACAGCAGCAGCATGCTGAATGTTAAGTTCATACTTGCTTATAGCTTACATCATACACTTCACAGGGCACAGGAGAAAACTCTTAAACGTAGCAGTTGTATGGAATTATATCATGTTGTTGCTCTGACCGTTGATAGAAGACTCACATGTGTTTTAGTGTTGTGACTCTTTGTTGAGCAATTGGTAGTAATGGACCCTCTGTTCTTGAGTTCCAGTTTTCAGGGGGGAATGTGCTTCTCTTTTTTTAAGCCTTGAGTATCTAAAAGAAATTGCGCTTGTTCTTTCCTTTGGGCCATCTATTCTTTACTTGACTTCTGAAAATTTAGAGGTGCAGTTACCCAGCTTTAGTTAGTGAAGAGAGAAGCAATCACAGATAATGAAAATATGTAATTGCTGAAAGTTTTGTACTGTGCTATGGTCTATCAGTACTTAATAAGAACTAGTGTCTTTCTTAGTTTTTGAATCAGAAAAGACAAAGCACATGAGAATTTTCTTTGTGCTAATTTCGACTAAGTCTTTATTTCATTATATTTGAAAGCAGAGTGTTATCTGTATTGTCATCTTCTGTGCTGTACTCAGTAGTGAATCAAATGTGTTGAGTTATGACCATTTGATGCCGAAATAATGAGAGTTATGAAGATTTAAGATTTCTATCACAGAAACCTGAGAGGTAAATAAAACCATCACATATGTGAAAGCTTTCAAATATTTATTTGAAATATATCTCCTACTCAAAATTATTTCATAAATTATATAAAGTTTCTTCTCTGTAGCATTATGCACTGTAAAGAGGTTGGTTTATGCTGTGCTTATCTTTATTATCTGTCTGGAGGAGTTGCACATTCCCAGCAGGTAGTTGCTTTTCCTTCCTTTTGTGATGTCTGGCAGTAGTTGTATAAACTCACAGAGAAGTCTTCCTCCCAGGTTTGCAAAGAGCAATTAAGCTGCAACAGTAGGGAGTTATTAGAAGCTCACACATTCCTAGATTTCCAGTAGTTTTTCAGTTATGTTAGGTAGACATACAGCTGGATTTGCCATTACCTTTACATCCCATAAATTTCCCTAAAATGCGGATCACAA
Organism: Anabacerthia variegaticeps; assembly: GCA_035583185.1. NCBI lineage: Eukaryota > Metazoa > Chordata > Aves > Passeriformes > Furnariidae > Anabacerthia > Anabacerthia variegaticeps. The sequence continues at coordinate 100,724,672 of JAWWEW010000112.1, read as the reverse complement.
TCAAGTACAGTAAAGTCATTTAAACAAAACTTAAAGATATTTATGCTGTAACATTCCATGGCATCTGGCTTGTACTATAAAAGCCTTGTTGTTTCCAGCCACTTAGTAGCATGAAAGGCAGGACCCCAGATAATGTGACAATGGAGAAATTTTCCTGTCCCATCAGAGAAATGGAGAAGGAGACTTGTCGGGACTTTGTATTTCTGGCTTACTTTTCTTGGTTCTTACTTGTTAATTTAGGTTGCTGTCTGAGGCTATTGTATACTTAACAGAATTAATGCATGTGTTATTCTCACCTCTATTGGTAGAAGAAATTTCATCCATTGATGGCCTATTTGCCTAGTATTGCACAAAATGCCACTATGTTTTTGAGAGACAGATTTCTGAACATGTTGGAACAGTTAGAAGGTGTGTAGAAGTTCTTTCCTTGTTTAAAGGAAAGGCTGAGGTAGTTAGGAAGTCTCCCACTTGGCATTACCTTGTCTGTCACTCCTGCAGTCGCAATTGTAAATGCCAAGGGGAAGCTTTGTGAGGGATTAATTTTTGGAAGAGTATTGTGATAGTGCGTGTGTGTGTGTGTTTGTAAAACCATGTAAACTGTGGCAGTAGTGTCACTTGTGAGGAGGGGTGTGCTGGCTCAGTGGCACTGAGTCAATGAACAGTAAATTGGCTTTGTGAAGGTTCTAATGAGTACCAGAACCTATGGTAACAGCACTTAGTCATATATGGCAGGGAATGGGAAGTGTGGATGACCAAAGTAAAATATGATTTCCGCCTTTTATTGTCAGCGAGGCTGATCAGCTGATCATACCTGACCTGCACCTTTTTCTCTTCATGGGTAAAGAAACAGACAGTCAGCAAATGTTCATTGGTGAATAAAAACTGAAGTGAGTCTCAGCTGAACTTACTGCACAGTATTTACCTAAGTGCCTCTATTTTTACAGCAGATATGCTATAGGAGCTGCAGTATTAGAATAAGAACAGACTTTCGGGAACTTTTGATTAATTTGCAGCTGATATTTTAGGGAAAGTGCTTGAAGCAGGTCATGCTTGTAACACGTGCGTTGAGAAGCCACTCTCCTTTTACCTTTTGCGCTTCATTTGAATAGTTTACTTCATGTGAAAATAATGGGTTCTTCAAGTTTCAATCTGTTTTTCTGACCTTACATTCTCATCTCCAGTTGCCCAGAGATCTAAAATCTGTAGAGAGTATGATAAATAAATTATCCATAGCAATACTGATGAAGTGTTTGGCATTTATGTGCGTCAGCATGTGAGAACATGATAGGGGCATTTGTGAAAGCATCAGACCCCTTTACTCTTAATGGCACAGTTGGTGTGTCACAGATGATTTGACAAGTGTCCTTTTTCTGCCCTGTCTTGTGAGGAAAAGAGTTATTCTTTACCGTTTTAAGGCGTAACTTTATTTGCTGAGAAATCATTTGCTGTTCCTATCTTGAGGGCATTTTTTCCCAACATTATGAGCAACTCAACCATTGTCTCTCTCAAAAGATGGTGACTTCAGCAAGAACATTCACAGTGAGAGCAGACCTGTGACTGGTTAACTGACTGTAATGTCAGATCAGAGAGTATGAGATTAAAAGAACCCCCACCACTATAAAGCCAAACTGCTTGAATTAGAAAAAGAAATACTTACTATCTGATAACTACCAGGGCAGAAAGATTTAGTACCTCATTCCTAGAAGATGCATGCAAGTTCCTGCAGCAGTTTTTGTTTAATACTGGGAAGATCTTAAAAGCAACATTTACTTTATCATGCTCTCTAAGGAGTAAAACTTCCAAATAGTTGATTTGGCAGCTTCCATAGTACAGTGAAAGGTAGGAAAACCAACTATCCAACTCTCTGATAATGAATCTGCCAAAAATGTCTGGATGTGCTGGAGTTAGGATGAGAGAAAGAGCCAATTCATTGTATAGTTCAGTGAAATTTATGAGTGTGTGGGCTTAAAACCAACTGCGATGCTGTTGTCAGTAGTATGCCAAAAAGAATGAATGTGCTGTTTGGTCTCTCTTGGTCATGCCTGTATTCCAGTGAGCTACTTGATGTCTGTTAAAGCACTAAATCTACACCGTATGATGTAAGGTGATTGAAAGCATGAACAGATGAAAAATATATGGGAGATTTGTTTGGAGTTTGTTCCCCAAACCAATTTAATGTAGAGAATTAAAGAATTTTATTTGGTGCATTAAATAGAATTACTCATGAGATTAACAGAGCATAATTGGAGTTGACTGTAGAGCATTCATAGGAAGAAAGAAGATTACAAAAGAATGGCAGAGTTCAAAATGACAAATTGTTTGGAGGACTTTGGTTGCTAAGGGAAATGCTGTATATGGAAACGTAGTAGATAGAAACATAACAAGATAATGTGATCCCAGGCTCCTTTCTAATAAGAGCTGATCTGGGCTTCCTGAAACTCTTGGGCTGCTTATGATTGAAGGTCGAAAGCATAGAAACAAGAATGAAGAGCTGCAGCTTTTCACATGTACAAAGTAGAAATAATCCATCTGTTTTTTGAGAGTTACCGATTGCAAATTGATTTAATGCTAACTCTTAATAATTTGCAACAAAGCATTCTTTGTTCTCTTGATTTTTCAATACATCTAGATGGAAACTTTGCAAAGTCACTAAATTTTGAGATCTGTCCAGTTCTTAAAATTAGAGAACAAAACATTGAAAAGAGTGCTCTTAAAATGAATAGTAATTAATAATTCATGTAATTGCATTAATTAAACTTGGCTATACAATTAGGGAGCTAATTATGTTTAAAATGCAATTTCATGTTTCAATCACTGCCCACACCCTGGGGATCACTCTTTTCTTTTTTTTCCTCTCCCTCATTAGACCTTCTGTAATCTCCTTCTGTTAAATGGCATGATTGAAGCTGAGAATATGTGTGCATAGACGTGCATTTGTTTTCTCCAGCAGATGTGTCCTGTTAAAGGTTTAAAATGCATTACAATGTGTCATTTTATTTAAAAAAAAAACAAGCAAAATTAAGATTTTATTATTTGTCTTCTCCAAAGAATTATTTTTGTCTCTTATAGGTAAATATAGATATGAAGTCATTGAGTCATATGTATAAAATATATTTAATTTAAAGAAATGATAGTCTAGAAAATAAGTGCTTTAAGTTTAGGTTTTGGTTTTGTTTTTTAATGGGAACAGAGAAATAGAGGAGCTTCCTTGGATCATGGAGTCCCACCTTATCACAGGCAATCAGATTGTATAATATTTTTCTGGAATATTTCAGATTTATCTGAAAATTAGTTGACAGTTGCTCCCCATTATCTCCATTTAAAAGGCTGGTCAGGAGTCGCATTCCTCTGATGCTTAACTAACCTCTAATTTACAGAGTTGTGATAACTTTGTATGTAGTTATATTCTCTTGCAAGTGTTGCTATCTCAGAAATCCTCCTTGCAGCTTTCACTGTACTTGCTATAGTTTGCATGCACATTGTACAGAAGGTCTCCACTCAGTCATTAATAATTTTACACAATACACTGTACTTAGAGCTCTGTGGAAGGCCTTAAAAATATGCTATTTTTGTTGTAATTACCGTTATTCAAATAGTATGGCAGTGAATGATTTAATTAGTACATTTTTGCTGCATGGTAATGGTCTTAGTCTAACTTAAAATCTTTAGAAGGTACCGCAACAAAAAGTTGGAAGATTTTTGAAAGAAGGTTTTATTTCTGAAATACAAAAGAGCAGTGATATGATATACTTTCATGCTTATTTTACTTATTTTACTAACTGTATGACTGTGGTATGGTAGAGTTAACTTTTGTGAAGCTGGAGTTCCTCTTAAACTGTGTTGCTGTCTTGTACAGCCATGGCAGGTAAGACTTCTGCTTTCCAAACCTGAAACTGTTTGGTTGAATGATGTTCACATGCATCAAGTTAGTCTTCTAGAGGGAATTCAGACAGCCTAAACTTTTCAAATTCTATTCTATTTTCAGATCTGCTTGATGCTGTCTGTGAACATTTTGTGTATTTTTGATTGCTAAAGTACATCAGTGAAGAGTGGGAGGAGTTTTGGCTGTTTGAGTCTTAATATACTTTGACATCATGTTTACTGCTGAAGAGTTTATCACTGCCTTGTATGAAATCTTCCAGGGACTTACTGTTTAACATCCTTAAGAACAGATTTTAGAACCTGTTTTTAGTCACTGAGAAGAAAAGAGCAAATGTTTGGTTCGCTCCTGTAGAGCTGGTCTCAGCAATCTTCAAACAGATATGTAACAATGCTTGTCTGTATGTGCATTCAAAGTAATTTAATTTAAATCTCTTGACAGCTGACTCTGGAAGCTTCTACACATTCTGGGCTTCTTTTAAGTTGTTGAGCATGTTTAATGCTAGTTAGAATTAGGACAGTTTTTTAATGGGTCTAAGGGCTCTGCAGAGCTGATTATCAAATTGTTGAGTGGCATTTAAAAGTGTACAAATACTGTCTGGTGTTCCAGAGTAAAGACAAGAAACATCTGTTGTAGGCTGGGAATAATACCTATGCTGTCCTAGGGTTCATTAATTTCGGGAGAATTACAATGACAAGATGATATTTTCTGCAGAAGTGCTCAGGAATTAGGCATGGCCATAAGAACATTGCTGTACCATGTAAGATTTGTGGTGCTACAAGACTATAAGATCAAACATCTTGTAGAATAGAAGGCAAGGAACTGTGATTTTTTGAAGTTATTTTACAATATTTAAAAAAATATTTTTCTGTCAACTCTTTCCTCTTCCATTTTTGAGCAGTTTAACCTTGGGTTTGTTTCTGCTAGTTGTAGGTTGGACTACTCGTAATATTTTGTGTTTCTGTGTCTAAAGTTAAAAAAGTCTAACGTGTACTAAATAAAATTTGACATTAGATAGCCCAATGCTAGTAATTATGAAGTCCTCATTTTTACTTCCGGTGGTTTAGAATAAGATGAAAGGCAGTGGTGAGGAGTCTGTGTTACTGGTGTGTTGTAGTGGTAGGTTTGGCTGCATGGCTCGCTGTGGGGAGGAGGGGACCTGCGTGAGCCATGACTCTGTCTTGCAGTGTGGTGGTGGGACACTGTGGGATAACCATGCTTTGGTCACCTCCGGGGTGCTGTTTCCAGTTGGTGAAGGAGGAAAGCGCTGGGAGGGGAGCAGAGCATGGACCATCCCACCCACTTGCTGCTGGCAGGGCCCAGCCTGCAGGTGAAGCTCCTCTGTTGATAGGCAAAAATAGTTGCAAAGTAGTCTTCTTGACTTTGAGCAGCAACTGGCAGAAATTGTCTCGAGAAGTGGTTATCCTAGTGAAAACACAGTAATAAAACAGCAAAAACAGTGGCTCTGTCGTTGTTGGTGAGCTGTATTGGGTTTCTGTGGCCAGTTTTGGGTAGTTGAGGGGCTACAGAAGTGGCTTCTGTGAGAAGCTGGCCCCATGTCTGGTAGAGCCAATGCCAGCTGGCTCCAGGACAGACATGCCACTGGCCAAGGCTGAGCCCATCAGGAATGACAGTAACACCCCACTGACAAAACATTTAAGAAGGGGAAAAAAAGTTATTGGGCAGATGAAAGTTGTAGCCAGAGAAGAGTGGAGTGAGAACGTGAACAACAATGTCAGCGGAGAAGGAGGACGAGGAGGTGCTCCAGGTGCCAGAGCTGAGGTTCCTGTGCAGACCATGGTGAAGCAGGATGGCCCCCTGCAGCCCATGGAGAACCACGAGAGTGCAGAGATCCACCTGGAGGAAACCCACCCCAGAGCAGGTGGATGCCTGAAGGAGGCTGTGACCCTGTGAGAGGACCCGTGTTGGAGCAGGGTCCTGGCAGGTACCTAAAGACCCGTGGGGAGAGGAGCCCATGCTGGAGTGGGTTTTCTGGTAGAACTTGGTGCCCTGTGGGGGACCCACACTGGAGCAGGCTGTGCCTGAAGGACTGCACCCCGTGGAACGGGACCCACGTTGCAGCAGTTTGTGAAGAACTTGCCTGTGGGATGGACTCACACTGGAGAAGTTCGTGGAGGCTGGTGTCCCATGAGAGGGATCCCATGGGGAGCAGGGGAAGGACTCCTCTCCCTGAGCAGAAGCAGAAACAGCCTATGATGAACTGACCATTGCACTGACTGTTCCCCGTCTCCCTGAACCACTAGTGGATGGGGACGTGGAACTTGGGGTGGAGGGACAGTGTTTTTCAAGATTTACTTTACTTTTCATTCTCCTGCTCTGATTCTGTTAGTAATGAATTCAACTGATATCCCCACTTTGAGTCTGTTTTGCCCATGATGGTGATTGAGTGATCTCTCTCCCAGTCCATACCTCAACTCATGAACCATTTGTTCTATTTTCTGTCCTCTGTCCAGTTCCAGAGGGGAGAGGGAGATTGTAAGTACCTGGTGTCCAGCCAGGGTCAATCCACTACAGGAGGTCTGATTTTCCTGCCCTAAGAAGTATTTGAGTAAAAGCTGAGAGTTTAATAATGGTTTTCCCATTAGCTGTGTGCAACTTTGCTAAACCTTGTGGAGAAAACCTTTAGTGTATCATAAATATTGTAAAAGTCAGATCTGTCACTTTAGTTGTATGCAATTGCCTGCATACATTTTCTTATTTTCTCAATAACATTTTCTTATTCTTGCTATGAATTCCAGTGCATTTTTCTCCCTTAAGTATAGTAGACTGGAAAGCATATTGATTGACCTATCCAAACTCCACAGCTTTATGGCTGTTTTGATGGTCTTAACAGGGACTGCACGCCAGGCTGAGGTGGTGACAGGAGCTCCAAGGGGTCCCACCTGTGCTGCTGCATGGAAACTCATGCACTGGGGGAGGACAGCACAGTTTCACTTATCCCACCTTGTCCTTGGAGTCCCAGTGCAGACCAACCCTCTCAATTGTTGCATTTGTACCTGGGCACAGGAATAATGGAGCCTGCCATTTCAGAGTGCTCTTAAAATTATCCTGATACTAAGACATTAGAGCATTAAACTCTGCAATTAATATGCACTAGCAGTTAAATTCTGTGAAGAATTACTGTTGCAAAAGAAGGGCATTTCTTGGTTTTGATTTGGTCATTGCGGCTGGTATTTTTTGCGTTTTCTATTTTTAAATTTCTTCCTAAGCTTTAAAAAATGTTCAGTTTTAATGTATAAAGGAAAGCTCCTAAGATGTCCTAGAAGAGGTAGGCAAGTGGTTTCAGAGAGGGAACTAAGGCAATAAAATATACACAGACATCTCTGTAGGGTTTTCCTTTCTGTCAGTTTATGTGTGAAATCTGAATAGTGGTTGGACTTTCTATTTTTTCCTGGTATTCTGCCACCATTTTTTTCCGTTAATTATCTCATTTCCCCCACTTTGTTTTCTGTGATCTGATCATCCAACTCACTCCACAAATTATGAATAATCAGGCTTTTGGCTTTATGTTTCATGGCACAGATTACATCCCATGAAAGATTTTACTCTCAGTATCAGATTTTGAGTATAGGAGTACTTGGAACAGTGAGTGGAGCCAAGCTGAAGAGCAAATAAATTGTTTTCCCTCATTTGTGAGACTTCTGCTTTAATTACTCATGCAAGGATTTACATCAGTCATGATCCCATTGGGGGATTACCCTGACTCGTTGCAGTGGCCTGAGTTCTGATGAGTAATGTCCGCTTTGTAAGGCTCGAGCATAGATGTGGAAGTGAAGAAAAGGTTTATTGGAGTAGTAGAGGTCTTCATGTGCTGTGTCAGCAAGATGGAATGAAGGGGAACTTTTTATTAAATGGGAATGGATGTGAATCGAGTGTTCTTGAGTAATCTTCAGCAGAGAAACTTGTACTTCTATTACAAGAGAAGTTTTGTTTAGTTAGTAAGTAACATATTGTTCTGGGGTTTTTTTTTTGTTTTGGGTTTTTTTTAATAAGAAGGGCAAACAGCTTTATCCAAAACAAAACTATCAGTAAACTTAAGCAAAGGTTCCTCCATCCCAGTCATGCTTTGATGGTCTGGTAATGAAGAACAGATAACTCATTCTTGAGTGGCATGAAGTCATGTAATAGATCTAGACTGCTTTCTTATTCGTATAAAAGCTTGGCATTTAAAGAAGTGGGTTTGGGGGAAATAAAAAATTAAAATCTGGATGAGACAAGATGGAGACAAAAGCTTCTGTAATGTTGGCAAGAAATCAGTTTGAATGTTATATATAATTTATTCCTGGGGCAGACATGGGGATTTTGTTAATTAAATAGGTAAAGTCTTTCCTGTAAGTGACATCTTGGGTATTTCCTTGGAAACTCTTAGTAATTGAAATGAAATATGCAGCACTGTAAAAAAGTGCAATTTTTCATTTGGCTTATAATGGTTCTCAGCTAGGGCTGAAATCTTAGGAAGATATATTTAATACAGAGACAATAGTGGGCTAGAATAAAACATTGTCTAGGCTAGAGTATGAGTAGAATGTTATGGTCTAGAACACAATTTTGCATTTTTATGTGTGCAGTTGTCTTCAAAAAAATTCTTTTAAATGAACAGAAACATACTTTTTAAATGAACAGCATGATCTCATATTGTTACCATACAATCATGTTAAAATGAACTATATATATATATATATAATCACTTCTAGTTTTTTTGCATAATTGAATAGGATCTTAAAATGTTGTTGTTAAATTACAACCATTCCTATGGTCATAAATACTGCAGAGTTTTTAATGTAATTTTTGGCAAACAAATCAGAAACATCATTAGAAATCCCACTTATAGGAGTTAACTGGTTACTTAATGTTCTGAAATGTCCACTGATTTGCTCCTAAAGAGAAAAATGTAGTGTTGGATTTTTCCATTCAGCTAACTCACCTACTGAAATAATAGTGCTGGAACAGTTGAGAGTTTACGTCAGGATAGAGAGGAATTTCAATCAGAACAGCAGGAGGGAAAAGTAAAGTGAGACAGTTTGTTAGCTTGGGAAATTGGAGGAAGCTTATATGGAAAAAATACATTGATAGTGCTACATGATATTCTGCAAATAAATCCTTTGCCTCATGGTGGAAATATGCAAGTTTTTTCAGTATTTCCCATTTTTTGTTCATACAGTCTGAGTTTACCCTTGAATAAAAATACATGAAGTATACCTGTGATGTTTTAATTAAAATAAATAGAGTAAAATAGGATTTAACATAATTGTGTAGTGAACCTAACAGCTTCAAGATCCAACAGCACTTTACAGATTGGTTGCTATCTAGTGACATTAGTTTGTAATTTTATCTAAAATGTTTGGCTCTGAGCTTTTAATAAATTAATCAGACTGGGACCGCTTGAAACAGTTAAACTTGAAACCTCTAGACTAGTTGTTCTCAAATGACCTGAATTAAAATAACACTTAAATGACCTGAATTAAAATAATAAGTAATATGCAGTAATTGGTAATGTAAGAAATAGGTTTAATTGTGTTCTCTAACTGCTGCTCTTAAGGTCTGTAGTCGGATTAATTTGTTGTTCCATTACAGCACAGTAGCCGAGAGTGTAACTTGCTTTTTCTGTAATAATATATGGTGTTATAACTTTCCGTAATACTCACAGGTTTTAGGACCTGCCCCAAAATGGTGCTCCTTCTTGGACAACTTGACTGAAGAACTGGAAGAGAATCCAGAGAGCACAGTTTATGACGATTACAAATTCGTTACCAGAAAAGACCTTGAAAATTTAGGTAAAACTGAATATGCTCTTTAGCTGACTTCTTTGATCAGTTTTTGATCATTTACACACGTAAGTTTTGTAATTCCCATGTGATGTATGAGCACTGTTAGAAATTCACTGGCAGTAATTTCCTCTAGTCTTCTTGATTGTTAGTATTCCAGACCGACATCTCTAAGTTCTTTTGTTTCCAACCAATGCAATACTAGATACTTGTGTTTCTCAGATTTTTATCCCAGGAAGGTGATTGATATTTGCTGATTGAATATGTCTAGGAATCTGTTGTCTGTGCTTACAGACACTATATGGAAGGAATAGGAAGCGGTTGTTTTAGACTTCAAAATGTATTTGAGCACCTCAAAAATAATGTTGGAACTCACTGCAGAACCTGCCAGAGGCTGCCCTATTTGAATGTAGTAATTTCCAGAAAATACAAATCATTGTAGGGCTAATAGAAACACAGTTTCAGGGAGTTGGAATGCTGAAAATTATATAGCAGAGAAGGTAACCATGCTTTGCCCAAGGTAGTTAGTCCTTTTTCTGTCCATTACATGTTTTGATTGCAGTGTTTTGATCCAGTTTACTTAATTTACCTCTGACTATGAGAGTTGGATTTGACCCAAGGCAAAGCTCTTTAATTAAAAACGTCTCTCTATCACACTAAAAAAGAGATTGTCAAACACCTATAGACTTAAAATAGTCTGGAATTTTTCTTTGCAAACTTCTATAGAACGTAATGCATGTGGGCATTTTTTAAAAGTGCTCAGTAACATGTATTAAGGCAAGAAAAACAGATTTGGTTGCTCTGAAGAAGCTTAAATTTCTTTCAGGCCAAAGTGGGGCTTTTTGTTGTTTTTTTTTTTTTGGTTGGTTGGTTGGCTTTTTGGTTGTTTTTGTGGGTTTTTTGTTTTTTGTTTTTGTGGTTTTGCTTGGTCTTGATGTGATGGGTGTGACAGATTGATGTGTTGCATTGGCAGTGCTTGTTTGTCTTGAATCAGGCAAGTGAAGTGGCTAGCTTGGAGTAGAAGTTCTCTGTATGTGAAAGCTCTTTGAAATCCTCTGGAACTTTTTTTCCCAGGTCTTGCTCATCTCATTGGATCAACGTTGCTCAGAGCATATATGCATGGCTTTTTCATGGACATAAGACTTTATCACAAGGTAGATGAGGCTGATGCTTGCCAATTTTTATTAACAACAAAATACACATGGTGGGGTTTTCTTTTTTCTCTATGTGGTTTTTGTTTTGGTTGGGCTTTCTTTCCCTACAAATAAGACTGTGTCCTATACCAATCTTACTTTCTTTTTACTTCCTCCCACTTGTTCAAAGGCGAAAATGATGGCTAACCCCTTTGCCTATGAGGAATACAGAAGAGAGAAAATAAGGCAGAAGATAGAAGAAACACGTGCACAGAGAGTTCAACTAAAGGTAAATCCTGTAAACAATTAGTATACTTCTGGGAAAACTCTTCATTAATAGTAATATATTCTCAAGTGTATCTTAGAGGTGAAATGACTTAGGATTTGATTCTGTTTATCATTAGAGAGACAATTCATAGGATTTTTTTGAATGGAATCATAAAATTCCCATGCGTGTGATTCCAAAAGACTGATACCAAACCATAAAAGAGCAGCTCTAAACACATTTGCCACTTGAGCAGTTAACCTGCTAGTACAACTTGCAGTTTCTACTTCTGTCATGAAACTAAATTACTTAAGTCATTAAAATGGGAATCTCTGGAAAGAGATACATGAAAATTGTATTGTATTTATAACTAGTAGCTTTCTAGATTGAATTTGTTCACCCTACGAAGAGAAGGAATTACTTTTAAAGTACTAAAGCTCATGCATTTCAAGTTAAAAATTATAGACAAGTTCTATTTAAATATTCTCTGAGTGCTGTTCCTTTACTAGTACCTAGAAATATTTGAAACCAGTCAAGCAGCTTTTCAGCAGGAGTTGTGAGAATGAATAAGAATTCTCTCTTCACCACACTTATAAGTGTAAAGCATGTAGGTTGCATGTGTAAAAGACTACTTTATTGAATAATTGCTTTTCTCTTTTTAGAAACTTCCAAAAGTCAATAAAGAACTTGCACTCAAATTGATTGAAGAAGAAGGAGAAGAACAACAGATTACTAGAAAAAGAAAACAGAAGGTGAGATCTTGCATTAGAGACTTCTCTAACCTAGAGCATAGACATAGCAATGCTTATGGGTTTGATTTTGTTGTTGTTGTTTGGCCAAACAGATTCAAAGTTCCATTGTGTCTGTTTCTCATAAATAACTTTCTCTGGTCAGTGGCTTTAAGGTGGACTTCACTGTACCTGCAGCAGAAAAAAGACCATGTAGTAACTTAAAGCTAAAAATTAAATACTTCCTGTGAAGATGATACGAGCTTTGTAGGACTGCAGAAGCTGGTTAATGCAGTGACAATACCAAGGCTGCTCAGACAAGACCTGTTGTTTGCATTTGTTGGTATTTTGGTGGTGACTATGACAGGATAGATGTTATCTATGAAACTAAAGATACAGTTGCCTTTATTTGTATATATGGTTAACTATATTTTATAGATCAGCTGAAATGTTTTGCTGTTATGCAACAGGAATTCTTCCTGATGTTAAAAATAACCCATTTCTGTCTTAAGAGAGGTGTAATGGAAGAAATGGGTTAATGTTTAATATCAAATGGGAGAGCAGGCTTTTTGTAGGTAGCACTTCACTGGTGCTCATTCTCACAGGAATGTAGCATTTGTGAAAGGCTGGCATTAGCTGCATGTGGCATCTAGTGAAATCTTATGTGTTAGGGTTTATAAGAAGCACAAACTACTGAAAACATAGGTGGTGGTGAAACTTAAGTGCAGACTTAAGCAAATGTTACAATGAAAAAGAGTTCATAAAATGGGGACTGATTTGTCTCAGGGTACACAGAGTTTGTGTTATTAAGTGGACTGAAAAGAGTATACATAAAAATGCAAGTTCTGGTTATTTTCGTGAAATGGCATTAGAGTGTTACGTTAAGAAATTTATTTTAGGCTTTGGGATTGAATTTTTGACTGAAAGCCATACATTTGCGCCAGTTTTGTGTTTGAAATTTACAGTTGCTCTTTTCTGTATTCTTAGTCCCACCCTCCCTTTCTGAAGTAGCAATGAAAATTTAGTTCTGTGGTGGGATTAACATGCTGATATAAGTTTGGCAATATTAAAATATCAGCTTTTTATAATAAAAGCTATGAATGCAGTTATATTAAAATGACAACAACTGGTCTTCACCTGAGTTGAATTTGTAGCTTGAACTGTGCCTAATTCACCAATAGCAAAATTTACATTGAGTTCATTTTACCTTGACGTGAACAAAACTGCCTTTTCCATTCTGTATGTGAAGGTAGTAAAGAAAAAGTGTTATAATATGTATAGGAACACTTCCTCTTAAGTATTTACGATAAAACCATAGTACCAGTGCGTAAAGACATTTACCCTGATAATTTGTTTTACATATTGTAGAATCACCCCTGTCAGGCAACATATTTGCCTTGGAGGTACTGCTGATCAGTCAATAGATAACAACATGTCTCCAGACTTGCTGGCTGAATGTACGAGAAACATACATTCAAAAATATTAGTAATTGTGTATTTAAAGTGACTGTAGTATGCATTAAAATCCTCTTGCTTACAGGTAACTTTAAATAATCTTTGTAAAAGTACAATAAACATAAATCTTGAATTTATTTGACCTGGAAGGATAAAGCAACTGGCATTTCATAAGCTGGTTTTGAATTTTGTTTAATTAAAAAAAGTATTACTTATTTTATTACTGTCTGTTTCAGAATTGTCTAACTTGCTCATGCTTTGCTTCTTTTCCAGAATTTGCCCAGCCTTCTCAAAGATGATCGTTTTAAGGTCATGTTTGAGAATCCAGATTTCCAGGTGGATGAGCAGAGTGAAGAATTTAGGCTACTCAACCCACTTGTTTCTAAAATAAGTGAGAAAAGAAAGAGGAAGCTAAAGCTCTTAGAGGAACTGGAAGCACAAGGACAGGTATAATATTTTTCATGTGGATTAAGAAAATTCCATAGTTTTTTTTCCTTTGTTCCAAGCATTCAGACTTCACCCCGGAAAGACAGAGGCAATGCAAGAATGTCTTATCAGCTACAGTAATTAAGTGTAATGTATAACTTTAATCGAGTTTTTAGATTTGTACAATATTGCATCAATATAGGTTTGAAAAACATAAAATATGTAGATAATAACAACCTTGTAATATATTTTCACCTTCATTTGCTGTTACTGGTTTTAGTTCTCTTCAATTGTATCTATGTAAAAGCTGTCACGTACTCTAATTGCAGGAATGGTTTGAAAGGAAAATTAGTTGATGATTTCTTATTTTATACTATTTTTGTCTGCAGGAAGAAGAGGAAGAACCAGAAGGAAAAGCAAGTGATGCAGAAAGCTCTGAGAGTTCAGATGATGAAAAAGGCTGGGTTGAAGAGGTCAGGAAACAGCGCAAGCTTTTACGCCAAGAGGAAAAACTAAAGCGGCAGGAAAGGTTCAAGGAGGATCAGCAAACGTTACTGAAACCTCAGTTTTTTGAGATTAAAGAAGGAGAGGAATTCAGAAGCTTCAAAGACTCTGCCAAAAAACAAAAATTAATGAAGTAAGACTAATGTTCCTATTCTAATAGCTGGGGGTGGACGATTCTAAAGTATTTCCCTACCGTGCAGGCCAGTGATGTTTTGGCTTGGAAGCACTTGCTAGTAAAGCCACATCTGGCGATTCAGGGATATAACCTAAAGTGACATAGCTGTTGAAAGCTTTGTTTTGTAGTTAGATAAATACACTATTTAAAGTAGGACAGGGAGGCAACACAAAGGAGATGAGTAAGAGATTAATATTTTGAGTCAGATTGGGATGTCCATTACTCAGTGTTGTGAAGTGCTGCTTTCACAGGTAACAACACTCATGTCTTGTGGGACTGGTTGGATTTCTCCACCAGTGTCAGTATGAGGTTGACAGTCTGGATGTTTTTCATCTGACCCTCTAAAAGGATGTAGAATGCTGCATGAATAGTCACTTTTTTGGAGGTAGGATCAAGGTGGTAAAAGAAAAATTGTTTTGTCTGGGTATTTTTATGGCATCCAGAAATTTTCAAAATCTATGCTGTCCTCATTTTCAGAAGTTACTCTTTCTGGTTTTATTTTTGCGATACAAAATATTAGACTGGGGGGGAGGGGTTGCTTAGTATTGTGGTTTTTTTCCGTTTGTTTGTTGTTTTTTTATTCCTTAAATTGATGATCAACCCAAGTAATGAGTAATATATAAAGAGCATGTCAAACTAAAGAAAGAGCACCTCAAACTAAAGGACTTGGCTTTAAGATGCTCAATGCCTGCAAATCTCATTGATTCACTTTCTTCAGAGGTGAATTCAACCCTTCAGAAGATGAGGTTTAATAGCCTTTTATTGTTTGGACCACAGACACTAATATTAAAACCTTTCAAGACATAGCTCCAAAGTTCTTGCCATACAGTGGATGCAGAGCAGAGTTTTGACTAATCTTGGAAACAGGTTATTGGGCTAGATGAATCTCATAATAATCACTATGTTTTTACTTAGAATGAAATGATACAGTCAAGGAAAAGAAACTGAAATATATATATAATGGGGCTGTTTCTTTATGTGACTAATGACTGACAGTACAAACTAGCTGTTTCATGAAGAAACATAAAGAAATACTTGATCAAAATTCAGCCTGTCCCTTAAATGGGCAAATTTTAGCTAGAATTACCATGTAAAATGGACTTTTAAAGATTAGAGAAAGGATGTTCCTGTGTTAGTCAGGTAGTCTATGATTTCTGTGTTGTCCCTGTAAGACCTCTTCAAGTCAAAGCAATAGGTTTTATAAATGGGGATTTATAGAAATCTTTCAGAACTGATTCCCATGTTTTCCTTAGCTGTTTTTTATCACATAGGAATTTTTCTTCTTTCTTTTTATTGAATATATCCACTTATTCTGCATTCTTTCTTAGAGTTTTCCATTACATTTTTTCTGACTATTTTTATTTTTTATTTTGTTCCAGAAGATGAAGCAACTTTTTAACTTTTCAGTTTTTCTCCTTTGTCAGGAAAAAATCCACTCTGGACATTCTGACAAAGTGTTGTAGGTTAAGAATATTTTTTTGCATTGTAATTGAGTTTACAGTCACATTAGCTGTAACTTGGAAGGAACCTGAGACAACGGTCAAATGACACTGTATTCTCAGTACCATTAGAATACTCTATTGAAAGGCTGTATGGCTGCAGCCTACTCGCATACTGTTCTTTTGCACAAATTTAACTGCTAAGGTCTAAAGAAAATTCTCAGGGACACTCAGTTTGAAGCACTAAGATTTCATTTTGTTCCAAACAGGCAAGGTTTAAATGTCAACGAGGCTGTGGAAAGTTAAGTAAATAAGCCAAGACAGGTGTAAGGAAGAGAAACACTGAGAAAAAATTAGTACAGTGTGACACATGACAAAGCAAATTCCTTCATCTGATTTTATAGGAGAAAAATCATTGCTTCAGACCAGGAAAAACAAAAGCAAATACCACAGACCTGTCCAGTAGATGGTGGAATATCAGTGATAACATAAACCATAAAAAGACTGTTAAAAGACTGCTTTTAAAGAAAAGAGAATCTGTCTTAAGATTTGCTGCTAATAGATATACCCTCTGTGTGGTTAAGAAAAAGGAGAGGAATTTGAGGACAGAAGAGGATGACCAAAAAAATAATCGGATGTGGTAGCATCACATCCTTTTTTTTTTCTGAGTCACTGTCATTGAATTGTGTTACATGGGGTTTTTTTAATCTTTGTCTAAGCAATTAGCTCTACACTCACTTGATCCCCTTTGTGCTGATCCGAGCATTGTTCTTAGTATGGAGTTTGGTATTCTTCAAATTCTTGGAAAAACTTTAAAAATTAACAGCTAATATCTGTTTCTTATTTAACTGATACAAATCTGTAATCATAGTGATTTAGAATGTGTTGTGAGCTAACTTGTTTGGTTAATAAGCATTTTTACATATTAGAATTTTATGAAGAAAATAAATGTTTTCTGCTGGCCTTATTCAGTGATAAGTAGTCAGCATAAAAGTAATTAATTTAAGTAACATACTGAAAAATTGGAAAGACTCTAGTGGCATGTACAATCTGGTGAGGCTGGCATGTTTGTCTTTGATTTGATAGATCCAAGTTATGGAATGACGGTCTGTGACCAGTATAATTAAGTACCTTAATACCTTCACTATGCATTTAATGGCTAGGTGTTCTTTATTTCTCTAATCGTATAATGTTCTACCTGAGGAAACAGTTTATGACTTATATAAAACTGGGTGTTTCTTTTGACATGTTCCTGACTCAGCACGGCTCCAAGCCCAACTTCTAAAGCAGTGGTGCGTACTATAAATTTCTTCCTAGACCAACAGTCTATGCATTTCTCTACACAGGAAAGCTGCAAAATTTACTCACAGTTGTAAAAAACACCTTGTCTCAATTCCATCTACATTTAATTTTCCCCTTTTGCATTTTTAGACTTAAAAGAGAAAACTTGCAAATCCTTTGCTTATAGCATAAGTTTCCTACCTAGTGATTTAAAAGGAATCCATAAAAAGAAAGGATTTTTATCAGTGTGCTGAGCTCTTTTGATTTACTTGATGTCGCTTTTAAAAGTATGTTACTGAAGTCAGAAATTAAAAACTACAGTAGTCATACTTTATAAAAGTGTGACAGTCCCCTGTAGGTGTCTTCAGAGGTGGCCAAGAAAGCCAGCAAAAGCATAGTTGACATTCCTAGGTATTGCTAAACTAAACCAGCAGGAAAAGTCCTGAAAAACTGTTCTCTTTATAATGAGGGAAAAAGAAGTGCCTGGGTTGGGTTTTTTTGCTTGTTTTTTACAATAGAACAGGGGAATTTGCTTCTAATAACCCTGTAAATGTATCCCTTGAATTAATTTGTTGAGGAAGATGTAAAAAAAAAAAATACCCAAAATAAACAACCCAGCTGTTGTGTTTGTGTATCAGTATATGCAATTCACTGTCACTAGAGGTCTGCACATTTTCAGATAAATAGATCCCTACCTGTATTTATTTAGTAAAATTGCAACCCCCCAGCATTTTGCTAGTATCTCCTCATTTTGTTTTTTCTCCTGACTGAAGCAGTATCTAGGCAGTCATGCTAAATAATTGCTGGGTAGTAGCCATATTTCTCCAGTTCACTTTCAAAGGCGAGAAACATGGGACTTCACTTGAATGTAGAAATCCCACCACAATGTTGGTGACTGATCTTCTGCCACAGTTAGCTCTAAGGCTTAGCTTGTCTTTCCGATTCACACAGATGGAACAAGTTTTTACATGTACTCAATGAAAAATATACTGCAAAAAAAATACAATCAAAGTACCTAGTCATGAGAAATAAAGTAATTCTTCACAGTAATTTTTCATTGTTAATCTGAAAAGTCTTTGTTACATAAAATGGCTCATTAACCAAAATTCAGTGGACTTCAGAGACTTCATGCATAGGCCACAGTCCATGAGTCCATCCACAGTAAATGCCGTTGACCTTGGTGGCTGCTAATCATCTGTATTTTTATGATTGCTTAATTTCCACTTTAAAACTTGTACAAAAAATGTCTCTTGACCCTCTTCAGAAGGAGCTAATGAGGCACTAATAGCATCTCAAATTGCAGAAACAAATCTTGTTTCTAGTTAGGAGAATGTTTTCTAAGCACATGCAGAGTGAGTTTGATCCTGTAAGCCATGTTATGTTCTCAGATGGTGCTACTTACTTGTGGAACCTACATTACAGAAGAAGGATGAGCCATGTTAGGGCTCACAGGTGCCTTTAGGGAGGCTGGATGAAGGCAGCACCATCCCTGCCTGCCTGCCTCACCCCTGAGCTCCAGGCTATGTGGGAACAAGGTGTATTTCCACTCCTCAGCTGTTCCAGTTCACAACCCAACCTAGCTGAAGTCAGTAAATATCTTATTAAGTATCAGCCCCCAACCTGGAGCAACTGGGGTCCGTCCATGTATCTTGCCTTTGCAGAGCCATTAGTTTCCAGGGGAGATGAGCTGAAAATAGTTTCGGCCACAAGAGTTTAGCTCCTTCTCCACAGAAATGCTGGACTTTGGTGCTCAAGGGAGAGGCTCTATGACAGCTTGCTTACAAAACTCAGTGATAAGCACTCCACTTGAAGGCATGTGCTCCTGTGGAGCTCCTCTTGGGGTCAGGATCTGTCTTATTTATCACATTCACTTGTTTATACTGTTCCCATGTTCAGAAAGCTACTTAAGACTGTTGTGAGCGCAGTGTCCGAGCAGTCATTTGTATTTGGATTAGGTAGTTTGTCTCTATGAGTGAAGTGATTCATTCGGTCATGAATTCATTCTGATGTATAGTCAAGATTACTTCCTTCCCTCAAAAATGTTTCCAATTCAAGAATTATAAGAGTTCAAGAAAACTGTATGTATCAAGCCTTACCTTTTTTTATTTGTACACATATCTATTACCACAGTTTAATATCCCAAATTTTTTCTGACATTTCGTAGAAAACTGTAGCAATAGAAGGGTGTGGCTTCTTTCTCAACTGGAGTGCATTGCTTTTTTAGCACCAAAAACAATGAAATTGACCTAAATTTTAAGAGTGTTTCTACTGAAAGCAGTATCTGGAGGGAATGATTTGAGTTTGTCTTTTCTGTTTCCTGAATGTTTATTTTATTAGAGTTAGGACATTTTAGTGTCAGAGAAATTGAGATTAGTTTTGACTGCATTATCAACTTTTATTACAGTAAAAATATGTCAAATATAATGATTAATATTAATTTTTCTCTGCAGGAAAACTCTTGAAGATCGTTTAAAGCTTGAAGAAAAACTTGGCACACTCAATGTGTCTGATACCACAGTAGGAAGCAAACAGGCAACATTCAAATTAAAGAAGGTGAACTATATATATATATAATTTTAAAGATAATACACAAGTAACTTCAGTTTTTGCATGAAAGAACAGGAACTTTAAAACCGTCAAGCAAATGTCCCTCTTTCTTTCTTTATAAGCTGCCAACACTCCAGGTTTTTGCCAAGAGAGTGAAAGCCTCCGGTAGAACTCTCTGTGTTTATCCCTTATAACTCAGACAACACTCATAAAATCTTATGTTCTGATGGAAAATAATAGCTTGTATCTTTTAGTAGTTTATTTGCAGGCGTACCACCAGAAGCTTGTGACCTTGCCTGACTTCTGTGCCAGGACTGATGAGATCTTGGTCTGCAGGTTCAAACACAAGCAGCATGCTGTAGGTGACCGGCTTTCTCTTGGCTGAGATGTTGCTATGTCTCAGCATGGTAAAAACAGAGCTTCCCACTGCCCTTGTCATTGAACTTGTGTAACACAGATCACAGGAATGAGTCCTGGTCCTGTTCTGTCAGATTCCATTTGGAGTGTGTAGTTGACTGCTGCCTATCTACCTTTACCAAGGCTTTTGACTTCCCAGCCTAAAGGATTTTGTAGATTGCAGACAGGTTATTACTTCATAGTGTGGAGAGAATTCAGTGCATCTGCTACTGCCATAGAACGCTTAGGGATTTTTTACGAGAAAATTGCTTTAGAACTGAGGAAGGGACACAGTATAAAATCTGAAGACCCATAATATTAATACGCTTGAGCTGACAAAATTTACTTTATTATTCTCACTGGTAAAACTGCTGTCACAAGAACGGCTAATTAGTTATTTCGTTGTCGCACTGGGTGTGCCTGGAAAAAAAAAATCAAATTTACTGACTGTTTCTACCTTACTTATTTTAGGTTATTATCTTTTTCAGATGTCCTTTGTCATCTGTTTTCGATTCCTGTATTTCTGGAATTTAAAATGTGTTGATTGTGGAGTCAAGTCACAAATTCTTCTGCAGTGCCATGTAGGGTGACCATTCTGGGGATTTTACCAACTCTGTAACTGATATGTTAGTGTCTTGCAGCTAATTAAATGGGCTTGCAGGGCTTTGAAAGCACAGTCTGTTTTTTACAGTAGCTTTAACTTGGAAAGTACAAAGCCACAAGGTTTCTTGCAGGCAGCAGTGTGCAGTGAACTGTCATTGTAAGAGTTTTGTTAAGATTTGGGAGTAAGGTGAAAGAATACAGACATGGCAGTGGTTCAGAATGCCATTTTTACTTCATTCCATTAGATAAGATATAGCTTTGAGAGTTTTTTCAATTATAGTACTGCTACCATGTATGGATTTTCTTTTCCTGACTTTTAACTGACATTGTTTTATTGAAATACGTACATTGTGCTCATTTGCATCAAAAAGATTTTTGAAGATCTGATTGAAAAAATAATAATGCATCTGCAGTGGAGGTATTTTTCTCCAATCAACAGAACAACAAAGTAAAACTTAAAGGTCTTCTCTCAAATAAACATATTCTGAAGCCCCAAGGAATGAAGCAGGGAGAGCTAGGAATAAGTCATGCTATGCAGTCCTTACACATCTTTTCAGAGATTGAAAAGTTGAGATGACAAGCCAGAAAAGGGATTTTGGTGTTATTTGAATTGTGAACTTGCGCTTTGTCATGCCCTTTCCTTAAAGGGCAGGTGCATTTAGGAGTAGACGAAAAGATTTAGTCTGTGAGGGGATTGTTCTTCCATAATGTTGGTATCACTCAAACTTCTAGTCCGTGGAATTGAGACTGAACTTGGTTTCTGCAGGTGGGGTATGTTATCAACCTCCTGAAGACCTAGTAGCCACTGACAGATCCAACAAAAAGCTAGTTATATTTTCAAATAGAGGGTTACTTGTTGATCTGCTTGCAGTGAAAATGAGAATCATTGCATTTCATCAAAGTCTAAAGACCACTTATCTTTTGCTGCCTTGATGCTGGTACAGGCTTACTGCTCCATTTGGTAAATTGGTTGCTATCTCACCTCAGCCAAAATGCTGTCTATGCAAGCAACACTAGCTCAAGTTTAAATGGTGTGTGAATGGGAGATTCAGGGAGAGATGGACTGACCTGGATGGTGTGCATTACAGAACGAGATGCAGTGGGGATGCAGCTGCATCCACAGTAGTAGTGATTCTGTCACACTGTCAGTGCAGTTGTCCTGTGCTGACATTGAAATTGCACGAGTTGCTGGAGTACTTTTTAGCATGGACAGTTGCCTGAGCTTGGCTAGTTCCAGTCCATGCTTTATTTAAAGCAAGACCTTAGTCTTTCAAAGAAAATAGTAGTATATGTGGTACATAAATACTTTCAGTATGTTTTTGAGGAAGGGGAGAAGCATTAATAGAGCATGTACCACAAGAGCAGAGATTAAAAATTATTTAAATGTGGAAAGTCTTTCTAGAATTGTGTACAGCATATAAAACACCTTCAAGAACTCCTAAGAGCACATATACCTGTATGCTTCAGCAAATTTAATTATTCTGTCTTTTTAAAATCAATTTTTGCAAATATTGGACATGGAAATAATAGTTAACCAAAGTAGATACTAAGTAGCCTCAAACTGGGATCCACCTTCCTGAGGGAATTATACATAAATTCTGAGCATATTGTTAAACGTTGTTTTTTATCTGAAATATGTTATTCACTGTTTTTTGATACCTTTGTGTTAAACATTTGCTTTGAAAAACTTGGATTGATAATGCTTAGGGATATGCAGAATTAACAGGTATGGTATGAGACAGGATAGCATGGGGCAATTTACGGTGACATTTCCATGTTTCCCTAATGGAATTCTGACTTGATGTATTGATACTGGAACAACGAGGTGATATGTAAGTTTACAACAACCTGAGTCTGTTCTTGTTTTAATATTCCAGTCAGAGCAGCAAAGGAAGCAGCAGGAAGCTGAGAGACAACATCGTCAAGAGAGGAAAACTCTTAGGCGTCCTGCTAGTCATCTAAAGAGCAAACGTGGACGAGGACGACTGTTTCATTGATTTACTTCATGTTATTTTTAAAGAAACTTAGTGTACCAATGAATATGTATTTTGATTCACTGATGAACATAAAACCAGACCATCCTAAGCCCTGTGTTAATCATTGAAAGGTTTATGAAACTAAAAGTACTGACCAAAGGACACTATGAATATGATCCAGTGTGAACTGTATGTGTGCAGAAATCACCAGCAACTGGTTATTGTGTAACCCTGAATGTTTTTTATACAAGAATTTATGTATACAATGAGTCTGCCTGTCTTTTATTTAACTTAAGAGCTATGGATTTTGGTTTCTGAAATCTTTATTTATTACTGCATAGATAGAAGATCAAGGGTAAGTTATTTTGTCTGAAAACTTATCTTTACAAGAGCACAACAAATTTTTCTGGGTTTTGAAGGATGACACACAATTCTATTTTTCAAAAACTGGCTTTGGCTTTATATTCTTGGGTTGCCTTAGTAGCAAATGGTACAAATGGTTGTCAGGGGAGCAATTGAGAATGTCTTGATTTAGGTTCCTCTGAGTCACTGCCTATAAGGAAACCTCTCTTGCCACACCAGTGTACAAAGGGGAATCTCAAAAGGATAGTCTTATTAACTTAGATTTTGTGAATATTGCCTTTATTCATGTTAAACCTGGCCCTAAGGATTCTGTAGTTCATGGTAAGCCAGCCATGGCTCAAGTGGTATATGTTCACATAAAAAAACACATTAAGGCCATCCCAGTAGTCTCCCATTCTTCAAAAAACCTTTTGTTTAGTTAAAAAACTAGACCCTAAGGAAATGATTGATTCTTTTCCATGTCATCTTTTTGATCCCCAAAAGAATGCTTGTTGGTAACCAATCTCTTACTAATTTTTATTTTGCAAACCCATAATTTACGTAAGTAGGTTGCT
This sequence comes from Anabacerthia variegaticeps, assembly GCA_035583185.1. NCBI lineage: Eukaryota > Metazoa > Chordata > Aves > Passeriformes > Furnariidae > Anabacerthia > Anabacerthia variegaticeps. The sequence goes on along the minus strand of JAWWEW010000112.1, from coordinate 100,701,161 downwards.
ACTTAAACAAATACATTAATTTTTACCATTGATCGTAAAGGAGTATTTTTATTGCTTTGTAAAAGCCTAAATAAATTGTCTTTTTGCTAACTCCAAGAAACTGTAAACTTTGAATTCAACAAGAGTCAGTGAATCTCCCCATCACTGTAAATCTTTCTAAGAGACTCAGAGGTTCTGAAGTGTTTTGCTTTATAAACCAGAGAGCTTATTAATCTGGTAGGGTCTCCTGGACAGAATTTGCCATATACTCTTTGCAGTTATTTCAGTAAAAAAATTGGTTTCTCATAGCCTAATGTTTTTTTCTGTTAGGTGCTAGAAAAACTAGTCACATCATCAAATTTATTTTCTTCTCCCTGATAGAAAGGTACCCGCTTTAATTCCTTGCTTTTGTTTTTAGTTATACTGTTGCCTTTAGTTTAAAAATGCCTTTTGCACCTGATACTTTTATCTTTAAAAACATACATTGTAATCATCACCTGTCCTTTTCTTCAACTAAAGAATGAGTCTCTTAATACCTTTTTTTACCTCTAGCTGTCCATAAGCTTCTCATGCTTTTTATTTAGCACAGAACTATCCAGTAGTCCAATGTCAGTTTCAGCTACACTCTTAAGTGCCATTATTACTTCTCCTTAGGCACTAGGAAAATATGAATGCAGTTGTGGTTGCTTCAGGGTATGTCTCTCTTTTTTGAATCTTGTCTTTTGACATCCAAGCCTTTGAAATCCAAGTGCAATGACAAGTTAAACTTTGTACTAGTGCAACATCTTTCCCCTGGAGCATTATATTATCTCCTGGAGATTATCTTTGTGCAATTCCGGTGTGCCCCCATCATATACATGGCTGTACTGAACATGGAAAGATTAACAGTGGAAACTTGCCTCCATTGTGATTATTACTGGAATAGTTGGAAACTGGATGGACAGAACTGGCAGTGTAAGAGCAGGAATTGGGTGGAGCTTGCTCCTTCTTGTGGTAGGTCTAAATCCCATTGCATTTGATCAAGACCTAGAGGTGCATTTATTGTTTAAGGCATCTGTATTTCAGCAATGATTTTGTGGGCTGTTGAGAACAGTAAAAAAAAAATGTGATTGCTTTATAGGGCAGTGGTGAATCGAGTTTGGAATGGTTAACTTTCAGCTTAAAAAAGTGTGTTTCTTTTGGTTTGAGATTATTCTGACTGACAGGTTTTGGTCAGTGCTTTGCTTTTCATGCACTTACATTCATAATGTAAGTATTACAGTAATACCGATCATGTATTTAAGTTGAAGACTATATGATTAAAGGAATATGCTTTGTACTGTTAGAAGGCACATTCAAACTGCCCTTAGCATGCCATTGATTTCACATCAAATATCATTGGGGTACACTTTAAACAGTGTTTAAACATACTAGGCATAATACTAGGGAGATGCCTGGAAAGGTAGGACTGTGACTGTCATTTGAGTATTACAGGAAGCAAATGTGGAAACTGGAACACAGCTTGACTGTCATTTGAGTAGCTTATGTGGTTTATTAAAAAAACCTCTATAAACAATCTTGCTAGAAAAAGGCAAATTAGAGATAGAAATGCATGTAGTAGATATCAGCCATTATGGAGAAGAATGCTAGAAAATTTGAGATCACAGGCACATTTGTTAGTGAGAACATTGGAGTTGGCTCAAGAACCTGAATGTTTGTGAACAGCATATGTAGCTTGACCAGTTGTGATATGCCCCTTCAGGGAGGGAGACTCTACTGAATTGTAAATTTGTCTGCTTGCCTTTGCCCAGGAATACCTGCCCTGTGGACAGTTCTGCCCTGTGGACAGTTCTTCATTGAACGGTTTTTTTATGTGTGCTTGGGATTGCTGAGAGCTTGCATGAGATCATGGTGAAACAGGGTGATTTTGTAAGGTGAAGAAGAGGCAAAGGTCTGTGCAGTCTGTCTTGGCTGTAACCGAATTTGTGCTTTACTGGCTCAGTGCTGAGCCAGATTTTGAAAGACCAGAGAGAACTAGAAACAGATCTGCAGTGCTAAAGGTGTTTTCCCACTATGCCTATATTCCTGAAGGAAGCACACATCATATTAATACAGTCAGGTGGATATCCAGCATGTCTCTAAAACAGAAAGATGGTATATAACTTTGAAATCCATTAATTAGTTGATGTAACATTTAATCTCACACTAATTTTTTCCATGAACTAGCAGCTGTTTAGAGTCAGTGGTACCCAGAAAAGTGGATTTCCTAGCCTTGATCTGACTATTAAATGTTGGAAAGAGGGGGCTTTTGTTTGCACATATTTCAGTCAGGAGATGTTTCGATTTTGCTGGCAGTGAGGCAGGGCTCCTCAGTGTCCAATGCTGGAACTCTGGAACACAGGTGAACTATCGTTGGTGGGCTGTGCCAAGCTGCCTGGCACTCACTCAAGCCCAAGAGCTTTCTAGTGAAATGGGGATAAAGATTCCTTGCAAGCCTTTCTTTTGAGGCCTCAGGGAGCAGCAAAAGTGGGCAACTCTGTGGAAAGACAATCTGGGAGCTCAGAGTGACACCAACAGGGGCAGTGACCTCCCTGACTGGAGGCCAGTGCTGCAGTCACCTGTAGCGTGACAGCAGTGAGGTTCAGCCATCAGAGCAAACAAGTTTGTAAGGACACAGCAGATCCAAGGTGAAGTGAACAGTCAGGATCCGTGAGGTCCTTGGTCAGACATGGGCACACCTGCAGCGTAGCTTAGGTGAGTACTAAGGGTGATGCAATGCCCAAACAAAGTGGGGCCAGGACTCTGGGGCAAGGCTCTTTCTCACAGAGCTCTTCTCCTTGCACTCTGTTCTCCAGACACTCAGGTGTTCGGCCATGGCATTATCAGAGCTGGCTTTCAACACAGACACCCTTGGTAAGGTGAGGGAGAGGTAGCAGAGCCTTAAGGTCACAAAATCACAGAATGGGTAAGGTTGGAAGGGACCACAATGGCTCATCTGGTCCAAACTTGCTAGTAGAGTCATCCTAAAGCATATAGCACAGGATCATATCCAGACAATTCTTGAATATCTAGTGAGGGACGCTCCACAGCCTCCCTGGGCAATCTGTTCTAGTGTGCAGTCACTGCACAGGTAAAGAAGTTCTTCCTCATGTGCAGGTGTGCATCATCATCATCTGTGTGTGCATCAGTTTCTGCCTGTTGCCTCTTCTCTTATTGCTTGGCACCACTGAGAAGAGCCCGGCTCTATCCTCTGGACACCTTTCCTTCAGATACTGATAGGCATTGATGAGGTCCCCACTTGACCCTGAACAGGCCCTGCTCCCTCAGCGTTTTCTTGTAAGGGAGATGCTCCAATTCCTTAATCATCTTTGTAGCCCTCTGCTGGACCCAGTCCAGGAGCTCCATGTCTCTTGTACTGAGGAGCTCAGAACTGGACCCAGCTGTCCAGATGGGCCTCACCAGGGCTGGGTAGAGGAGCAGGATCATCTCCCTCAATATGATCTTCCTAATGCACCCCAGGATACTATTGGCCTCCGTGGCCACAAGGGCACACTGCTGGCTCATGGACACCTTGCCCACCAGGACCCCTAGGTCCTTCTCCATGGAGCTGCTTTCCAACAGGTTGGCCCCCAGCCTGTACTGGTGCCTGGGGTTATTCCCCTCCAGGTGCACGACCCTGCATTTGCCTTTGTTAAATTTCTGATGGTTTTCCTGTCTCTCCAACCTCTCAAGGCCCTCCTGAAGGGCTGCACAGCCCTCTGGGGTATCAGCCATTCCTCCCAGCTGTGTGTCATCAGTGAACTTACTGAGGAGGCATCTGCTTCTTCATCCAAATCATTGGCCATTAAGTTAAACAATACTGGACCCAGTACTGAACCCTGGGGAACATTACTGGTGACAGGTCCCCAGGTAGATCCCGTGCCACGGAGTACAACCCCCTGGGATCTGTCGTTCAGCCGGTTCTCAATCCAGCTCACTGTCTACATATGGGCCTGGCATGAAGCATGTTTAGAGTGTTGGGATTGATAAAGCACTTTAATGTCCTTGAATAGCTGTCTGGGGAAGATTTAAAGTTTTGGTATAAGCTGCCATGTTAATTGAACACCATTGCAAATGAGTTAACTTGATCATGCAACCAAAGCAGCATTTCTTAAGTGTCAGCCTGGTTGCATTAACATTTTATCAGTCAACAATACTTCATTTTCTATACTGCAGGAACCACTATTCATCCAGAATTGCCATTCCTAGAAGCTGAACAGCTGCTGGGATCCTTTGTGACGTTTAAGGTTCGTACTTTTAAGGTAAGAATGATCAGATGCAGTAACTTCATGGAAACCCTGATTGCTTCATACGTATGAGAACTTAATGATGAGAATCAGTTTAAAAATTCTGTATAAATAAATGTACAGGCAGGGGTTAAATATGAGTGACATGCAAGTGATATAAAGGAATGACCTGCATGTGATACCTCACCTGTGCTTCAGTACTTTCTCACTCCCCAAATAATATGATTTACTTCAGTTAGGCTATTAGTCATTCAACAAACATTGAACTAAAACTATTTGTGTGACGTTCTTTCCAAAATACTGCTACCAAGCCAAGAATCATTCTGTGCTCCTGTGGCTGGTATAATTGTCTGAAAGTAAGTTTAAACAAAACAGTGAAAGAATTTACTGTACCCCACACTGCTCATTTTCAAT
>JAWWEW010000112.1:100567022-100687763 GCA_035583185.1 Anabacerthia variegaticeps | reverse complement strand
ATTAGTCCTAGTAGGGGTGAGATATGTTCATAGGGGGTATATCTACAGAGATTTGCTTTACCTAAGTATCCGGATGCCATCTCCAGCTCAAGAAACTCTTAAATCAGTGATTGTCTGAAGCTGGCATCATGTATTGAGAAAGAGATCACTCTGTAGTTGACCTGTTCCCTATGCCTTTCCTTACACGTCTGCAATGGAGCAGGTAACTTTGCTCTGCCTGTAGCTGTCTGTCGCTGTGAGCTGAAGGCTGTGATATTTCCATCACACGAGCCTAAAAGCAGATTAACTAAACACCTCAGTGATGCAGGGTAGGTAGAACCTATCCTCCTTCAGAAGGGAAGGAAAACTCAGAGACCTCCCAGTGTCACATTGATCCCATTTCCTGCAATTCTATGGAAACAGTGAGAAAGTGCCTACTTCTCCACTTCCCACCCCTGGGCTGCCAGCCAGACATGGCAGAAACGGATCTTGGGTGCTAAAGGGTAAGAAAGGCTGAAGTAAGGACAGAACCTGTGACAGGTGTGCAATCTTCTCATCATTGATATCACAGTGGAGGCTGAGGGGAAGCTGCATCTCTGAAGTGCACCAGCACAGGCACGCCAGGATGTGACTCAAAGGCTAGGCTCAGCCATAAGCCATGTCTCTGGGCGCTGGAGCCAACATTGTGTCAGTCTGTTGTGTTACTGGCAGCCTGTCTATGGAAGAGTGCAAGGGGAGAACAAAATTATTCCAAGCCCCAGGAGAAAGAAATTGCAGTCCCTGAGCCTGTAGGTATGAGCTGCTGTTATAACATCACAGCAGAAATGGGGAAGATCCAGATGTGACATCTAAGGAGCAGTTTCACAAGACATCTGGCCCACAAGCTTTCCATGGGAAAAAAGATAGAAGGTGAAAGGGCTTACAGCACAGATAGCAGTCTCACCCCTATATATTGCTCTTAGTTTCTCCTTTTGGTATGACCGTGTTTTTGGACTGTACGCCAACCTGCAGGGCCCTGTTGCCAGATGCAGGGTGATGTTGATGTACAAAGAGTGGCCTCAGCAGATGTTGATTCTCATGCATTTCAGAATGGACATTCTTCAAGACAATGCCTTGGGGAAGTTTCCACTGAGTGTCCCTCCTTCTCTCTCCCCCAGCAATGCTAATCCTTGTAGATAGCACTGAAAATGGACAGCAGGAGGCTTGAAGAACTAACTGACTATGCTGGGAAGAAAACAAGAAAAAAAAATCAAGAATTATATAATCGCAGTTACAGAGATGAACTGAGCTCCCAAGGAATTCAAAGAACATAGCAAGAACTGGCATTTGCATATCACAGCGTGCAAGTAAAATACCTATAAACAAACATGGGATTAGTGTATATTTCCCAATGTCCTCTTTAAAAATATCTGAAGACTTATGTAAGCAATAGACTTTTTTTTTCCCAGGGACTTACTTTGAGGTCTTCTGTTATTAGCGGGCAAGTAGTATTTCCAGGAAGACAGCTGAACCTCCAACTTTCAATCCCACTCATCAGCCTTCAGTCCAGGAGACTGCAGCTGCACCTAACCACAAATACACAAGCCTGGAAATCTCTCCTCAGAGGAGAAACAGCTTCCAGGCTCTGACTAGTTATTGTGAAAAAAACCTGAAGATGATTTCCATGGTCATATCATGTATGTTATGAAGCTGAGCAGTCAGAAGTGTTTGATGGCTCCTGCCCAAGTCAACCTCATAGTGTCTACCACATATGAGTAACACCCAATCTATGAACCACAAGTAAACCATTAAGGTATGTTCTACAAATAATAATTGAGAACAGCTCCCTGCAGTCCATAAATGCCTTCTCCTTCCACAAGTCCTCTCCTTTTCCTGTGTGGCAAGATCTTTCCCTAATGCTCTTGAAACCAGAGCAACAAATGAAAATATTTCCAGCTTGTTTTTGACTGTTGCTGACAACATCTGAAGTGTTGATTAGAGAGTGTGTTTCTTTCGTTTGTTTATTTTTTTATTTGCATTCATTAAATGGATGGGGCTTTAAGCAGCCTTGTCTAGTGGAAGGTGTCCCTGCCCATAGCACAGGAGTTGGAGCTAGATGATCTTTGAGGTCCCTTCTAACCCAAACCATTCTGTAATTGTAATGTATGAAATACAGGCATAGCACAAAAAGCAGACCATAAGGGTTCTGTTTGTGTAATAAAACCTAGTTGGAAGAATGCCAGTCTGACTGCTAGTAGTCTTGAAGGTGGTATTTCTGTAATCCTGTTGAAAAATAGAGCTTGACAGGACATAACCTCTGCTGTTCCAAAAGTACTTCTGTATTTAACATACAGAGACCAAAGGAATCAAATTTATTTTAGCTAAGCATGTCCTGGAGCCATGTTGTGACAGTTGCAGGAGGGAGATGATGGGTTATCAATCCATTATTATTTCTGTTTCTTTATTAGCTCCCAGCATCAGCAAAATCGAAGGTTACATTGCAACGTCCTAAACAGGATCCCAGTGAGGGTTTATAGGGAGTAATATTTTTGTGTTAAGAAGTGTAGTTTTGGCCTTTTTAAACTCTGATCTGAATTCCCCAGATTTTTTAAGCAGGACTCTTGAGGGATTTGGGCACCACTCACAGCAGGGGCAAGAAAACTGGTGTGTCTTGCACAGACTGACTAGACAAGTTTTCATCTCTTCACCCCTGACGAACAAGGCATTTTGAGGATAGGGCTCGCCTTGCTTGGCAGGCAGGACAGGTGTCCTCTACACAGAATTTTAGCTTGGACTGCAGAAGGAAACAAATACTCTAGACCCTATGGTTAAAATATCCCACTGTGAAGTGTTAATCATTTGTACCCGTACACATAGCAGAGGACACTTCCAAAACCAGTTCTCCGTGGTGTCTCTTTCTTCCTCTCTGTCCTAGCTGCGACAAACCTTTTGGATGGGTGTGTCACCTGTGCCTGTGAACAAGCCTTTGGCTTTCACTGCAGACAGAGCAGGCAAAACCCGAGTTTTCCATTTTCTTGAAATCAATCAAAATCAAGGATTTTCAGTTTCCAACCCACCTACAATAATTCTTGTTGATTTTTTCTGTTCAGCACTGCAAATCCCTTCTGTTTTCCCTCTCCCAGTAAAATTTGAATGTTCCTAATCCTAGGATTTACTTAAGCAACTACAGAGGATCCTGAAATGGCTTCTCCTCCAGCTGCCTTGTCTCCAGCTGGAGACAATTACCAATTTGTCCAATTCTCACCACATATATTATTAAGATCAAAGGCAGATCTCAAAACATTAGTAACTAATTTCAGTGTTATAGTTCTAATAAAATAAAAGCGGGCCACTATTAGGCAACATCTCTTTTGTATGTGGTAACTTCTTCATTGAATTCTGAGGTTTTCTTCCTTCTCAGATAGAATTAATCATAGTTGCAAGGATCTATGGATTACTGCTGCTCTTAAATTTGAAGCAGGATAGCAGATGGGAGTAATTTGGGTATGTCCCCAACAGGAGCATGGACAGGAGCTGAATAGTGTTAATAACTTTTTTCTTATTTTGATAAAATTCTGCATCCAGTTTTAGAAACTCTCATTGCAATGGTCTCTTTTTTTCACAAAACAGACTGATCTGTTCTATATCAGTGCAAGCAAGAAGAAAAGAAAGTGCCACAGTTCAGTCTTCTGGAGAACAGATTTGGACAAGCCCAGGGAAGAGCTGACAGGGTTCAGAAATGAGGAGTGCTAAACATGGAAGGGGGAAAGAATTAAGAAGACAGGGAATAGCACATCTCATTTATATATGAGACAAAGGCAATCATTTGCCCTCACTGAACTAGAAGATAGGAATAACTGCTTTCTTTTAAAGTATTTCTCTGTTTAGGCTCTGCTTCTCAGAAAAAATATCAACCCTTTCAGCTCCCAGCTATGGCAAAGGAACTCATTGGCCTTTGAATCCAGACTGAGAAATCATCTGTATGGCACAATGCTGTGCTGTGAGAACCCCTGAGGCCTCTATCCTGACCCTCTGCTAGTTCAGGGTCTCTGATGAAGATGAAGGTCTGAAGCAGAGCCTTCCAGCCAAGCCTTTCCTCAACCCACCCTGTGAGCCCAGCCGGGACAGGGGCATGGGGAGCTGCCAGCATGCAGCTGATGGATCCCAGCTCCTACCAGCCTGTGTGGGATGCTCCACCTCCTGCTCCTGTAACTGGAAAAAAGTGTGCAAGGAGGTAGAAGCTGGATTTACTGTGATGCTCTGCTGTAGGGACCCAGAAGTACAAGGTACAGGCTGCTGAAAGGGTCTGGAGAGGAAAAGGTGAGCACTGATTCCCTCTGTGGTGCAGGTCATTAAGATTGAGATTTGCCACCAGTTAGCACAAGTAGACAGGCAAATCAATGATGATGAGAGGATTATATCTGATTTATGGCCCAGTGCTCAGATCAAGGCTGGAATAGGACCACTCTTGGCAGCAAGATTCACAGCCTAAGAGGAGCTTGTCCTTGGCACTGTTGGATAGGGATAGCCAGGAATGAGAGGCATTAAAGATAAAAGACACAGGCATGAGAGCATGGTCGAGAAACTGTAAGAGCCTAGGATGCATCTTTTCATCTCTCCTGAGGTGTGAACTAGCCTCTGGAATGCCTCACAGAAGATGCTCACTGACATTTCCTCTAGATGCTTCTCCACTTTCATAATGAACGTGGCTGCTGTTTCTTGGGCTGTCAGTGATCTCTGCTGTGGGTAATCCTTCCCCAGTGTGAAGTTCCAGGAGCTGTGAGTACTAACAACTCCATGTTGCCATAGCTCAGCCAGCAAGTGGCTTGACCAGGGTGATTTTTTCACTGAATCATTCTGCAGCACCATCATCCCCATTGCCACCCCCCAACTTGTCATGTTGTTTCAGGCGATGGGTGAGGTGACATGGAGGCAGAGCATGTGGGTGCCTTTAGCTGGCCTTGGTGCCTGTGTGGTAGACAGCCTAATCCCCTGTGCCATGGGCTGGGTAGCTGGGGGCAGTTTTGAGTCCCATCTGTCTGGATGTGCTGCAAGATAAAGGGGATGTCTTAAACCACTGTGGCAAAATTTGTTAGAGCTGCTCTGCCGGAGCCCGGAGTTAAAAGAGACCTTTTCCCATGTAGCAATGCCAGAAGAGATGATCACACACAACTGCCTGCCATGAATCTGCTCTGAAGTCCCAGTTTTTGCAACACCCCAAGTTAAGCAGTTCCATCCCCCAGAGACTCCAAGGGTACTGATCATCTGGAAAAGTGTTCTGCTCACAGGGAAAGCTTTGCAGGAGGGACAGAGCTGCAATTGCTCTGTCAGGGCAGCACAAAACAAGTCAGCCACTGCTAGAGACTCTGCCTTGGCTCCCTGTATCCACATCACCTGGGGTGGCCCTTCTGCCTTTTGGGGTCGGCCATGGAGCAAATTGATCTCTTGAGATTTTTACTTGGACGTGAGTTTGACATCACCTGTGTCTGACCTTTAATCTTCAAACAACTTGTTGTTGTTGTTGTTGTTTGTGTGTTTTTTGTTTTTAAAGCTGAAATAATACCTGCACTAATAGTGCTATGAAAAGGTGTCAGTCTGGATTTCCCTCCTTTTTCATGTCTGCAGCATCACAGATTTGCTGTGACCTACCACAGCTGTGCTGTGTGCGTTGGCATCATGCGTCATTACAGCCCCAGAGGGCTTCTCAAAGGCTAATCTGAAAGCTGATTTATGGCAACCCACCTCAACACACATGAGCCATGAGCTCACTTCTGACTCTTTGCTAGGTTTCCTGACTTTCTGACTGGTTTATCTCGGATGCAGAAGGGAAAGATTTGATTTCTGTGGAATATAGACCAACTCTTCAGCCAGTCACTGGAGCTTTCTCTGACAGTTCTTGCCAGATGGGGATTGGGCACTGGCTTTGTCAGATGAAGTATTACCTAGACAAGATTTAGTGACATCTGGCTAGACAATCTTTACTTTCTAAGAGGTTTTCTGTTACTCATCCTAAATACTTTGGTCGTGGATCTGGTGCTATCTGACCATAGCTTTTGCTCTAGCTACTTGCAGTGGGGCATTTATGTACACACAATCACAGCAGATAAATGTCTTTAAAAGAGATAATCATAATCTCTTTAATCAGCACATTGTAGTAATCCCCTGTAAACAGACTGGATTCAGCAAACCTTTTACTAGGTCAGTGTCCTCACTGATCTTTCCCTGCTTCAGTTTTGTCCTGTGTCAGCCATGTAGCAGAAGGTGTTTCAGAGAGATCAGGAAATTAAAGGATTTTGTGTACATACAGAAGCCAATAATAAGCATCTGGCATGCATATGCTCTTTGGTGATAACAAATCTGAGAATAGCAATCAAAGATATGTGGGAAACACACCTTCACCGTGATTTAAAACATGGCAAATTCCAGTGACTGTTATCTTGGGGCATTCCCTGCTGAACCAATGTTTACAATGTGCTGTTGTTTGTTCTTCATTCATGGATGATGCTGCTGATGCTGCAGAAGTTACAGTTATGTTTCTGCTCACACATGAGGCACACACATTATTGTACTTTTGGGAATGAGTTATTGAAATAGCAGGGAATGTGAATTACACACCTGCCTCCAGCCAACTCTCCTTGTCTGGGTTTATTCAGTAGTTGTAGGATCAGTAGAAACATTCTAAAGGAAAAGTGATTCATCCAAGGAGCCCTGACAAGAGGTCTGCTCTGTTCAGATCCACTCCAAAAGATGGAGGGGAATATCTGAACAGGGGAAAGCCAATGGTGTTGCCTGCCTGCAGCCTCTGCTTCAGCCCTTCTCACTGTGCTGGTGTTAATACTTTTGCATGCATTTTTTAAAGGAGATTGTTTCTAAGTACATGGTAGGGGTTTATCATGCTGACTACTGCATTGGATGGACTCCAGGTAAAGCAAGAAGAGCAAATGGGATTTGGGAAATTGGTAGGGCTCATCTAAATTGTCAGACGGTATTCTCGTTTCAGGCAAGGGCATTGTAACCCCAAGTTTGTGGCTGTCTGGAGAAACCAAGGAAGTATGATGGAAAAGAGGAGCGCCTCAGGCATCCCGGGATTTGCCTCACAAGAGAGGACAGTGTAACCATTAATGTTTGTGTTCTTTCCCAATTTATAGGTCAGCTTTAGCAGGCCTGCACACACTTGAAAAATAAATGACAAGCTGCGTCCAGTCCCGTGGGTCTTACTCATGGGACTTGTCCTTACTCATCGGATCGGCCCCCGCAAGGCCGATGAGACTGCCTGTATGATTGAGCCTGTTGGCAGGAAGGCCTCTTCATTCCAGTGGGGATCTGTTTGTTCTGCACGCTGTAAAAATACAGACATCGCTGGAGGGGAGCAGGAATTTTACCTGTGTGAGCTCAAACGCACAAAGGGTCACAAGCCCACCCGGGACAGTCCTGGGGGCCAGGAAAACCCTGGCACCCCAGTGAAGGTCTTCAAGGAGACATTCTGAATGTGCATCTGGGCACAGGATTTTTTTCTGGTTTTGCTTCTCATCCTGGAGTCCTCAGAGCAGCCAGGGCTGTGGCAGCAGATAGGGCCCTTGTGTGTTTTCAGTTGCTATAAGATGTATGTCATTCAAGTCAATTGAGGAAGGTGAGAACAGAGGCAGAGAGTTCCCATTCGTGTGATGTGTTGCAAAGGACATTCCTCTGTGTCCCTGTTTTATCCCACACAAGCAAAACTGTTGCCACACTCAACAACTATAGAGCAGCCAAGATCCAGGAAGGGGAGAAAGCTCCAATCTTGGTATCTGAAGACTGTCAAATTCTATGTTGGAATCATTCCAGGTACAGAGACACCCAACCCTGATGACCACAAACATCCTGCACATCCATTTCAACAGGGCATCTCATCAGCAGTGTCCTTGGCTCTGGCTGCTCACACTAGCTGTGTTTTCACTGCAGAGATGGATGCATGGGTATTGCCCAGCACAGAGTAACAATGGTACTTCCTGCCCTGTGGAGCAGACAGAGGTGGGAGGCAGCAGCAGTGGAAACCTCTTTGTTATCTCAGCTTCCTGTTAAAGCAGAGTATCTGGAAGGAAGGATGGTCTTACATTTAGAATACTGGACTAGTCAGAAGGAAACGCAGTTGTAGTTTCTACCTGCACCTCCTTACATGATTTTGAAAGTCACTTAAACTCTGCTTTGTTTTGTTGCATTTTAGGAGCAGGAGGAATTCCCTATTTCAGAGGAGAAAAGGTAATGAATTGTGGCTTAATTGTGGAAGACATGTTCATGAGAATCTAGCAAGTAGCAAGTGTGAGAGAGGAGGGAAAGCTGGCAGGCTGTGGCACTTTGGGATCCTGTTTGATGGCAGTAAAGGTGACACAATGGCAAAAGTCCTCCAAGTTTGATGGGGGTTCTTGTTTTTACTGAGGTGTCTTCTACAGACGCCTGAAGTTCAGCTCTTTGTACTTAGGGTAATTTTTGGAGCCTTCAGCATAAAAACAAGGAGAGCCTTTACCCTGTTGTGTATAACTTTCAGTGATCTGTGCACAGGCAAATTTGCCAATGGAATAAAATCCCTTCTCATGGTTAGCACAAGAATGCCATGACAGTATGGTCCTGCAACATGGCCATCAGTGACAAACAGGCCCAGGACTTGGTAATCTGTTTAAAAGCACCTCTTTGAGGTCAAATTCCTCTTAGGAACAGATGTCCAGAACTGCCATGAAATCGGTCTGGAGACCAGTTGGCTGGTTTGTCTCCACTGTCTTTGCTCCACTGCTGAGAATGTGGAGAGAAGGTGAGGATGCACCACAGAGAATTGCCTGGCAGCCTTAGGTGGTGTTGGAATATCATGGGTAGTGATTTTTGTTTTCTCATCCATGTTTTTAAGCAGGGACCTCTGTCCCATTCAGTAAAACAGTGCTGACCAAATTGTGGTGGGGAAAGGCTTTGCTGCAGAGAGAGGGCTGGAGCCCAGAACAAAGAGTCAGATGGGAAGATGCTTCAGTGACTTTGGCTGAGGGATCACAAGGCAGGTAGGACCAGCAGTGGACCTGCTGCAAAGCTGTATTCTCAGCCAAAGCTGTTGCTGCTCTTTTCAAGTGAGATGTTCTGCAGAGTGCAGATGTCCCTCTCTCTCTAAGGAGAAGGAGCCAGCAGTTTAAAAACTTGACTTTGTTCTGAAACTTGCTAGAAATTGATTAAATAACCTAAGAGGGCTCCGTAAGTGTAAGCATCATTACTAAGGAGTTAGACTTGGCCCTTCCATTTGAATGAACTGGTGGGGATATTTCAATGAATCTTGACTGAGAGTTTCAAGGTGCTTTTGCTCCCCAATCCAGTATTATGGGTTACACCCCTCAGCTGACCCAGCCTCTGCTGTGATTTGAGGAACACAAACGTGCTGAATTCGCTATCTCTGGCAGTAACCTCTCACAGAGATGTGGCCATCTGCGAGAGGCTGTCACTTCTGAGACTGTTCCTCCTCTTTCCAAGGGGAACTGTTTTTGCAGTTAATAGTTAAAATCAGGGAGCTGCTCTATTTTAGTTGTTGACAGTTGTGCTTTGGCTTTGCTTAAACCCATGCTTTCAAGGCTTTTTTTTGACCTGCACATATGACAGAGGCATACTGATAAATTAGGGAAGTTTTTTATAGGAACTCTGAAGCACCTTCTGTAGGCAGTTTAGCACTGATTTAACTGCTACAGTTTAAAGCTTGTCAATTAACATTGTCAAATTGATCAGGTTGTTGAAATCAGTTTGAATGCAGTTTTGCTTAAGCCATTTTCTAAACCAGTTTTCAAAGCATGCCATTATATGGGTGCAGAAAATTGAGCATAGACATGTTTTGGTTTTTTTTTCTTTCTTTGCACTTTGTAAAACCACCTTTTACTTGTACAACTGTTGTAGTTCATATCAGAAGACAAAATACTTCTTTGACACTTTGAAAGAGAACTTGGTAAAATTTCAGATCTTGTCCTTTCTATTTAAGAATATGCCAAATAAAACTGGGGAAGATAAGCTTTAAGAAAGACAGGAATTCAAACCAAAAAATATTCACTTTTTTTCCTGTGCTATAAAGAAGCAGAAAGATGTAATAAATTAAAAATACTTTCACAACATCATTAAATCTAGTTTTCTTTTCTAGGTCCAGTGTTTTCTTTTTATCAGTGTGCTTTGGTTATGTTCCTTTATAATGTCTTTTCCACTTCCAGCCTACAAGACTAAACATGCTTTATAATTTTCATGGTACATTTCCCCACTTCCTGTTCTTGCCTCCTCACATTCACCCCCAGAGATCTGGGATGGTCTGAAGGCAAGACAGAGCTCCTGCTGTGTTTAAAGATAGCTTCTGTCTTGATGGGTAATGTGATACAGAGCCTTTCACTGTCCGGGTTGCTAATTTGGCTATGCATTGGTTTGGTGATGACTGAAAGACGCTGTTCTTCAGTAGCTTTCTGGTGGTCTATTTGATCCACATTCGTATCAATCCAACCCCATTTGTCACAAATCATCACCACAACTGGGCTTAACCTGCTCTCAACCTGATCCCCACCAAGATGGTTTGAACCCTTGGATTTTCTCCTTGTGGTGTTGTTGCCTGTGTTGTAGTTGCAATAGTTCTTTTTACAGAAAAATTGACTCTGTGCTTTTTGTCAACCAGAAAAGACAAATCAGTGCCCTGACAGTAAGGGCACAAGCAAGCCCTTCCTTTGCTGTCAGCTATGCCATTTGAAGATGTTACTGCCTCTTCAGGGTGCAGGTGACTGTCAGTTTACTGGAGCTGACCATTTCCAAAGCTGGACAAGACCATACAAGCAACCTCTGCTCAGCTTCAGTCAGCCATAAGCGTTCAAAGAGTCAGCACTGTTATGCTACAGTCTGGTTGATTTTGGCAACAGCAAGCTGGGGATCCCTGGTGTAGAGGGTCCCTCCTGCTGAGGGATCACAGGAGTGGCCGATGTGAGCAAGAAGGTGCTGTTGTGCAACACCCTGGCAATGTAAAAGCTTTTTGCTGACAGAGGTAACCCGAAAAGTCTGTTCACAGCCTGTGTGTGAATTCAGAGTTGAAGTGGACACTCTCTTGGCTGATGAAGGGAGCTGCTGCTGCAGCTCATATGGTGCCTGTGGAGTCCTGTTGATCTGCAACTGTGCTTGGCATGGTCTAGATCTGGATCAGCTTGGCCTTTCAGGCAATGTTCAGCCCATGCCTTGGAGATAATTTAGGACTCAGTCTCACTAAGTGGTTCGGATGTTGCCATCCTGCTTCAAAAAGTTGTGGTGGACAGATGTGTTCTGGTCCCCAGGATCAGAAAACAGGTATGGGCCCATTTTATTTGCTGATGTTACTGTCCCTTTTGTGCCTCACTCTATGTCCAGTGTCTGCACCCACTTTTTCTAAGTCCTAAAGATGTCATTTTAATACAAAAGCATGACCTGAAATAAGACTGATCATTTAATACCCAGGGAGACCTCTCTTAGGGGTTTCTGTACCCCCAAGGTAACCCTGTCATTCCAGTGCTCTCAGGGGACACAGGAGATGGACTTCATTAGACAGGCAGGACTGGAATGATGTGGTCTCTGGTCCTGTTTACTAGAAGCTTCACTCGATTCCCTGCTCTTGGTGGGAAGTAGTAAGACCAAAGGAGGAAAACACGGGAAACAATGAATAGAAGCTGAAAGTTTGAAGTTATTTCTCTGCCATGGCAGATTTGCTCTGTGGCTTTTGCCAAATTTCTCGAAGCTTTAATCTCTTGGCATTGAAAATGGAGAAAATACTTCATTCCCATGATATAAAACCAAACTGCAAAATTTATTGAGGAGCCATTAGCAGAGTTCATTAGATCAGCAGATGGGAACATTTGTGTGGTATTCTTTATTTGCATCACAGACCTCCCTTTTTGTCCGATCAGGAGGTTTTTTTGCCAGGGTGCCTTGTTGGAACTGCCACTGGCATCCTAGTTCTGGGCATGCACTGCACATTTTACCTGCTTTCTGAACATTGATCAAAGGGTCTGGGAGGAGAAGCCAGCAACATTCTAAATACCTGTCAGTTCAGCTGTTTTCATGTGCAGAGCTTTGCTCAGCCTGCTAAAGCTCATTGTCTCCAAGCCAAGTAATTGAAGGAGTCGAGGCCCTGTTTAACCTTTCGGGAAGAGCTGATGCTTTGACATCCACAAAGAGCTGCTTTGTTTGAGGAGCTAAAGGTTCTTTGCAAGATTAGGCTCAGGTATTACAGCCCAGCACATGCTTGCCATCTATAATGAGCATGGCAGGTGGTTGGGGCTGGGATGTGCGAGTCCAAGGGCTCAACAGACTTCTCTGCCACGGGAATCCAAAACTGCACATCCCCCTGGGCAAGGACATTGCCTTCTCCATCAGGAGTGAAGTAGCATACTCTTGAGGGAGCTGGAGAAAGATATCAGGCATTCTGTCCCTCAGGTTGGATCTTCTGCTTTTTATGAAGTAACTTAGACAGTGATTAATTAGCAGGACAAAACCTGATCTTCTAGCCCCTGAACAACTAATTTCAGGCACTGGTTTCTGCTCCTGTAAACAGGAGGGACTGTGGGTTGCTCACACTAGGGTACTTTAGAATTTGTTTTGCTGTGGCAGACTCTCACTTTAAAGCTTTGTGCTGAGTGAGACAGTGATTTGAACCAGGAATGTCCTAAACTCTGAGTTAAAAAGATAGCAGTGTCTCTCTCAGTTTCTGACTCTGCACTATCTTGTGAATGGGGTGAAAAATTCAGCTTAGAGCAAGCCAACTTTTCCCAGGAAATAGTCTTCCTGAGATCCCAGTCCCCATCCTACAGGCAGTCTGCCTGTGTAAAGTGGGCTCCTTTTCAAGAGTCAAGGCAGTATGAATTTTACCTCATCACTGTCCAGCATTCCATACACCTATTGATTGTTATACCATGTTGCATTCTGTCACAAAAATGTCTGTAATGAACAAACATGTAATGCCTTTCTCTGTTTCATAGGCTATATTCATACAGCAGTTATTTTATATCTTTTTTTTTTTCTTGGTTGTCACTGGTGCTGTTTTCTGTGCTGCTGCCTGTGTTGGAAGTGAATTTGGACCAACAGACTAAAGAACTGCCATTTCTTATCTAGTATGAATCATATTCAGCAATTCTGTATTAAAGTGATGTAGTTAATGAGAGGAAAAATTAATTTTACCACCTTTATTTAACTTTATTTCCTTTGTCCCCTTTGGGGTTGTTACATTGGCAACTCAAGTCACCCTCTACTTGATCACCATCATTCCACAACCTGGAAAACAATGGGTCTGCTTGCTGAAACAGGTACCATGTGAGGCATTTCTCCAGTGTCATGCCTGGTATTAGCAAGGTACTCCACAAGCTTCTTTGGCATCTTCACCCCTATAAGTCTGTTCAGTATAATGAGGATCACAGGTTATTTTAGGTGGAGGGCTGTCAGCTACAGTGCTAAAGACCATCCATCTCCTTCTGTAAGCAATTTCTTATTTGCGGTTCATATAGACATAGCAAGAACAAAAGAATCTTGCAAGAGCATTTATGCTACATCAGAAACCCACTTGACTTGCTAAAATCTGCAATAATCACATTTTTCATTTGATTTAAAATAAATAACAGCATTATCCAGGTCCCACAGAGTGTAATGAATACATTGATTGTAGGTAATTAATAACACACTCCTTTTTATTCCAGAACATGGCCAGAAAGCCAAGTATATCATTAGCACCTACTGAGGGAGTAACATTCGACTGGGTTACTATTTATGTCCACAAGAAAGCAAATAACTCTTTGGTGTGTTTGAGCTGTGGAGAGGCACTAATATAAATCCTCGCACTCTTTCAGCTTATTTTACATTGCACACAGAGGGGTGATTCTTGCTGTCCAAGCCCTGGCATAAGCCATACAAATCTACAAACAGCCAGGCCAGTGCTTTGCAATTACATTTAACTTATCACCTGTTCAAGCCTTGGCAATAAGCCTGGTGTAGTGTGTAATGTGTAATGCCTCCTGACCCTGAACCCATAGACTAAGAATCCTTAAAGGGGTCTGGACCACAACTGTAGAAATGTTTTCCAAGAACAGGCTTCCTTAAATACCAATTACCAGAAGATAAATGATTTGATGAGCTGAAATGACTGCAGATGGGTTTTGCTGCATTCCTGCATTTCTTGAGGCAGCTCCCTGCTCCTCTCTGCCTCCTGTTCTGTGTGTGGCTGGCGCAACATTACCAGCATGCAGGAAGCTCAGGACTGCACTGTGATGGACAAGATAGGCAGTTTTCAAGTCACCTGGGCCTGTCTCACTGTTTCCACAAGGTTTTTGAAGCTGGGCATGGAGCTGTTTGCAATTCTTTTTGCTGAGTTTAAGTCTGGCTCATATTTGCTCTGTTCCAAAAGGTCTTGTGTGCTTTAAATAAAGTTAGAAAAATCCAGGTGCTTCTGCCTAGTGAGTGGTACACAGCCAGCCTGGAATGTACTTATGCACTGAGACACAGGACAGAGGTTCTGGTGCCTCATTCTGGGAGTGGACACACAAGTGTTGCTTCTTGGTGAACGTCTGTATTTTAGCCACATGGTGGATGTGCATCCAACTATATGAAGAAGATGGAGCTAAATAGCTGTGGGCTTTTTGTGTTTTTTGGTGGTTTGGTTTTTTTTGTTTGTTCGTTTGTTTTGTTTTTCGGGTTGTTTTTTGTGTTTGTTTTTTTTTTGTATCTATAACCAGTTATAGAAACCTTTTTGGCAAAAAAAAAAAAAGTCTATGATAAAAACAAAAACCTCCATCTCCTACCTCCTCCAAGAAGGTACCAGAATGTGAAGCAAAAGCATACTTTTGCCTTTAGGTACTAAACAGGGCTTTGTGGTTGACCACTGCCAATTGCTGATGCACAAAGCCAGGACTTTTGAGGCTTGAAAGCAGTGTGGTGCTGGGAAATCTCTGCCCCACCAACCACCTACTGTTTGGCCTTGGGGTACTCATGTCATCTGTCTCTGCATCTCTCCTTCCTTCTCAGAATATGCCTTGTCTATGTACACTGGGTTCTCTGGGGTAAGGACCAGCCCATGACATTTATTAATATCGTGCTTGGCATGCTGGAGCATGACTCCACTGAGGTTTCCAGTTGCTACCGAACTGCAAAATAATTAAAAGAGTATGTTAAGGCTCCTTTTATGTAATGCTGTCAACTCGACAGTCGATGCTTATTGGCTTCTATGTTGAATGTGATTTAGACCTCAAAATTGTGTGTCTTGCTTATAAGATTATTTGTTTACTGTGTGCTATACTGTCACGGTTACAACCACTGGAGAACCCTTCTGCATGAGGAAGCTTAGCTGTGCATTTTTCCTGCAGGGCTCTTGGACTGGGACTTGGCCCTGCTTACCCCAAAAGAGCACTCAGCAGGAAATTCTCTTGCAAGCATTTTAGAAAGTGGTCTCTGATTTTGTGAAATCACAAAGAGATGCCTTTGTCTCAGAGGTTTGAACGGCCACAAACCAAAGTGCTTGGCAGATCAGAAAACCCTCCACTAGGCACATGATCCTGGCTCTCTGAGAATCTGAGTCCAAGGGAGTATCAATCTTTTGCGGATTGATGTGACATGGAGAAGCTCTTCTGTCACCAGCCAAGCCAACTCCTAACTGGAAGCTGAGTCACTGTGGTCGCAGTGTGTTTGAGCTTTCTGCTGCTGCGTGGCCCTGGCTGTGCCTGGTTTGCTTTGGCTCCACCCGGAGCAGGAACAGAAGTCACTCATGTCTGATGTGAAAGGCTAGGTGGGAATACTTCACGTATTGTCTTATGTAACACCAAGTCAGCAGCACTGATAACAGGAGAGACCAGAAACACAAATGCTTCTTAAAAGGACCAGATTAAATAACTATTTCCCAAATAGGGCCACTGCCTTTGAGACTATTGAACAGATCATTGACAAATGCTGGGACACCTACTAAGATCAGGCTTTTACCTCTTGGCCACATTATTCCCAGATCTTTCACCTACTTCAGCAAGCTGCAGTCATGGTGTTGTTAGCTGTAGACTCAGTGTGACTCAGGAGAGAGAATACAGAACAGTTGTGGCTCCAGACAGCACTAAACGTGCAGAGTATCAGTAAAATTGACTTTGAACTTCCAAGTTGCCTCTTTGGTGCAGATGGTGTAGCCCTGAAAGACATGCATCACACATCACACATACAGGCAAGTGATGCAAAATGTGGCAATGAGATTATAATCCCCTGTGAAGGAGCACAAATTAGAGAGGAATTTCTCATTTTCAGTAAATGGATTTCAAATAAAACAACCGTGATGAGACAGCTTTAAAAGCCTTTTAATTAGTCCATTTTACTACTGATGCTTAGTGCCTTATGACTGCTAAGCTTTTTATTGCTTTCCATTTC
This sequence comes from Anabacerthia variegaticeps, assembly GCA_035583185.1. NCBI lineage: Eukaryota > Metazoa > Chordata > Aves > Passeriformes > Furnariidae > Anabacerthia > Anabacerthia variegaticeps. Next base: position 100,671,425 of record JAWWEW010000112.1, on the reverse strand, counting down.
TTTGCCAGCTTGTATGGTATCCCAGTAATCTACATCAGGCTCCAGTAGCAGCAAAATCTGTCGCACCAGAAGCTGACAGCTTCTTGAAAGTCATTTAAGGTTTTGTAAAACAAAAGTTCAGCAACTTCTGATAAAGAGTTGGTTGGTACAGTGTCATTTCTTTTTCTGTACCTCTGTTTTACCTGACATAGCAAGAGGTAAACTTATCTGAGGAGGATAACACTGGAAGAACACCATACCAAAGTCCAGTCCTACACAGCTGCTGGCATTACCTCAGGCACCTTTCAGAAACACAATGAAGCAGGAAGATTCATGCCTTAGGTTCGGTATTGGGACAACAGGTAATGCAAATCGCTTTAGGGTGGGACATGGTGCTGTGGAGATCACATATCCATCTGGAAATAATGGAGTTTCCTGAGACCAGGTAAATCAACAAAGAAAAGGTTGATGGTTACTCATCTAATAAATGATTCCACTGAGTTGATCCTGTATTGCTAATGGGAACAGCTAATTTGTTCTGCACTGTGCAAGCTAAGGAGAGACTACTTCCCATGCTGTGCTGTGCTTTGTGACTCCCAAGGCTGCCGTACAGTGGTTGATGCTGCTGTGGCCCAGAGCCTGCCTTGGCTCTGCACATTTCACAGAGGTGAGGTAAGCTGCCTGCAGATACTCCTGCTGAGCACTTTTTGTTTGGATTATTTCCTCCTGACACCATAAAACTAGAGCAAATCCAAAAGAGGGGTAGGATGGATCAGGCAGGAGTGTGAATCACATCCCTCTTCTGCCAAAGCCTTTCTACAGCCCTGCAAAGACAGCCAGGTGTATAAGTCCAGCAAGACACCCAGTCCACAATGGGAGTCCATACTCCTGGGCAGAGATGCAGAAAGCCCCTAGGCTGTGCTGGAGGCTTTTCAAAGCCAGCCAAAATAATATGCTGGGTATGGGGCTGTCAGAGCTGCTGTCTCTCTCCTGAGAATGAGCACATGCCCAAATTCTGCTGCCTGGGACTATCTGCTAACACTTCATCTCCCAGTATTGCTGGAATACAGGCCTGGAAAAGCTCTTTTAAGTGGATGGGTTTGGGGCCCTTGTGTTTGGATTCACTGTGCTGGACCTTTCTTCTGTGCTGGTTCCCTGGTTCTAAGGAGGCTGCAAGAAATTCTTTTTCTCCACTCACATTAGCACTGGGACTAAACACTGTATTTCCAACTCACTACAACCCTTCCTAGAGATGGGCCCAGCTGCCTCAGGCTAGCGAAAGCTCCAGCCCTGGGGTTTGGATTTCACATATTCAGGGATGCGTGAAAGAGACATAACAAGCATTGTAAAGACTCTAGGCAGACATTCATCATATACTGAGATACCATGAAAAATGCATGGTTACACAGGATATACACACACAATTATATATACATGTGTCCTCGTATGGTTCCATGTTCAGTTTCCCTTTGGGTATTCACTGAGCTAAGGGCAGTGTTCACTGGCTCGTGGAATCTTTCATATGGGAGAAACTGCAGTGATGTGACTGGACATCTGCTATTACGTTGTGCCCTTGCACTTCTTCTGGGGCTGGAGTCTCCTTCTCAGGTTCCCCAAAGGTGCTTGGGAGCCACAGCTTTCTAGAAGCAGAACGAATCATGCTGCTTTATTCTTTTGTGTTGGAATTACTCGCCAACCCCCACTCTTCTGCAGCAACATTGGGAAAATAAAACAGTGGATCTGCTATGTAGGTATGTCTCAGTCCAAAGTGAAGTGCAGGCTTTAACTTGCAAAAGTTGCCTTTGGTTTAGGAGACACAGGTGACAGAGCCTTGGCAGTGCTATGGATGCTAAGGCACTGCAATTTGATCCGATCATCCTGAGTTCATGAGCTGAGCAAGGAGAAATCCCTTGGGTAATCACAGGGAGTCCATCAGGTCACAACTTAGAATGTTGGACTCATTTATAGGTTACCCCTCCAAGATACATACTCTGCTGCTTTGTCCAAAGCCCATTTTCAGTTCACTAGCCTCTCATAAAAATGTTACACTAGACAAAATATTCTGGACCAAAATCTGCTGAGCAGAAGAAATCCTTAGCTGGAAAGTACCCTTCTGGAGTCTCATCCAACCCAAAACACTGGCTTACAAGTTTGAAATTGTATCACTTTTTAATTAAGAACTGACTGATGTTAGCTTTAGAATCATGGGCTGGAGACACAGGTTGCTAAAGATTAAATAGCTTGATCCCTATCCCTTAATCCTAATGTTTTGCCAGTTGTCTACCAAAGTATGTTCAGAGCAGAGCAAGCACTTGGCAACTTCACAGCTTTCAGTGATTTAAGAAAAACCTCGAATGATTTCCAGTTTATGTTCCTATTTTAATCTATAAGCGGTACCTACAGCTGCTGAAGAAAGGCTGTTCAGCATTTCCTGGGTTTCACAAACTTTGGGGAACAGTCATGACGAACTCTTTTTCTCAATTACAAAGAGCTTGGTAGGTTAATAACAGGCTTTGGACAGGAAGACCAAATGTTTCTACAGGGAGTGACAGTAGGATTCACTGCAATAAAGAGACCTTAGTCATGGTTGTGTATACAGGGCTGCAAAGGAACACGCGTGGCTGCATCCCTCCTGTAGGGTGAGTTGGTCTGGTGAACACAACTGGAAAATCCTTTGCCACAGTCCATCTCCTTCAATGGCAGCCTTATGATTTTGTCCTGAACTGTGTCAAGTTTCTTGAGCTTGTGCACTCGTGTGGTATTTGAACCCCTTCAGGTCTGGCCAGAGGGCTGTCCAGCAGCCAGCAAATTACCTAAGGAGTCCCTCCTCTGACAGACAAGTTTTAGTGCTATCGCACTGAGCAAAATGAAACCAGACAGAGGTAGATAGTCCTTCCTAGCAGGAGGTAATCCATCTGTGGCCAGACATGCTGGGAGCTGGGGCAAACTGGAGACAGAAATCTGTCTGCAGGAGTGGCTTTGGCTTTTGTGATGAACATTTTTGCAACTTTTCCAGAATTGGATAACCCCTCCATTTGCTTCAGTGGTTGCTATTCCTATCCATTTCTTTCCTTTGGCTTGGTTTAAGGAGGCTTAAAACTTTTGATGTAGCTATTCACATTATTTGGTTTTGGTTTAGCCACAGATTACTTACTCTAACTGTTGCTCTTATCGATATCCTGCTTGACGGGAAAGACTTTGTTTTCCTGAATATCCTACAGTAAACCAGACAAAGTTTAAAAAAAAAATTAAATTGTTAAGTGTCTGAGTTTAGCTCACTTTTCCAGCAGTTGTGGATCCAGGTGTTTCTAGAAGGAGCTGCTGCTCCAACAGCTCATCTTTGTTGGAGGATGTGTCCTAATCGCCTGTTACAGCTACACCGTACCATGTATTTGTTTCACTCCTACTCACTTCATGTATTTCCCTGCTGGTATTTCCTCCTGTATATTTCTGAGCTGAGGGCAAAGTCAAACTATGAGATTTGTCTACTGTGGCAGTTTCCATCTGGTGACTTTTTAAAGGGACTTTCCTGCAATGATGCCACATCCTCTCCTCCTTTTCCTTGATCTAGTTTTCAGGGCTCTTCCCACATCTCTTGGGAGGGTGAGTTAAGTCAAATAACAGTGAGGAGTGTAACTCAGTGACTTTCATCATGTTGAAAAAGGTAAATTGTTTGATGCTGAAAAAACTAATGAAAAAAAAAGTTTTCTGCATGATTTCATTGCACTAATTTTCCAAATATAAAAAATGGTGAGAAAATATCCACTTCACCTTGGAGCTCCATGTATCTTGTTGCTGTTAGCACACTGAGGCTGGCGCTGGGAATCACCCCCCAGCTGTTAATAAGGTATTTAAGGGTACTTAACATGAATTTCATTACTAAAACAACATTTCTGCTGTAGCTGCTCTGGTGTTTCCCAGACACCATTATCTGATCTTCTAATTATCGCAATTTTATTCTTGTGTGGGTAATTAACAGGATGTATCAGGGTTCTCTGTGTGAAATACTGTGTTCGGTTTTTAACTTCAGAGCTTATTTAAGACCACTTCAAGGAGGGCCTGTAGCAGTGATCTCATGTCCAAGTTTTGGTGATGTCTGAGAAAGTGACAGGCATGATCTGTGTGGCACTCAGGTGGGTATTGGCCAGAGATCACCATCCTGAGCCATTTTTTCTGGAACAGGATTGATGCAAGTTTAAATTCAGGGTACCTGGCTGCAAACTCTGTCAGCTGAAGAGTCAGTGTGCTTTGGCTGGAGTGGCAAGGCACAGTAACATCTGCTGGGCAATAGTAAATGACAGAAATTTCTTATATCAGCCCATCATGAATTTATCTATATGACATATATACATTCTACGTTTTCTTTGACCCAACTCAGTGCCAGAATCCAATGAGCTAGAATTAATCACCCTGAGAAAGGGTGACCTTCTCCAGTCACCTCAGAGAGGGCAGTACAAAGCAAACACAGAGGGGAGGGAGGACAGCTGAAATAGTGATCTTGGATTTTTTTTCAAATTCAGCAGCCCTTTTGTCTGGATTTTTAGGGACAAACTTCAAGCTGTGTAAAGTTACCACACCACTGTACAGGTTTGCACTGGGATGGAGTATGACTCTGAAGAAGCAGAAAATGCAGCAGAGATGTAATATCAGGGAAGGGTCATATGTCTACAGCACAAGACAGACTTTGAAGAGGACAGCAAAGTGCTTTGACAGCATCAAGTTAAAGTGGGGCAAGTGCAGATGGGACCAAATGAGATGGTATTAATGGCCAAAGCTGTAAATCAAAACACTAAAAACAAGTTCCTGCACAGCCTATGCTCTGCCTGGTGTGTAATATGGCATCTATTGTGGTACTGGGTACAAAATGACCCTTGTACAGCAGTTGTGGAGAACATCAAGTGCAAGAATCCTTGCTCTCCGTCACTGTCCTGTGAAGGTACAAGGGTTTTTCTGCCCTCCTTCATTCACTCGCTGTCACCTTGAAGGAGTAACCAGTGTGAAATGATGGTCCCAGTGGTGCTTTGCCTACTCCCTGGAAAACAGCTATGAGTACCTAAGAAACCATTGCAGAGGGGAAGGCAAGCTGGGCCTTTTTCTGCCTCAACACCCATAAGTTATTTAACATCTGGCTCTGCTAATCATCATCACCAATTTGTTTTCCTATCTCTTGTGTTTGATTTGCTTTACTGAGATTTATTCACCCAAGGAAGATGATGACAAGAATAAAAAAGTAATTGGTCAGGAGAGGTAAGATTAGTTCTTCTGTGAGAGGATGCAGCCTCATGGGAAAAGCAGGTGACACCTTTCTGTTCCCAAAAATCAGCTTTTGAAAAGCCTTCACTTGATATGCCTGTTCCCATTGTCTCCATCCTCCATACCATAGATATTGTCTCTATACAGTTTTTGTAAGTCCCTGCATACCTTCATTCCACCCCCAGTCACATTAATTTGTATGTGTAAAATCACGTCCATGTCCATTGCATCAATAACCATCATGTTTTCCAGCAACCCGAGCAGTCAGCTGTTGCTGGTCCCAGAGCCACTGCATCCCAGTTTGTCCCTTCTGGTCCCCACATAGGTCCCTTCCTGTGCTTTGTCTTTGTGCCTCATGTACAGAGGTACAAAGCCTTTTCCAAACAGAGAGCTGGGCCACAGCAATGCCTTGTGAGCAGGAGGAAGCTACTGAACACAACTACATCAGAGGTCATCCAAGCCAAGAATATTCCAAGCCTAAATCCCCAACTGCATGAGATGAAAAGTGAGATAAGGAAGGGGAAAGCTTGCCTGTCCTGCTCACACAGCATAAGCTCAACATGGAACTGCTGTCTACCCAGCCCATCTCAGGCTGTGTCACTCCTCCGCTGAATGCTTCCCCATGCAAGCCGTGGCCAGTGCTGATATTGGAAAGCAGATGTTTCTCTCTTAAAGAAGTGGTAGCTGAATCCTGGATGCTGTTTACATTCCCAGCAGATATGCAATGTGGAAATGTCTTGAAATAGGAAATAGTATCCTGGCTGAACAAGTAAAAGGCATGAGATTTTTTAAAAAGTCACTGTCATCATTTCCTGAGAGACTTGCCAAATTCCTCATTTCTGTGCTTGATTTGCACATCCTGCAGATGTGTCTGCTCAAGTTTCCCTTCTGGTATTTTCCTCTTACATGGTATGTCAAGCACAGATGCACATTCACCTGAATGAAGAGCTGGTATCTTTAATGATAAGTGAAATACCTCCTGTCAGCAAGGCAATGTGAGGAAGGGGATGTGACCCAGTGCACACACACGCACCCACAGACCACATGGCACTGGATGAGCACCACGTGTTGTACTTACTTTTCTAGGTGACCACAGTGGATCACTGCTGGGGACAGCAGAGGTTCTGCAAGTGAGAAATAGTATATGCACAGTCCTAAGTGCTGTGATGTGTCCCTGTGGGATGTTAGGAGCCACCTTTATTAACCCATAGATGTACATTTGTGTCTTATATTGGAATATGACCCGGTGAGATTTGGGGACTATCCTGCATAAAATTTCCAAATTAATTTCCAAATCTTGTTTAAATGGAAAACATTTCTTCTTGTCTCTCAGAAGATACTGGCTGCACATTTAATTGCAGGTACTGTTGGGAAACATTGCAAGGGAACTGAGGCAGGCTACGAAAGCATGTAGTCTGCATAAATACAAACTGGTTTTAAGATTATGGTTCTGATTATTACTTTTTTGTAATAACCTAGGCTCAGAAGACCTGGTCATGATCCTCAATGACAGTAGGTTCTATGAAACACAACTTCTATCTCCCACCAGATCAATCTCTGGCTCCAGCCAGATGCTGACTCCCACTTGCTGTCTCCTCTGGTTTATCAGTGTTGAGGTCAGAGCAGGGCAGAGCTAAGCTGTCACCTGGAGTGATACCTCTAACAGGACTCTGACCTCATTTTGATACAGAGTCATTTGCTCAAGGAAATGTGACCAGTCGACAGGCTTGGGAGCAAAGGACCTTGAGCTAAGGCAGTCAGATACTGTCTTCTGCTTGCAGCAATTTCCCCCACTCAGGCAGGGGTCACCAGAAGGTCAGTGCTCACAAAACACTGTTTCCGGGCTCCTGTTTCTTGCAGGATCTTTTCTTTTTTACCTGCACTGTGTTTTATTTGGAGGGGCAATAGTGCTGTGAGGAGCTGCAGAAGTGAAGGCTGGGTTGCAGTGGGAGCTCACTGGTTTGCAGAGAACAGCGAGGATCTGGATGGAGGGAGCAACTGTAAGGTGAAAGGGGAAACTAAAACAGTCCTTGGCTTGGCGTGGCATGATATGATGTGCACGAGCAGCTGTGGTGGGTTTATCCTGAAGGACAGAGCTGGCCAGTGCAGCAGATCCAAGTGGGAGCGACCCAGGTGTCCTCAGCAGCGAGCAGGCAGTGCTGGGCAGGTGGTGCAGCACCACTGACACTGCAACAGACCTGCTGGTGGGATGGGATTCCCCATAGTTCTCTAAAAATGGGATTGCAGAGGCTGTCAAAGGCAGTAGATGTAATCTGACAGACTAGGGGTGTGATGTGGTATACCAAACCTCATCATGCCTGCTACAGCTAGAAAAGGGAGAACTTTGTCAAAAGTAGTTGTCATGACAAAGAAATCACCAAGGAACGTGGGGAAGATAGTATCAAGGGAAGGAGATAAATTAAGGAGATGCATTTCTAACATTTAATGGGCTGGAAATGTCAGAACAAATATTGCCTGAGGGAGATGGAGTGCAAGTCCAACGCCAGCCACAAGTGGAAATGAATTTGCGAGGTAGCTCCCTGCTCATCCCCAGGAAGCTGAGCACCTCGCTGCAGTGAGTGCTCTGGGCTGCCAAGAGGCCCAGGCCAGGAGGAACAATAGCAAGAACAGATTAAATGGAGAGATTAAGGTCTTGTCTACACAAGTAAAGTTGTATCAGTTCATTTAGGTGGATTTGGAGTGATGTAGTTAAACTGGAGAAACCCCCAAGTGTAGGGGCACTTCAGCTCCAGCTGCAGTAGGTTCAGCTCCAGCTGCAGTGCAGCACAGCCTCAGAACCTTTGAAGATCTGGGACCAGATGCCTATCTGAATGTCTGAATGCTCCTGAAAATGCCTTCCCCTCAGCGTTGTGAAGTGGGGCAATACCCAGCAGAGGTGGGGTGAGGACAGACACAGGGGAGACCGTGAGACACCAGGGTGCTGTGGCTGCAGGTGCTAGGGGCCAGGGCCCCTGGGATGCTCCAGGACATCTCCCTGTCCTCCCATCTGGGCACAAGGAATATGGGGCAGGTGCTGAAACTTGGCATGGGCAGCCGTGATGGTGGATGGGGAATTTCCATGGCGAGTGCTTTCATGCCATCCATCCCAGGTGCTAGAGGGTTTTTTCTCCCATGTCTGCAGAGGAAAATGCCATCAGAGCAGCAGAGGACCAGAACTTCCTGGGATGCACTCTGAGCTGACACTGCCCTGTTCAGTGAAGTTTCCTCACATTTGTGCAGGCTTTGTATCTCGCTCTGTGTGCTAATCCACTGGAGATGATTAGGATTTTATTTTGCTTTTCAGGCTGCCTAATTAATGAGTTATCCTCTCGAAGTGTGCCAAAAAAGGCAGTAATTTTTCCTTTAAAAATCATGCACTGGCTATTAATCTCCATCAGCTGAGCCCCAACATGCTGTTATGATTATGTTATCTGAATGCAGTGTCAAACCTGCAGCAGAAAAGTGGGACAGCACAAATCACTGAGGCCTCACCAACAGCTCTGCATCACTCCGAGAAAACAAACTGCTCTTTTGCTCAACCTGTCACAAAAAAAGGAAAAAAAAAAAAAAAGACTACTTTTGATAGCTTTGATCCTCTTGACCCTGTCAGATGCTGCACACACATTTGCACACACAGGGCTGAGTGCCTGCAACTCTACTGACATTAGTATGAAACTAATATTGATGAGAATGCAGGTTTGTTGGTAAATCACTGAGCAGCACTTGGCTCTGTGCTGTGGCCAGCACTCTCTCTACTTGCATGCACATACAGAGCTTGCATAACTCCACAGTGAAAGCAAATGCTATTATTAGTTTATAAAGCAAGTTTTGTTGAATTTGGCAGACAACATGCATGTGTAAATTCCCCCAAATTAATTAAAGCATTTAGAGTGATGGTGGAGATAGCAGCACTGCTCATCAAATAGATAGTTTTAACAGGTTCACAAATGCTTTTATGTAATTAATTAATGCTTGGCTACCTCAGGTGAAATAATCTGGGCATGCATGTTTCCTTAAATCAGAGCAAAGGTAGAGGGGCAAATTCATGTTCTGTTTAAGCAGCTTCCATTTAAGTTGGTCTGAAGCCCATTGTGGGCTTTATCTCTGGAAGACAAAAGTGATCTACACTGACTGTATGAGCAGAAGATAGAAAACACATGAAATAATAAATAAAGCCGTGGTGCTTGCCAGCACTGAGTGCCAGAATTTTCTTCTTGCCCAGTTTAGCTCCTCTTCTTTTGTAGTCGCAGAGCAAAACCAGGCTAAGGCCTGGCCAAGGGGATCTTGTGCCAATTCCATTGCTGGTGGAGTGGCATTGTGGTGTCATTGTGAGACACGAGCTGCTTAGCATCATTCACTTCCTCTTAGAGAAAGCATGGGATGTTTTGGTGCATGAGCCACCACCATCAGTTTGGTGAATGAGCCACCAGAATTTAATGGGGTATATCAAAAGTGCTTCAGCTAAACAAGGACTGCTAAAGACATTAATGTGAATGTGCTCAGGAACGTTGCAAAAAGAAGACAGCTAGTTATAGATGTCATGGCTCAAATACAGCTTCTTTGTCTCCTACACAAAGTCCTGGGCTCAGGACTTTAGATCTGGACTCAGCCGTCCATCTGTCTTTTGTGTGGGGACACAGGGACATGCAAAGTGTGAATCACTACAAGGAGATGAACAAAGACCTCTTAGAAAAGAAAACCCACAGTTTAATCTGAAGAAGATTTTCTGCAATTTCTGGATAATTCTAGTGTGCCTGGGAACACGACTGAGGAAAATAACCTTTTTTTGACACCAGATCCCATATATGCTGAAGAGTCCTAACTTCCCTTCACTATACCATATCAGTATATAATTACTTTTTCATAGTACTCATCATGGTGTATTACCCCTGCTCTAACAGGTAGACAAATTTTAGTTCTTTACTGCATCATCAGAATATGGTTGTCTGTTTCCCCTGGGCAATGATGACAGTATAAAACAACTGATCTGACCTCAGATGAAGGTGAGTGGAGAATCTTCCCCTCATTTTCCTCTGCAAGGAGGACATTTCTGACCTGAGTCACCAAGGGAATCAACTCAGAGACCTATCAACCCATTTTCCCCTCCTTGCTTTTCAGAACCACATCAGACTTTAAAAATCTTCCATATGAAAAGCACATCCAGTTACCTGAAATGCAAAGCTATGCTGCTCCCAGACAAGAGGGAGGCACTCAGCTGACTCAGACTCACCTCTGTTCTGCAAGCCTGCATGAAGACCAGTTGGGTACAGTGTAGAAACAGATCCAGCTTTCTATCAAATGTTTTCCAATTAGTGTAATCAGTATCTGGGTATAGCCCAGTCTAGTTCAATCCTCTGATGATGAGGCTGCTTCTCACTTTTTCATCTTCTGACCTTATGAGACTTGCAGTCCGGGCTACATGTGGCCCAGCTTTAACTTACAAACATAAATTAACATATATACCTCTTTCCTGCCCCCGGAATACCAGGGATATGGTATAGCTTCCTGGTCAGGAAACTCTCCTCTGTGTGCAAGAAGAGAGCTCATGCTCACGGAGGCTGGTGATACTGGAAGTCAAGTCTCACTGGAAGTAGGGACTGAACTGATTTTAATGCTGTTGCTGTGGGTAGGTTTCCCTTGAACATACCTCCCAAATCAGACTTGTTAGAACTGTCAGGGTGCCTAAACCTGAATCCATATCCAAACTTTTTTAGACCTCTGTCCAGATCAGGACCTTGTCAAGCATCATCTTAGGAACTTCAAAGTTACAAGGCACAGTCTTAATGAACGGTCTCCAAGATTAAGCGCTGCTGCAGAGCAACTTCAGATGGTCTGCCTTTTATCCTGAGCAGCTCTTTACAAAAGTTAAGGGGACCACTGCAGGGAGGCTGATGGCACTTTCCCTGGCTTGAAGTAACTGGAACTCATCTCATTTTCATGTAGATAGTCACCTAGGGATATCTCATCCAGTTAACTCTGGTATTGAATGGATGCTAAATGAGAAAGCCAGCAATGTTGCTTCCTGCATCACGTTTGGTATGTTCTTTTCCATGACTGTGATTCCTAATAGACGAGCTCCCACCCTGGAAAAATGACTTGTGAACTAGATATCCTGCACAGCTGTATGTGAGAGTATTTCCTATTTATTGTTTAAAGAAAATCTCTGGAGTAAATTGTGGAAGAAAAACATGGATATAAATGTGGATTAGGTTACTCCCTTGTAGAAGACACAACGCTTCAAAGAGCATGAAGCAAAATGTTCATGTTCTTCCTTTGTTTTTGCTTTGCTTCCTTTGACCAAATCCTTTTCTTGGATTACTTAAATCCTCATACAATCCACAGAAGATTTTATCTCTGCTTGCACAGTACAGTTCTGGAGTAACTCCACTGGCTCCATTCTGAAGTAACTACACTGGCTCAAACAAAGCTGTTTCAGGTCCAGGGTTGTGCAAGAGAGAGCAGTCCAGAACCCATTCTCAGTGAGTGCACTTGGACATTGCTGTAAGACCTTGCAGATCTATATCTGAATCAGGGCCTAGTAGTGTTCAACACTGTTACCTCTGTTCTTTTCTCTGATGGAAGGAACATCCTGGCCAAGTGGAACGTATGATAAAACACACATTTACAACTTCAATTACTCTATTAATTTTTTACCTGTCTCTTATCTTTCTTTGTTTTGCCTGTTTCTTGATTTTCCTCATGTTGTTTTTCATCTTTTATTATCTCTCTATGTGTCCAGATAAGCATATTTCTACTTCATATGTATGTGCACACATATAGGTACATTCTTTCTGGCCTCTCAGGTATTACGAATTAATCTCATTCTAGCCAAATATATATGCATGTATTTGTATGTATATTCATATAAACATATAAATAAATACTTTCATGACACCATTCTTGCAATGGAAACAGGATTTCTGAAATATTCTGGCCTTGCTTGACTTACATGTAAAAACTTCAGTCTAGAGACAAGTAAACACCATCTCATTGTGAATAAACTGAATCCAGCCTTTTATTTGTCTGAACATGCTTATAAGTTCATTCTTATAATGTGCTCATTCTGAAGGGTGTTTGTCAACAGGCACAAACTCTGCCCGTGGCCTTCTCTGCAGTGGAGTCCATTCAGCAGGGTTTGATTTCCTTCCCAAGGAGAATGGATCTCCATAGCACAGCTTAGAATCTCAGTATGATGGAACAATTTGGAGGAACAGAGGTCTGACTAGTAGGCTCAAGGGCCTCATGCTGTCAATAAGCCATAATGACCCTCCTACAGCTACAGAGTAGGATTATTGACTTTTGATGTTTAGGAAGCACTTGCACCACAGTTACAGTTTATATTGTAATGGCCAGGCCTGATATGCTTGCTACTCAAATCCCACCAGTTTGGCTGTATGGGGAGGGATGCAAATTGCACCATCTTTTTATAGATGGACATTGGCACTAAGGACTCTTTTAAAAAAATATATACTCCTCAACCATGGTTTTGATCTTAAAGTCTGACAATGAAAAGTCACTCTCAGAACAGCCTGTGCTTCCTCAATGGATTAAGAAGAGAGTCTGTGCTGCTTTTGGATTCTCTTCTCTGTGGCAGCAATTGAATTTGGCCTGAAATTAGGGTAGTCTGCAATTAGTGGAGGAAGCAGATCTTCAGATTTCTTTTTCTTGGCTTTATAAGTGGACCTGAATAGTGCCATTCAGATAGCAAAGCCATAGGCTATCCAAATGACATGGGGAAAAGGCAAAGGAAAGTCTGTACAAAAGCCTGTGTTTTAACCTTATGGGGAAAACCAAGGCAGTCCTGAACACAGGGAAGCAGCCATTTCACTCTCTTCACTGAAATCCTTCCAGAAAAGAGATGAACTGTGTCCGTGTCCTGGAGGAAGACCTTACTTTTGTTCTTTCTTGTTGTGTTTCTTCATATAAACATATCCAAGACTGAAAGTATTTGGCTGTTCTTCCTGTCTGGAAACATAACGGGAGTAAGGATGATTAGGTAAGTTAGCTGTGGGGTTGATGCATCTCACTCTGTCTTAACCACCTGGAAATTAGGCACCTTGGCTTCATGAGTTCTCTTGGCTCCAAGAGTCAGGGAGGAAAAGAATCACACCTTTGCTGGGCAGTTCAGCCCCTGCCTTAAGCACCTGTCCTAGGGCAGGAAGACTTACCCTCTGGAGGTGTTTGCCTCTCTGCCTTACCTACAGAGGGAATGTATACAACTGGTTCAAACTCCATTTATGATTTTTAGAAGGGTGAATTTAGCTGTCCCTGTATGTCTGACTTCCCAGTCTGTGCTCCTGCTGTCCTGTTGCTGCTGCTGCTGCTGCTTCACAACCAAATTCAAGCTGTCACAGTCACCATTTCTGTGTCTAAAAGACTGTTGAATGTCCCATCTAACAGAGAGACACTTTACAGGCAAATTTTCCATACCCCTTATTTTGCATGGGCTAATACATCTCTCTCTTCTTTTAGCAAGGGTACTTTATGCAAGGAGTCTAAAAACCTATCAAACAAGGGTGAGGATTCACCCTGAGCCGTGTCTCAGCAACTCTGTGTCAAAACATCCCCATATGTAGTTTTATCAGCTGTTTCAAGGCTATTGGTTTATATCTAACATTGTTATGCTTTGAGACAAAGATACAGTGGCGCCTCCTGGACAAGTATTTTATGCTATTAAAAACAGAAGTCCTTTTTTCCTTTCCTAAAAATCAGCTCCAGCAGAAGTCTCTTCAAAAAATAGATAATTTGCTGTCTAATTCTGGTTAATGCTTGATTTACATTGTTGTTACTGGGCCTTGTAAAAAAGGGCTACTCCTATCACAACATTTCTAGATACAAAAACAGTAAAGACCAGTCATTTGAAAGTCCTCTGCTCTGTAACCCAATATTATTTAGCTTTGGCTTTGATCTTGCGCCTGGAAAAAATCTTTTCCTTGAAACACTGAAAGTTTTCACAATTCTAATAATGCATCAAAGCTGATACAGTATGCAGTTCAGCCAATCTCCAGCATTAGTTCACTTCATGAACACAACTAAATATCTTTTCCCCTTCTTTCAGCTTTAATTTTGTGTTTTCTTAGCAGTGGTTCTAGGGAGTAGCATGTTGCTAGTGCTCGGGGAAGCAAGAGGGTGAGAGCACTGGGTAATGTGAGGCACAGCACAGCCAGATGCTTCCTCCCAGAGGACTGCCAATGCCCTGAGCACCTCTAGACGTCTCGTGAGCACAGACTGCTGCTTCTGCCAAATTGCACGGTGGTTTTGGGGATGGAGGCAAATATCCATTGAGTATTTACTTGATGCTATCAAACTCATTTGTCTCATAACCAAAGTCAGAGTCCCTAGAGGTGAAATTCAGTGCATCAATCCACTGCTCCATCTTTGTAAGGAACATCATTAACATGCCTTACACATGAACAAATGTGGCTTTGTTCCATGTTACTTCATTAATGCATTATTTAGGGTGATAGATTTGAAAGCCAGAAGGCACCTTTATGATGACCTAGTCTGATCTCATGAGTACCACAAACTAGTAATCTAGGCAGTAACCTGTGGTTGATCTGTATCATTTATTTTAGAAAAATAGCCAGTTTCCCATGGCAGTTTGGACTGATCTCTCTAGATGTGCTGATTTCCAGTGGCTGGTTTGCCAAGGGGAGAGCAGAGAACACAATAGCAAAGCTGGTGTTTGCTGTGCAGATCTGGAAGAGGAGTTTCACCCTAAGAAGCCAGACAGGCCCAAATACAAACAAAGATGGAAACAGCACCATTCTGTAGATCTGAATTTAAATCTAACTTTTGGCTGAGGGCCTATTTCCCCTTTTAGGTTGAAGTGGAAAGCAGTCTGCTAAAGGAAGAGAATTCACTGGCTGATGAGGTGGATGAGGTCTGAAAAAATACAGCCTTTTGGACTTCATATGGAGAGAAAGGTTTGTTGTTCTGGAGGAGAAAAAATACACTGAGAAGTGTTTATAATTTTATGTTCTCCTTTTCAATTGAGAAGTCTGTTTTTGCTTTTGAGTGTACAGCCAAAAAAGGAATAACCTATGGAAATGCATTTGTTTCAGAGAGGGATTGATAGAACATGCTGAAGTCCATGAACCTTCCTAAGCTTTTTTTTGTCTGCTTGCCTTGTGAGCTGCTGCGAATACAGCATTTTTTCAAGAAGACTAGAGAAGACTGAAGGAGCCAGTGTCCATCCCTGGAAACAGCCTCTAGGAGGTGACTGCTCCTGAAAGGCTCTGTAGGCTCTCCCACCATGATGTAACAAAATATATGATAACCAGCATGTCGTCCTTGGAACTGGACATAAGCACACAGCCCTGGCTTTGCAAGCCTGCCTGGGGGAAGAGAGAGATAAGCCAACAGCAACACAGGTGGGCTTTGCCATGTTAAATGGCTGAGTTAGGGACTGAGCAGAAGCACCCCATGAAGGAATCCTCTGTTTGATTTGTATTTAACAGCAATGCAGTAATCATGTAGTTCATTGAAATTCCAGGCAAGCTGTTGCTGAAGTGCTGCAGAAAAGTAAGTGCTGGAACAAAAGGCAGAGGCAGTAAGGGGAGGGGGGGTGGGTGCTGTGATGATGAAGTTCTGGGAAAATTATTGATTTATTGAATGAAGGTCAAAACTGCTCAGCAAAAAGGCAGGAAATCTTAGCACAAATAGGCTCAGTGTGGAAAGGAGGAACTTTAATGCTGAGCAGGAAAAAACAGTGCACACAACTGTAAATGAAGCATTTAGAAAAGCTAAATAAGGAAGGTCAAGGCTTTCCATGACACACATCAGTTGGTACGGTGTGGCAATAAGCAAACACATCTCAACAGGTGTGACTGACACTGTTGGCCCTTGCGTTATGGAAGACAGGCAAAAATGGAATGATGCATGATGCATGGGCTCAATTGCCAAAGGAAGCTGGAGATCCTGAACTAAATCTACTCAAAGAATAACTTCTTTGGGCAAGGTCTGACCTCTACCCTTGGAGCTGGATGGCACGACGATACCGCAGCCTCCTGGCTCAGATCTCTTAGCTTCCAAACCACAGTGGCCACATCCTAACTACCTGTGGGGAATAATGATCTCTCCCCCTTGCAAACTCCCAGCCTGTGCCTAAGTAGCACTTGGGAAAGCACTACCTGGCCTGGGTCAAAATCCTGCCAGGGGTTATGTTAATGGTTCTGACCTGTTATCAGTAAGGACATAAGGGACAAAGAAATCCAGTGCAAGCCCTCTGCCTCTAGCATGCTTATTTGAGGTACGACCAAAGGCACTTCTCTTCTGTCCAATTCATGCCCAGTGTTACTATGTCATTTGTAAACCAGGAGGAACCCATGCAACAACCCAAAATCCAGCCAGGAGAACACCCGTCGATTCCCTGAGTGCTTCAAAATGGCAGAAGTTTCAGGTGCCAAAATCATCTAATAGTGTCCTTTCTGCCACCCACTGGATCTCGGTTTTCCAAGCTGTGGCTTTCCCAAAGTGAAGGTGTGGGACAGCTGACTCGAGTGGGTGGTGTGGAAGGGCAGCACCATCAGGCTGGGGTTATGCAGGAGCAAACAGACTCTTGCAGTGTTTTGGCATGTGGCTCCTCACTCACATGTTCCCAGTTCTCCAAAAGAGAGACAGACAGTGTTAAAACCTTTGTGGCTGTTCCCCGCAGCAGTTCTTGAGATGGGAGCTCAAGGTTCCTGCTGTCTCCCTGGGGTGTGCAGTTTTCTGCCTCACCCTACCCTGCTTTCCTCTCAGATGTCTGGTTAAAAGTACAGCTTACTTGGCCACAAACCTGTCTGTCTATATGCGATCATTAATTTGTTCTTGTTTTTGTGCATTCACAAAAAGGCCGCACAGAAACCAGCGCTGGCACATGTGGCTCATGCTGGCTTTGGAGAAAAGCTGTGTGCATTTGTTTGCTTCTGTTTTTCATTAAGCAACCGAAGTTGTACTGCCGAAGCTGAGCTGAGCATGGAGCGGTTTGCCTGAAGATTCCTGGTGCAAGACAAGAAGGAGCAAAGCTGTAGAGAAAAAAATTTTTGCTGTGCTTTTTACTAGAGCTAGTAAAGCATTTGTTAAAATGCTGGTTTATTGAGACCTAAGTGCCTCATGGGAGTGTAAGAACTGGCTTTGACCATCAAGGCTGAGAGCCGCCTAATCACAAGTGAATGTTCAGGTGAAGAGTTTAGAGTACACGGCACATACATGGGATATCTCAGCTACAAGCACTCAGTGCTTTCAAAGTCTTACTCTTGTGGAGCTTGAGACAATTGACATATTAGGATGGGTGGATCCATCTCCCACAGATTTTTGTCTTGGTCACTTAGGAACAGAAAACTTTAAACCCCTGCATTGAACCTGTGTTTGGACTCTAAAGAATGAATTCCACAATGCAATTAGTCAAGGGGTAATACAATGCTGCACAATGATTTTTCCAGCTAGATCTGAATTCTCACCTTATGAGAATACTTGCTCAATATTTCCTCTTAATCCACCTCCTTCACAGGATTATCCTTTTAGAAGTCTCACTCTGTTTTCCAGTACCATTTACCCTTTCATCACAGTGAAGCTGCTCCATACTTGTGGTCGTGTTTGTTATCTTCCTGGAAAAGCTTCCTGGACCTACACAACCTTTTCATCAGTGATGGCAATAACTGCATGCATGTCACACACCAAGTTAACATTTCAGACAGCCATGACTCCAAGTTATATTTTCATCTTGGTGCAGCAGAGCCTCTTGCTGCTTCCATGTACTTAGAGCTGATTAATTCCTATGTGTGCCATTTTCCAACGGTTGACAATGAATTTTGCTGGCCAAGATATTGTCTGTTTCTCTTCAGCTTCTCTTCATCAGAAGTTTCAAGTTGAGTGGCCTCAGTTGTTCCCTGTGAAAATGTTATCACTACACTGTCCAAAAGACTGCATTCAAATTATCATGGTTTTGATGATTTTCACTAAATCTCAAGCCAGTGCCTGAGGAGAAACTGCCTGTCACCTCTTGGTGCTGGTCCAGGTCTTGGGCAGGTGGCAGCACCAGGGTCCTGTTCATAGCCAGAGATGCTGCAGCTTCCTCAGAGAAGTTGTTCTTGTTGGTGCTAGTCCAGACAGAATGAACTGCACATCATGGAGGTGCTCTCCATTGTGAGACTGGAGAATGAGGTAGGGCAGCCCCTGCATCTGTGGGTGTGAGCATCAGCCTCTAGTCTTTCTGCAGTGGCAACATGCCTGATGTGGCTGCCTAGCAGGACACAGACCAAGCTGATGATGTACATCTCATGGGTGAGGGCACAGAGAGAAAGAGGCCATGGAAGTGCTCTGCTGAGGAGTGAAATATGAGCCTGGTTAAGAGGGGAAAGGGCCGGGAGCCAAGTGTGTAATTGTCCCACATCATGAGCAGTGTGACCAGTCTGTTTGCTCCTCTAACTCTTCGTGGTAGCTTTGTAATTTGTAAGGTTTTTCTAATCTTTCCATGGAGATAGAAGTGCTGGAAAAATACAGAAAGGACCACAGGGCTGATCAAAGGTAAGCAATGGCTCTTGTCCAGGGGGTAGAATACTCTGAGAGGAGAGACAGATGAAGGAGGATCATGACTGGTAGGAAGAAAACACCTAGAAAATCACTGTGTCTTCCAGTAAGAGATCCAGGGGATGCCAAATGAAACTCCCAGATGGCAAGGTCAGTGCAAAAGGAAAGAGGCAGTTGTGCTCCCAGGGAGAAGGTGAAGGTGTGGGACCCAATGCCGCCAGGGTGCTAGATGCTCAATGTTTACATGAGCTCAAATTCATGGAAGAATTATCCATTGATAGTTATTAAATACAAACCGCAACCTCTGCTCCAGGATATCCATGAAGGGTGGAAGAACATCCTGAAGCAGCAATATGATAAGCTTGTCCTTTTATACTCTTCCCGGGCATCTCTTTTTTGCCAGGAAGGGAAAAGATCCTGAGATAGATGGATCCTTGATCTGGCACACATGGGCATTCTTAGGAATGCAGGTGTGTTCTTCACATGAAGGCACAGGAGGGGTTTTTTAGCATTTCAACAATTTGATCCCACTAATCTTATGAACTTATTGTAACAAGGTTATTGTTAAGACAACTCCACAGGACATTAGTGACCAAATCCTTTTGGAACAAAATCTTGGCACAAAATGGCTGTTGACTTGTTCATGTATAACTCAGATCCAGCAAAGAGAAGCAACATTTCTGTCTGAAGGAAGGACAGTGCAGACAGAAAAACTAGTAGAGTTTGTCTAAAATAGTCAGGGTGTTGGTGTCCTCTGTAGAGTTCAGGCTGATCTAGCTGTATGAGGTCATTCAACTTGGCAAATCACAGAGTGTCGAGTTGTATGGGTAGTCAAATAATAGACTTACACTCCAAAATCTGTTTCCAAATATGTGTATATGAGAAGTGCAGGAACAGAACTGTGTGCTCAGTGATGCTGGGTGTAGAAGCACCTTTTACATAATGGAGTTTTCTTTGGAAAGAAACACGGTATGAGATGACATAGTTTTTAGGACTGCTGAGATATTTCATGTGTTTGAAACCAAGTGGATGCAGCCTGTGGAAGAATCAAGGTCACCCAGAGATGTAGGCCACCCAGCCTGAGAGCTTGGCTCAGCTACGCAAGAGTCATTTCCTCAGCCTGCCAAAGCATGAACCAGGGGTTAGCCTATGCTCGTGTATGTCATGGTGTTCATCTGATAACACTGCCTGATGATTAATCTCTACAATTAATTGCACATTAGTATAGTTCACTGCAGCATATTGAAATGGTAACGGAGATTCCCTCCTCAGCAAAACAAAGGGGTTTTATGGCTCATAATAGAACAGGTAGAAAAAAGTACCTTGTTTTAAACTTGTGTGGTGAATCCATGTGTCACTTGTGATATCCAGCCATCCCTCTCTACCCTCCCTTTTGATACCTCACATGCAGGACTTTCTTGTTACCACTCTGGCAACCTGGGATGTGGAAAGATTGTGGTTATCTTGGGTGGTCTTCTGCTGAAAGGAGACTGAATATCTGCACCAAGCCTCCCCTGCAACCCTGGCTGGGAGTGCTGTACTTCTGTTGGGAGAACCATATCGTGGAGCTGCTGTGGGGTGGGATGCTGTCCTGCTTATATGCAGATAAGGGAGTGAGTGTGCTGAGCTCCCCAAATGGGCTGGGAGGCTGCTCTGAGGGTGTGTGTCTCACCCCTGCCATGGCTCTCTATGAGCTTCTTCAGGAGACTATAGCCATGGTTCAGTCATTTCTCTCTTCTGAGCTCTCACAGTGGCAGGCAGTTCTTCACTCTGGAGTGTGATAGGATGGCCTCTGCTCTATAGGAAGGAAAAACCTTTCCAGATTGCACCTATTTCACTTACAAATAAAACAATGAATGTCAGGCTGGGAAAAAGTGCAGTTCCTCCCTGCAGGTGACCAACCTGTGCTCTGGATGCATCATCACAGGAGATTTGAACCAACATGTCATTGATTAAAAGGATACAGGGCAGACTAGGTCTGTGAAGAAACCAGCCATGGTGGAGAATCACAGCAAGGTAACACAAGAATGACAACAGTATGGTAAGGTCAGCAAAGGTGAATCACCTCAGGAGAAGGGGGATGAGGGAGAAGGGGGTAAGTTTGTCCAAAGATAACCTACTATTAATCAGCATGATAAAAATCACACCCCTGGGAGGGGAGCTTATGTCAGACCACCCTTGTATAAAGAACTAATCACTAATCAGACCATGTACTGAAACGCATAGGTTGACCAATGAACAAGTTTTGCACAACTTCTTTGTTTTCACTTATATAAAAACTTATAAACTCTCAAAAAAAGCAATGCTAGCTTTGCGAACTATCAAGTAGCTAGCACCCTTTTCTGCCCAGAATGTCACTAAATGTTAGAAGGTAGGTCTCAGCTCTGTGTGTTCATCGGATCTGGCTCTCTGGGCATGGACCTGAATACCAATTGAGGGACAACAGTACAATGGCGGGATGACAACCATTCCAGTATAACCATGGGAAAAAATACAGCAAGACAAAGTTAGTTTGTGTAGACAGCACAGTGGAACCCATGAGGAGGTTCTGCTCTCCTCTTAGCCTGAATTTGGCCCCAAACATTGTAAATTCTGCACACTTCTTGTCTCCGAGTTATTTGTGGAAGGAAGAAAAGAAGACAAATGGAAAAATAAGAAATCTAAAGTACATCTCTAGAAGCAGAGAGAAGTTAACCCATACTTGTTTGCATCTAGTCAAGTGATGGGTGACAGGAAGAAAGCAGGTAAACCCCAGTCCCGCTTCTGGCAGTGACTCTCTCTGCAGCACTGCACTGCGTTTTTCATTCTGTCAGGTGGAGGGTGTGCTAGTGGTTCTCATCTAATCTGAGAAATGCAGAGTGCCACATGAAAATAGATCTCATGAGCAACAGGGTGTGAAACAAAGCAAGAAGTGGACACTTGAGAATTTGCGGTTGACCTGAGATCACGGCTTCTTATCTGACTGACAGAGCCATCACCACATGTCTGCCTCCATGGAGTTGCCCACTGCCTGGGACTTGGGCTAGCCCAGTACCTTATTCCTGGCTGGGAGTGAGATGGGCCCTGGATACCACGTCCTGTCCTGACAGACCCCCATGGGGAGTCCCTGTGACTCCAGCACTAGGAAGCCACCAGCCAACATGCTGCTCTGACATTGGAATGGGGCAGAGGAACTGAATCTCCCTAAAACTACTGTGGCAAGAGTGAGATGGACAAGACCTCCTTTTGGGACTCCCCACATTTTCCTCTAATGAAGCAACTGAATTTTACTAAACAGCAGTCACCACCACATCCAGATGAGAGTATGGACAGTCTTCTAACAGGTGGGATACCAGATACTCAAAGGTATGCTGGTTTACTGCAGGTTTATTGGGAATTTATGGAGAGGTTCTCAAGGCTCAGTGACATTTCATTGACTGGCACTAAGATGGAGATTTCTTAAGTCATTGTGAAATACTTAAAAAAACATCTATGAAAGACATGTAAGGACACAAAAGGCCTCAGGTTGTTTATCCTAACCCTAAAATAACAAGAAATGGAAGTGTTGAAGAAAGTTCCCATTGTCAAAAGCCTGTTGAATGATAAGGCCTGTACTAGAAGGTGGAGTCTCTGGAACAACATGCTGTTTGAAACTTCTGTCTTTCAGTTAAAGAAGTTATATACGTATCCAGGTGATCTTGCATATCAAGTCTATTTTTGCTAAGTGGTATCTGCTGTTTAAGAACATGGCTGTGAAATATGAGCTTTGACATGAAACCATCCAGTATAATTATCTGCGGTCCAACAGGCTGGTGGAAAACCTGTCAAACTCACAGAAACGGTTGCAACAAGACAAGAAGTGTTCAGAAGGCAGACAAATGTAGAATAAACATGGCAATGCTCAAGAGTTAGGAAATGGAAGTTGTCATTTTGGAAGGAAACACAAGTATGTCATATATTAGCTAACCTGTCTGAAACAGACTGAATCACGTGGTGAAAGAGCTTGAGAACTGATGGAAATATAGAAATTCAGTTGTGGGGAAATAAAAGATATGTTTTAAAGAGATGTATATTGAGAAATCTGATGTAGATCTGGCAATTTAAGTCAGAGACAGCTTCATCTCAGAGGGACAAATGTAGGAAGCTCCTCTCTGAACATTTATTTTTCATTTGTGAACACTTATTATGAGTAGTAATGAGTGGTTTGTCTTCATGGTAAAAAAACCCAAGCAGTTTCTCCCAGTGAATGACTTTCTTTCAATCCTCTTCTAGTGATGTTTTGCACAATTAAAACTGGGAACAAGGGTGCCTGGCCTGCCAGAAGCCTAGAGTAGGGTCACTGAATAGAGAGCCAAGACAAAAGAAGCTCTAGGAGAGCTGGGGTCTGTGGGATTGCCACTTCTCTGTGGGGAAGAGGCTGCCTTTTCGGGTGGTACAAAACAATTGCCACAAGCAGCTGTGGGGAGCCTTGGTTGGGTGAGGTTATCCCAAAGGATACATGGGAAATAGGCAGTGTCTCCCCCAAAGCCAGAACAGAGAGCCCTGAGCTGGCTGCTGTGCCCAAGAAAGCCTCAGATGAGCCCTAGGGCATGGCACAGCCGGAATGACGGGCCTTCTGGTGCTTTGTAACAGTGTGCTGATGTCTGGCTGGAGACACCCTACATTAGAGCTTGGCATATGTACAAATTATACATGCACACACTCTGCTCTCTCCTGTCAGGAGATGTGTGTGGTACATCAGCCTCTAACAGAGGTCACCCCTTATATAAACTGCTCTGAAAGAAGTTCAAGAAAAAAATGCTTCAAAAGATATTTTTCAAAGAAGAGCCTGGAGTGGGTGGGGGTTTCTTTCAGAATTCAGTCATCAGAAGAAAGGAAGAGACTCTGAGCTCTTCTGGATTAGATGCTGAGTGTCTCTAGTATATGGCATAATTAATTTAACTGTTCTGCCCCTTCCTCCCCACTGTGAAAAGCAGATAGTGAATTCTCAATGGCAGGCAACTTTATTAAGACTGTGGATTATTTATACAGATCATAAATGCAATGTCAGGACGGACCATGAACTGTGGAATGGCCTTTCTCCCAGTGTGAGCACCAGCTCTAAATAATTACTGTTCTTGAGACTTGTCTGAGCTCCCAAATTCACATGGGACCACAGAAACAGGAATGCTAAGGGTAGAATCATTGGCAGTTTCTCTGGACAAAACACTGAACTCTTCTTCTTCAGTTTCTCCACCTCTGAAACTGGGGTGTCTGTAGTGAGGATTGATTTACTGTTTAATTTGTGTAAAGAATTAAATAAGTGCTAAGTATTATTATTATTATCAAGCCAGAAGAGTGAGTCAATGACACATTTCCTATCTCAGCTTGCCTTCAAGGTGTTGATGTTTCTGGCAGGTTGCAGGAATTGAATATCTGCCATAAGTTGTATTCATATAGCGATGCAAATAAATCACTTTTGGTGGGTATTGTGTTGCTTCACGCCTTGTGATTACAGAATAAAGGTGCATAGATTAAAACTGCTTTTGGGCACGCAGAATCTTCACAGGCTATGCTGTTCAGTCTCTTTGGGAATTACAGCAGTAGGTTCCTACAGACATGAAGAGATGGATAAATGGGGCACACATATAGAGAGGACAAGGTGTTTGGTTCATCTTTTGCTCTGCTGCAGATTTCCTGTAAACCTTTTGCAGGTCAGCTGGAAAAATCCTCATAGGCCACGTTAGAAAATCTCAAATGTCACTCACCTGCTATGGCTGTTAAGGTAAGACCATGTGTCATTCAGGTGATGCAGAACCTCTGATTTCTTATTCCTTGACCACGACATCAAACAGGGAGCTCACCTATCTTTGCCATTTAGTCATTGAGTACAGTGGTAGGGCCAAGACCATTTATGCAAATTATTCACTGAGGGGCATCATTGTTCTGATGTCTATCATTAAATTTCCTGAAACTTATAGGATGTTGTCTTGAACTATATCAACCCATATACATTACTGAATTGATCTCAAAGAGCATAGTCAAAGTTTACATTAACCAGTCACCTCCCCTGGCCTTTCCCTATTTTCCCTTGTCCCTTGCGGGCATGTTCACTGTGGTGGAAGTCCTGCTGAAAGCCAAATCTTGTCTCCACTAAAAGTAACAGGATCTTTTCCACTGACTTACAAGTTAAGGTCCTAGATGTCATACTGAAGAGGGAGTTTATCCAAATTAAGGTAGATTGTGACGTTCAAAGCAAAATAGCCTCTTTCCAGAATGAAAATACACTGTCTGAGCACTTTTATTCAGAGGCAGATGGGAAAGAATGTTTAATTTATTTCTACTGTTTGGGAGTAGGACTTCACAAAAGTTTCTCTTCAGGTACTGCGAGGATATTATTTCACAACTCAAAAAACTCCTCTTTTTTCAGTGAAATAAATCTTAAGGATTGTCAATATTTCATTTTTCAATTTGTAAGTGTCCAACATGAAGTCCTGAAGCCATTTCCTAGTTATTTAGGTAGCTAAAAGATTGATTGCTAAGTATTATCCTTTTGTAGCAGTCTATTGAGGTTAGGTCACTGTTTTAAAAACTATCATTAATTGTCCACTTGTACTTTTTTGCACTAAAGTACCTCTGTAGAGCTGATCCACAATTCCCAAGGACAAGAGGTAAGTGGGAATGGAAAGACGACCTGCAGCTTCTGTAAGATCTCTTCATGCATCCATGTTGCTGTGAGCTCTTCATTTAATCAACAAAACCACATTCTGTTTAGAAAAATATGGAATCAGGTGTTTCAGAACTGAATTTTTGCTCTGTCTCTTTTCAAGGCTGAATGTAAGGAGTCAGTCAAATACTAAATTCTGAGGCAACTATCAATCCTTGTCAATGGGATCAGCTCTGGCGCACAATCTTGCCTGATCCTGTTTCCTCACACTCACCTGTTCCTCGTATTTGTTTTAACCACTCCCTTGGCTTTGTGTCTCACTGCTGACTTGGCACCATGTTTCATCTTGCCTTTTTTCCTTAGAACAGCCTCCCACTCGTGCCTGTCAAGTGCCCACCATCCCCCATCAAATACCTTTATCCCAAAGGAAGTTCCTTTGCAATGTTCCCTCAGTGTCTCGAGGTCTGATCCTTGCCTTCGTGAGATGGTATCTGTCTCAGTAAACTGATGTATTGTCTGTACATTGAAGTCAGCACAAGGTCAGCAGGGCTGATGCTGACTAACCTTTGTTGTAAGTGGATCTGTAATGGTTTTGCAGTCTCATAAGCCTGGTGCTGACAGTACATAATTAAGGGCAAGTATGTGCCATAATGTCCTGGGATTTCCACTGATGCCTTTGCTCTGTTATTGCTGTTGAGCAAAACTGCTGAATTCTGGTGTTGTTTCTTTCCTGCTAGGAATCGCTCTACACCAGAATGTTTCACCATTACCTAAAAGACACAATTATGCCCCACAAATGCATTTTGCATAGTATAATGAAGTTTCAAATACCCTTTCCTTGTTTTGAATATGTTACCATAACTATTAGAATAAGTAATACAAACAAACAAAAAAAAAGGGACAACCATCTCATTTGGTAAAAATTGATGGCAACTATTGAGGTAGTCTTAAAGGGACCTTAGAAAGACAAAAACGAAAGAAGTTAGCTAGATACAGAACATCTGCCATCTCTATATTATGCTTAAACAAGCAAAATGGTTTAGATACTAATGCTGTTTGATAAAGTCAGTGGGAGAATAGACCTTTTGGATCCATGGACAATTGCAGACAAGGACAGAACTGGGACAAGAATCTGAAGATGTGATTTTCATCTTTATCAGCTTGCTTCCTTGGTTCTTTTCTGAATCAGCCTCAATAGTTATCACTCATCCTAACCAGATCTTGTACACAAGATAGACTATTCCATGTGTGGTAGTGTTGCACCTATCCTCCTTGTCTGGGTCCATCTGTTTGGCACATACATGTGAATAATAAAGGCAAGAAAGAGAAAGACACCAGGCAGTAAGAGAGGAAAACAGCTGGAAAAAAATGTAGCTAATACCAGCATAACAGACAAAGAAATGATGGAGACAGAGTACGACCTGCAGATGAAAGGAAGAACAAAAACATATCAAAAACCTAGCGTTTGTGTGGGCAGACCAGAGGAAGGTCTATACAAGTGGACACTGTTGACCAAGGATTGCTCTTCTGGTTGTCCTCATGTTTGCAAAGAACAGTAAAATATCCTGACTTGCCACATAAATTGTTCTGGGACTTGACTTGACAGCCAGTTTTAAACAGGTGTCCAGAGTAAATCACAGACCTGTCAAGTGTAATGCCAGGCTAGATGAGATACATGATGTTAGGGGTTAGCAGTAAGCCTACTAAACATGGAAGAAAGCATGGATAAGCAAGGAAATTGGCGTATGGACAACTGCCAAGACCCAACCAACCTCAGTGTTGTACAATTGATTGTAACAATCAGCAGACTTCTTTGCTCTATAAATAAAAAGAGAACAAGGAAGAGGAAGTGGTTCAGCTTTGCAGTGAAAAGCAATAGAGATGTAAGATAATACAGGTTTGTCTCCAAAACTAAATGAGTGCTTCACTTGATTTTCTCATTAGGACACCAGGTTAAAACCTGTGGGCAAAGACAGCCTGTCTAAAAAGAGAGTCTCTGTGTAAGTGAAAACTATGGCAGTTGTGGTGGAAGATCACAGTGTACACACCAAAGGGAGCTGATTGTGTTTTTCTGGCAATATTAATGAACTTCTAGGTGAAGTCACAGTTAGAATGAGGAGTCAGGCTATCAAATCCAGCTGGTCATAGTGCTTATTTTGAAGGATGGATGAAAAACCTTGAGTCATTATTCTGGCACAGAAGTAAATACATTTTTTTAAAAAGTGTAAGACTGAAAAACTCATTACAGTCATGTAGGTAAGTGAAAAGGAAAAAAAATTGCTATAGAGATTTATCTAAATATGAAGACTGTAGAATTAACAGATTTCTAGATAAACTATACCTTGGGGAACTGCAACAGATCTGATCTACTTGGACTTCAATAAGCTCTTTGCTATTGTACCAATTGGGGTAACATTGCCCACAACAGGGTGGTAAAGAACTGGTTAAAAAAGGGTGGCAGCTAGGTATGTCAAATGTGGAGCTGATGGGCTGGAGGAAGAAGTCCTTCTACAGACGCTGAGAATTCAGACAGGAAATACTTACTACCCTTATCAATGACTGCACAAGGAATGGTGAAAGTCCAGCATCTATTAGTAAAATACAAGGAAGGCCATCATAAGTGCAGACAAGGACACACCTAGGACCAAATTTAGTTTACAAATTTGCAAGTACAACAAAAAAAGCATTTTCCTCTTTAGACACTTCTGCAAGCTGATCAAATACCCTCCCCATTTCTAAAGGGTATCTCTTTATCTTCAGTGACAAGGAAAAAAATGATTCTGCACGAGGTATAAATCAGAAGGCAAATCCACTTACTCTGGCTTTGTTATGTTGGCTTTGCCACATTACCCAGAGGAAAAGCGATGTAAACATTTATTTTGGCCTGAGTATGGCACTTGTAAAGCAGATCTGATGAACTGGATGATGTCACTTTTCACTTTCTGATCTCAGCCTGGTACAAAGATAAGAGTTAGATAAACAGCTCTTGGGCAGGTCTGTCAGTCTCTGCAGTGAGATGATGAAAACCAAGGAAAGTGGGAAGAAATTGAGAGGGCAATTGCAGTCTCAATACTCCTGAGATGACCTGACCATGGGAACAGTCACTGTGGAGTGGATGGAAGGGGACTTTAAGACCAGGCTTCCCCAGGACTAGCTTGAGAGGTAGCAGCAGAGGGAGAGTAGACTTCAGGGATGTTGCATACAAACAGCTTGTATCAAGGTGCTCAGAAACTGAGCCAGGAGCGAGGGATAAGTGAGCCCATGGCTCTCTTAGGTCTGGACCATCACTGTGCCTTCCTGTGACATGGCCAGAGCAGTTAAACCCCGAGACTTGATGAGACAAAGAGTTCAGTTTTACCTTGACTGATAGAAAGTCTCCCATTAGGTCCACTGAATGTGTCACTGTGATGATTAATATTACAATCAGGGAGATTTACAATCTCAGACCTGTTTAACACCACTGCCAATACAAAGCAGGCTTCTTTAAGGATGGGTCAAAGGAGCACAGCACAGAACACACTGAATCAATAAAAAGCACTGCCTGAAGCATCAGTCTGCATAGCAGCACTTGGGCAGAACTCAGCCAGAAACTGGAGAAGGTGGCAAGATTCAATTGCTGCAAGATGACCAAAAGCCAGAGGTTGACAGTAAGGGGTTGTGGAGAGGGAGGTGGAGCTTCTTGAGACACAAGGCTTGGGGGATTCAGCACTTGTGTTCCTCTCTGCTGTGCTCAAGGAGAGGACGCTTTACGAATATTTTAAAAATCCATTAGAATTGCATCAAGTACTTTTCAAGTCTATGTCCCTTGCACCCACTCTGCTCCCTACCTGTATTATCACAGGAGCAATTTACTCTGTTTCTTGAAGTCATCCTGCAGCATTCTGGTGTAGCATTAGCATTTTTTAACCTCTGCTGGCACTGTGCAACAGATAAACTGTGCAGCACCGGGGAGGCTGGCAAGAACACATGAAGCAGCTCTATAAAGGCATGTCAAAGAATGAGTCATTGTCAAGCCTGCAAGAGACAAAAAGATTGATTACGGAAGAGCTGAGAAATAGGTTTAATAATGACTCACAATATCCCACCCTTTTCGCATTCACAGACCTGCCAGCTGATTCATAACTTGCATTCTGCCTTGCTTCTCCTCCCTGTCAAGGTGATCCATCAAACAAGGGCCCATCAATTAAAATTTCCACTCAAAAGAGGGAGGTTGTGCGTGGGAGCACCCATCCCTTTATGCATCCTCACATGGTAAGCCCTGTTTTCTGCCCTTTAGCCTGCTGCAGAGCCCATAATTTTGGGGATAGGAGGTGGTGTAAAGCCAGCACATGGGACACCATGAAAATTGAGGGATGGAGAGAGGAATAATGTTTCCTTACTGAATGTCTAGCTTATATCAAGTGAGATTTACTGTGATACCTAACTTTACCATTATTTTGAGGTCTGAAGATTTTTGGAGGAGTTTATCTATGGTCTAGCCATTGTCACTGAAGCTGTTGTTATTGCCCTAAACCCACATCCAGCAACCTCAATATTCCCATCCAGTCTGCTCAAAGGAGTTCCCTCTGCCAGGAACATCCTACTGTCCCTATTGGGGCCGTATTATGTGACCCTTTTTTGCTGCCCATGGGTTATCACTGAGAAGCCAGGAGATGATGGGGCAGGAAGGATCAGACACCACAAGACAGGGGAAGACAGGGGAGCCTCTGTCCCTGGCTGTCGTCTTGCCCAGAGTGCTGAGCATGACGATGTGCATGGGAAGGGGTCTGCATGTTGAGCACCTGAGTGTCAGCCAAGCAGGCCCAGACTGCAGCACAGCATGGTGCTGTAAGCAGTGTGAGGGCAGGGGGCTGTTGGTGACTCTCAGATCCCCACTGAGCATGCCAAGCCCATCAGTAAAGGACTAATTTTTAGAGAGCAGTTATGTTAGATGGCCATGGACTTGTTTTACCAGTGTCCACTAAAAGGTACTAAATTCTTCCAACAGAAACACTATAGAAACAAAATACATACAGGAATGATGTTGAGGAGGAAGGGTCACTGTCTGTTTACTTCTGAAATCAGATGAGACATAAGGAGCCACAAGCAGAAAGCAAAAAAACACAAGTAGATGTCATCCGTTGCAACTTGACAGGCAATTCAGAAGGCTTCTGAAAATCCTACCTGTGTTTTTAATATTTTCCAGGGCACCTAGAACTCAGGATAGACATCTTTTAAGATCAAAAGAAAAAATTGAGTCAAATTTATTTTATTTTGCAAGGCGTAGCCTTTTTGGTCTTTTGCCTACTTGCCTGAAGAGTGTCAGAAAAAAAAGGTGAAATAGAATTGTCTTAGGGAAGGGCAAATACTTGTCTGTAGCAAGAACCCGTCAAACACATGCAGCTCTTATCTAGGGTACAGCTCTAAAAATAGCGCTGGAGGGTTTCAGGAGTGTTTACTCTCAAGAGGTCTCAGTGACTTCACCAATTTCCTTGAGTTTACATTTACAAGTGGTGTCATCTGCTAGCACCTTTCCAGTACAGCTGGCTGAACTTTCCACAGCTCAGCTGGATTCTTATGGCCAAATACATCATCACCAGGAACACGAAATACAGATTCTGCCACCCAGTTCCCTGACTCAGTCCTGGCATGTTGGGGGACTCATCCAGACAGCGATGAGAAAAGGAGCCATCCCTTAGCTGGGATGAAATTAGTGGTCAAATTTTCAGTGACTGAGATTTAGTGATGGATTCCTGAAGGTTCACAGTTTCTTTTCACTGTCTAATTGAGCAAGACAAGGAAGGGACAGCCAAGGGAGAGTTTGAGTTGGGCCACAAATAAGAAAAAATGGTCAGGTTTGCTTTTCTCCAATGCCAAACTTCCCGGTAGTCTGGGAATTGCAGCAGAGACATTGGATGAATGCAGCTGATTATACTACTTCTGTGAAAGAGTGGTGCTTACACATGATCAGGGTCTCTGTTTAGGAGAGGGCTGCTTTTCTTGGACACTACAACTGTACAACCACCTTTCTTGCACTACAATCCTCTGAAGAGGCTTTAGTTATGTGACTACAACAGACACCTGAGCCTCTCCATTGCTCAGAGCCATAAGCTACATCCATTTCTAAATGCAACAACCTGTGAATGTTAATGGCTGATCTATTTACAGGTACAACGTCCTCATTAATATATATTAATATAAACTTACATGAGAACAGCTAGATTTTTGCATTCATAAATCCAGGACTGGACTCTTTCTGTGCATCCCTTTCTTTCTTTCCTCCCAAGTTTCAGCTTCTTCAGCTTCTTATTTCTGTGGTAAGAGCAGCAAACCTTGGGCTGTCCCGTCTTTCTCTGGCCAAAAGGAGAAAAATAAAAGAAAGGCCTTTCACCCCCTTGGTCTTCAACACATGAAGCAATTGTAATGATGCAGTTGAAGCACCTTAGCAGGAGCTTTTCTGATACTGGAAGTAACTTCTTGGCTTGGTGTTTGTAGGGCACTGAACTTGGGGACATCCTTGCCCATAGGTGAGGACTGTGGCACACAGAGCTGCTCAGGGGAGGTGTTGGTTGTTCAAGGCAGCTTGAGTGATGCTGGTGGGGAGCAAATGTTGGGGAGCAAATGATTCATGAGCTTCTCAGTTACAGCATGAAGAAACACTGCAGGCTGGACCCTGTCAGAAAGTGCTGCTCTGGCCATTTATCTACCAGAGACCTGCTTGAGTTGCTGCAAACAGCATTTTTAGCAGAGCAGGTGCCATGTCAAAGCTCAGTGACAAGAGAATGGTCATCATTGTCCCAAAGGACACTTGGAGGGTGAAGTCCTTAGACCGGGTCAAAATCTCTCCCTGGTCCACTTGCCAGTCTGGGCATAGGGCAAAGGGGCACTCACTGGCCCCGCAGAGAGGAACAAATTTCATCCTGTACTTCAATCCTTATTACTTAATACCTCAATTGTACTTAATTATGTGTTTTATTTTATATGCCATTTTAGTTTATGACTGTTCTCTTGGGTGGATTAATCTCTTATTAGTGCATCATGTTTGAAAGACTTTTGTTTTCCCCGTTAAAGAGTTTAATAGGCTCGGCGAGACACTGCTGGGTGTGTGCTGTGCAGTCTGCCTGCGCACGGCTGGGGTGCAGCCAGGTGCCCTGCACGCACCCAGCGGGTGCCTCGGGGGCCAGCTGGGGCTCATTTCCTGCTGAAATGGACCCTCTGCCACTGCACAGTGTGCACTGGGTAGGACCCAGCACTACGGCTCCAGACACGCAGGAGAGGCTGGGGAAACTGGCATTGTTTGGTTTGGGGGACATAAGGCTCAAGGGGGGACCTTATCACTCTCTGCAACTGCCTGTAGCCTGGTGGGGGATCAGTCCTGTCTCACAGGTAACAAGTGATAGGCATAGAGGAAATGGCTTTAAGTTATTCAAGGTGGGGTTTAGACTTGATATTAGGAAGAATTTTGTTATGGAAAGGGTGGTTGAACTTTAGAACTGGCCATCCACGGGAGTGGTGGCATCATCATCCCTGCAGGCATTATTTAAAAGATGGAGAGATGTGGTGCTTAGGGACATGGTTTAGTGGTGAACCTGGCAGTGTTAGGTTAATGGTGGGACTTGATGATCCTAGAGGTCTTTTCCAACCTTAATGATTCTATGACTCTATGCACTTGTCCCGGCTACTTCATGCCACCATCAGGCTGTCCTGCCCGTGAATCCTGTCCGTTCACAGGAAGGAATGCCAGCCTAGTGTGGAGTAGTGTGTCCTCCATGTAGGGGAAAACCTTGGTTTCCCCACAGCCCTGAGCAGAGTTGGGCACAAGGGGGAAGCGAGGATCCTGTGCAAACTTAGGTAGCAAAAAGTTAGGCTACAGCCAAAGTGGGAGGCAAATTCAGGTTCCAGAAGTTATGCCACTTTACACACACTAATAAATACATAAATAAAGATTAAAAATATGTTTATAGCCTGTGGTAAGTAAAACAAGTGAATTATCCTTGCTCAAATGACACACAGCAGCAGAATTAAGAAAAATGGTAGAATTTCGACTTACTGATTGTGTTTTCCTTTACCTACAGGCATCCAAGTATGAAGATAGATCATATTTGTGCTTCTTTTATATGCAGTGTGAAAAATAAGTATGAATAGATGTCTGATTTACACAATAAGAAGTCAACTTAATGGAAACACTGTGATTATTTAACCTACCACGACATCAGCTCTGCCCTTGGTCTTTTTAGAGAATTATAAGGCTTGAGGAATCTCAGATCACCTAGTTCCTTTTCACTGCTTCTGCCCAGCAGAATTTGTTGGGGCTGACAACACATGTACATAGAAACCTCTTTTTTTATCCACCTAAATGAATAAGACTATGAATGAAAAGCTTACAGCAATGAATAGACATTTACATTCACCTTAAGCACATGTGTGCATAGGACGAGGGTGAAACCAGCCATCTGCCAAGGGATAATTCATACCATCTGCAAACATGAGAGTCCACAAAAGTGCTGACAGGCACAGAACACAGCACAGCAGCATGAGCTCATTTCAAGAGAAGCATTTCACTTTGGTGAGTGCATAGCTCCCAACGGTAGGTGCAATTGGAGTTGGGCTCAGCCCTCCAAGCGATACCACACAGAACCAGATCCTAATCTCCCCTGCACTTGAAGGGCCCTGATCCTGCAGATGTTTGAGTAGGAAACACAATACTACAATGACAAGGTCCCTGCACCATGAGGAATGCTGTGTATATCCCAAATTCTGCACCTGACTGCATATGTGTGTACAGTCATGCTCTGGGGAGACTCCCTGGACATGTGAAGGCTTTGCACAGAGGCAGGAGCTCCTCTGCAATTCTGGCTGCAAGACCAAGGGGAATTTAGATCTCCTGTAAAGCAAAGATGTCAGACAGCAGCTGGAAAGACGTAAAAAGAAGGTAGTGCTGGTGTTCATCCAGAGATCCACCTTAAATAGCCTCACCCGTGTGTGCTTACTGTGGCTCCCCTGAAGAATCAGCTCTGATTAACTGTATTCTTTCAGCAGACTGGGCAGAAAGGAAGGTTTCAAAGATAAATGAAGCTATCATGAAGGTGACCATCTCCAGTGCTCCTTAGGCTGAGATCCAGAGGCTCCAGTTCAAAGCAACATTCAGAAGTGTGCTTAAGCACTGTAGCTTGCAGGAGCTGAACTCCAGGTTGAAGTCAAACATGGATACCCTTAAGTGTTTTTCTGCACCAAGACTATGGCTTTAGAGCTGGTGTACAGATAACTGGGCAGGATGGATCTCACTGAAAGCCTTTGTGTCCAAAGAAGGGCAACAAAGCTGGTGAAGGGTCTTGAAAACATGTCTTGTGCTGAGTGGTTGAGGGAACTGGGGTTGTTTAGTTGGGAGAAAAAGAGATTCGTGGGAGACCTTATCTACAAGTACCTGAAAGGATGTTGTAGTGAGGTGGAGATTGGCCTCTCTGCCATGTCTCAAGTGAAAGGATGAGAGGAAATGACCTTGAGTTGTGTCAGGAAAGGTTCAGGTTAGATATTAGAATTTTTTTCACTGAAGGAGTGATCAGGCATTGGAATAAATCACACGGGGAAGTGGTAGAGTCACCACCTCTGGAAGTGTTCAAGTGATGTATGGATGTGGCACTTGGGGATATGGTTTAGGGGTGATTATAGTGGTGCTAGGTCTATGGTACAAGATGATCTTGAGGGTCTCTTCCAAACTTGATGATTCTCTAATCCTCAGGTGAAAATCATGGGCATGTGTCAGGTGGCTAATGCTTTTATAGCCACTGACTTCAGTAGCGCTCACGTGAGCTGCACTGAAGTGAGTTATCAGCCACTAATATCCTACCAAAAGCACTCTGTTGGAACACAATAAAACTGAAAGATGAAATTATTTATTAGATCATTTCTAGGAATGGAGGATTAATTTGTTTACAGTAGATACTGCACTGTGATCTTCAAACAGGCAGAAAAAATGAAAGGTTGCTTCAACTAGCTATCTCTTCCTGTCCAAAGTAAAGTAGATTTCTTTCTTTCAATCCCTATGGATCACCCTGTAGACATTTATGGTGACTCATCTGGAAAGGCAGAAAGCAGCAGTGCTGAAGCATAATGGAGCCATGTTCTTAAGCTGGACAGCATTTCCCAGAGCAGCTTTGCAGCCAGAAATGCCGTAATGTGGAGCAGCACCTGCAGACCCAAACATCCCTCCAGCAGCCACTGCCTCATGGTGGCTCACACTCATGCTCAGGATTCCTGCAGCTTTGGGGATGAGCAAGTGCATTTTTATCCACTGAGTTTCTAGCCCAGCAGGAAGAAGACTTTAGGAAGAAGCAAAACTGCTAGTATTCTTGTGTTTCTCCCTTTCTCACAAATTCTCTCATGAGCAGCTGAACACTGAGAGGTGTTCACTAGGGAGTTCAAATGTTTTACCTGAGTCACACCTGTGAACTGCAGTTGCTCTCTTGTTCTACCCCATTTTAGGTCATCCACAGGCCATTCCTGGTGGCAGAAATGTTTCCAAAAGACAGGAAAGGGAACAGGAGCAGTCAATGAGCTTGGGCTTTGGCATATGATTGCCCTTGCAGTTGGCACAGTCCCTGGACTGGCTTTGGTAGAGACTCAAGTATTCTCCCAGATGGCTGCCAGGGCTGGCCCAGGGTAGGACAGCCAACAGCAGACCTCTTAATGTAATGCTGACCCCCTCTTTCAGAGATTTGCATTGTCTTGCCCTCTCTTGGTCTCAGGATCAACCAACCTGCAGCCCAGTTTGTTCTGCAGAGCAGATGTTGCTGATGTTTCTGCAGAGGAAAGGTTCATTCCTCTGTGCTATCCCTACCCCTGTACTTAATTATCCAGTTCCATGAGTGGAGAAGGTGAAAGCGGATGTTTTGTTATGGTTTTCAGAATGTCTGGTGGTGAAGTGCTTGTTTGCCAAACTTTTGGAATGTTTCATTCCATGGAGCAGCAGATTGCCTCTTTCCAAGTCTTGCTATGGCTGGAGGTAGGCCAAGTACATAAATCCAAACCTAGATTAGGTTTAGGTTAGAATTCAGTGATTAAAATAGGGGTAAATCAAAGTTTTGGTCTTAGATTTGAAGGCACTGATTTTCATGAGAGCTTTTCTTGCAAAATTTGACCTCAAAACTCTTTCTGATACATTCTGGCAGTGACATACCAAAGATCACTGAGTATAACCGGGCCTGTTAAATCAACGTTAAATCTTATATTTAGTTCATCCATTGATCTCCCACCATCTTCTATTTCCTAAGAAGTTCCTGCCAAATAGTCTAGGAGAAAAAATATTTTTATTCCATTTTATTATTAAATGGGGATATATTACATCCACATTTTTAGTGCCTTCTCTCCAGCTACAGAATTGGTAGCCATGCACAACATTCAGCCTCATTAGTGGAGTCAGTTGCAATGGATCTCAAGATCTGCTTACATCACAGTTCCCTTTGCCACCTAAATCAGTCTGACTAAGCTTGCTCTGAAAAATGAGGGAGTGAACATAGCCAATAAAAACTCTTTAAAAAGGAAGGAAAAATGGAACCATGTTATTAGTAGCCATGGACCAACAATAGAATCATAGAATGGTTTGGTTTGGAAGGGACCTTTAAAAGTCACCTAGTCCAACACCCTTGCAATGAGCAGGGAAATCTTTCACTAGATCAGGTTGCTCAGAGCCCTGTCCAACCTGACCTTGAACGTTTCCAGGGGCGAGGCTCCTACCACCTCTCTGGAAAAACAGTTCCTGAGTTTTACCATATTTTTAGTACACAGACTCACTTCTTATACTGTCATAGAGATCTATCAAGGTAGTGGCACAAGGTCAAAAAGAGGTTTGATGAACTCGTGTTGAGAGGTCCATAGATGGATACTAAAATGGTTGGATGAGGTTGCTGGACGAATGTGACAATTGACCAGGAAGGTGACTATGCTCATATATTCCCCTTAAATAGCATCTCCTCCTGCTGTCCTCAGAACCTTGCTACTGCCTGGGTGAACCACTGGTCTGACATTTCTGGTCCTTTCTTAATTCTTTTTATCCCTTCTGTCACTGTCTGCTTGGTGTAACATCTGTGTGTAGATGGAAAAGAGACACAAGGCAAGGCAGGGCCCAGTCTGTTGATGGGAGATTTTTGCAGTCCCCACTCCACTCAGATGCAGATGGCAAAATATCACACCTGGAGTCAAGTAAGAGCATCCTATACAGCTGAGCACAGTTCTCATGCCCAGCTCCTGCAGAAGGGTCAACTTCAGGATGGTTAACTTTCTTACCAGTGTAATAATGGTGCCGTCCACAGAGATCAAAAATTCCGTTTTCATATACCTGTTTCTAAAATAGCTTAACTTGTGTATTTTCTCTAAAACCTGAAAAAAGTTCTGCATATGTTGAATTCTGCAGCGTTTTAATTTCAGCAGGATTTACAAGAGATGTCTGTTAATTTTTTAAATTTTTTTCTCTGTAGAAAATGCAGAGGAAAAGAAATACGCCAAATTATCATTGCCAAACACCACAACTAAGCATACTTTGACCATCATACATGTCATTATCTTTATTATGGCAGCATTTCATGTGGATTATAAAATGTCACGGAAACGTCATTGCTCCCTCTGTCTAAAGATATATAACAATAATAATAACAATCCCTTACAAGTTTTTTTTTCATCTGTGGATGTCAGAAGCTCTTTAAAAAGGTCATCATCATTATCTTCCCCTTAAGGCAGGGAAAAAAATACAAAGGACAAGCTGTTCCTTCTAGCTTTAGGCGTCTAGGATCCTTCTGCCGTCAGTGAAGGCAGAGAGGAAGATAGGTACATGCAAGGAGATCTGAGTCACTGTTTGGAAGGGACAAGTGCTCTCTGTGACTCCCTCTTACCCAGGAGTTGCCTGGTGCCTTGCTGGGGCCTCTGTCAGACAACTAAAATCTAGCAGGGGAATTAGAACCTGATCGTTTGTGCCACATTTCTACCCGTGCAATGACAGAGAGCGAAACAGAGCCCCACTCCTGATTCCCACCGTCATGCTGTGTCCTCTCTCTGTCTTTCTGAAATAGTGCTTCCAGCACTACCCTTGCTGCCAGGCTGGCATGGTATACTGGTTTGGGTTGTGGTAGAGTTAATTTTCTTTACAGTGGCTGGTATGTGGCTAGGTTTCGGATTTGTGCTGAACACAGTGATGAAAATATAGAGATGTTTTTGTTATTTTTGAGCAGTACTTACACAGAGCCAAGGCCTTTTCTGCTTTTCACACACTGCCATGCTGGGAAGGAGACTGGGGGAGCACAGGAAGTTGGTAGAAGATACTGCCAGAACAAGTGACCCAACGGATCAAAGGGATGTTGCATGCCATATGACGTCTTGCTCAGTATATAAGTGAAGGGAAGAAGGGGGGGATATTTGTAGTGATGGCATTTGTCTTCCCAAGTCACAGTTATGAGTGATGAAGCCCTGCTTTCCTGGGAATGGCTTAACACCTGCCTGCCCATGGGAAGCAGTAAATTAATTCCTTACTTTGCTTCGCTTGTGTGCAAGGTTTTTACTTTCTCTACTGAACTGTCTTTATCTCAACCCATGAGTTTTCTAGCTTTTACCGTTCTGATTCTCTCCCTGGTCCTGCTGATGGGAGGCTGCCTGGGCCTTGGTTGCTGGCAGGGGTAAAGCCACGACATGTGGCTCCATGTGTAGACAAGATTTAAAGCTTGGTTTGGGGCAGAGCAATGTTTTCCTGCTTGCGCCTGATGGTGTAGAAGATAAATCACTGAAAGAAATGTGCACTCAGGGTACTCTGCAGCCCTGCTTTCCTAAACACCCAAACTGTGTGAAGCACTTTATCTGAGAAACCTGA
The DNA here is from genome assembly GCA_035583185.1 of Anabacerthia variegaticeps. Lineage (NCBI taxonomy): Eukaryota > Metazoa > Chordata > Aves > Passeriformes > Furnariidae > Anabacerthia > Anabacerthia variegaticeps. Next base: position 100,632,225 of record JAWWEW010000112.1, on the reverse strand, counting down.
CCTTCCCACTGCTTTATTATGTGTGGCCATGGCTCTGCTCTGGCATGTGTGCAGTGCAGGCGGGTGGAGGTGGGTGGTGAAAGTAAGGAGGAAGCAAAGCTAACATGCTCCTCTTGCAGGTCCACAGCAGCCAGAGCCATGACAAGAAATTCATCCAGCTGATAGCCTGCTCTGCTTCTACCAAGGACACTGCAAACCAGCTGCTGGTCATGAATCATCATGAAGTATGACTGTCTTTGGCCATGAAAGTGTCCTTGAATTGGTTTCCTCCCTTAAGAAAATAATTCTAACATTGCCAGTGCTTCCCTAATTGCCTTTTTTTCCCTTTCATAGTGGAGGGTGTCAGCATTATTGCCATTGATCTCACCCACAGCACAGGCTGACCCAGTGCAGTGGTTTTCCCTGTGTGCTTCTGGTATGGTTTTCCTTCCTGCACCTTCATTACACTTTAATTCTCCTGGGGAAATCTATCATAAGTATCTTTTAAATACTGCAGCTTCCACAAAGGAAATGTGTAAGAAACATGATACTAATAGATAAAATAATGGAGTTATTAATCTAGTTACACACACACATACTAACATTAGTGTTAATGCATTAATACAAATCTTAATGTGTATGTGTAAAATACAAAAAGTATTTTCACAACCCACCTGCAGAGGGGAGTTTGAAGCTGCTGTGCATTTGTGCACACTGAATGGCCTCCAACCTAATGAGATATCCTGAAAGTTGGGACTTGGGTTGTGAAACCCACTTGCCTTATAGTCAGCAACACTGTCTTGCCTGGCTGCTGGACTGGGTAACTCTACAGACAGGTAAATTCGCTCGGTGCATCAGTGCTCAGTCTGACAGCTATCCAGATGCTCATAACCAGTTTGGAGAGCTCAATGGCACAGAGACTTGATCTGTGCAGAGGGCCTGAACCCAAGCTGTATTAATTTTGGAGACTCCTCAAAAGTCAGATGGGTAGTGACAGCGTAATGTTGTCCTCCTGCACACCATCTGAGTGAAGCAGAAGTTGTGAAAGAGGGCTTTTATGCTGTGCTCAGACCATGAGAGATCAATGCTATTGATGGCTGCTGGGAACACCAAGGTACTGAGTGAGGCTGAGTCATTGTGCTATCAGACATGAGAGCAGGGAAAGCAGAAAGGAGAAAGCCTGACTCAGGCCTTGTGATCAGTGCATTCATCTAATGGTTTGGGGACAGGGAAAACTAAACCTCTAGTAAACTGCTCTAACGCCATAACTCATCCTACTTTGAGTAGGAGGTTAGATTAGGAAGAAAACTCAGAATGGTCTCGGTTTAAAGAAAAAATTGAAGGCAAATCCAAGGCTTTACCATACCACAGTAATCAATTTGAGGGGATTCGTTGTTACCCATTGAAGAACTCTAGAGAATAACAGCAACTAGACAACTGCAGTATGGTTTAACTGTACAAAGCAAGCTGCTTATACTGATCAATCCTCCTACACTTCTTGCTTCAGTATGTTAAGACTTATAGATCAAAGCTCAAGGCATTTCTCCTACTGTGCCACTCTGTGTCTGAGGCTGTATTCAAAGCACTTGTTAGCAACAGCATGTAGTGAAGGCCATTGCCCAGGGGCGTATTTGTGAGTTCCTTTCAGATGTGTGCAGCTTTGCCAAGGACTGCAATGCTGACCAGAAGGACTGGTAGAGAACAACCCACACACTTAATTTTTATTCTGGTTTTTGTCCACTCCATGCCCTTTAGTATGAAAGAGCACATGCATGTGAAAAATTAAGTAGCTGTTGAAGGATATTTTAAATTCACTCAGAGCTGATATTCAGATTATCTTCTTGTTCTGTTGAAACACAGAAGATTGTCTGAAGAGCAAGATACAATTTGACATGCCTAAGAGCACAGGAATCAAGGGTCTTGATTCCTTAGAAGCCTGCAAAATACTTTGGTCTCACAGTGCAGTGCAGTTCTGCTCTCTCTTGATAACAGCATTGTAACAAAGCTGATAACAACAGGCCACATGTTGTACCTGTTGCACAGCTATGAATACAATGAAAACAAAGGCCAAATGTTACCTACCCACGTAATGACAAGGTCATTCGATCACAATTAGTAGAAGAAAACACGCCAAGGTTTTGGCTAACTGTGTGGCCTGATAACAGCCAAGTCCTGGCACTGGACTGTGAACTGCTGCAAAGCAAACACCATCAGTCTATTGTATTTAGTCATAAATAATTCTTATCTCAGCACCTCCGGAGCTCTTTTCAATATCAATTGGTTGATCTGTACAATCTTCCAGTGGTGAAAGGGAGGCAGTGCTGATCCGGGGTGCCCCAGGCTGACCCTGGCTTGGTGCCCGGGCTCTGCTCTGGCAGCAGACACTGCTGCTGGCTCTGCAGCAGGCTGCCTGCGTGGCCACGGGTACTGTTCCAGGTCTGCCTAGGACACCAGGACCCACCTGCCTGTGAAAGGCAGACTGTACTTTCTTTTCCACCTCTCTTCTCTCTTCTTGGATGGCTTTTGCAAAGGGGATTCTTTCCCTATCCAAAAGACTCTATACTAGGGGCAGAGTCTTTCTGGCCCCCCATTTTGGTTAAAATCCCCTTTTTTTAACAGCAAATTACCACTGGATCTCCCTGATAACTCTGTATCAAGTGTTTTCAACACTACAGACACTACCTGCTGTATATACCAACCATATATCCTTGAAAAATGCTTCAACAACCAGCTCATAACAGATTTTACAAAACCTTTCTGAGTTATTTTCAGACTTTGCTTTATTATTTTTAAGCGCAGCTTAAGAAAAGTCACCAAAAGAGAGCATCCACTGAGCCAGGCAGTGCTGAGCCATGGGACAACACGCTGCATCCCAGTCAAGGGCTGCATCATCACGTGGCTACGAGGTGAGTGACATGGAGAGCCTGAGTCATTCCCACACACCTGAAGGTAAGGTGAAAACTTGTAGTTGAGAAGTGAGGCAAGGCAGGGTGCTGCGCAGATTGCCTCTGTGGGGACTAGGTGCTGAGTGGGGCCCCAGAGCAAGTGTGGGGCACTCTGGCTGAGGAAGCATCCCTGGAGGCTGCACCACTCTACAAACACCTGAGTCACAATCCCCTGTCCTCCTCCTTCCTCCTGGGAGTGGCAGCAATTTGCTATTCATGTAAGCCTGCCAGAGCAAACCCCAACCAGAGGCCAAGGGACAAGCCTCCACCCCACTGTCCACCTACACCTTACTCTCCTGTTTTGGAAGGAAGGGAACAGGAAAGACTTCAGTTCTTTCGTCCACGCCTGGGCCCCAGGTCTGAGCAGCTCTGAGTTGTCAGAGGTGGTTTTTCCCAGGATGGTTTTCTTCCTTCTGTTTTGGGTTTGTTTGTTTTTTTGCGTGCAGAGGAAGAATTTGTTCTTGCTCTCCAACCGTGTGTGGGCGTGCTGCCAGATGCTGGCTTTGGCAGCTTTTCCTTAGAGGTAATATTCCACCCACAACACAAGACCATTGCTGGGTCTGCTCATCCAGTCTTTTCCCAAAGGTTTTATACAGCAACTCTCCAAAGGAGGTAATACATGGGTCTCAGTGACTTCCTTTCCATAGCTGGGTCTGAATGCAGCTCCTGGAGAAGGATCCTTCCATTTAAAAAAGGAGGTCACCTGAACTCATCTAGCTCCAGTTTCATAAATAATAGAATGGATAATGAATAACCATTTATCACCTTGGAATCTCCGTTCTGGCAAGTTATGTTTATCCCAAACTCTGCATTTCCCTCCCCTCTGGACTAATGGAGTATGTGCATTAGTTCATTCACAAATATATTTCTGGTCTCCCCATTTAACCTACTTATCTTAAACTATCTTTTTCTATTTGCCCCACAATTTCTAAAAAGATCCTACCCCAGGACAAGATCATGCTTGTGAAATTTTTGTGTGTATTGGTTTAGTTTTGGCAAAGTTAGGACGTAGTTAAAATGAGACTTATAATGGAAAGCTAGCTGCTAGCATCTCCCCAAAATACATGTCTACCTTGCAGGATAGTTGTCAGGATTAATTAATTTGTGTTTGTTAAGCACTTTGAGATCCTAAGATTAAAGGTTCTATAGAAATGCAAATTGTTATTATAATGATAAATTCTTTATATGAGCTCATATGTTTTGCCTTAGAGGCACAGTCTCACCCTGAGTTGCGTAGTTATACACGTAAATCTTCAAACATTATGATGAAAATGTACCTCTGAGGGCCTGATCCTTCCTTCTGCTCTACCATTTCATGCATTCTCTTGATTTCAGGCAGGTCCCATCCATGGGACAATTGCAGGATTCAATGTGTTTAGGAAAAGAAAAGACCATTGTGTGCCTCCGGGCTTCACATTGAGACACATAACTTTCTGTCTCACTCCATAAAACTCCTGCTGCTGCCAGTAGTTATGTTCATCTTATTAATGAAAGGACTCAGCAGATGACAAAATTTGGATCTGAATTTTGACCCTCCCAAAACTTAGGTTTTCAGAGGTTTATTTAACCTGCTAGAGAAGAAGGGAGGTAAAAGCCCAGCTCAGATGCAATTGCTACTGTCACTAACAGGTATAGGATCCCACCAGCATGGCTGAATGCCATTCTTGATGCACAAGCTGCACCTGTTTGGCCCATGGCCCTGTGTGTTTTTGCAAGTGAATGAGGAATACAGGTTTCCAGGCACTCGCAACACAAGTTGCTGAAGGAGAGCAGAGAACAAGGCTGCAGCTGCACAAGCTTGACAGACTCATGTCCCCCTCCCAAAGAGAGGCCTCTGCTTTTCCTTCCCCCTTGACCAGGCTTGGAGCACCACACTGCCTATCCCCTGCCTGCGAGGGCATTTGACTATCCTGGTCAATGTCCTTTCTGAAGCACTGGTCCAACACAGGAGCTGTGAAAAAGTTGGGAAGCAGGTTCTTGGGAAAAGTGGTCACCTTGCCATGTCTCTGGCATGCAGGCACCTCTGTTCACACCTTTAAAGGACTGAGTCAGAAAAATATTGTGAGGTTTGTTTGCATCACCCATGGTCTTATCTGAATGCAGAACACAGTGCCAAAAACACCAGCTGGAAAGGAGGTCTCCTACCCGACCTCACACCCAAAGTAAGGCTATCACCAGGCACCAGATCAGGTCAGCCATGGCTTTTTCTATCTCAAGCTTGAAAACCTCCAAGGATGGCCACCCCGCCTCTGTCTCAGGGTTGCACTGCTCTCTTGGAGAAGTTTCTCCTGATGTCCAGCCTGAACTGCCAGTGGCACAACATTGCTTTTTGCTAGTCTCTGACAATACTGAGAAGACTTTTGCACCATCTTTGTAGCTACTCTTCAGCTATTTACCTCTTAAACTAATCCCAAATTAAACTCCAGTCATAATCCCAAATGTGAGGCTTTCACATGAGGTGCTGCTTAATGTCTGTTTGCAGTGGGTATTGCATACGTGAGATTGCATCTTACCTGAATATAAACTAAAAGTAAGGAACACTACCTATTCAAAGTCTCGTACCATTTGTTGGGTAGTCTCAGAAGATTTCTATAGAAAGCCTTTCCAGAAGCAGAAGGTATGATATAGATACTGCATTATTCCCTTCCCCTGACATGGAAACTTCAGTTATCAGTCTGGGAACCTGTTTGCTATATGATATATACCTAGAATTATCACCAAAGAGAATGAGTACTTACTAAGTTTAACATATCCAGAATTTATAATCTTCTAAATTCTACATTTGTCTTTTTTTTCCCTCCAAATGTCCTGGGCCCTGACACAGGCTGGATGCACTATTCAATACATGAACTTCTACCATTCATGTCATCAATTCCTGCTACCAAAGATTCTAACTGAAGACTACTATTGCCATAAACCCCAGGAAGCCATGCTGACTTCTGATGGGCTTCTTATATTTTCCACTACCATAAGAGAAAAAGATGTCCTACATATTACTGACACTTGTCTATCTGAAGATACCAAAGTCAGAGGAAGACTGTGGGGAAAACCAAGACACTAAGCTTTCCAGCTCTCCTTACTTTTACTGCAAAGCATTAGTGCATACTCAGAACTCCGCACTGGGACATACATTGCTCAGAAGAAAAACCTTTGTGAGCAAATGTCAGTGTGAGCAACATGCACACAGAAAGTCCTACAGGGCTGGGCTCTGCTCACCAACATGTGCCACAGGCTGCTGTCATACTGTGCCTCTTCACACCATGCAAGGAACTTCCCACCAGCAACTTCAGCTTTGCTGGAGCAGTCTGTAATCTCACTGTGTTTACACAACAGCTTAAGGTCTGATCTGTGGGAGAGATTTTATAATTTAAATCTGCAAAGTGTTAATTTCTGCAAATTGTGGGATATTTCAGATTCTGCAGATGCTCTCCTTGTCGCACATCATTCTCCTTTCTGAGTGACCATTGAAGTGTGTGCCAGACAAGGCACATACCAGGGTCAGATCCAGCACTGACACTGTCAGTGGTCATCATTTGATGTGACACTCAATACGTCTACAAGCATCAAGTGCTTCCTCACACAAAACTGCTCAAACTTTTAGGTTGCTTCTTGAGCAAACCAAGGTATTTCCCAGGTCAGCTCAGAAACTGGCTGTCAATTATGTGTAACAGCAATGCCCCTTGGTCCCAGCAATGTCATGGCAGAAGACAGTCCTTTACATGAGAGAGAGATGCAGTCCATGGACCGAGCACCACAATGCTGTGCTAGGAGGACTGGCCATTGCTTCCTCACTTGTTAGCTGCACACAAAGACTCCAGTCTGTCACTTCCATGGCTCCCTTTCCCATATTGATCCCACAGACCAGGCTGACCTCTGCTTTTCAAGCTAATGCTCAAGAGCTTGCAAGAGCTCTTCTCGCTCTTTCTGACTCAGAGAATTTTGAAATTGTCTTTGTTGAGAGCAAGATGAGAAGTCAACTAAAATATAGTTTTTAAAAACTCTGCTGTACCATCATACAGAATTCATGTATTACCTATAACAATATTAAAGCCATATCTTACTATCTGGCTCACCTCTGGTGGGTGCTGAGCTCATGCAGAGGATGATGATGCTCAAACTCCTTGATGTATTAAGTATATTTAACAACATGCATATGAGAGCACTGACTTTTTCAATTTATTTTTTTTAATGTATCTCAGATCTGTAACTATGAAGGATTGTAAAAGCCTCAGACACAAAACGTATGCTGTAATGTTAGAGTTATGTGCTTTACCTCATGGCATGTGAGGTTTTGAACTTGTTTTGAAAATACAGGGACTACTAAGCCTAAAAAAGGCAATTCAGAAAACAGATCCATAAGCATTTTTGCAGTTGAGTTGCAAAGCAAAGCTTTCCAGTCACTTCACAAGAATTTTGGTCACTACATCTTCTTTAGTTTAGCCATTGCAAGGAGTTATTTTAGTTTGTTGCTCTGACTCAAAAGCATGCAACATCACATTTGCAGCACTGAGTGCCAAGAAACTGCATTCAAATGCTGAGAAAATGTGTAATAAAAGACGATAAAAATGTATCCTGGAAACATATCATTTTCTCTAATAGTCTTTGTTGGATGACACAGACAATTTGAAGATTTTTCTCCCTCTGTGCAATGGTCAACAGAGAGGGAACAAGATGCTGCTGCCCCAGGAGAACTGGAGGTAGCCCCACAAGATTCCCTCATGCACATAACCTGCACCCCACAGCCCACAGAGGGTTTCCACCTCACATGGGCCCACAGCTCAGCACACGCCTGTTTGGATTCTACACTCTGCAATCCTGGGTAAATCAGTCAATCTTCCTCTGAGTCACTTTTTCATCCGTAAAGTGGAGTTATTATTTACTAACCTCCGTGAGCTGTCGTGAGGCTTAATTTCTTAAGAAGTGCCAAGTCCCTGACTAGACTCAGAGAGAAGGAAAGCAGACAAGAAATGTCAGGCATTACCTTGAGCTTTCCTCCAGGTGCTGTGATGGTAATGGTGAGGGAGCTCATCCTTCTCCCATTGGGCAGCTCTCACCACCTGGTCAAAGCTGAAGGAATCTGGGGCTTGGCGCTAGCTCCTCCCAAATTCAGGGGTCTGCAAAAGCCAGGACAGCAGGACTAGGGACCATCAGGTTGCTGCTGCTGCTGTTGCTGCAAGATATAGGAGACACTGACAGCTGTAGGGCAGCCAGACAATCCTCCCCATCCCCTGTCCCTCCACAGCAGCAAGGGCTCTGTTTGGAGAGAACATGAGTAGGGCAAACATCAGGAAGATGTGGTCACAGTCTCCTGCCAACAAATGCTTTTCCAGTGCCCTCTTCTGGAAAACATTTTTGGCCCAAGCAACTGCTTCGCATAAGGTAGTTTGAGACTGGTGGTGACTTGTGGGCAGCGGCAGAGGCATCTTCCAGCTCTTCACGCCCAGGATCTGCTCTGCTCCTGCCACCAGTGGACCTGTGCAGCTCCCCATGCCCTTCAGAGCAGCTTGGTCAGACCCTCAGGGCACTGGCCAGAAAACGAGCAGCAAAGGACGTGCCCCCTTTCTCTCACCTGATATGCCTGTAAGCTGTCCGTGACTGTCCTCTGGCATGGGGACCCAGGGGTCCTGAGCTGGAACACCTCCTGCAAGCCTCATGGTTCCTCAAATGCAGCCCTTGCTATCAGTAGCTCTCAGGGATCCTCCAGACACAAAAACTGGGAGGCGGATAAAATATTTTGGTAATCCCATCCTTTTGAGGATCTGATGGATGTCACATTGCTATTAAGTACCTGCAAACAGCTAATGAGTGCATCAGTTCCTCAAGTAATTGAATGCCATCGTTGTTCTTGTCACCTCTTTCCCTTGGAGCAGTCCAGCCTTTGCTCTCCAGCCCCAGGTACAGCTCCATGTTGTCTCACACCTGAGCAGTGCTTACCCACTGGCCACTGCACTCCTGCTCCAGCCAGGGTTGGCCAACCTGGACACCACTGGGGACAGACCCATGGGCTCTTCTCCAGCTCCAGCCAGAGTACAGAAGATGAAGAAAGAATAACAGCCTGTACCAGAGATGTGATGGAGTGCTGAGGTCAGGCCATCATCCCTATCTGAATCACAGCCCTTGCTTTTGTGCCAGCTCAGTGAGCAACTGGCTCCTGCAGTGGTGGCACAGCCCTTCACTTCCCTCTGTGGCTGCTTTTCCAACACCTAAATTACATCTGCTGCCCATGGAGCCAACTCTAGAGGCTTGTTAGGCACATTTTCTGCCCTGTTAACTGGCAGAGGAGGTGGTGTGAAATTCCTCTGGGTTTTTCATGAGTTACCTCAGCACAGACAATGCTTGTGCAGTGACAGGAATAGCTGTGGAGGGCAGGTTGTGTCCTGAGGACCAGCTGATGTGGGTGCTACACACCTGCACAGTTTTCCCCAGTGCTTGCTTACTGTCATTTAGAAAACCTTCTGTAATTCATGTGAAGATGTGTCGCCACATACACACACACCAAATGTATATTTTTTAAAATATTTTTTGAGCTTTTGTTCTTTTTTTCATTAAATTATTTTAACCAAAACTAGCAGTTCTGTCCCCTGACATTTCTTTTTTCTGTGTCCCAACTTGCCTTTTGTTCATTATCTGCTTGATCTTGGTGCTTTCCTTTTTATTTTTCCTTTTTATTTTATTTCTTCAAGGGATTCTTGTCTCACTGCCACGCCTCCCCCCCAACCCAGCTCTGGCAGCTGGGGCCTGTGGGGTGGACAAGGACATCCCATTGATCTGCTTCTGCCTGAAATACAGTGGGTTTTCCAGCAGAGCTCAGCAGGAGAGGTGGGAGCATGGGACCTCTCAGGCTGGTGAGCACAGCCTTTTTGGTACCTCCATGAGAGCATCTCCCACTCTACAGAGCAGTCAGCATTTCCCATCACTTTTCCCTATGCAGGACTAAGGGTTTTCCCCGTGGTGAGGTGCACATCCACCAGCTCTGCAGAAGGGCAGGAGCTGCCCAGACGTCTCTGCCTGCAGACACCCATTAAAATAGCCACGGGTGACTTCGAGATGGGGAGTAGGAACACCCTGAGCTCTGTCCTGCAGCATGGGCTGCAGAAAGGTTCCCTGCCTCTCTTATAAACGCCCCAGAGGCGACGGGGTGTAAAAATCCCCTTTTCAGTGTGGCAAGGGCAGCCCTATCCTCCAGAGCTCCCACGAATATCAGCAGGGCAGGGAGTCAGTCCAAAGGGCGTTGTGTCTTACCATGGTGTAAAGCTCGAACTTTTAAAAGAGAGGGAAGGGGGGCAGAAATGCCCATCCCGGCAAGGGCGGAAAGCTCAGTCGTTCCAGCGCTGAACCAGAAACAGGTTAAAAGGATCGTGGAACTTACACCTGCTTACAGTTTCCACCAAAGCCCATTTTTAAAACAAGCCAGCAATACAAAATAACCTTACAGTGAAAACAGCTATCAGTTTCAGAGCAAAAGCAGAGGGGGGGAAAAAGAGGTGTTAAGGGGAAGTGTTTTGGACACCAACCCCGGTGTGCAGGGCCGGGGCAGGGGCAGCACCGCCGGCAGTGCCCACAGGGCTGCGAGCGGACCGGGCGGCCCCGAGGGGCACAAATCGCTGCAGAGGGTGTGACACTTCGGGTCCCCTGGTCCAGCGGTGCCTTTCCCAAAGGGAAGCACCGAAAGCACCGCTTGCAGCCGGAGCACGGCGGTGCCGAAGCGGGGGTGCCAAACCAGGGGCGAGGGCGGCGCCGGCCGTGCACCTGCGGGCAGCGGGCCGGGCTGGGGTCGCACACACCGCCCCGCAGGTGGATCCCGCGCCGGGCGGGCCCCCGGGGGAAGGGGGACACGGGGCGCAGGCCGTGGGGGTATCGCCCCCCTCAGGGCCCGGGGGCAGCGCCCCTCTCACGGGGTATCGCCCCCCTCACGGGGTATCGCCCCCCTCAGAGCCCCTCACGGGGTATCGTCCCCCTCAGGGCCCGGGGATATCGCCCCCCTCATGGGGTATCGCCCCCGCAAAGCCCCGGGGGTATCGCCCCCCTCAGAGTCCGGGGCGCTCCCGGCCGGCGGGGGCGCGGCGGGGGCCGGCCGGCGCGGTGCGCATGCGCGGCTGCGCGTCACAATAGCGGCGGTGGGCGCGCGCCCGGTCCCAGCCGATCGCGGCTGGTTTGAGCTGGTGCGTTGCCACGGCGACGCGCGGCGCTATAAATACGAGCGCGGCCGCCGTGGCGAAGCTTTGTCAGCCGAGGCGCCTCCGCTGCTCCCGAGGCGGCCCCGCTCCCCCGCAGCCGGCCCAGCGCTCCCGCCCGGCTCGCAGGAGGAGGAGGCGGCTCGCAGCAAGGAGATCGCCGCCGAGGCTTGACAGCAGGTCGGGCCGCGCTGCCCGAGGCGAGGTGAGGCGGGGCGGGCTGTGCCGGGCCGTGCCGGCTGTGCGGAAGCGGCCGGCGCGGAGCCACGTGTGTGTGCGGGGCCGCTGCCAAGCGCCGCGGGCCGGGCCGGGCCGGGCTCTGCCCCGGGCACGGGGGATCCCCGGCGGCGGCGGAGGCTCCGGGCGGCGCAGAGCGGGACAGACGGGCTCGCCGGCTCGGCCGGGGGGTGCTGGCGGCGTGTCCCGGAGCGGGGGAAGGGCCGGCCCCGCCGTGTCCTCCGGGCGGTTTCCGGGGCGGGGAGAGGCAGGTGCGTGGCAGGCACACGGCTGGAACACGGCAGGAACAGCGCCCGGGGCGCACGGGCTCGCCCTTGGGCCGGGCACACCCGGCCCGCGGTGGGAGGGAATCGTGGAACGTGGTTTGGGTTGGAAGGGGACCTGCAGGAGCACCTAGTTCCAACCCCCTTGCCGTGGGCAGGGACACACCTTCAAGGAGAGCAGACTGCTCAGAGCCCCATCCAGCCTGGTCTGTAACCCACCAGGGGTGAGCAGGGAGGGACCCTCGGGGCTCTCGGGGTGGGGGTCCCAGCCGCAAGGTGGGGTGGGCTGTGACAAAGCCACAGTGTCAGGAGGGGCCACATGGCTGCGCAGGGAGAGGGGCCGTCAGTGAGCGCAGACACCGCCACCACCACCGGCACCGGCCCCGTCCGTGCCCGCAGCGCCTCGGGCACCTTTTGTACACCAGCTGGCTGTTTGAGTACAGACCCTGCAGGCGTGACTCAGCTCTGTCTAAATACAGCTGCTGAATAAGGGAATGTTCTGGAGAACAAATTCTAAATGAGCACAAACTGCCTTTCTTCTGGGGAGCTGCAGACACTTTGCACGCAGTCCAAATAGAAACATACTCGGGAAGGCTACCATTTGCACTTACATGATAATGTCCTGTCTATTTTCTGTGTAATCACACTGTAGTTAAAATTGTGCAATGAGGTAGAGATGAAAAGAACTTGCAAGAACTTCTTAACAAAGACTGTTGTGGCCAGCAAAAGTAATTTCCCTTTTAGATGTTAATAGGAAAAGTGCTCTTCAGGCAGAGCTTTGCAGAGGGGAGGTTAAACTAAATTCTTCCTGATGGTGTTCACTTCTCTTAACCACAACTGGAAGTCCCTGAACTACTTTCTGCAAAGCTGCAAGTCCTGTGATGAGATGCAGCTTCTCCTTAGTAGGAAGCACCTTCCTGAGAAGTGTTTAATTTGCTGTTTATAAGGGTCCTTTCAAAGAGGCTTTTAAGAGAAGACTTTAATCCAGCTTGTGGGAGAATTATCACTGCACGTGAATGAGAGCAGGGGGAGAATGAGGCTTAATGGATTGTTGGATTTATTAGGGCTAAAGCTTAGTCTAGTTTGAATCTCAAATATGATTTATCTCTGATAAGCAAGAAATGATCAAAAGATGCAAAGTAGTTCTTGACACTGGCAGTTCAGGTGCCATATGTTTCTGAAGGTTGAAATGAGTTATAATTGCTGACGTTTCAAAGTTATTCACTAAGTAAAGTGCAATGAATTTGGTAATACACAGTGTATTGAATGAATGATTCTGTTGATCTTAAAACCTTTTTAATCTGTAACAGCTATAAAATGTTATTTTTCAATTAATTTATAGCTAGACTTTTAAAAAGTAGCGTGAACAGTGATGTAACTAAAGACTAGTGAATAGTTTAGAGTTTGCATATTTTCAGTCCAAATCTGCATGACTGAAAAGTGCTGAGACAAGGAAGAGGGTTGGATCCCGTTACATGAAACTGTATCTTCCCTATGAGTCACTTGCAGTGCTGAGATCTTTAAAAGGTAGCACACACTGCTTAACAGCTTAATGGAGTAGGCTGTCATTCTGTATATGGGCTATGCAGTAAAAGGATGGCACATGCACTTTGCCGTGGACGTACTTCATAGTTCATGGATGGCAGGGGAATGTGCTTTTGCTCCTTAGTTTTGGTTCTTGAGGGAATTTCTACTTGGGAGGTAGATTTCTGCTAGCAATGAAGATTTGTAATGGACTACTGTAAAATCCTCTTCCGAAGTGCTAATTGGGATCAGTTAAGACTTTGTCTGCAGGTCAGAGTTAGGAACTAGTTTTTGGTGTGTATCTGCCCCTCCTGACAGCTGAGATTTTTGTGTAGCTTGGAAATCACAAGTAGAACAGGAAAGTTGTAACACCAGGAGAGCAACTTCAAGGAAAGCCCATGTCTTGTATCTGGTTTGTGCTTAGTCTGAAGTGTAGTAAGAATCTAGATACTTGCCTGGCTTGAACCTAGTGAGAGTTATTACTACTCAGAAGTCAGTAACATTCTTGGATTCTTTACATAGGAACAAGTAAACCCTTTCTCACTTAACTGGCAAGCTAAAATAGTGCTTTAGAGTTGTTTAAAAAAATGTGGTAAGGAGACACTAGCCATAATATTGATGTGGGTGTGAAGGAAAAGACAGCGTAAACTTCCAGGGAGCTAGACTAATAATATCTGACAGTATTTATTTGATTGTTTTTTTCTGTGAGTAGGTTGAGTACATCATAGAGTTGTTGAACAGAGAAGAACTTGCCTTCCAGCTAGCGATATTATTTTGGCATGCCTCCTTAATTCTGATTACATCTGTTCTGTCATTATGCAAGTTTTCAATCTATGCAGCTATTAGTGATAACTGTAGGAATGATAAGAGCATAATGTAGTGGTTATATAATGACTGTATGAATCCAAGTGGAGTAGTGAATGTAAACCATATGCATTTAAATGAAGTAATTAATGTTTGTGTTTTGGGTTTTTTGTCAGCAGTTCATACTTAAATCCTTTCAAGTAAATCTGCAATATTGGAAATCATGAGTAACTTCAGCAAAGAAGAATTTGAGTTGACCTTCCTTGATGAAGGCTTTACTGCCAAGGACATCCTTGACCAAAAAATAAATGAAGTGTCATCTTCTGTAAGTATGATGGGAAAATCACTCAATTTTGTGATGCTACAAACTTATAAACTAATGGAACAAGTTGTCTTTCCAAATGATCTGCAAGGCAGCCTCTAGGCTTATTGTGTTATCTGTTGCATGTGACATTAAGATGTGTGTTTGCTCTAGGATGATAAAGATGCCTTTTATGTTGCTGACCTTGGGGATATTGTGAAGAAGCACCTGCGATGGCATAAGGCACTTCCTCGGGTAACCCCCTTCTATGCCGTAAAATGTAATGACAGCAAAGCTGTTGTGAAGACACTTGCTGTTCTTGGTGCAGGATTCGACTGTGCCAGTAAGGTAAGATCTTGACTGTGTCCTGATCTGTGATGTTCAGCTTTACAAGATGTGCATATACTAAAATTAAGCATTACCCAGTGGTGTTGCTTTTGTTGTTCTGATTACTTGAGTCGTCCAACTAGAAATATCTTTTACAAGTGTAATCTCTTCTTTTTCAGACGGAAATACAGCTGGTGCAGAGCATTGGTGTACCATCTGAACGAATAATATATGCAAATCCCTGCAAACAAGTATCTCAAATCAAACATGCTGCCAGCAGTGGTGTACAGATGATGACATTTGATAGTGAAGTGGAACTAATGAAAGTTGCAAGGGCCCATCCAAAAGCCAAGTAAGTCATGCTAATTGTTCTATAATTGTTCTTTGAGTTCCCAAGTTACAGAAACATCTGCTGTTTAATGAAACGTGTTCTTTATTAGATAACATAGGCTGCAAAATTGCGAGAAGATAAACATACTTCTAATATATAGAAGTATAGTATAGCTTACTGGCACATTAGGAAGAGATAGACAGCGAAGCTTATCTTATGTCTTTAAGCTCAGTCTCATTCTGAGGTCATAGCTCCCTGATAATGATGTCTATTCTACTGAAACTTAACTCCTAATTTTTTTCTGTTTCTAGGTTAGTCTTGCGCATTACAACTGATGATTCCAAAGCAGTTTGTCGTCTGAGTGTTAAATTTGGAGCTACACTTAAGACTAGCAGGCTTCTTCTGGAGCGTGCAAAAGAACTTGACCTTGCCATTGTTGGAGTTAGGTGAGTTGATACTGTCAAAATACAGTCATATTAAATAACTTTTCTTTAAATGGTCTACTTGATGATAGAGTTGCCTTTGCATGTGATGATAGGAGTTTATACAAGGCTACTGGACTAATTTGCCATATAGAAACTGGTATTTTGTATCTTAGCTATTGATATTTTGTATCTTCACAGTTTCCATGTTGGAAGTGGCTGTACAGACCCAGAGACCTTTGTTCAAGCCATTTCTGATGCTCGCTGTGTGTTTGATATGGGAGTAAGTCTAATTCTACTTTCTCTGGAACTACTGCTCAACTGTTGTGGCAAAACTGAACAAAGTGTAAAACTGCTATGGGGTTAAAAGTTGGCCGAGTCACTGATTTCATGTTGGAATTTTTGAGGTCATGATGGCTTACTTTGAGCAGTTTGGCAAAACAACAACTGATTTCTTGACATTGTTGTTATTAATCTCATTTTAGGCTGAACTTGGCTTCAATATGTATCTGCTTGATATTGGTGGTGGCTTCCCTGGTTCCGAAGATGTCAAGCTTAAATTTGAAGAGGTATAGCCTTGCTAAGAACTTCTCATGTTGTGTAGTCTTTTTGAATGTTGATCTGGATTAAACAAAATCCCATTTTTTCTGTTGCAAGAATATGCCTGCTTGGTCAGAAATGTATTTTGAGAAAAAGAGGAATTAATCTGAAAACTAAAAATTAGATGAACTCATTAGATAAACAGTTAAATGACTGCATAAACATGGAGAGATCTCAAACTTGTAAAGCAGGTTTTAATTGCAGTCTTGATTCTGACTGGCATAGACTTCTTCCAGTTGATGCTGTACTTCAGACTATCTGGATTGGCACTGCTCCCAAACAGGGTGAAAAGGCAGCCCTGAACCCATACTGCCCTTATGGGTGGCAGCAAACTAGACCAGTGTCTGATTTGATTTAGAACAAACTTTTGGATAATTATTAAATTGATCAGTTTCCTATTTGAAAGCAGACTGGAGAAGTAGTTCTGTTTTCAGAAGAGACAAGGGGACTGGATATTAATAGAACTTCCACTTAAAGCAGTGTTGTCAGGGCCCCTACCCCTCTAACCCAAGGCAGTGTTAATGTTGTTACATACTAACACAAGGAGACAGTAAGTTTTATAAAATGAGCATTCTACTAATAATGTGGTCTAACATTGTTGCACTTGTGATACCTCCTAATGAAGTCTGGCCTCTTCTGGTGCAGTATGGGCATACCTGAAGCATCAGGTGCAAATGATGTTGTCATCGGGCTTCCATGGCAATATACAGTCATGCTGTGGTTGGGGACAGCTTAATGATAACTTCAGAACTTGGAAATAACTGTTCATGAAGGCAACTGCATTTAAAATGTGATAAGATCCTATGTATTCTTATGATCCTGTGAGGTGACTTCTTCAGGATGCAGTAAGATGAGGAATACTGCATCATTAGCAGAACTACAAGTGGACTAGAAATCAAATTTGAAGTGTGGGAACTTGCAGGGCATTATTGTTGGTTTAATGAGTCTAGGAACGATGATTTTCTTTAGATTCAAACATGAGCTGTTTTGTCACTTAAATTTTAACCTGCAATTGATGTCTGCTTTTGTTGCTTTGTGTAAATTTAATTGCAAACAAGACTTTGAATGGAAAACTAAAGAAACAGTAATCAATAGAAATTATAGTAGGTGTTACAAGTTTTGTCATTATATCACTGTGAACTTGAGAGTCTGACTTTGTCTCAGACTTTTAAAATAGAAGCTGAGTAACTCCTGAAATTCTAACATTGGCTTCTGATTCTTCCCTAGATCACAAGTGTAATCAACCCAGCACTGGATAAATACTTTCCTTCAGATTCAGGAATAAATATTATTGCAGAGCCAGGAAGATATTATGTTGCATCAGCATTCACACTGGCAGTCAACATCATTGCAAAGAAAATTGTATTAAAGGAGCAAACAGGTTCTGATGGTATGTAAATCTAGACCTACTCTTAGTTATAGTCAGCTCTGTGTTTTTTTACAAGCATTTTCTTTACTGGTGTCTCAACTTCTTCCAGATGAAGATGATGCAAATGACAAAACTCTTATGTACTATGTGAATGATGGAGTCTATGGATCATTCAACTGCATCTTGTATGATCATGCACATGTTAAACCAGTTCTGCAAAAGGTATGTCTATTCAGAAGTACCACATACTAGTTGTGTGTCATGGATGTAGGAGAGTTCTTGGCACAGTGGTCACTTCTCAGTTCACTGCTCCCTTCATGTTGCCAGGGTTTGGTATTTAACTTATGAAGCATGCAGTAGAATTAACTCAATGCCAAGGGCAAAGAAGGATCTGCAAACAGCTCTTCCTCCTCTTCTCTGTGAGGTGGAATGTTACACTAATGACACTACTTCTGGAAGGTCTGTTTTCATAGTCAAATAATTATACTCCTCTCTCTCCTTTAGCGGCCTAAGCCAGATGACAGCTGCTACTCCTGCAGCATATGGGGACCAACCTGTGATGGCTTAGATCGTATTGTTGAGCGTTTTAATATGCCAGAGTTGCAAGTTGGTGACTGGATCCTGTTTGAAAACATGGGTGCCTATACTGTTGCAGCAGCTTCTACTTTCAACGGATTCCAGAGGCCAACAATACACTACGTGATGTCAAGACCGGCATGGTTAGTAACAAAGTATTTACAGTCAATAGCCTATGTCAGTTGACTACCCCTCAACAATACATACTTCTAGGGGAGGTGCCTTTAAAGGAGTAATGTTAGCAGTTTTCATTAATCTGGGCTTCTGTCTAGTGTTTTCTCTTTGGCACAACACACAGAATCATTAGGGATTCTTTGCAGTTAGGTTCTGTTACCAGTAGAGACCAGTCAATCACAGTTCTAATATTATGTTGTCTTCTAAGTTGGTAGCTTGCTAAATTCTGACTGCAGTACACTTAACAGTGCTGCTTCACAGTATGATCTGTCTGTTTATTTGAGAGCTATTCCTTGATTTAGGTTGAGCTCTGGCTCATTTCTCAGTGCAGAGTGCTAGATCTCCACAGGAAGTTATTAAACAGGTAAGCAAAGAAAGCAGGACCACCTAACAAGTGCAAGGGTACTGTGAAAACTGCACCTTAAACAGTAGTTTAAAGTAACCTGGGTGTTCTTCTGTACAAGACAAGTTAATGGATTGCATCTTCTATAAAAGTAGGGTTGCCTGTAAGAGGAAGGCCATATCTCTGTATTGACACCTGCCTACTAAACTGTCAGAGGGCATTTGGCCAGCAATGTTACTCTAAAGCATGATTAGCTTTCCTATTGTGTTGCTTTCAAATTTATTGAAAGTCCTTAAGTTCAAGGGAATTCTTGCCACTGAAGTAAGAGGAAGCTTCCTCCATTCTTCTACTAACCTTGCCTCTGTAAGCAAGGCTTGTATTGTTGCTTTCCCTTAGTGAAACCTCCTGTCAATTGAAGCATTTTTCACACCAAATGAAGCTTTTAGACTTATGGAAAGAGTCCAGAGTTGTGTCTAATTGAACTAAAAATGGCTCTGCAGGGGAATAATTAGCTTTTTCTCTGTTGCATTAGGTTTCTGTTAAAATTTAATACTTGGTCTGAGGCATACCGAGCTTAATTGTGCAGACATAACTGTTAATGCAAGGCCACAGCCGTCTTTCAGCCCTACGTGACTGCCTGTGTTTTCTATTTTGGCAAGAGAATTCTGTGATATAAGCTGGCCCTTAACTGAGAAGGATGCATCAGTAAGATTATGGTGCAGATCTTTGTAGGCCAGGCAAAAGTCTTTTGGAGGATAACCTAAGTGTTACGAAGGTGTACAGCTAAATTTATGGCTAGAAACTGTGAAAGATTAAGAACAAGATGATTACATATGTCTAAGTAAAAGCTAGTAGTACATGAGGAGTTATATAGTAGCACAACTCTTTGCCATGTGTATCTAAGGTAATTAGAACTATAAGATGA
Source organism: Anabacerthia variegaticeps (assembly GCA_035583185.1). Taxonomy (NCBI): domain Eukaryota; kingdom Metazoa; phylum Chordata; class Aves; order Passeriformes; family Furnariidae; genus Anabacerthia; species Anabacerthia variegaticeps. The sequence goes on along the minus strand of JAWWEW010000112.1, from coordinate 100,612,931 downwards.
CACCAAGCTGAGGGGTGCTTTTGACACACCTGAAGGATGGGATGCCATCCAGAGGGACCTGGACAGGCTCAAGAACTGGGTGCATGGAAATCTCAGTGAGTTTTAACAAGACCAAGTGAAAGGTGCTGCTCCGGGGTCGGGATGACCCCTGGTATCAGTGCAGGCTGGGGGATGAACAAACTGAGAGCAGCCCTGCCACGAGGGACCTAGGAGTGCTGGTGGGTGAGAGGCTGGATGTGAACTGGCAATATGAGCTTGCAGCCCTGAAAACAATTGTGTTCTGGGCTACGTCAAAAGCAGCGTGGCCAGCAGGTCGAGGGAAGAGATTCTGCCCTTCTCTTCTGGTGAGATCCGACCTGCAGTGCTGCATCCAGCCCTGAGGCCCCCAGTGCAGGAAGGACATGGACCTGTGACAGCCAGTCCAGAAGGATGGAGCATCTCTGCTCTGAGGAAAGGATGAGAGAATTGGGACTGTTCAGCCTGAAAAAGGGAAGGCTCTGGGATGACCTGACTGTGGCCTTCCAGTACCTGAAAGGAACTTAGAGGAAAGAAGGGTCAAGAGTATTTACAAAATCATGTAGTGACAACCAGGGGGAATGGCTTCATATTGAAAGAGAGTAGATTTAGATTAGATAATAGGAAAAAAATCCTCTACTGTGGGGGTGGTGAGGCACTGAAGCAGGTTCCCCAGGGAAATTGTGGATACCCGATCCCTGGAGGTGTTCAAGGCCAGCTTGGGTGAGCTCAGTGCAACTTGGTCTCATTGAAGGTGTCCCTGCCCATGGCAGGGAAATGGAATAGATCTTCAAGGTCACCTTCCAATCCAGGCTGTTCTATGAATGTATGAACTAAGTCCAAAATCTCAGTCAACTGAAGTTCTTCTGAAGTTGTCTTTTAGTACAACTCCCGTCTGAATATGGAAAGAGTTGTGTAGTTCTCACTGGTCAGCTCCTTTTCATTCCTAGTATGTCATCCATACTTTCACTTGATTCAAGTTATCCAGGAGTGTGAGGGTGTGGGGTCAAGTTGTCAAGGATTTTCAGGTCTGAAATTCTGACTATTGAGAACTAAGTCAGTAAATCTGTGTAGCATGAGGTATACAGATGTAGCTACTGATATATAGAAGCATCTTTGCAGATATAAATCCTAGACAGAAACGATATTAGTATTGACATTTACCCTAATGCCTAGCCAGCCACAAGGGATCTGCATGGATTCTGTTTTTATTATTTTTACTTTTTTCCCTCTATGATAATACTGTCTGGATTGCAGGTGATGAATAAAGAGTTCATTTCATACTCCCTGGCAGTAGAAAAAAAAAAAAAATATATATACCTTGCTTATCTTTTTAGGCAGGTTGTAGTGAAACATTTTTTTTTACTTGCTCTTCTTTTTTTCTTTCTAGGCAATTAATGCAGCAGATCAAGGAGCAAGGGTTCCTACCCGAAGCAGAAGAACAGGATGTTGCTAGTCTGCCACTCTCTTGTGCCTGGGAAAGCGGAATTGAATATCCAGCAACTTGTGCTTCAGCTAGTATTAATGTATAGGTAATACTTAGTAATTAACTGCAAGGTTAGTCATTGAATTTAGGGCATTTGGGGGACCATTAACTTAATTCTTGCTAGGATTTTTAAGTGGTTTTTTTAAAGTTTAGGTTGGGCGTAAATGCAACAAAAATGACTAGGAGATGGGTCACAATTATCTGTGTTCCTATGGAAACTATTTGAATATTGTTTTATATGGATTTTTATTCACTTTTCATGTATGCTACTAAAGACTGACCCTCAACTGTCAAACAAGTATTTGTAGCTTGTGTATGGCAGAGCGGGCTAAGCTTAGTGCTTTGTGACCTACCTGTTTTAAAATAAAGTATATTGAAATAACTGGTCCTGTGTTTGGTTAATCTGTAGAAAACTAATGTGTCATGAGTGGCTCTTATAGCATGTATGAAGGCAGATCAGGTGCTGTGAGCCCAGAACTTATTAATAAATGAGCACCACAATTGCCATCTCCCCTACAGTTGCCCTCCCAACTGTTTCAGAAGTGGCTAGGGAAACTAAATTGTGTCATTTCATATGTGATTAGAAAAAGGTTGACTGTCAACAAATTGGATACCATGTGAATTCTTACAGATTTGCATTTGTTTTTCACTACTGAACATGGGCTTAACACAGTTACATAATGCAAGTTCAGTCCAGTGCTGGTTTTATGCGAGTTAGTCCATAACTGTTGTTGTCAGGGCTGATGGCTGTTTAAACACATCTAGTCATTAATGAGAGAATATGGCACAGGCTCCATGGCTGCTACTGGCAAGCTGCTTGTTAGGTGCAGGAGAACTAAAATAGGTTATGGGAGAACTTAAGAAGCTGGAACTCTGTGGCTGACTAGCTCCCATGTTGCCTAGGGCTTTAGTATAAAACAGATAAGAAATGAGACTTGACATCTTTGGTACAAGCAATACAATTAGAAGCTCTTACTTAATATTATGAAAATATATGCTACCCTTCTGACTTTGGATTAAATGTGATAGATGACACTAAGTAGTAAGTACTAGCAGCTAATACAGGGTGTTTTGGTGATAAAATAGTATTGAAGTAGAGCATTCTGACTTCTCTTTAACCTCATGCTAGTCTGCTGACACTTGTTGCACTAAAATTGGAAAATGTTTCTGACAAATTGGTCCCAGAGCTGGATCTGATCTGTTTGCCAGAAGGTCCTGGACTGCAGGCATGGCACAGCAAATGCCTGATCTGTAAAGAGGAGAAAACCTTAATGTATTAAATAAATATATAAAGTTTACTCCAAGTCATCTTAAGTGTTAAAATTTAAGGGATTGTCCAAACATTGACATTGCTGATAGAAACAGTGGCTCTAGCAAGGTGAGAAATAAAGCTGTTTTCTTACAAGCAGCTGTCGAAGACAATGTTTAACCTCTACTCTGCTTTCAGCTGAGACTACACTTTCCACTAGTTGAACTAGTAGGGTAAACAGAAGTGAAGGTACCTCATTCCTGAGTCCCTTGAAACATCCCAAGTGCCATTTTTTAATTTGCTTTACTCCTAGCTTCAGGCTTGCAGTTGAAATGGCATTCACCTTTATTCTCAAGCATACAGCAAATGTCAGTACATACACAGTGGAACCATAGCCTTAATCTTAAACTCCCTACATCCAAACCAGGGTTTCCTTTAGCTTCTCTGAATTCATCTGGAAACTTAATGATTAACACAAAAGCAGAAGTAGCAAATGGAAACCAAATGCTAATACTGTAAACATTCCACATCTAAATCTTGCTCTAGGAGAGCTAAGTGCATTTAACTGTGGGAAAAAAACCTTAACAGGTATGCAGAAAAAGTATTCTTTGAGAAACTTTTGAGAACCACATGAGATGTAGCTCCTTTGTCAATGTGCCTGTTTGAAGGCTGGGGCTGATTGAGTCAGAAGGAGGGAGTAAGGCTGCAGTGAGACCTTATATGATACCTGCTCTAGCATCTGGAGTCCTGGTGGGCAGGAAGCACAGTCTGGCTTCCTCTACTGCCAGCCAGTGGAGACCATCTCTAGCAGGTAGTTTGAAGGCACACTTGTGGAAGCTAATTAATTGGTAAGCTTCACTGAGAGGAATTTTGTGGACTGCCAATTATTGTCTTCATTTACCTTGATTGGTTGCTTTAGCTGTTTCATTGGGTTTTGTGTCAAAACCCCAAAACTTATATCTGTCTCTCTGCTGGAGGCCAGAACAGTGGAAACATGCTAAAAAACATTCTGATTAACATGATGCTCCCCAAAAGAGACATAGCTGATCACAGTTCTTCACGTTTCTCTTTCTTCTGTGAATGTTGTAGACTTGGCTTATGCTCTCAAAGCCATGTCTAAAGAACATATCAAGTGCTTAAAAAGTGCTAATCTGAAGCATTTTCCATGTAAAACAAAAACAATGGGTTTTGCTGACAGACTTTGAGTACTTGTGGGAGTAATATTTGTAGAAATGGTGGTGTGTTTTTAAGCAAGACTCAACTTTCTCAAGTTGGGTTATGCTCAGCAAATGTTCTGGACTTTGTAATACTGAGCATATATCCTTCATCTCACAGCTGCCCTGCTCCTGGCTTCCATAGAATTTTAGTTGTTCATTTCCACTTTGGTAATTGATTTTAAAATACCCCAGGTGACAGGAATTGGTCATAAGGTGCTGGGATTCCCTACACTTCCCACTAGGGAAATATATTTCCTACAGGAAGCTGGAGCAAGATGTAACAAAGTAAGCAGTTAGCTCATATAGTCTAGTTTGACCTCCATTTGATTGCCTTTTGGGCCACTGAAGCGTTTGCTCTGTTTTGCCATGCTTATTGGCCAAATCCAATTGTTCTAACTGCACATCTTAATTATTCCTCCCTGGGGCAAGCTTAACTGATAAGGAGGAAGGGAGGATCTTACATGCCAGAAAAACTGAGATCAGCTGCATCTGTCTGATGTGATGATTAGCTCAACAAATATTAAAGTTGGAGCCAAGAATAGCCGGTGCCCTTCAAGATCACTCTTTGCTAACCTTGCTCTGTGTGGTGCTGTCTGTCTCACTGTGGGCTTTGCTGGCCCATTTGCAAGGACTGGGGTGTTCCTGCTCCTAATGAGGCTGGCACTCAATCCACTCCCTGGCACTGGTAAGAGGGTGTTGGTTCTCCTGGGATCACTCATAAAAAGAGAGTAATATCTGAGGCAAATGCCAAAATGTCTGCCTGAGGTGGCTTTTCATCACCCCATTCCTCTTTCCTGAGGAGTGAACCACTTAAGATCTAAAACAGGTCTTGCCGAGACCTTATTAAAGTCCCTATGTGGCTATACATGGCCTGTATTGGAGTTCAGCTGACATCCTTTGGTGCAAAGGTAGTTTCATATACCAAAAATGTTGAGAAACACTGGTCCTCTGAAGTTGCACCAAATGGAAAATCAAAGGTGGGAGTGTTTTAAGGAGAAATTGAACAATACCGAAACAGACTGAGAGGAAGTAAGGGACAAAAGGGGAAGTTGCCAATGGCAGTGTGCCTTGAGGCAGGTTTTCCTTGTGTTGCTGCATAAGCATTTAACTCACATTTTAATTTTTAAGCTGCTAACTTGTAGGCTACAACACAGGCCTTGCAGACAAAGTGTCAGTGCACCACTCCCCTTGGAAGAGTCAAGTCTGCCTCATTTTCACCAGCAGAGAAACACAGAGCTGGAAGCAGCATGGAGAAGGGACCCCACACCTCCATCTTCAGGAGCAGGAATAAGCCTGGGGCTGGAGAGAGCTCTTCTGTCATGGACCTCGCCCTCAGAAACTACTATCATTGAAACAGATGTTTTATAGTAAACACAGCACCAATTTGCAGTAAGATTGAAGCAGACAGCTTGCTTTCCTGGTCAAGACCAACCCTCTTCCACAAAACAATAAAAAAAAATCATTATGCACAAGTATTGCAAGAGAAGCTTACATGAATTGAAATGTTATTTAATTGTCAAGAAGTAAAAGATCATAAATCATTGCCATAATAATTATTATTTTTCATTTTCTCTTGGAAGAAGCACTTATCAGTACCAAAAGAAGTGAGAGCCACTTGCTTTGGAGAAGCATCCCAGTTTTGACATGCATCACCTCGTTTTCTTTAGAGTTTGAAGGCAGTTTCAGTACCCACGTCACAAATGTCTCCAATTTAAATTTGCCTTTAGCCACTTGTATTTGACTACCCTGAAAATACCTTTAGAACAGGGAGCATATACAAACCTGGGACTTAGATTTTGGCAAGTTTTGCTATTGCTATTCAGCTGTTTTTTAGTCCTCTGCACAGGACAATAAGAGCAGCTAAATCACGTCGGTGCCACTTTTGGAAAGCTGATGATGAGCACCCAGAGGGTGTACCCCAGAGGGGTACAACGACCAGGACATTGCCCTTTGCAGTGTGATCTGAGGGCTAATAAAAAGGTGAGTGCTTTGGGTATGAACAACACTGGCTCACGTCCCCTCCATTTCGGTAAGGAGAAGCCACAAACATTGCAGGCAAATGCTTGAGTGCTGGCAAATGAAGGGAGCTCCCTCAGGGGAGCATACTGCAGTCTTGTGTGTGTCCATGTAGTCTTGCAAATATCACTACAGTCCAGTAAATATTAGACCCTTCTTTGCATGTGTTTCTTGATGCTTGTACTGCAGCAACAATTTGCCTCCATCTGTTAGTCTTTGCCTAAAGACAAAAGTATTAGCATGCTGAATTCAACCCTCCCTTTTCTTCTCACTTGAGGGAACTGGTCCCAGTCTCACCCACAGTATTCCCACAAAAAAGAAGTGCCTTCTGGTTATAGTCCCTTCAATTCATGCTCTCAGAGTGCTTTGCAAAGGACTAATTGGCTTACCCTGCTTTTGTGGTACAGAGCCAACTGCCTTGTTTCAGTCCAGAAAGCAGCCAGAGGACAGCAAGGCTGTGCAGCAATTTGGGGAAGGAAGAAAAAGCAGAGACACTTTCAGAGCAGTGCTCCCAGCTGGGTCTCCACCAATACCTCATCATTGCTAGGGAAGTGGAGGGTCAGACTGTACCTTGAGAACTCAGCGAGCACTGCATATGAGCTGAGAAATGATAACTGCAGTAGCTCAGTACAAAGAATTCCCAAAGTACCTTGTAATCACAGGTATTATTTCATCTGTCCTTAAATGGCAGCTCCCTACCTTATGAGAAGAACAGGATTTGGACATTCAGTGGGCTTATATCCTTTTATATTTGGCTACTAAGCTCACTAGCTGGGAAGAAAAGGATATTGGCCATCTTGCAAAGAACAGCATTGCAGTGCTTGAACACAATAATGTGGATGCAGTTTTCAGTAAGACAACAGAGGTGCTGCTGCCCTTACTATGAGGATAAGAATAAAATCATCTATTATGTTCATAGATTTATATAAAAGCCTGCTTAAGAACTCCAGTCACTTGCTGTTAACTACAATTCATCAGTAGTAACAGCATTTCACTGTAACAGCTCAATATTTCTCAGCAATGATTTTTCCACTTTGCTGCAGTCAAAACTCACACGAAAACCATTAAAGCATCTTACTGAAGTGAAAAGTAAAGTGAAAAGCAACTCACCAGAGACTGCTGATCTGGGGGAGGGAGATTCTTCCTGCACCCTGCCAGGATGGCTGCCAAACTCCCCAGAAGGCAAGTGCTCTGGGACTCATCTGCTTCTGCCATTTGGGTTTCATCCTCCCATGGGGAATTCGAGCACCCTGGTCTAGTAGAAGGTGTCCTTGCCCAGGGTAGGGGAGTTGGAACTAGTTTTAAGGTCCCTCTCTACCAAAGCCATTCTGCAATTGATTGTATGGTTATACCTGACTGCAAGCAAAGTGGGTGATGTTCCTCTGACCAGGGCCAAAGAAGATCTCAGAGATATGTTGACTAATTAGCCACACAAAAGCCCACAAGATGGAGCTCAGCTCAAAAAAGAAGCATCAAAGAAACCCTCTCTCAGAGCCAAGGAAGGTGGAAGAAAGCAGTGAAATGGAAAGCTTTCAAATGAATCCCACACTCCCGATGTTAGACCGCAGCATGAGTGAGATGTTATTAGAGAGTACAAATGCAAATAAGAAAGACAAGGAAAAAGCATGTACAATGTAATAATTAAACTATTATGTAGCTCAAAAAAACCCCAACCAAACAAAGCTCTCACCCCATCTATTCACAGAGATGGGAAACAGAGGATTTGAGGTTTTTAATACACAGAAAACTTCAAAAAGACTTAGGGTCTTTTTAATTACTTATTAAGGCTGTTACCTCAAATGTCCCGTCAGCTTTTAACTTCCTGCTTGGAGCCCAGTCTGAGGCTTGGCTCTTTCAGTAGCTACTTCTGTGATGCTTTTTATTCTCCTCTCTTGCTCCTGGGGTTAATTTAGGTTTGCTTTTGTCAGGCTTTTTCTTATTAGAGTAAGTGCATGGAACCAATTTATGCCATCTTCTGTCAAGCAGCTTTGCAGTAATGCTGTTGTCAAGTGCCAATGGACACAAGCTGGAGCCAAGGGATCAGGCTGGGTGCAAGGAGAAACTTGCCTCATGGGGACAGCCAGGACTGGTGGGGTTGGCCAGAGTCTATCTCTGGAGGCTTTTGAAACCTGATGGGTCAAAGTCTTGAGCAACTGCGGACTGATCTTGCAACTGATCCTGCTTGGAGCAGGAGCTTGGTCTACAGACCTCCTGAAGTCTCTCCTAATCCTCGTGTGCTTGTCCTTACTGTGCTCACAGTGGGTCTGGCAATACCATGGGTGGGGCTGAGCCCTGCAGCATAGTCCCCTCAATCCAGCTACAGATTACTTATCTTGACTGCCTTCTGTCTTGTGGGGCTCTTTTTGGTAAGGGGCCTATTCTCCAGTGCTAAAATAGATCTAAACTGGGCAACAGCCTCTGAGGAGCTGCTGAGGGGAGAGGACCTGCTCCTGCCTCAAAAAAATGAAAAAGTAGTTGGGGGGAACCAGTAATGGATGCTAAACCAAAGCCACAGTGTAGCTGTTGGAGCAAAGGGAAGAGCCTCATCCTGCTCCATGAGGTGAAGAACCTTCTTCACCTACAAGCCCTGGCCCTTATAAGGTGGTCTCTCAAGTTCCTGAAGCAGTTTTCCTGTGTCCCCAGCTGAATGTGCTGATCACTGTCTGCTTTTACTCCTGGGTCAGCTGAGAGCTAGAGGTGTTGCAGGGAGAAAATGGCTTCAAAAGCAGAGACCCACTCCCAGCCTCAGGTTTAAGACATTGGGCAGGGTGATGGGAATGCTGCTGGATCCAATACCTATCCCAGCATCAGGGCATGAAGGATGTCTTTCCCCAGGAGAAGTGGATCTCGCTGGGTGGACAAATGCAATGCAGCAAGTGTGATCCCACCACAGTTGCTGGATGGGAGCCCATGGGGAGCGGGGGAGAGCAGCTATCACATCCTGCTCTTGCCTTGGCCGTGAAGGAGCAGTGGTCTTGGAAAGGGTGAGTTAAACAAAGAAACCTTAAAAGATACCTTCTTCTTCATGGCTCAGAAGAGGAAAGATGCAGCAAAGCAGTAACATGCACAGAAAACAGCTGAAGAAGGTTGTTGGGTGAGGGCTGAGCAGCAGCTGGCATGGCTAGATGGCAGCAGCAGCCCGTGCTAGGGCCTTACTTCTCCTGCACCCTCCTGCATCCCCAGACTGCGAGTCATGTCTGCAGCCAGCTGCTTCTCAGCAGCCCAAGGCCTTCAGCTCCAGAACCTTCCCAAGGCCGTGGTTACTGCCCACACACTTTGTTTTTGGGAGGAGAGAGGAAATTTCCGTATTATCAGCAAATAAATTGATCAGTACTGAGGCAAGTTGAGAGGGAAACAGGGCTTGCAGGAAAAACATAATCCCTTAAACCTTTGACTTTTGAGCTGGAGGGAAGATGGTGGGAAGAGAAGAGGTCAGAGCAGAGGAGCCCAGCGTTCCCTGCCCAGGATGCATCCCTCCAGGTGCATTGGCCAGCAGCTCCAGGCATCCTTCTGCCCATTGCCACCAAGTCCAGGGGTTTGTGGGACACAGCAGAGACTTCCTGGAGTGTCTGCAGCTGGTGAGAGATGAGGGCAGGGTGGTAGAGCAAGGGCTCCCTAAAAACCTCTGCAGGAGGTGAGCCCAGCTGTGCTCAGCTCCCTGCACTCCTGTCCATGCCCCCTTTTTAAGACCAGACAAGCACTCCATGGCCCAAGGAGGGATGGAGACAAATGTCTTACAGTACCTATTGCACGTGGGAAGTGGAGGTCACCCCATACCCCGGGCTGGACAGCTTAGTCTGGGTGTAAGCTGAGGCTTGGATGTACCTAAAGACATGCCCTGGGAGAGGTCCTCAGTTTCTCCCACTGCTGTTGCCTCCTGGAGAAAACCAGCCTGCTTGGGCAGATGATAGCAGTGGGGCTGCAGCAAGGCAGGCACATCTCCACTGGCCTGGCTTCCAGATACTGTCCCCAGTAATGCACAGGAACACTTTGCAACGATCCTCTGCCATTCTGCCAGTCTCTCTGTGCTTCCTGAGAGCCTGCACAGGCAGAAAGGGAATAAGGAAAGACAAAGTGGAAAGGGACAAAAAGCTACCCTGGTCAAGCTCTTTGTTACTGCGAATATTAAGTGCTGAATTGCTGGTGCTTAATGAGAGGTTTTTTCTGCTGTGAGCAATACCATGCAATAAAGTATAATTTATCTTTGGGAAAGATGGATGCAGCTGAGCCAGTACGAGACTTAGGACAAAAGAGTATTGACGTCACTCTCAGGAGTCCAGCGGCAGATGTTTAGCATTGTCTCCAGCCTCAGGCCAAAGGTACAATCCTGGTACACAAATTACCAACGCAGAGTTATTGGCCTGCATTAGCTGTGGGGTCAAGAGGAGCTGATCATAATGTTCCCTGCCTGCATTAGGCAGCTGTGAAGCCACTTGCCATTGGTCTACATGAGTATGGCTGACACTGTACATGATTTAGCCAGGTACCAGCTGACATGTAAAGAGCCTCAAAGTTTAAATTGTCAAGCAAGGAGCTAAGGGCACAGAAACACAGACTGCACAGGGAGGACACACTGTGCTAGAGCAGAAGAGGGAGGTTTGGGAGACCAGTGTAACCCCATATGACGTGTGTGATGGCTGAGGGCCCATTTTAGCCAGGTCAATAACATCCTTAACCATAAGACTGCGCAAAAGCTTATTTGTCTTGTAGGGTGAGCACTGAGCTGATATTTTCAGACCTGTACCCAAAGTGATCCCAATACCCTATTAATTTGGGCCTCAAAGTGTATGAGTAGTTAGAACTATTGTTTTTCAGACATCTTTTTATTCTTGTAGTTAATATCAAGTAACTTAACTAAGCTCTAGTTAATGAGTAACTTTACTATCTCATTATGAATATGGAGAAAAACATCTGCAATATTTTGCATAATCTCTACTGATCCTAAACAATTCTGTATCACTAGCAAACTTCTTTCACTCACTCATTCACTCACTCTCTCTCTCTATCTAGCTATCCCTTTTCAGAATATTTAAGAATGTGTTACCTCTGTTCCTGCAGAGATTGCAGATTTATCGGGCACAACTTCCATTTGTAAGAACTTATTTTATCTCTTCCCTTTATACACCACACTTTATTTTAGCATCTACAATGTCTTATAGCTTTGCTATAGCTTCTACCAATTTCTTTTCTGGTTCAGACATCATACTTACTGGTTTGAAGTTCCTCAAATTATGCCCTGGAATCATTAAAAAAAAAAAACCACTAATAATAATTTGGTGTCAAGTTTGCTGGCAGCTGATTTAAGTGGTATGCTCTCATCCTTCTGCTCTTTGGGTGCACTCAGGCAGGTATCACCTGATAAAAGCAATTTTCATTTTAGCAGCGTGTTGGAAAACCTTTCCTGTGGCATTTCAGGTGGTGGCAGCTCCTCAGCCTATGTCTCTGTCACCAATAACTGTAGGGGACTGAATCTGCAACTTTTGATTAAGGACATGAAATATTGAAGCTTGGCTTCTCTCTGCTGTGCTGGTGGCATAAGTAGTAAAACACTACTATTTGGGGACAAAAAAAAAAAACGCTTGCTACTCTACAATACACAGATAAAGGTAAAAACCTGCCGGGGTCAAATACATTCACTTCAACTTTTTTTTACCTCAGCTTACCCAGGTCCTCACTGTACAATTCCATCCTCCTCCAGGACATGACGGGGTATGCCTTCAGGCTCCAACACAGCGTAAATCACTACTTAATCATCCAAGATGTTTGTCCAGCCTGGTAAGGCTGTGATCAATTTGGTAAAGCACCAAAAATCCTCTCAATCCCCTGGACAGAATAAGTGAACTTGGAGCTTTGCTTCCCGAGGAAAGCCCACCATGCGAACCCCTGCAGCCAGGTTAACACCTCCAGCATCACTCTTTTTCACATCAAAAATAACTTCCCTCTATTGTTAAGGAAAAGGTATGACCTGGAAGCAAGCTAGAGGGTAAATCTCACTGCTGTTCATTGATGTGGTTGGTTACATACCAGCAGTATACCTCACACTTCAGGGCTTGTTTCCATCTACCTTTTGATTAAGCACTGAAATTTCTGAGGTTCAGAGGACACTGAGCAGTCCAGAAAGATCTGCCCACTGTGGCTGTGAGCTACTGGTGCAGGTGAAGGCAGGATGCAGGCAGGGATGCCTTCAACACCCCGGCAGCACCTCAGGTGCTCCCTACAGCACTCAGAAACTGTTTTTCTATATCAATGTTATGCACAACACGGGGACGTACCATTTTTCCCTGTTTTATGCCCTTTTCCTTCGTACAACCGCAGCAGAGGAACCAATTAATCCAAGTTTGGCAGCTGCTTCTCAAAAACCCATTGGAAATTAAACCCGTTTCCTAGAAGCACCTTTCTCTCATTTAAGGTGCTAATTTGTCCTCATTGCCACAAGGTGTGGAAATGACTAGTGATTGAAGGGTGATTTAAATCACATTACCGAGGAGGGAATCGACTAGGGGTCTTGTTTCAGAAAAAGTCTTTAAGATAGAGCTGCGCTGCTGATGGAGGTGAAGGTTTTTGAAGTGATTCGTGCTTCAGGACAGAGGTAGGAGAAGAACAAGGCAGACTCAGAGGCAGGACATTTAGCTTTATCCTTAGGAAAGTGCTTCTGAGTATAAAGCAATGCAGCAAGGAACCACACTGCCAGTGCCATCAGCTCTGTACTCTGCTGGTGACATCGGCCAAGGGGTAGAAATTTTCAAGGAAGTCCCCTTGCTTGGTGGTTCTAAATCCTACAGGGATGATCTGCCATCACAGCCACACGCTGCACCACAGGCTCAGTTCCCACTGCCAGTCCCATCCTCTTTCTCGTGCCTACCCATTCCTCCCTTGTTTCTAAATGCTGCTGCTGAATTTCGTGCTTGCGCAAAAGGTTCTGGTTGCAAAACATTCTACAGGAAACCCAGGAGCAGGAGATCTTTCCGGCAAAACATGTGGCTGCCACCAGTGCCTGCTGCTTGCCCGCAGGTTCAGCTGTGAGGAGGCTCGCTGAGATTTGTGGGACACTCAAACCAAGCAGGCATGGGCTGCTGGAGGAGTTACCGTCAATTGGTGCTGGCTCAAGTGTGAAAGGGAAGTTTAAAGACACGTGCCTCATAAGAGCACTGAAACTTGTAGCCGGGTGGAAGAAGCTTAACAAAGGCAGCTGGCAGAGAAGAAACTAAAACTAGAAAACTGATGGTAGAAATGCAAGAAACCACACAAACCTTGCTGGCTGATGGATGAATGGTCTGTGAGCCTTGAGAATCAGCTACTACAGTACATAAATCTATTATAATAGTCCCCTTTGTCCCTTTCTCTATGTTCTGAGTAGTGTCAAACTCCACCAAAAAACACAGGGGACTGCAAAGTACAAGTGTCTTGAGAAAAACTTATTGCTAGAATGGAGCAGAGACATAGAGGATTTCAGTCCCTTCCATTGCCTTCTCACTGGACCATCCCATGTATGCTTTCACTCATGCTGCTGGGCAGGGGTGTTTAGTCCCATTCAAGCACCCTGTCCAGTATAAATGCTGTGAATTGTGCAGAGAAGGTGAACATGAGGGGCAGCAGTCACCCAAAATGGCAAGTGAGGTTTTCCTTCAAGCAAGTTGCTTTGCTTAGAATGAAGAAAAAAACAAATTAAACTCCTGGCTCATTTTTGTGTGTTGTCATAGCAACTGAGGTGGCCCTGACCTCTGCTGTCTGGAAAGCATCACCTGGGTATCATGCGGTGGACCGCAGGAAGGACCACATAGAGGTGCAGCCAGGGTGGCCAGCATCTCCTTTCACAGGCATCACAGCAAAGCCTCACACTGAAGGAAAAAATCTTTTTATCCCTTTTTTAATCTTTTTTTATCCTTTTTTACACATAGTTTCCAGTAGCAGTGGTGGCAGTTATTAAACCCCTGAGCAGACTTGGAGTTGGCAAGTTGCATCGACTGAGCTGTCCTGCAGGTGTCACCAATGTGGCCCATGATGACTTGGTCCCAAAAGACTCTGAGATCCTCACGGGAGAGTTTGAGCCCCACAGGCGCCTGCTTGGGGTGCCTTGCTATACGATGCAGCTGTCAGTGCATCCCACAAAGGGCTGGTGGTGGTATGCCTGAAGGGTGGCTGACAGCACCAGCAGCCCAGTGAGAAGTGCATGTGGAATCCCCTGCCAAGTAGCTCAGAAGGGTTCAACAGCTGCTTTTAAGCTGACTTAAGCCACTCCTGCTTAAAAATGAAGTTCTTTTCTCACACATGATTTTATTTAGCCCACAGGGCTCCCCAGGTGGGGCACAGGGGGGCTACCAAAGCAAGTTTTCCCCGAAGACCACATTTCCCCAGTGTGGCCAGGATGTCTGGCAGCAGCAACTCACTTGGGCAGTGCTGGAGAGAGGGAGGATGGCACGGGGTGGGAGAAACCCTGGTACCTGCAACCCGTTTCTAGAGCATCAGCACTGTCTGCAGTGTGCAGGCAGCTTGCTCCTGCGTGTCACTGTACTCCTGCACTGGTGATTCCCGTCTCCTCCAGCAGGCATCAAACCTGCTTGTCACGGGCCTTGCCAGTATTAATAACTCATAGGGAAAGCAGCAAAGGAATAACCATGGCTGTGCAAGACTAACGTCTAAATTAGCTGAATTTATTTTATTTTCTCCAAGGAAAGTGTGTGTTTTGTTCCTGATTATTAATGGCATATTAAGGCACAGTCGTTGCACTTACCTTTTCCCTGAGGAACCAGCTTACCAGCATTGCACCTGCTGCCCATGACATCTGCTCAGCAGTGGAATTTGCCCTGAAAAGGGTTCAGGAAAATATTGAAAAAAAGAATAGAGGAAAAATATATGTGTTCAGTTATTGCTGCAGCCCCAGAGGCAGGGTGTTTGCTCACACCAGTTGGGTCCGTTGGGAGGAGGGAGGGTCTCTTCTCCCACCATCGTTTTGCCAATGCATCTTTGCACCAGAGAGGAGAGAGCAATGGTCCCCCCCAGCAACCCTGGGGGAGCTGGAGATGGGAAGCCTGCTGCTCCTGCTGGCTGCAGTTAATGAGGGCTCGGTGTCCCCAAGAGGATGACGCTCCCCAGCTCCATGCTGTGATGCTCAGCACACGGAATTTTCCCTGGCTGCTCCCAAAACACTTTAAAAAGCACTCAAAAAGACATCTTGCTCCTGAAGAAACAATCCAAATGGAAGACAAATTCCAGCTTCAGGCAGAGGATTATCTGTAGCAGTTCTGCTTCTCTGTAAGAGGGAAAGGGCCAATATCCTAATGATATGAGTTAGCTGACACTCTCCTCTGAGCCTGGGCACCTCAGCATTTCTACAAACAAGCCCAAATTTCTCTTGTTGGATTCTTTCCCGTTTTTCATGTTTGGTTTAAAACCTGGGGGAGGAACACCCCAGCCCTGCTCCACAGATTCCCAGCACCAGATCTCATGTCCATGTGCAGGGGTGGCTGTCCCTGCAGGCACTGCCACGGCAAAGGTGCAGCAGAAAAGTTCTCAGGAGCAATGAGGGTTCTGCAGAGATGAAAAGGAGAGACTGCCTGCCAGATACCTCTTTTGGAGTTCTTGACCACTGGTGCAGGCTCAGCACAGTACTGGCTACAACTCAAAGCCCATGTGGGAGGAAGAAGATGTTTCTTCTTGCATATACCCACAATGAAGATACCAGAGAGACATGACAGTCTGCATCTTCTTGTGCAAACAAGTCAAGGAAGGTATTAGAGGTGCTTTAGTACATACAAGAAATATATGGCTGCTCTAGTCAGTGAGGACAGGCTAGAACAGAACCATGCACCTCCACAGGGCTGGGACTTCAGACTTACAGAATCATGCAATCATTTAGGTTGAAAAAGACTTCTAGAATCATAGAACCATTAACCCACCAATGCCAAGACCACCACTAACCCATGGCCACATCTACATATCTTTTAAATACCTCCAGGGATGTTGAGTCAACCACTTCCCTGGGCAGCCTATTACAATGTTTGACAACCTTTTCAGTGAAAAAATTTCTCCTAATACCCAACCTAAACCTTCCCTGGTGCAACTTGAGGCCATTTCCTCTCACCCTGTCACTTGTTACTTGGGAGAAGAGACCAGTGCCCATCTGGCTACAACCTCCTTTTTGGTAGAGAGTGATAAGGTCTCTCCTCAGGCTTCTTTTCTACTTACATTGCAGATGAAAATCTGGGTTCAATCCTGGCTCAATGTATACACACATTGGGCTTTCAGGATAATACTTATTTCACTTGCAAACTAAAAAACAAAATGCAAATAGTGGCTGGAAAGACTTCTGTGTCCTGACCTGGGAAAAGCAATGAAAGTTTACAGTGTGGGTGACTTTGACAGCGTGTGGCTCTTAGGCAGGACCTGTCCTCTGCTGCAGTGTAACCCCATCCCCAGTGCTGGGAAAGAGCAGGTACAGCCAGCATCACCAGGGAAAAACAGGCTCCCTTGCTTATACCTCATACCTGCAGAAAGGCCTGGGTTACAGGAGCAGGAATGCAGAGGCAAGCAACCCAGGATATAATTTGTTGTGTTTGCTATAATATATCTGTGACCAACTTGGATTTAAGAATGTGATCTGCCTTCTGCACCAAGTTCCATACTGCTGCATGAAACTCTCTAGGCAAAGGAAGAAAAAGTAAGGCAGAGGAAACTGCCAAGGTGCCAGGCAAAGTGTTCCAACAGTGGCACTGGTTGGACAGGTAAAAAGATTGCTGGGGTGGGAGTCCTGGGTGCACAGCTATGAGCTATCAGTGCCCAGAGATTTAGTGATGCAGCTTCCATTGCCACGTACAATGCAGAGAAGACACCAAAGATGTGCTCATAGCTACAGCCCTACAGGGCTTGAGGGAGCTGAGGGGTCACCCATGGTGTCAGTCTCGACCCACCCAAGCATCAGCAGCAACAAACACCAAGTTGTGGGGAAAGTGCACAGAGAGGAGAAAGGAGGGGACATTGCTTCTCACCTTCAGGTGAGAGACAATTCCCTCCAGTGACAGTCCAACCAGAAAAGATTTTGTTTGTTTGGGATTTTGTTCCTCCATCAGGAAGAGCCAGCCTGCTGTTAACCTCTTAAAATAGCCTGCCCAACTGGTGGTCGTGGCCTTGCCCCTCTGTCCCTGAAGACACCAGGCAGCTGTCACAACAGCTCCTTGCCTCCTTCTGGCCAGTGGTTTCTGACTTGCGTGACATGGCTGAAAGCCTGGGATTAACACCACACTCTGGTTGTCCTTTAACCACAGTGACCATGGTAGAGTGTTCAAAAGTGTGTCTGTATCCAAGTCATCACACTTGATACAGGTAGGCAACAGGTAAGGTCTGAGGGCACACTGCTCTCAGCAATGCAGGCACGTCTCCAAAGCTTCTACACAGAGATGCTCTGCTCTCCTCCCACTCCTTTCCTTCTTTTCAATACAGCATCTCTCCTCCCAAAAGAGATAGCAGCAATTATCAGGTTCATCAGCAATGTATCTGCTATGGTGCAGCCCAGGGAGCTCAAAATGCCAGTCTGCCCACTGGACCATTAAAGTTGATGGCTGTTCTTAACCTTTAAATATGAATAAAGGGTGCACTGCATAATGGATCGGGGGACTATCCATGGAGACCATCTGCCCTGTGGCTGCAGAAATGCTCACGTTGTTCTTCACAGGAAGAACAGGAGTTTATTACTCAGAGGCTAGTGCTAAAAATACACTGCAAAGGGCCTTATTTAAAAACAAAGGGCCAATGAAAATTTGGCGAGGGAGAAACAAGACTGAACCCAAGCACCTCTGTCACCCAGGCTGGAGTTAGGCTGCAAGCAGACAGGCTATAACTTAATTTGAAAGGCAATGACATAATTCTGAATTAGCTTAACAAGATCTGCAATTCATATAGAAAAGCCTGAATTTATGTAGTAATTAGCCAGAGCTTTCAGAGTCTAGATATCTCCATGGCAAGAAAATAATTACATAGCTTATTAAAGCAAGGTAAAAATGGACCATTGGTGTTGTTTTTTTTGTGCTAAACTCTACTTTTGCTAAGTTAAGACTCCGGTTTTGACTAATCATACAATTTTCCAAAACACCGGAATCACTTAACAAGTTGACGTTTTCTATTAATCACTTGGACTTCATTTCCCAAGTGATTAACAGCTCTACATACCAGCCCCTCCTCAAAAGACACCCCTGGGAGCTCAACAAGCAGCAAAGCTCTCTTAGCTTTTCATTGATTTCTCTACTGGTTTTGAACTCTCTGTATCAACACTCAAATGACATCCTGGAAAAGGAGCCCAGAAATTGCTCTTCCCTCTGAGTCTTCATTACCAGACAGGAAAGCAGAGACATCCTCCAAGGAGCTCTTCAAGCACAGCCAAGATGATCAAAGTTACCCAGTGACTGTGGATGCAAAACTTTGGCCTCTGAAGCAGGTCTGATTTTAAGAGAGCTGCTTGGCAGTAGCAGATAAACCCCTTTCCAGTACTTGGTGAACCTGTAATTAAAGGCTTCCCATATCAGAAGCCACCTTTGAACAGTCCAGCCTGATTAGACTTCAGAGCATTTCCCAGTCCTCCCAGGATGCCACGTGTGACCACCTTTCCTGGGCATCTTTCTTCACTTGCTTCCCAAAAGGCCAGCTGGGAGCACCTTACTTTCATACTCTGTGCCAGCCCCAGGCTGAAATGGAGTCAACCCATTCTGCCCTGAAAAGAAGAAGCTCTTTAAAAGCTGTGAAAACAGTGAGGTACAATGTGAAAAAAAGAGAACACACCAAGAAAACCCAAACCTGGGACTGGAAAGTTTAATGTGGCAGAAAGGCAGAAGAAACTGGGTCAGATGAAGCAGGACAAAATCCCAATGTCTGCACGTGGCTGCACAGGGGCTTGTCAGACTGCAGGAGAAAACTCCGTCGTGGATACCTCGGCCCATTTCAGAGCAAAAATTATAACATCAAAGAAATGGGAAATTTTTGACCTCTACAATTCAGACTCTTTCACCTTCTTTCTGCAAAAACAAGGTCAAAATGAGCTTCTGTAAGGAGATTTTTTTATTTTTTTTTTCAAATGAGAGAAGTTTGGGCTTTATTAAACAGCTACTTAAACTTGCTATTCACAACAGACAGCAGTGGAAACTAGAAGAGGTGAGGTGTCAGGAAAATGTGGAAAAGGCAACAAAAGTCCCACTTAGAAGAGTAGATGAATGATGACAGAAGAACTGCTGAATTTATGAATGCTACAGCAAAACAGTTTTTACACCTTTGATACCCAAGAAAAGGATCTTGTGCAATGCTTGACTGAAAAGATGCTGGACTCATTTTAAGATCGCACAAACAAGATTCAAATGCTGCAGTCCCTCTCAGAGGCACCATCCCAGGGCAAGGGCAGAGGTGTTCTTCCATATTCTCCTAAACTCAGATACAATAAAACCCATGGTGACCAATTCACATCTAAACAACTACCAGCTACCCAGCCCATGCAAGAAGAGCCATTAGTGTGAAAACACCTGCATCATCTCTAACACCCCAGTACCTTCTGGCAAACAGCCAGCATGAACACAAAAAGGCTTGAGACAGACTATCAGCAACCACGGAATTACATTTTTTTCAGTAATTTCCTTTTCTTTGCTAGACTTACCCAGGGAAAGCAGGCAGGCTTCTGATTAACCTCCCTTTCAGGGTTGCCTCATCAGCAGGGTGTTGTGGTTGAAAGCACTGTCAGCTTAACAGCTCAAATTTGAATTTCCAGGGAAGAAAATGAACACACTCTTCTGCTTGGCAGCACTGATACAAGTCTTTATTGTAGACCAACTCTGACCTAAATGTATTTCCATTTGGATATTGCAACCATTTCTTTTTCTTTTAATATTAAAGTATTATCACTTAATCATTACTAGAACAAAAACCCTTAGTTGCACAGTCAGCATTAACCTTGTGCCAAATAATCTGTTGATACTTTATTTTGCAGAGAGGACAGGCTTATGCAGCTATCTGCAAACCTGACGAATGTGGGGAAAACTGTTTCCCATGCTACCAGTGTCAAACGTTATTCCAACAGCACGTATCCAGTACCTGACCGGAGTTTTATTTAGTAAAGCTGTGGCCACAGCAGCCCAGCCAGCAGCTTTTTCTTCATTGTCTTGAGCTGCTCCACATCCGGCAGAAACTGAACTATTCTCTTCCTTCAGTGTTCACCCTGGACTCAGCTGGGATGGAACAGGATCCCACAGGCAGCCATAGGCACTAACGCCACTGCATTAACCCAGCCACAACAGCTGGATCCTAAAAACCCTACGTACTTACAAGGCAACGTGTCTCAGACAAGATGGGGACATGCCGGGCAGGGAGCCAGCCTCGTCCTTCCCCAAGTATCTGACACTAGGAACTTGTTGCATGGGTTAGACCAAGACAGGCAGTGACAAGAAAAGTAGTCTTTTATTTCAATTAATATTTCTTGGCATTAGGCAGATATTAAATAACACTGGAATGCACAAGACTATTAACATATCGACAGCAAAAGGGAGGAGGTGTAGCCAAGTCGAGAACAGCAGTGCCAGTCACATCACCTCGGGGCACTCAAAAGCCATTTAACGCAGCAACCACCAGAAAGTAGGACTCCACTGAGAAATACAAAATGAGGATGAACTCCTTTCAGGTCCTTTGTTAATACAGTAACCTTGGAATGACTGACAGTAAAAATGAACAAATATTTGCATTCAGGAATTAAACAGAGTGAAATATCCACAAACTGCTAGTCATGCATTTCTTTTGGAACAGCAATTTGCTAATGCATAAATATCACAAAAAAACAATCTCCAAGATTTGAATAAATCACAGACAACTAGAAGAAACAAAGCTTGAATTCTATTTTATGCCTTAAATAGATGACCTAAATATTTAAAATTTTACTTCACCATATATATATAATTTATATATATATTAAAAGAAAGTAAAGACCATTAGATAAGTGCAAGCAATTTTCCTCAAAAAGAAAATTGGAACCATGCCCAGGAAAGCTGCTTTTTTTTCCTTTTTTCTTTTTCCTTTTTTTTTTTTTTTAACTTTCTACTCCATTCAGTCCTCTTTTTTCTCTTTTTTTTTTTTTTCTTTTTTTTTTTAACATAGTAATTTCTGAAGCAAAATAAATTATCTACCATCTGCTATGCTGGGTAAAAGTCCTACCTAGCATCTTCTTGGGAACTACTGGAACATCACCTTTCTTACACACTAAGTGAAATGGTATCTCACCAGTGACTGAACTCTCTCGTAGCTGCATGTAAACATACCTTTCGATTAATGTTTAAAATGTGTAGAGTGAATCGTAACATTACGGGGAAGCAGAAACGGAGCTGCCGAAGGAGAACTGCACTGGTGTTAGTGGGGGGAGCGAGGGCTGGTTCGCTCGGACACACACACACACAATCTGGCAACGGGATCTTATCCGCGAAGTGTGGAGGGATGGTTGAGAAGGCATCCGTTTGCGAGCAAAGCTTGAAGGACACAAGCCGAGATTCTCTGAGCACACTGTCCACTTTAATCAGAATTGACTCGCGCTACTGGGGTCGCACTGTAACAACCGCACGATGGAGGGGTCGCTCTTGGCACCTTTGATGAACTCTTCCAGCGACAGTTTACCTGAAAGGGAGAAAAACCCAAATGGAAATAATTTTTAAAAAGTCAGTTGTTCCCACCACCATTGCTGCAGCTTAAAAGAACCCCTCCTCACCAAAGCAACATACATCTGTTTAATCTATTGCAAAGGCATCGAGGGGAATTTAGTGCAATGCACAACAGCTAAATCCTACTCAAGCCTTTAAGCCCAAATGTATTTTTCTTCTGCAAAACAATCCAGCATAATAATTTTTATTTTTTTATTTAAAAAGACAGTCCCAAATATAAAAACAACTGTTCTAACATCATTTGGCAGCTTTTTGCTCAGAATCAGACTATACAAATAATCATGACACATGAACACAAGGTATGGTACCTGAACACTTGTACACTTTGAAATAACACTTGTATTACTACAACATTTTAAACATAAATATTCAAAATATCCACACTTTGCCCACTTGTTTGTTGTGACACATAGGGCTGAGCAGTGATGGCATCTCCTGAACCTACAAGGTCAGGCTGGATGGGGCTCTGAGCAAACTCATCTAGTTAAAGATGTCTCTGCTCATTGCAGGATGGTTGGGCTGGATGACCTTTAAAGGTCTGTTCCAACCCAAACTATTCCATGATTCTGTGATTCTGCAAGCCACTTGCTGTGCCCTGCTGGGTTTACAGGAACAGGATGGGTTTCATGGGTCAGCAAGAACAGCCAACCTTGGGAGAGCCACCTACTGCTATGTGTTACTCCTGAGCTCTTCTGGTTTACCCATCTTCAGTTTAGGCCAGAGGCACTGACTTGGATGGACCCTGTAACAGTCTGAGAGTCTGAAAAGGTGATCTCTGGAGGAGCAACCACAAGGAGCAACTACGAGGAGCAACACCCCCAACATCCACTGGCTTGAGCAATCCCATGCATGGCCCAGCACAGCATGGTACAACAAGGAGGAAAGATCCTGTCTGGTCTTCCAGATCTCATTCTGGGGTGACCCAACGCCCTGGCAGGTTTTTCCCGAGCTCAGGATCACTCCCCTGCACAAATACCATAGAAGCCCATGAGCAGCCCCTGCCTTGCCTGCTATCACCAATACTCTCCTGCTCCAGCACTCTGAAAAGTGGCAGAAATAAGAAATAATGAGAAACTAAACTGTTTTCCCTAAGAACTGGAGGAGACAAGCATTTGTTACATTTCTAACACCGTGTCCAGTGATGTTCCATTTACCTCATGCACTCAGCACAACCTACCCCTACCCTCACACCACACAGTCCAGGGCCATCCTTATCCAATCCAAACTGCCAGGCTCAAGACAGGACCACGCACAAACGTCTTGCACTTGGCAGTTCCCTGCTGCCACTTTTGGCCATGTGCACGCAAAGGGAGAGAGGCACCAGCTCATCACACCAGTTTTTACCAGCCCCAGGATGCTACCATGGGAATAGAAGAGGAATGGCCAGCATCTAAATCAGGCTGAACAAGGAGGAACTCTCCTCCCAAGTAACAAGCAATAGGACAAGAGGAAATGACCTCAAGTTGCACCAAGGAAGGTTCAGACTGGATATTAGGAAAAATTCCTTCATCAAAACAGTTGTTAACCATTGGAACAAACTGCCCAGGGATGTGGTAGAGTTGCCATTCTGAAGGCATTTAAAAGATGTGTAGATGTGGCACTTAGGGACATGGTTTAGTGGTGGGCTTGGCCATTTTGGGTTAATGACTGGACTCCATGATCTTAGAGGTCTTTTTCAACCTAAATGATTCTATGATTCCATGAATAGCAAGCCTTCCTCTTCTAGAAATTACAGAAGCTCAAAAACCTGTGGCATACTTCTGTCCTAATTTCTGGCTAATGTTCCCAAACCAAGTGTTTTTATCAGCTTGAAAAAGAGTACTCCTAACTATTAAGACATTTATTAGTTTCCTCTCTCCTTGTATTACCAAAAAGCGGAGCACAAATCAAAATCTATTTGCAATGCCCAATAGTCAGACGGGGAAGAAGAAACATTTCCTACCAACAGAGCACACATATGCAGATGTTATTGCTTGGCACTCCATGGCTTGCAGGGCTGGTATTTTACTGGGAATAGTATGATTTTATTTCAGCAACAAAGTGCAACAGATGAAGGATGTATATATAGAAGGTTTTGTGACTGCCACTCTGTTGCACATCTGCACACACTGCTACTTTCTTCAGAACAAAAAGGCTTTAACGATGTTATTTTAGGGTCCTCTGCATATCAAGATGGGATGAAGTGCTAGTTTTGATGAAGTCAAAGGTAAAATACTTCAGCAAGGTCAGGAATTTGCCTTGGAGCTGCAGCAGCAGACACCAAAATGCAACCATAAAATTCTCTTCAATAAAAACCTTTCTACAGATAAGATGGCATTTTTTCAGGTCTCCATATCTCAGTGCTGGAACCAAATCTTTGCTCCCACCGAGCTCATCAGTAGGACACAGCTCCTGATTTTGATGGGAGCAGCTGCTACCTCAGCCACTGAGAGAGTAATTGCCAGGGAAAGGCTCTACTTCATCTGGGACTAGAGGAAACATGTCATCAGGCTGATGGGCAGAGGAAATTAATCATTTTTTGCCTTGGTTTTTCAAGCCCAAAGAACGAGCTAGCACAGGTGGAGGGGTTGTGATGGGTACACTGTCAGATAATTTATCAACCAGCTCCACAACTGGCTTGGGAGCTGCTACATCCCCCTGATGTGTAGAATGCAACAGTGCAAACAGCACAGGTGTGTGACCGTGTGTATATGGATTTATACATGCCATGAACATGCACAGAAAATAATTATGAACCCTGGGGAAGTTTTGCTTTCAGGGCAAACATTACTGATGACGAGCTCGGAAGTGCAAATCTATCAAGAGCAATGGAAGCAAAACCTCATGCTTAGTTTGTGCTACACCCAGAGAAAATAGTCCAAAGACAATGGACTCGGGAATTTCAGAGGTGCTTTTGCAAAAGGGGATTCACCCATGAAATGTTAGGGAAGGACTGCTCTCCTCTCAGCCCCCCAGCAGAAAAAGTCTCTCACCGGCTGCTCACTTATTCATACTATTTGTCATGGACTGGAGATGCTCACTGAGGCCAGGCAGAGACCAGCGGCACCAGTGGGCACATCCCTGCCCCCTACCCCCTCTCCTCAAATACCATCATCTGCCAAGGCCAGGCTAGAAAATGTCTATTTCTAGAGCCAAGGAAGGGGTGCCAGTGGTGATCCTACCATCATTGTTTGTGTCCATCTGTCTGAAGATCTTGTCTGTTCGCTTCTCAGGAGTGGATTCATCCTCTGGCATTTTCATTACTGATGAAACCATTTTGTAAATTGCCTGAGTATTTAAAAGAAAACAAAAAAAAGGAAAAAAATAAGATACAGGAAAAACACGACCCAAATGATAAAGCACCAGGACAGAGAAAAAGAATCTAAGCCTGTAGCAATAAAAACAGGCAGCTGACCCTGGCACGCAGCTGCAGGACATTACTTTATAAACCAAAACAAATGGGAATATCTGACTGCAGCTTTTTTATTTTTATTTCCTGTATTCATTCATGCTTCAAAAGAAGTGCTGGGTCAGTTTAACTGAAAGTCAGGGTCTAGATTAATGTGTGAGCAGGACTGAGCTAAAATACAGGAGGCAATGGCGTGTAATTCTCTCTTCTGCAACTGGGCTAAGCCATCATCTCTTTGGCTGGCTCTCATAATATACTCAGTTACATGTATACATGTAGGGCGCTATATGAATTATGGTGAAGATGAATATATAGGAAAAGGGGTTGTTTTACTTTGTGAATAGGCAAAGAAATGCATTTTCAGAATTACAAGAATGTGAATAAAGATGAGATCTCTTTAGGGTGTTTGCAGTCCTAGACTCCCAGCTCAGCCACAAGGACCAAGTGTCAGGGCACTGCCTGATCCATTACTCCCTTGCAGTGCACAAGAAACACATCTCAGGTGCAGGGCAGATGCCAAGCAGCCCACTGCCAAGGCCAAGCCCTGGCTGGCATGTGGGGTAGGGACACAGGGGGCTCTGCCCTGCACACCCTACCACAAGAGCCTATGGTCTATGTGGCCCCTGCCTTCTGGAGATAAAGACACGCTACAGCCTTTCATCCAGAGTTCACACTGACTCAGATTTGAAGTTTCAAAGTATTAATTTTGACATTAATCAGGTCAGTAAAATTCGCATTTAGGGTTTTTTGATCCCATTAACATCCCACAAATAAATCCCCAGGGAGAGCTGCAGGATTTTGGCTGTGAGTCAGGTGCACAGGTGCCCTGTTATGTCTCAAGCCCTTTCCTCATCTGCATCTTGTAGGTCCCACCATGGACCCCAGTGTCCTTTTGGGACCATGGGCTCAGGAACCTCCCGAAGGCAGGAGTGACCCAGCTCAGCTCGTTCCTCACCTCCAGCTCCAGCTGTCTCACGGTGATGAGGTTACAGCAACACAACCAACACATACAACAGAGACAATGCCTCACCTGCACTATTTCTAGCATTTCCCCGCGGCTGATGTACCCGTTGCCGTCCAGGTCATACATACTAAATGCCCACTTCAGCTTCTGTTCCAGCTTGCCCCGAGAGGTGACGCTGAGGGCGATGATGAATTCCCTAAAGTCAATCGTCCCGTCGCCGTTAGTGTCAAAGGTGCGGAAGACGTGCTCTGCAAACTTCGACGCGTCGCCATAGGGAAAAAAATTTGCATATATTTTTTTGAACTCTTCTACAGTCAAATGGCCCGTTGGGCAATCTTTTAGGAAGCCCTTGTACCACTCCTGCAGCTCGTGGTCCGTGAACTCAGTGTTCTCACGCAGGTCCTGGAGCACCTCGGGGCGCAGCTTGCTGTTCTGCTTCCCCATCCTCTTCTGGGTCCGGGTTCAGCAGCTGCAGAGCAAGAGAAAATCCATCTGAGGTACAGCCCCACTAGGCAGAGAGGGGCCAGGGGCAGGTAGAACCCTGCAAGAAACAGACCCTACGCAGGGCAAAGGGGAAAGAGGAGAAAAATGATGCTACAAATCACCAGGAAAAGATCTCATTTCATTTGGCCTCCTTTCCTCTCCCCTTGGCTCTCCCAGTTACTAATATGCTGTTGAAGGGAAGGAAATATTTGGGAAATATTAATCCTTATTGTTAATCTCAATTATTTGGGAAATAATAATCCCTATTATTTATTTCTCTGCTACAATCCCACTCCTCCATCATATGGCTTGTCATCCCAGCTCTGGATTGCTACACCTGACCCACTCCAACAGGCTGATCTGCTGCGATAACTGAGCAGGAGCAGGCAGGGACAGCAGCAGTGATGAAAAGTAAAATCCATCTATTCAAAAGTGAAAGTAAGTGGGGCTGAACAGGGAGAGGAAGGGCAGGTGGCTCTGTGCCAGCCACATTTGCATTGTCCAGATGCACTCTGAAAGCCCTTGGCTTAGAGAGCCTCTTCTCCCTCCCTGAATCCCTCACCCCGCAGCAGCCCCCAAGTGCAGTGGGGCTTGGTTGGTGCTCCTTGTGGCACCCCGGGGGTCGCAGGAGAGTGTATTGAGGGGAAGCTCAGCACAGGCTATACTCAACAGCACCACCCTAAACGACTCCTCCCTCTTTTTCTCAGCCGTGGAGGCAGCACCAGCAGACTGGCACAAGGGACTTTATTCTTTCCAGCCTTCCCGGACAATCAGAGAAAAGGGCTTTTAAAGCAAAATGTTTGGCAAAGCTACTCTTTTCAGGTGTACTAGGTTTTTTTTATTTAGTAGGTTCAATATTCCCCAACAGAGGCCAAAAGGCATTTAAATTCAGGATTTCATCAGGATGTCAGGAAAGGGCTGGCTCTGCCCTTTCCCTTGACAATGCCCGTGTTTAGCCACACAGGTGAGACTGCTCAGCAACAGGAAAGGTTCTTCAGTAAAATGAAAGATGGTCAATTTGCACTTAGGCAACAACAGGAAAAAAACCCAAAACCTTAATAATTTTTTTGCTCTTATCCCTTGCAGTCTTTCATGGCTTCCCAGCAATACCAAACTGTGCTGCCAGACTAGAGGTTGAGCAGCATCTCCTTCCCCAGATTCAACAAGTTTATTCACAAGTTTGCACAAAGTCACATCCAAACCACTGTGACTGGTCCCACATAAATGTCATTCCTCTGCACAGCCTGTTGTGCCCATTAGGCTCGCTCACAGCTGACGCAGAAGACAGGTTAGTAACAGGCCAGCAATGCAGGACTACTTGAAAGCTGCCTGAGCTGAGCAGCAAAGCACGCAGAGACCAGGAAAAACAGCGGCTAAGCACTTGCCAGAGAATAAAAATCCAAGGCATCCATAAAAACCCTAAAAAAATTAAAGTATTAAAGGTCAGCAAAAAATAAGTTGCTCTACAGCAGAGAGATTTTCAACCGCTGAACTTAAGCTTGTATTATTTGTATGCCACTTAGTCTCTGCATTGCCTCAGCAATGTAAAAAATCCACATCCTGCTCTGTGGCTTAATGCTCGGAGACAAAACCCAGCCAGCCGCTCATTAGTTCATTGCATCGGGCTTAACGGAAACCTGTGTTACCATTAGCACTTCTGTCTTCTAGAAAAGCTGCCAGTATTTCAACTCCAAAGCTTTATTTTTGTCCACTACATTTCAGTTTTCCCAACATACCTGACATACCTCTGCTTGCTCCCATCACAAAGGGATGCTACAGCTCCTGGTCCCTGCCAGCATCACCCCCAGGACAGCACTGGGCTGCCCTACAGTTAAACCACTTGCTCTCGGCTGCTGCCACTGCTTTTTCATCTTTGAATCTCCCCTGCTCCAGATATTCATCCTTGTAGTGCTAAAGGCACAAAACACAATATTCTACTCTGCTGCAGTCAATTTGCAGAAAACAGTGGCTTGGAGCAAATAATGGATGAGATGTAGTCCTTTTTCTTTAAGAGCAGAAATTGTAACATTTTGTAATTCCCAAGCACTTTATAAGAACTAGTGTCCCCAGTCAAAAAGCAGTCCCTGCCTCACCAGCCAACTGCCTTGGAATTCTCTGGCAGAGGGGCTGAAGGAACAGCAGAGCTCACTTAATGCCAGACCTGGGCTTAAGCAGAAATAACCTCAGCTTTAATGCTGGACCTGGGCTTAAGCAGAAATAACCTCAGCTTTAAAGACTCACAGGGTAAGGACTGTAAAAATTTCAACTGGTAGTTAAAGAGGTTTGAAAAGGTTTAATGCCATTTCTCCCTGTAATACCTTTATTATTCCTGTTCCCTTAAAAATGGAGACTCCTAGACAAAAGAGAGGTAAGATGATAATTCTATTTATTAGATTTCACTACTTCTACTAGTGGGGGTAAGATACCTCCTGTTATTTGAAGGGATGATCATTTAATATCAGCTTCGGAAGCTTTATATTCAAGCAATCTTTGCATTCAAAAGACTACTGGCTATTTCAACCCTTCCTCATCTTTTATATGATTTTATATCAGAAAGTGTGCAATGCTCTGAAGAAAAGCCTTTTTGCACATGAGCTTTCTGAAAGGCTTCATAATGTGTTCAGCCCAAATGCAACCCTGCAGTTCTAATGAATTTGTTGCAAATAATCAAATAACCAACATTAACATTAATTTATTAAAGCCCATCTAAAAAAACCAGCTTTGATGTAAATTGTGTTGCAGGTAGCTCCTTCAAAATGAAATGCCTAAATATCTCATTAATCATGACAGCAACCCCTGCTGCTGGCATCCAACTGACATTTCATTCGACTGCTATAAAATGCTTTCATCAAATCACTTTCCAGAGGCTCAGCCACTGATTTAGCCACAAGACCACTCAGAGGATGGATGCTAATGGAACTCATAGGGAGCAGGGCTGGGATGCTCAGGTCAGTCCTGTGATTAGGGCAACGGTTTTGGGTGGGTTTTTTCTCTTTTCTTTTTTCTTCTGGCTTTTTTGTTTGTTTGGTTTTGGTTTGTGTTTTTTTAACAAGCCTTACTAACCAATTCACTCTCTGCAGTGGGTGTAGAAGGCAAAGTAGGAGAGACATCCTTGCACCCAACATTGCCCTGGGCAATTAGCAGAGACCTAACTCCAGCACAGCCTGCCCTTCCCTCATTTCTCATCATGCCAGGGTGAAATCCAGGAAAGTGATGCCACATATCCTGCAGCAAGATCAGTCTTTGCTTACCTTGATGAGCACAAGCCCTCAGAGCATCTGGCACTATCATGGCAGTAAGAAAAACAATCACAGAAATGCCCTTGGAGTGATCAGACATGGAAAAGCTTGGTAGTATAAATGCAAACCAGAGGACTTCACAAGTCTATCACTAATCATGAAAACAATGCTCAGCCATGTAAGGCTCAAACAGGGGGAAATGCAGATGCAGTTTTGTTCCAATTTCACATCAAAATTTTTGTTAAAATTATGTGGTGCTGCTGCCTGCCTGCAATTCTAGCCAGGCTTGAAATGGAACTGCCAGAGAACTTCTACTTGAAGAATGTAATCTCTGCCCTTCTAGGCTCAGTGAAAATAAGCAATAATCTGAGACCAAAAGCCTAGCAATGAGTAAAAAGGTCTTTTACTGAGGCTGAGACACACACTAGTGTCCTGGTTTCAGCTGGGACAGTAGCTGGCACAGTACAGTGCTTTGGATTTAATGAAAATAATGTTGATAACACACTAAAGTTTTACTTGTTGCTAGGTAATGCTTACCCCATGTCAAGGACTTCTCAGTTTCCAATGCTCTGCCAGTGATGAGGTGAACAAGAAGGTGGGAGAGAGCATAGGTGACCCAAACTGACCAAAGTGATATTCTGTGCCACAGAACATCATCATGGCCAGTATATAAACTTGGGGGAGTTGGCTGGAGAGGGGGGCTGATCATTGCTCAGATATGAACTGGGTCAGCAGGTGGTGAGCAGTTGTACTCACATCACTTGTTCCTCTTGGGTGTTATTGCACTCTCTCTTTTTGTTATCTCCCTTTTCTTTACAACTATTATCATCATTATTATAATAATATTTTATTTTATTTCAAGTCTTAAACTGTTCTTGTCTCAACCCACTTTTTTTACCTTTCTTTCCCCAATTCTCCTCCCCCTTCCCTCTGGGGGCACACAGTGAGCGAGCAGCTGTGTGGCACTCAGTTGTTGGCTGGGGTTAAACTATAACACCTAGTTATGCAGCACTACGGTGAGGAACTGCAGTGCACTCTGAAACAGCTAAAGTAGCAATTCTGTGTTTTTACCAACAGGTGGACTGGCTGTCGCATCCAGGCACTGAAGTATTTGAAATACTTGTAACAAAGCTCAGTGAACATGAACTCTCTGTCAACCAACAATTACCACAGGTAAAAGTGTGCTTTGAGCACCTAACCCAGAAAGCCAGAGAGCAACACAGCTTTTTACTGCAAACCTTCTGAAGGCAGAACTCCCTTGAACTGAGCTCCTGATGGGATCCTCTTAGTGAATCAGTTACAGCTGCAAAAGGACGAATGACTCCTTAGAGACTTACGTCCTTGTGCAACCCCTTGGATACTAATTTAGTGTTAATAAAAAGAGGAAAATTGATGAAATGCGTGTCTGTAGGACAGAGGTGCTCTCCAGCTGAGAAAGACAGTGCACAAAGAAACAGAACAAATACGCTTCATATTATCTGAGCTATCTGCTTTGCGGGGGGAAGTGTGGCACCATTTCTCTTGCAGGGCTCACTTATAAAGCAGAACAAGCATGTCAGATCTGTTGCAGTCATGAAGCTGTAGCACAGTGCCTCCAGGACTGCAGGAACCCAAAGAAAAGGAACAAAACAAGCCAGGCAGCAAACACTGCTATAGGTTGGTCTGAAATTCAAGAACCATTCCAACAGTGGTGAAAGACCTTTTTATTAAAAGACCTAAAGCACCAGGTCCATCACTGATGCCTTCTGCATTGGAGCGCAGAAGAAGAGACAAAAGGATTTAGCTCACAGTGACCCTGTAACCATCATGTTAAGAAAGGCTTTCCTTAGAAACACTGCTTTACAGCAATGGTGGTTAAATACTGGCGTAGGTTGCCCAGAGAAACTGTCAAGTCCCCATCCTTGGAGGCACTGAAAACCCCACTGGACATGGTCCTGGGCAACCTGCTCTAGCTGTCCCTGCTTGAGCAGGGAGAGGTGGTCTGGATGATTTCCAGAGGTCCCTGCCAACCTCAACCATTCTGTGAAATAATCCCAATATCCTTTTACTATGGCCAAGTGAACATGAGAGTCATAAGGAGGTCCTGCAATTCAGCAACCAGCGTGCCTTCTTCTGAGGCTCTCTTTTAAAAAGTTTGATCCTTGTATTAAAAAAACCAAAACTACAAAAGAAAACAAACAGAAAACCTGCCCACAACGCACCCTCCCCCCCAAAAATGTAAACCAAACCAAACCAAACCAAGCAACAAACAACAAAAAAAACCCAACCCACGAAAACTGCACAGCTAGTCCAAATGAGAGCCTAAGTCCCTAAGGATCTGTTCTGCCATACTTCAGGAACACACCCTCAGGGAAAATGTTTGGTGCTCCGGTAGTACCACAGCTCAACAATGCAGCCAACACACAGATGTGCTCAAGAAGCCTCCAGCTCCCGTGGCCCAAGCGGCAGGAGGGAGATGGGTTCTTCGGCACCCCAGCCAGGGAAAATGTTTAGTGTTAAAAAAAAGATCATGAAGCGACAGGATGGAAAACAGGATTATAATGACATCCTCTGGACCATGCTTTGCCCAGGGCTGGTCCGTGGTTCTGATCTGAACTGGGAGGGGAAATGCGCAGTTACGTGGGCTCGGACAGATAATGAACTCCGGAGTAAAGAGCAGATTTTGTTACATGTTTTAATGCCAGTATCCTAAGCAACGAGCGTTGCAACAGAGAAGGCACAGGATATACAAATACGTTGCTATAGATATCTGGTCCTGCCTGGTAAACTCATGTGAACTTCTTTCCTGCCCTGCAGCAAAAGCCGACACCCACATACCAGCCACTGCAGCACCTGCTTCGTCTTCCCAGGCTGCAGATACGGGGCCAAAAGTAACACCTTTTGATAAAGTCTGAAGTGTGAAAAGGAGTATCTTCGCCTCTTGAAAAGCTAATAATAGAAGCAGCAAGATGAAAGAGGAACCTCAATAATGCCGCGAAAAATTTAAACCCTGCAGAAATGCTGCAGGTTTGAGACGTGAAAGGCCGGTGTTGAGAGGAGCTGAAGCTGCTTCTTCCCCTGCTGCCTTCAGGGAAACGAAACCTGACAAGCAAAGAACACACCATACTAAATAAATAAATGGGCTTTTTAAATTTTTCACTTTCAATGACGCTTTTATTTAAATAAAGAACATTGTTTATTTGCAACTTATTTTTGAGTTCAATCCTTTTCAGTAGTGTATTAAAAAGTGTGGGTGAAGGGGAAGGACCACCCTGCATATCACCCACATTTCAGTTCCAGAAAACTCAGTAACAATTCAGGTAGGTACATTGAATGTCCTTCTAAAAGGTAGAGTTCATTGGTAAGAGACCTCGAGCCACCTCACCGGGTAAGTTTATCCATAAACACATACTCAGGAACTGTGTGGTCTTGAAAACCTGATTCCATGTCTGGGATGAAAACCCATTATAAATAACCACCTACTCCCCCCAGCTTGCCAAAGAAAGACATAATTACAAAGACTCCAAACCTCAAAATAGCTATGTGAGAGGACTGTTTCCAGACTGGCATGTTCATTTCATGGAGTCAGCTGCAAGGGCTGAGATACTCACAGGTCTCTGGATTGCTCCTGTCTATTGAACTCACTTTACTCAGGATTATATTCCTGAATTACAGGGAAAATCGATTAGTCACTGATATTGAGTATCAGTGCATTAACCCAAAAACCATTTTGCATTTGAATCATCAGCGTGTGGTGAAGGAGCAGCTGAAGATCAGAGTGGCAGGATCTGGAGTCACAGCAAGGAGCCGGGGCATGCTGACACCTGCTGCACCCATCGGTACCCACCGCACCTGTTGGTACCTGCTGTGCCCCCAACACTGACCCCCAGCACCAGGAAACCAGAGTTTGCCACTGAGGGCATGGTTAAAAACTCACTGTAAAGAAACAAAAGAAACACAAACCACTCCCAAACAATCACGAATTGCTGCTAATGAGGAAAGGATGAGATCTGTGTTGGGACCAGAAAAGTGGTAGTTCCTTGGGAAGCTCTCCATAAAGCTCTACAGCTCAGGGAGGAGAGCTTATTACTATAAAGGGCAAATATTCCCAATGCAGTAAGGAAAACACAGAAATATTTCGAGTAAATTAGGAAATTGGGTTAATTTGGGTGGGAGCAGATTGGGCAGCAATGTAGCTTGTGATTACAGACAGGAAAAGAAAATCAAGAGTGGATTTTCCTTGTCTCCTCCCTTTGTCCGCTTTTTTTTTAAACAAAACCAAGGGAGAAGCAGCCAGGCCTATTTTTTCAGACACTGTGCAAAGTTGGCAAGGCTTAAAAAAATTGGTTTGTTTACACAATATTGCAGAGCAAGGAAAACATGTCAGCACAATGTCTTAGTGCACAAGGTCTTTTTCTGAGAAGGTTGGGTTGCATGAGGAAAAACCCACGTCATGTTCACTGAATATACTATTGTGATACATAATTTTAAATAAAGCTCTGTGAATACTGGCTTGCAGGATAGGGGAAGGTGCCTGATGAAAACTGGGAAATAAGAGAGAACATTTTTAGAACAAGGGAAGAAAAGTGACAAAAATTAGCACAGGGTACTATATTTTTATATAATTAAAACCACAGAAGTAGCACGGTTGGGCTGTTTTGTCATTAGATTTTAAAAGTCTCACACATGCATTTATTTAATTGATGATGGTAAATCACATAAAAATTCTCTACAGAATAATCGCAGCCCTGGGAGAAAGGAATCTGGATTAAATTTCAGAAGAACTAGCCAAACCTTGTCAGTAACAAGAGCCAGCCCATGGCACCTGAGCAAATCCTGCAGCATCAGAGCCACTCATGTGGAAAAGATGGAGAGTTTGGGACAATGACACTAGCTAATGAGACAGTGATGGATGATAACCAGCCCTCAGAGGGCAGGTCTGCTAGACCATCCTCACTGCTAATGATGCCTAAATGAAAAACAAAGAAGAGATCTGACATCCTTCTCTTCCCCAGGTGCAGGTACTGTGCTAAGGGTCTTAAAGGAATCAAGGAGATTTCAAGGTACCTAATTTGAAACAGACCATGGAAGAGAGTTGGGTTTGCTTTCAAAGAGTGAAAAGAAACCTTTTTTTTTAAGTAAAAAAAGGCATTATTTAGCAGGGCTATGCTTAGTGAAAAGATGCTCCAAAGGTGGCTTTGGAGATATGCCAACTAGCTATCTTTAACAAAAATTCAGTCAACTATTAACTAAAAGTACTGAAACACTGGGGAGAAAAAAAAAAAAATCAACCAAAAGAGAAAGACTCTTTGATACCAACATTTTCACAGCTATTGCTAACAATTTTTACTACTACCCATTTGGGTTTTTTCCCAAAAATCTTTAATATAAATGCATCCATTATATTACTAGTCTAGCTTTCTAAAGTACCTACTTTTTTTTTCCATTACTTATGGCTTTAAAATAGTACAAAAGTCACTGGTTAAATTCCTTGTAAAAATACACTCCACTAAACCAAAGTTGTTCTCAAAACAGTGTTCTCTTTCCCCTTCAGTGGTAACCACTAATAACAGTAATAAAATTGTTTCATACCTTTATTTTCCTGTTTGTTGAATGAAAAAAAAACCACTGAAGTTTAATAGCAAACGTAGAGATGAACTTTCGTTTGTTTGTTTCCTGCCTTGCAGAGATGCAAAAACTCTGTGAAATAAAAACTCTGTAAAATAACTACATGAGAACATTATCCCACATGTAAGGAAGGAACCTGCTTCTCCTGGATGCAGCAATTCAAGCAGCAGAAGACTAAGCTCTACCCTCGCTGAGGATATTGCTCAAGTTGGTGCAGGCAACTGTACCAACCTCACAGGGATTTTTTTAAGTTAATTTTTAAAATCAAGGTGCCAAAAGTACAGCGACTACTATCCTGTGCAGGAAAGCCGTGGCCCCAGTACACATCCTGGACACAGATATCACATCAGGAACGTGATGCACGGCTTGTGTGCAGGTTAGCATCAGTTATCATAAGCCTTAGTGTCTTGAGAACACAATGGCAATCACCTCGCATTGAACTCCATCAACATCTGGGCTGGGATGCCAACACACATCTGGCCAATGACCTGCTGTTCTCCCAGGATGGCAAGGTCTGCCCTGCCAAGGCACACTTGGGCTGGTGGCTCCCCACAGGCAACATGCGTGAGGGCACACATAGGTGTTTGCCCAAGACAGTGCCTTGGTGGTGTGAACTCCAGACCAAATGTTCACAGGGATGAGCAGAGCATTGGTGCTCCTGTTAGGTGGATCCTGAATACGATGTGCCATTTTGACCAGCAGTGATATGACAGACCACCTCTCTGGCCACGCATGATGCTCACTAATACAAGTAACACCTGCTCTCACCTCTTCATTCTTCATCCTTAAAAATGAGAGAATATCTCCAGAAAGTAGCAAACCATATGATTTTATGACGAGTTCCTACAAAATCCATAAAAAGTGGGCACCACCCCTTCATTGAGCTGTCAGAAACTGCATTGACTGGACTCTCCCATGAGGCGAGACCAAGGCAAGAAGAAGCTGGTGCAGCAGCACAGCAGGACACCTCCAGTCCCAGCCCACACATTAAGTAGTTGCAACTTCCATTAATCCTGAACACTCAACAGTATGATTTGCTCTTAAGTGCGTTCACTATAAATTATGCAGAAGAGCAATATAACCGTCTGTCTCCAAGAAAGGGAGTGCTCCATATCAGAAGAGACAAAGGAGACTGGTATTTTTAGGGGCACCAAGAGCTGCATCCTTTTCCTCTTCTGGCATTTCTGTGTAGCATTTAACACTTCAATGCAAATCATCTTGGAAGCAAACCATGCAATCTGCACTCAAGACATCACTTTTCTCATTAACCTCCACCACAGGGCTCCATCCCCAGCAATATCCACACCAAATGTGCTTTTCCGAGCGCTGCGGGTGAGGGCTGCCTGGAGCTGAGCCACTGTTACCAGGCTGGGTAAGACAGCAAATGGAAAATCAAATCACATTGAATTTTATATTTGTATCTAAGTGATGCCAGTAGTGGCCAAATGGGTGTATTTTCCTCTCTAATTGGGTAGAGTAACAGGAAGGAGATGTGATGGTTTTGAAGCAGGAAGCATCTCAACGGGTGTGGGACAAGAAGAGCTGACCTCCACCTGAGACCACATATGGAGCACATCCTGTCCCACTGCCTTGGTGCAGCATTGGTGAAGGTCCTGACTGGGAAAACAGGAAATGTGCCTTTTCTGAATAGTAATGTCAAAGATGGACATTCATGTTCATGTGAGGAGAAGGGATGAGGGAGAAAACCTACTCCTGATACCACCTTATAGTCTCTCTCTCAGATGGCATGATCTTCATGAACTTCATTTTAGTAAAGACAAAAAAAAAAAAAGGCACCTAATCCATAAGGTTTTAATGTATCAGGCCATGGACAGATAAGCTTTCCAGGGTATGGCCACACCAGGATAACGACCTCAACCACTTTTAATTTATAACTCTGGTCTCTGAAAAGACCCAAACTTACACCTGGTATCAACTACTAGCCTGCTCCACTTCTGACAGGACTAAAGAAAATCCTACTAAACCGAACATCTTGACCAAATTCTGCATCTTTTACAAACCAAGATCCAAAACAGGTCAGGTTTTTTGGGGTTTTTTTTTTTTGAGTTTTTTAATTTCCCTTCCTCAAGGATGACATTATCTATTTTCCTGGAAATTTTCAGCAACTTTTCTGCAGGACGAGAAGGTATCCTGTGTTAGAAACCATGTCAACAAGACCTTTCCGTAAATGCAACATTTGCGTAAGATCAACACAATAATTTATCATTTATTTTTTCCTCTTCAGAGGAACAGGAAAAAAGTGTTTAAAGGCCACGGCAGTGGTTAAAAGGAGGGCTCTGATGGTGGAGGATGGTGCACTAATTGAAAGTTTCTGAAGTGATGCCTTCTCCTGGGGTGTGCACACATCACATTTCAGCACACAACAGTGAGGCTGCTTCCCTTTGCCTTGAAGCCTGCTAACAGATTTTTGCTGGCAGTACATATGCTGAAAAGGGAAGACCTGCAAAGGCACCACCTTTAGGGTCAGAGGAGTCAGTTCCATGACCAGTATAGACATTTGGAGTCACACCGGCATTGGGGAAGAGGTTCCTGCCAGAAGAAGGTGAAGCTTTGCTCAGCTGAAAGCAGTCTGGACCATGGAAGCACTAGGTAGATCCTCCAGCTGATACTGGCTGAGTCTCAGCCCTGACTGAGAGTGTCATTCAGGCTCTTCTTTCTCCCCTCTGCAAACACAAGCATGATCCTGCTGCTGGACTTCTCTGAGATAAACCCAGCAAAACAGAAGTAATCCCATGTTTCCCCTCCGTGCTCTGAAGAGAGTAGGTAGTACCTTAAAACTATTTTAAACCCTTGCATTCTTGTGGTTAACACTATTTTTTTTAGCTTTTTGACCCTCTGTTGCAGAGATCACGACTTAACAGAGCTATCATGAGACCTCCTTTAAGTTTCACAATTAAAACTCAGCAGCAAGTATCAAATAGACTCTCAAAGGAAGGTCAACTCTCGTATTTCCTCTGCAACACCAACATTTCCAGCTTGCAGAAAGGACAGTGGAGCAGGGTCGATAGACAGGCATTTATACATTCCATAGCCCAAGGCAGAGCTTTCAGTGTTTTGGTGCCAAAACTTTCCATTTTGGAAAAGAAGAAGAGCCACAGCTAAGGATGACCCCGTTGAACAATAGTGCACGGCTCTGGCGTGCTGGGTTTTGGAGCGACTCCAAGCAGGGTGGGACTGTAAAAAAGTGGACAAAAGCTTTGGATAGAGATCTACGGGGAGGAAGCGCTTCCTACTTCCTATACTCCACAGAAAGGATCAGGGCTTTAAATAAACCTCCTCCTGAGCTCTGTCAAAGACCAAAAGGGTTGCTGCTGAAACAAAGTCCTATCTGGCTGCAACCCAGCTAAGGCTGACAGAGCTCTCCCAGGGAATGTGGCTGTCCCTAACACACTGGTGCAGTTCCTAACACACTGGTGGGCAGGGGAAGGCTGGGCTGCCCACAGTCACACTGAGACTGGCACCATCTAGACAAAAGAGCCTGTAAAAGCCCAGGACAGGGCTCTCAGCTCTGACACCAAACATGCAGAGTCAATTTGTCCCTCAAGCACATCCTTTGTTGAAAAAGGAAAAGCAAAGTGTACTTTTACACTTTGCAATGCCATTTCAGCATCACACTATTTCTCAGGCCCATCTACCTTTTAATCTGTCTTTTTATTTGCAAACCACCCAGATCTTTTCTCTGTACATTACTGCATCAATTATCGTATCTGTCCATTTCAGTGTACATATTCAGTTGTAACAACCCTCACCTGCTCTGTAACCCACCCTGAGCATCAGCCCACAGCAGGAAGCCCGTTTGTTGCTTTTCAACCCATCCTTATTCTGCTAGAGCAGCCACTGCCTATTAACCTGGTATAAGAAGACTCATTCTGTGTCAAAATAGCTTAAATCTACATCTCAGATATTTTCAATGGGCTGGAAGATTTAGTAAGAGAAAATAAGGGGGAGAAGGAAGGAAACCACAAGTTTGGAAATCAGGCTAGACAGATTAAGAAAAAATGTGGAAAAAACGTATTTTAAATTATATTCTCCGAACAAAAACAAAACAATAGGCAGGTCAGAAAGAACCCAGTTGTGCACACATTTCTGCTACAGCAAGAAATGGCACTTCTCTGAACTGGGATTGAATAGGCAAACTTCACAATCCTGGAGGAAAAAAGTATTTCACGAATGGCTTTGCACAAAGCAATTACCCACAAGTTTGGAACAGACATCTGTGATTTTCACCTGCCAAGACAGCCACGAAAACTGCACTTGCTTCAAATTTAGGAGAGAAAGTTATCAATTCCTGCCCTGTTTTACAAAGGATTGAAAGAGTCAAGACTATTTCTCATAGAAATTTTCTGTCATATTACTGGACCCTGGGATTAGCTCAGTTGGCTAAAGCATGGTGCTCATAAAGCCAAGGTTGTGGGTTCAATCTTTGCATGGGCCATTCTCTTAAGAGCTGGACTTGGTGATCCTTGTGGGTCTCCTCCAATTCAGAATATACTGTGAACTCTTGTGACAGCAAACTGCCTTCAGTATATATACTGTTCTCACAAAACTCATGGATTTTCTCTACTAATTCACACCATGGCAGAGTGAGCATGCAGCTGAGGAGGTGACACTGTTGAGCTGAAAAAAGGCAAAGTGCAGTAAGGAGCAGCCCATGCCAACACCAAACTGGCAGCCAAGAGTGAGGGGGCAGACCTGCTTGAGTGCCTGCCCTGGAGAGGTGGTATATTCACCACAGGCAAGCACTGAAGCAAAGATGCTGAGTGTCACTGTTCCTGCAAATTCAACTTAGCTATTATAGGTTATTTCCCTGTTTGTTGTTTCTAAGCTGCCTTAATGTCCTATAAGCTTCCCTTGTTCAGCTTTGTTCTAATGGCTTCTGTACAGAGTTAGGTCAGAGTGGAGTATCTCAACATACTTGTACTTTAATGTAGTCAATACTCATTATTTTCAATATTCCTCAAGACAAGCTGCTCCTCTTGGAAATACCCTGTTCAGGCCCAGATATAGCAGATGCAGTGTCACTCATTACCTTTATTCCTGAGCTTTATCCCAAAAGCCAGCCAGGTTTTGCTCCCACCATCCCAGTCATGGCCTTATTCCTATACTGTATTCAGTGCTGGTGACCACTTTTGCTCTGGCCCCAACACTGTCTACTTGAAAACTTCCCCTCTGCTACACACATGGATAGAGAATTATCACTCCCACATCAGCCTTGGTTTTCCTGGTTTGACTGACCAGGCTCTTCTTCCCTCCTCTCAGACACAGATTTTCCTTTCCTCATGTCATAGAAATCCTCCCCTGCACTTGGTGCAGTGACAGCCTCCCGTCCTGGCCACTGGCACCACATGCACCATCTTGGACAAGACCTCACCTCGATATCCAGTTTCCTTATCTGCACTGGGAACTCATCCAGGAAGGGGATTTTCCTTTTGACCTTAGTGCCTTGGGTCAATCTGTGTTCAGCTCTGCCTGGGCTCTTCTCTGTGCTTCCAGATGAGCAGCTTCTCCCCAGTTCAGAGATGGACTCCCCCTGCATTTCATGCCTTTTCTGTGCCTGACATCCTCAGGGGTACCCTGCTCTTTCAGAATGATACCGTGATCTTCTTTCAGGTTGATGGCAAATGGCAGTGTCACGATACCAGATACGTGACCTGTGCACCCCCAAATGTGGAGCTTCAAAACCCATCTGCTGAGAAGGTCTAATGGAAGAGATGTAAAGCTCAGAGGAAAAATAATGTCAAGAAATAAGCGATCCGACATGTTACTGGAACATCTCCACATGTAAAACCTAATGATGCAAGTCAAACAAGGATCTTCCGGTTTCTTCTCCAGCTCTGAGTGTCTGGTGACCAAGAAGATCCACTTCTACCACTCATACAGTGCATGAAGAGGGAATAACAGCCTATTTGCTTTATAAACAAAACAGCAGGGTTGTACAAAATCAACCAACCAAACAAATCTAACCACAGCCTCAACTAGGGGAGACCACAATCACTCTCTATTTGCTATTCAATAGGATCTGTGTACTAGAAAACGTTTTCAGCAAGTGCAGCTTCTAACACACATATATTTCTATTTTATTAAAAATAAACTTGGGGGTTTTTATTACCTAAAGGGTGAGATTCAGATCTGGCACATCAGTGGAACAGCTGCAACAAACAGAAAGGCCATGAGGCAAGGCAGTTTGCTCTGAAAATACAAATAAAAAATCCCCCTTTACTAGAGCAGCGAAAAAGGTGACTGAAAATACCTCTGAATGCTACGAGTAGCTTGTAAACCCCTTGGAGCATGAGGAGCCTCAGGATCCGTGACAGGGGCAGGGGAACCAGTTCAGCAAACACATTCATGCACACTCACAGACGCATGGTGCTTGTAGTCAATGAGAGATTTGCCACAGAGAAAAGCACTTTTTCCCTTCCCCTTTTTTTTAATTTTACATCTTTGCTGCTTTAACCTATGGGTGGGACTATGGCGATCTGGCGCAACTCCTCCCCTATCTCCAAGCAGCACTTGCATAATATCAACTCAGCATGACCCTCTGCAAACCAGAAAGGCCCTCGGGATTGGGTCACTGTGGAAGCAAATGGATGGGGAGAAACCGCACAAAAATACCACAAGTTTTCCAAAACTCTGGGCTGTGCAGTAGTGGCATTTGGATGTACACTGGGACATGCAGGTAGCTTTGGCCAGGCACAAGTCTGCTCAGCCAGGCGCTCACTCCGATGGCCCATCACTGCTGACATGCGACTTGTGGAAAGTGGCAAGCCCCTACATGTCTTCACATGCCACTGAATAAAATTTGTATATGCATAAAACCCCCAAATTGACTTTTCCTATGGAAATTGACTGTTTCTCCACAGAAACTGCTCTTTCCAGCAGGGAGGGGAGCTGCAGCAGCATGTTCCTCCAGGCTGCACCACAAAGCTGAAGGGGCTGCTGGAAGCATCTCAGGCAGAGCTTACAGAACTCCTCACAAACCAAACACCACCCTCTACCTACAAATAACCCCACTAAAAACCATCCAGTTTCTTAGCACTGCTGTTGCTGCCAGCATTTCCAAGCCTGCTGCTTTCCTGGAGAAATCTGTGTAATACACACAGTCCAACCCGCACTACGTTTGACACAAGTAGCCTGGGTTTGAGCAGTGGCAGCTCCCACTTCTTTGCTAAGAGCACATCATAGGCTGGTACAGGTTAAAGTTAACCAGTGGCAAAGCCTGCTGCTCCGGCTCTGCAAGGGGAATCACACCTGCCAGTGGCTGCCCCGACACAAAAGCAGGATGCTGGAGGGCTCCCGCTGTGATGCAGAGGAGTGGCAGCTGAGATCTGGCTTCTGCTGTGCCAGGCGCTACGCATGGGGCCAAAAAGAGTCTGTTGCTGTGCCAAAAAGCAGATAATTTAAGCTGTAAGGCAGCTGATGGGACTTCCCTGCTTTGCCAGACAGCTGTCTGCAGAAACACATCTTGCAGCAGCAAACAGCACCCTGCACTGATGAGGTGGAGAGTCCTTTCAAATCACTCCTCAGCAGGTCCAAGGACGGGCTGGGGATAAAGAGGAGCTGCCTGACAAATGGCAACACTTGCCAAGCCTAAAAAAAAGTATCTGCTTCCTCTCCTTCAAAAGGTTTCAGTCCTTTTTCCTGCTGTTGCCTCCCATCCCATAAAATATCATTAAATTTACCCTGACTGAAAATATTAGAGGTCTCATGTTCTTGAAGAACATTTTTTCCACTCAGACAGAGGAATTTTGCTTACCTTCACCAAGCAGCAGTGCCAACAGTTGTTAAAGTACAGTATAAATATTAGCCTTTGCCAGTAAACAAATGCAG
The DNA here is from genome assembly GCA_035583185.1 of Anabacerthia variegaticeps. Taxonomy (NCBI): domain Eukaryota; kingdom Metazoa; phylum Chordata; class Aves; order Passeriformes; family Furnariidae; genus Anabacerthia; species Anabacerthia variegaticeps. The sequence goes on along the minus strand of JAWWEW010000112.1, from coordinate 100,569,748 downwards.
ATTTTGGTACCAGATCTCACTGGCATAATCGCATAATCACAGAATGGTTTGAGTCAGAAGGGACCTTTACCCAGTTCAACCCCCTTGCCATGGGCAGAGACACTTTATCCCAGAGTAGGTTGCTCAAAGGTCCATCCAACCTGGCCTTGAACACTTACAGGGATGGGGCACCCACAACTTCTCTGGGCAACCTATTCCAGGTTCTCACCACCCTCACAGTAAATTTCTTCCTTATGTCCAATCTAAACTTGCCCTCTTTCAGTCTAAATCCATTGCCCCTTGTCCTGTCACTACAGGCCCCCCAAAAAAAGTCCTTTCCCCCTATTTTTTATAAGCCCCTTTATATTGAAAGGCTGCAATGAAGTCTCCTCGGAGCCTTCTCCAGGCTGAACAACTCCATCTCTCTCAGCCTGTCTTCATAGGAGATGTGCTCCATCCCTCTGATCATCTTCACAGCCTGCTCTGGACTCACTTCAACAGACCCATGTCCTGCCTGTGCTGAGGATCCAGAGCTGGATGCAGTGCTCCGGCTGGGGCCTCTCAAGAGCACAAGGGCAGGATCACTTCCCTCATATATGACAACACCTTGCAAGGAAAAGCTTCTCTGGGGAATACCAGCATGGATTGAGCAATTCTGCATGTAGGACTGAAGAATGTACACACAGCTACGCTGGACCACAGTAGCTAGAAACTCCACTTCCATGCTTTATTTATTTGTATTTAATAAACTAAAACCCTAACTGCCAAACTGAAGGCTCAGTGACAACCCATACTAAACAAATTAGCTACTCAAATCATTAAAACACTTGAGAACTGCTTTGCTTCCTTCTGTTTATGCTCTACTAATCTCTGCACTTCTCTCAGTCTGAAAAAGCAATTAAAAAAAAAAATCCATTCCCCTTTCAGTTTCTGACCAGAGAAAGTACCATGGATTCACAAGCCACCAGGATTTTTTTTTTTTTTTAATGAGAAATATTATTCTCCATATACTTTCAGTAAATAATCCCAGTGAGTTTAGGTATGAAACAGATCTGCAAAATTAAATAGGCAAGAATGTAAACTTGGTGCCTCTGCTTCAAAACACTTCCAGCCTCATCTAAGGAGTGACTTGACTGGGAAGTTATTTATTGATACAAGAGGCCAAATGATGCAGAAGTGCTGAAGGCACGCAAGGAGAGCAGGGAGGGTAATGCCTAAGTCAGTTATGTAAGTGGGGAAGCACAGGGTGAAAGGACGGGAGGACTCTGTGGGACGCATGGCAGCCAGCCGTGGAAAGCTCATAAGGAGCTTTGGCAGGCACCGGCTGCCCTGCTGGTGACAGTGAATCCAGGTGACAGCGAATCCAGGCTTGGCACCCTGGCTGCAGGACCCCATGCCCTGCACCCCAAAGCTCCTCGTGGTTTGCTGCTGAGCTTTGTGCTCATGGGGCACAAGTGTGGAGCCTGCAGGATACTGGGGAAAACAACAAAAGGGCTTTGGTGCTCTCTCTGTCATCTGTTTGGGGGTTTAATACTGGTTTTGGTTTTTTGCTTCCCAGGTTTGCTGCTGAAGTGCCCACAGACAATGAGACTATTGAGCATTTACTACAGCGTGAGATTAGTTTGGGTTTCAGTTTCTGCTGAACCAGCTCATTTCCTTCCACATTCTTACAGGAACAGATGCTGAAATATAAATGGGCAGTCAGCATCATAAAGGCAGAAAAAGGAAAATCCTTCATACAACAGCATGAAGTTAAAAATATTTCTTCACAGCTTTAGCCAGAGCCATTCAATAGCTTGCTCCCCTGTCTAATTACATTACATTAAAGAGGCAAGGAGTGTTTTTTTATTTTCCTTAATAACAAAAAAGCCCCAAACACATACACACCTCAAAATAGCAACAACCCAACCAAACAACAACAAAACTGGTCAAACTAGCAAGATGAAAAGAAGTCTTCAAGGGAGCTAAACAGAAAAATTACTTTTGACCCCTCCCATCATGCATGACTGCAGTGCTGTCTTCAGACACCAAATTGAATTACTGCAGCAATTAGTCACAAAATTCAAGGTGAGTTGAAACTGCCAGATACACCAAAGGGAATCCCTGCACTATAACCAGTTCTTCCCCTATAGAGGCAAACCAAGCAGATGAATAACCTGCAGTTAATAAAAAACATCTCTTAGATATCCCTGGGCTGCAACAGCAGCAAGAGCAAGGTGAGGGCAGCCCTCATTAAACAAACACTCAACACTCGTGCCACCACTCCAATCAGTGCAGGAACACCTCTTCCCTGTGACCCTCAGTGGCCACAGCCCAGAGCATCCCCACGGGGCAATTCAGCAGAGACAGAGCCATGGGGGCTGGGACTTTCTTTAGGGAAAAAATAGGAGGAAAGAAACCCAGACTGCCCTGTTCCACCACACCAGCCATGCTTCTTCTTCCATCCCCGATCGCTCCCTTCACCATTCACACAAAACTTACTACAGTCTTTCAGAAACTAAATTGTATTTGCCAATTTTATCCTTGCTCAGAAAAATCCCAAGTATGGCAAGATGCTTCAACATGCAGCTCTGCCATTCAGATGCTTTGCCAGCTACATGTGTTGCCCGCAGAAAGGACATAAACCAACAGACAGTCAGTTTATGCGGTGCTTTATTAAGGGCCCGGAGCCCTGTGGACTAATGTCTCAAAGACAGGAGCTCGAGGACCCACATTTTGAGTGCATCTTTTATACTATTTTACAAGCA
>JAWWEW010000112.1:100543720-100566922 GCA_035583185.1 Anabacerthia variegaticeps | reverse complement strand
AGTCCCAACTTAATTCTGACAAGTCCCGGCTTGTCTCTGGCCGAGCCTTTTCAGGCCTATGCTGCCAGACAAGCCTTAACCAAACTGCAACACATGGGCAACCCGAAACCCCTCCAGGCACTTTTTAAAGTCCTTTTAATGTATACATTTAATATCCACCATCCTCTAATGCTTTTAAAATGTCAGATGCTTCTCATCAGCCACCCCAGATGTGCAACCCACTGCTCAGCAAACCTGTACCTCCCTGGTGTCATTCCACTAGTCCACTGCTAAATCTGCAAGGACCAACCTTACAGGTGGGGGGAAAATACATTAATACAGGCCAGAAAATTGAGATCACAAAGGACCAAAGCCACTGATTCCCCCATCACGCTGCTTCAGTGTTCAGTGTAAATTTTTCCAGAAGGTTGATAAACCTCTGAGAACTACCAAGCTGTGAAGTATAAATATGCAATGTAAATACACAGATGATACCTATGTCAGTAGCACTAATGACACAAAATCACTGATAAAATTTAGGAGGATTTTCAGACAAATCTTTCCAAATCATCAGCTTCTGGATTTAAGACAAGTGAAGTGGGTTCATGGAGGTTCAAACAAGGTTTAAATTTAGCTCATATGGAGAACATAAAGGTCCCTGCTAGCAGCCTGGTCCAGAACCAGCTCTGCAACAACTTACTGACACAAGCTGGGGGAGTATCAATCCTGCCTGTAAGAAGCAGAGAAAACGATGCAACTTCCTACCGTTTTTGTCAACTTAATTATAAGCACTTTAGTATTATAAACACTTTAATCACCTATGCATTGCCTACACAGTATCATTTGGTTTTACTAAAACACCCACAAACAAAAAAATGTTGTAGCATCCTTCATGAAAAAAATAAACTCCCAGGGCAACTCTTAACAAACACAGCTGCCCTGTCATTTCATCTGGGTGCTGCCTTTCTTGCTTCCCATCTGCAGCTCTCCCAGCACCAGTTCAGTAAACCACGCCAGTGGTGCTCCTCCCGACCTGCAGAGCAAAGCCCTCTGTGAGCCAGCACAGCTGCCACTGGATGGTGTCCCAGTGACTTTTGGGCCAAGTTTTGGTGCCAGTTACACCACCCTAATGCCACACTACTGCCTCAGCACGAGAGGCTGCAATTAGATTGCAGGTTTTGATGGCTTCACCATTGCTTTGCTTGCTCACCCATTTCACCTAGACCTCTAAAGCACTCTGGCCCTCTAAACTACTCTCTGGGATTTAGGATTTAAAGTCAACCCCTTCCCTTACCACCAAAACATATACTTGGGACTAATGTAGGACCTAAACATTTACCCACAACAGGTATTTATGGGCATAGAGGGACTTCAGGCAGCCACCCCATGCAGGACAGACACCCACAGGGTGCCTCCATACCAAGTGATGCCAGTGTCACCCCCCAGCACCCAAAGAGCCAGCCCCACACCACCAGCCATGCTCCTCACTGGCGGCCCAAGAGGGTGCTGGCTGACCCCTGTTTGTCCCCTCACCTTGCCTCTCCAGACACCCTGGGCTCAGGCAGGGGGGTCTCCAGGCTGGGCTGGCCACCCCATCGCTTCAGCTACTCCTCCACAGCCCTGTGTGAACCAGGAAGTGGAGGCGAGCCAGCAGTTTATTTTTAGCCTTTTTTTTTTCCCCCTTAAATAAAAAGCCAAACCACATGTATAAACCACGCGTTCACCCTCGCTCCACCCAGTGATGAGTTTTATATTTTACATCCTTCCAACACTCAAACATTCCTGGGCAAGACAGAGAGCAGACATCTCTCACTGCATCACCCCACACATTTCCATTGTGTTCCTCAGTATCCCCATTCCTACACAGGCAAAATAAGAATCACTCAAACACTGAATTGAGTCTCTCCAAGCAAGCAAAGACTGAAGAGAGAGCTCAGAGAGGGAGGCTCTGTTCTCAGCTTATCTTCCCCTTTCCTTACTCCCCAAAAATCATCCAGAACATCCAGAAGCACAGGCAGAAGTTGCAGCTCACACCTTTAAACCTTTGCTGTAGACATTTCAGAGAAAGAACAGCCAGTGTGGGATTATGTATCCCTCTCCACAAATTGAATCCCTACTAACCAGGAGCTGGCTGTTGCTTTTCTTCTAGAGCTCCTCAAATGTCATTACTTGTAATATTTTTGAGTGTTCACATAAACAAGTTACAGGATCTCAAGAGACACTCCAAACTTTAGTTTCAGAGGTGCAAGCAGGTAGAAAGAGTTGAAGGGTTTCCCAGCAGGTGATAGTTTTGCAGTCTACAGCACCCCAGTTTGAATTTTTGGAGTTAGGAGGAGACCACCCGGTTGGTCACCTATTCATCACAGGAACTTCTAGTACATAACTTAGCTTCCCTGAAAGGTAAGGGTTGAAAAATCCTGTGTTTTCCAAAATGTGTCTATTGAAACTTCACAGAAGTTCTTCAAAAAAAGGGGACCACTAGTTCAACACAGGCATATCTACACCTTGAGCAGCAAGACTTCTGCACCAAAGAGACAAACACCTTCAAGGAGCGGATATATTAACATAAGACCCAGTTTGTGCCCACAGCCTGATGTGGCTACACACTCAGGCTTTAATGGCAAAATTACCTGTTTTCAACTTCTGTTCAAAGGGAAACCTCATGCTAGCAGAGTGCCACTTAGATACAACCATTATTAATATAGAAATTACTGCTTCAGAGCCCTGAAAATACTAATTAATCACAGCACTGGTTTCATGAGTGATCATTTGCAACTGCCACACCAGCCCTGTACCACCCTGACATTGCTGGCAATGCCTCATCCCAGGCAGAAAAATGCCCTCACTACTTGCTGGATACTGTACTGCTTAGACAGCAAGTGTAAGCCATCATTTTGATGAAAGCAAACTTGAAAGATAAAACAAGGCACTTGAAATTATAAGAAGGCATCTGCCTCAACTTTAGTATCTCACTAATGACTTTTACCTCTAAACCAAGAAATATTTGGTAGGTGTACCATTGCACAGCAGCTCAAGGACGGACTGGACAGCCTCAACCATTACAAGACTTGAACACAAGCTTTGCTCCACAATCACAACGATAATAAGATGTTTGTGAAAATAAAGAAGAAGGTAACTCCAACCACTAAATGTTCCTCTATACAAGGATAAAAAGTAGATTCAATGCAGCCTTACAGATAATTAATTAAAAAATCTTTTGGAAAAGCTGGCCAATATTTTTGTGCATTTTAGGAAGCAGAGCTGAAGTGGAACATCTTTTCCCAGTCCAATCCAACAAACACATGGTAAGATGCTAGCTTTAGGAGAGCAGATTACAACAGCTAACAACCACCTCTTGCTTCAGTCTCGCTCAGCCCTCTTGGGCCATCTCAACCAGCCAAACTGGGTTTTCAAAACCAGTCAATGTATTAGGGCTGCAAGAAGGCACCAGGAGACTACAGGCTGACATGCGATTCAGATGTACTGCAGCCCAGATTCACCTCGACCAAGAAGATGAACTTGTACTGTCAAAACAATGTTAAAAACATACCTTTCTCCTGTCCTGGATGGAGGCTTGGCCTCTGTCATGGATGCTGGGATGGGGATTTGAGCAGCACTGTTCTGCTGCTCCAAACCACCTCACCCTGTGTGATGCTGGTAGCCACATCCTGAATGCCTCACCACAGAGATCAAAGCTTCCCACAGCCTCTGCTTGTTCTATTGCCAGAAGTTTTTCCTACATTGTTAACAAAAAATTAAGTCTTTTGTTGTAAGATAAAAGAAGAGGGTATTTGTCAGAAGAGCCCTAGGCTTCTGCTACAAAGAGAACATTTCACAAAAATACTGAAGCAAGGTTGCAGGTGTCATTAGCCACCTTTTCCCTGGTTTATCCAATTGTGTACAGTGCCCACCCAACATCCTCCAGCAACACCCAGAGATGTCTGGTGCCCAGTTGAAGTATTCCCTTGCTTAAGAACTGCAAGTTATTTTATGCAGAGTGATGTGGAGGTGCATTTGCTGAGTGACAAGTCTTACACGGTGTCCCAAATCCTGAAGGAGACTTGAATTTAAACCTACTTAACTAACAAAAACCTTACTCTGCAAGGAGCAGTGTGCTTACTGCGAGGAAGCATCACCAGAAGCACCAGTCAGCTACAATTTCCTATTTCCCTCTCCCAGCATCTTCCCTCTCCCACTGCCTGAGGCTTTGCCTCACCTCTTTGCCGACAGGGGGTATTTGAAACTGCAGTGACACCAGCCTCCTGCTCTCTTTCCACACGAGACCACTCATAAAAAGGCTTCTCCCTCTTGTCTCACTACAGGGGTGAATGCAGACTCCCCACAGAGCAGCGCCAGTGGGCTGAAACAGGCTACCAGCCCCCTCAAGGGATGCTGGCAGAGAACCCCTGAGACAAACTGTCAAGTTCCCAAAGGAAAGGCATTTAAGTGTCAAGACCTCTCCTTCCCAGTCTCCAAATAAACCTACAGACCACTTCAGTAGCCCAACTGACTGCGTTTATTGCTGCCCCCTTCACTTTATAGGCAAACATATACCAGAGAGCCAGCAATTCCCAGCTAATCAGATTGCTGAGCAGACTGACAAATGGCTCCCAGTAAGAATATAAAAACACAGTAAAATCAACAGCCTTTATAATCAACTCACTTGATGCAATGCAGTAAGCATGCAGAAATCTCATATGCTTTGTTAACACACTTGACTGCACTTTGTGGCAGATCTTGGGGGGCTGGCAGTGGTGGGGGGACCCCAGCCAGGCCAGCTGCTGGAAGAAACACGTTCTTCATCTTTATTCTTTTTGCTCCACTAGTGCTTATGTTATTTTGAAACTAAATTGGTGGTAATGCCTTGACATACCATTCGTGTACTAGCCAAATGCCAAAGCTTAAAACCAGATTGCAAACACACACACACACACACACACACAAAAAGAGGTCCTCGTTCCGCCACTGGATTATCCCAGGCTGGAAAATTCTTATAGGTGAGTCCTTCCTATCTCACCAACCAGACCCAAAAAAAAAAAAGAACTGACATTGCCTATGGGGTGTGTAAATCTTTCCCATGAAGATAAGAACCTAGCCTTGCTACCCTGACCCTGCAGTGCTGCCACATTCTGTCCCTCCAAACTCCAGATTCTATGCATTTTCCCCCAAAAAGCTCACTCACATTGAGAAGAGCTTTAGAATGTTAATGACATCACTGACAGATATATGGTGTCCCTCCTCCTTCCCACAAGGCTTATGGTGACAGCAGGGCACTGCCTGCCCCCAGAGCCAAGCAGCTGAACCCAGTGAGTCAGGAGAGGGGATGATGTGCAGAGATGCAGGTGGAAAATCATGACTTCCTCCTCCACAATGGCCCTCAGATGGTCTTAGAAGATGACCAGGATTTCCAACTAAAACACTGGTGCTCCCAGAGGTCTGGCACCCAAGCAGCTGAGCAGGTAAAGGGAACTGCGAATCTGTCAAGGTCCCTGATTAGGTGTGAAAGAAAAGCCCTGTGCACACAATACTCTTACTGCAGCTATAAATAGCCCCCCCTGCACCAAAGTTGTGCATACTGTATTGACACCCCTGACTTAATAGGATTTGCTAGGTAGCCCAAACCAGCTCGGGCTGCTGCAGGGCAGCCTCGCTGAGCCGTTTTCACAACACGCATACCGGATGGTGCTGTGACTGGGGGGAGCACAGGGATAATCTCATGTTTTCAGTGCCCTGGTCACCCGAAGGCAAGAGGAGACTGTGAGAAATTCCTAAATGGTCATAATGACTTTGCACACACAGTGTAATAGGGAGAAAACTTCCAGGCTGGCCTTTTCAATGCAACAAGCTTATCTCACAGCTATCTTTCCGAAGCTTCTGTTCTTATTACAAATGCAGTTTCTTTCTCCTTTATATTCATCCTTTTTTATATTGGTAGAGTAAGATAAAAAACGATGCTCTAATAAAATATATACTATAATACCATCTTTATGTACAATAATGTAAAATATTATTTTCCCACTTAATTTTATCATTTTACTTCCTGTAAGTTAACTAAAGTAATTCTCCCACTAATGACTCATTATTGTATTCAAAGAAATACACAAGGTAAGAATCGAAACATTTCTTTTATTACTTTATTCTTCCTAAAGAAATCCCACCCTGTTTGAGTTAATGTCTGTTAATCTGAGATGCTGACCTGAGAACTGCTAACCAAATAATCTTTTACTGTATCATTTCCACCACATCACTTTTGCCTCTGCTGTGCTAGGAATCGCATCCAAGTTTTGCCTTGACCCTTTGAGAATGTTAAAGATGTATCCCCTGCCCTCAATCTGGAGGATGGACTGCGCTGCTACACCTGTGCCTGCCTTCCCATGCACAACCACAGTATTGTTTCACCTGACCCTGCCTCATCACTTCCATCACTGGATAAAATACTCCAAAGCCTGTCCACTCATCTGCTGTGGATAAAACCAGTATTGACAATTTCATGCTTAAAATGTACAAGTAGCAAGGCTTATTTATACCAGAAGTGAGCAGCCAGAGTCTCCTGACTACCTCCCCACTAGTCCACACCCCCCCTTGGCCCCAGTGTTGCAAGGGCTGAGCACCACCTGGCTGAAAGCATCACCCCAGCATCTCGGGGCCACAGCCCCAGACGAGGTGGCAGCAAGACTTCATGTTGTAGAGATGAAGAACAAAAAGATGTCTTCTGGAACCTTATCACATCATTCCCATCATCACTGCCTCACAGGCAACAGTCCTGAGTAAGGAATGATGCAGGGCAGTTTCCCATTACATATTCTCTACCTACCCCAGCTTTCTTCAGCTGATACATCACCACAAGCAAAACAGAAACCATGCATTCCCACCTGTGGGCTAAGTACTTGACCCGACTTGCTCAAGACGAGCTCTCAGTCGTGCCTGTCACTCTGGGCATGTTGTGTCCCCAGAGCTTAGGGAGGCCAACTCCCTGTGCAGCACTTCTGTGTTTTTTCTGAAATGACGTCTGGCTATTTGGAGCACTGGGAACTCGTAACACAAGAAGCAGAAATAATAAAGTTGACCTCAAGCTGGTTCAATACACTCATTCCGAAACTAAAGTAGTTAAAACATAGTGCATCATTTTTTCCTACCATAGTCTTAGCTGTTATGGAAAACGTAGCAATGAAGAAAAGAGCTGGCTCATGAGCTAACCTTACCTGTCTGCACCTCGTCTGCTTCTTCAGTATGCACTGTACACCATAGCACAGATATACATAGTGTTTGCATGGCTATCTAAGAACCCCAGAAGTGATTGCAGAGAGACATGTAGCTTAAAATTTCATTAAAGAAATGGCTATAACACAATCACAAGCCACTGCATGCACTGGAGACTGAATGTTGCTAAGGAAAATTATGAACCTCCTCCTGCAAATATCCTTATCTACTCACAACAGAGAAAGAACCAACAGTTTAACAACATCTATATTCAACACGTGCACTAGACCAGAATAAGGTGATCATTAAATAGTTTGAAACAAAAAAGCTAGCAAAATGTAATGAGTCTCAACAAACCAAGTGAAACAGGGCTAAGAGGCTCTACCAGCTATGCCTTCAACACTTAGGAAACCTTCTGTAGGAGATGGAAGGACAATCAGTCCCCCAAGAGCTTCCACACAGGATGGATGATGGACAGGTGGCTCCTTTTGCAAAACCTATTTTCTTTATTCTGCACAGTGGATAATTCAGTTCAAGGATAAGGGGAAAAAAAGCAGACGGGGAGGTAAGGAAAATGCTTGAACGTTAAAATAGGCAAACTACTGAGCTAGAAAATCTACATTAAATTAAGCATTCCCGCAAATTTGTAATAAAGAAATGAATGGCTCCCATCTGGAAGCTCAGCAAATTAACTTGGATCTTGGTTAAGACAACAGCACCAGAGCCTGTCTCCAGAAATGTAAATATCCAGTGTGCATTTGCAATCCAATCACAGGCTAAAAATATAAGACAACTTGGAGTGAAAATCTGATTTTGTGTCTACCCTCTTAATGGGAAATAAAACAATAGCTCTGTAGACGCAGCAATCTGGACTCATTCTTCCTGACTGGAGAGATGTCTTTGCACCAGAAAGTCTTTCAGCTGCTTCTGATTGCAAGGTCACAACTCACCTGTTGGAGGCCTGACTCTTCTCCATCCTGTGTCCCTGGCTGCTCCACCATACTGTCCTCAGCTCTCTATTTACACCACTATATTTGATTCTTCTTATTAAGAGTATTCTAGTATTTGATTCTTATTATTAAGAGTATTCTAGTTCCTTTCTCCCCCAGAGGTTTGTCTCTAGCCTTCCAGTAAGAGATGAAGTGCTCTTGCCCTCAGTGTGCAGATGGAGAATTCAACCACAGGCATGAACCAGGCTCAGGACTAAATTTAGCCCAGAAGCGGACAGTCTCTCTGCCACGAGACTAGGAAGACAATTTGGAGCAGGAGCCTATTTTAGATGCTCCCTGGTGGTGCCTACCTCCCTTTAGGCTACAGAGAGAGCCTGGGGAGACAAGGCTTAGGCTCTGAGCATCATCCCTCAGGACTTACTTTCAGTGCTACAAAAGGAAGGAAAAGCTATTACAAGTTAATGTCACCCATATGTTTTAAGAGTTGACACTGAAAGGGAAGTTTTAGGGTGTTCCATCATGAGAAGGCATTCATGGAAAGAAGGATGTTTCTCTGTGGATGAGAGATGTCCTTCTGTGATCACAGCAGGCACAGACAGGAGTTTTAGAGGGGGAAAAAAAAAACCACCTCGAGACAGGATAATCAGGAAAATCAGTAAATTCCCACATCTGGTTTTAATAAACAGACAGGGGGATTGGTAAACATGGGCAAAAAAAGCACAGAATATCCAAACTTAGGAGAACAAAGTGCATATTAACATCAATAGCAGCAATCAGATAGGATGGTAGATAATCAGCCAGAAATTCAGAGATGATGAATAAGAAACAAGATCAGGGATTAACATATTGATATCGGGAGAAAGGGCAATGCAACAGAAAAGTCAGGTAGCAGAAAAAGAAATTCCAGAGGACTGCAGTAGTATGGGGTCAACACTGCGTGGGAGAAGGATGGACAACGGCACAGATTATCCTACACCCTACAGTGCAGTGTAGATTGCAAATTCCACAGCAAGATAAAAGTGCTAACAGGGCTTATCTTACTGTGGGACTGTAACTTCCCAAAATACTCAACTGAAGAGCCCACTATTAATGTAAAGAGCTGGCCACAGATATTCCTGGAAGCAGCAGACAGCGATTGTAATCCTCCAGCTGCTGAACTGGAAGAGGGCAATTCTAATTTAGACAATGTAAGTAGCTGTAAGTGCTCAATGAAAGTAACTTTAGAGGCAACCATAATCATGAAGAGGTGATTTAGGTAGAAGAATACTATAAAAGGAAGCAAAAAAATAATCTTTTCAATTCCCATAAGCTTTGAGGAATCAAAGGAACTCACCATGAAAGTCAACTGGACAAAAGTTCTCAAGAACAAATTTCTAAAAGGCTTAGAATATCTGTATGGCAGAGATTAAAAAAAAAAAAAAAAAAAAAAAAGTTGGTACTGATCAACTCCAGACAAAGTGGGGGGCACATCTAGGGAATGATTCCCAATCTAACTGGAGAGAAAAAAAAAATCACCAAAAAAGGGATTTTATGACTAAGCAGAGTGAATGTGAGGAATGGAAATGAAGGGCTGCTCAGCAAAGACAGCTGTGTCAGAGGTCAGGAAGCAAAGGGGTAATGAGAAATTGCCAAAGTCAAGCTGAATTAGATCATGTAAATAAAAATAAAAAGCAAAGACCAAAATGTTCTTCAGTGATACAAATTTAAAAAAAAAAAAAGAGAGAGTAAGGAAAGTGGCAGACTAGAGGCACTTGGCTGTGTATCTTAAAGCAAAACAAGAAGGGAGAGGAGCTTTTTCTGTAACCACATCAGGATGGTGAACAGTAGATGGAAAAAAATAAGCCCACTGTGCTGACAAATAACCCATGCAAACTATTAAACAGCTCATGAGCAACTTGAAACTGAAAATGGGGCAGTTTCTAGTCAGGGAGGGAGGTGAACAGCCTGTCTGCAGGGCAAGCACCCGAGAGGGGACCCATTTGTTTGGGTTGGAAATCTACTCCCTGCTCGCTGCAACAACATGAGATTGGGCTCTGCAATCAACATGGCCTCGTGAAATCTGCTATTCTGAAACATTCTGACCACAACGAGCTCACAGAGAAAACCTAAAAAACAGGATAATGAGAGAGTCTCACAATGGGAGTAGAAAAATATCTTTAAAATAAGATTAAATGGGATTAATTGCTACCTGTATACTCATCACACACAACCCAGAGGCAAGGGTGCTCTTGGTGCTCTCCTTCAGCATCTTCACATCCCTTTTCTGACCTCAGCAAATGACATCCACACTTGGAGGTTTAGAGGAGGGAAGGGTGGTTATTTATAAGCACTGGTCATTTGAGTCATTTTTGAAGAGGAACCAAAGATACATTACCAAAACAATAATAATCTGTTGCTGGATGACAGCAGTCTGTCTCATGTTTACCTACTAAAATGTGGTAGCAAATACATTAAGACCAAACTTTGCTCTGAATAGCCTTAACATAGCAGATATATCCCTGGAGCTCACTCCGAAACTTCAGCATCCTGAGCAAATGCTAACTACATCATTTATAAGCACTGCAGGACTGTTTCTTCCAACATATGGAATTAAGGAAAGGTGATTCATGGACCTGAGAAAGCTGAGACGATAAAAGTGGGCAGTATAAGCCAGTGTTTAAGTTTTCACATTCTCCAATGAAAGCATCGCTGTCAGAGCACAGGGTTGCCTTTAAGGGATGAGAAAGTATTTACACATGTGGAGAAAATACGCTGTAGCTACATCAAGTCATGTTCAACCATGCACACAGTAACTTTGTGCCTGCTGTTTACTGAGAGTTAAAACCTCTGCAACAACAGAACAGCCACCACACAAACCAGGAAAGGAAACCTATTACTGTACAGAATTATTATTATTATATTGTATTATTAACCAAGACAACTTAAGGAAAAGGTAAGAAGCTATGAGTAACTCCATTACTTATGCCCAGCTCCACTGCTGCTTGTCTCCAAGCTGGCTCAACTGGGAGTACAACCAAACATATCATTGCTATTCGGAGTAATAAGAAACAGCTCAGCCTCTAAACTCAGGTCATATTTGAGGACATCTCTTTAAACAGAAAGACAATTAAAACCAGATCTAGCACATAGGCAGGCTGACAGCATCAACAGGTGTTGGAGGATTCAGAGTCACTTGTCTCAATGCAACATGGTACACAGTGCTATGGCTTTTAGCTGTAAAAATATTAAAAATGTACAAGTTTACAGAATGCACGAGGAACCAAACTGGGATATTTTCTGCAGCCTTGTCTTTTCTCTCACAAATCATTGCATTTTACAGTGTTTAGTCACCTCCTTAAATTCCGCTTCTTAACTAAGAACTGAGAAGTTCTCCCTCTGCACCACATAGCGAAGGCAGAGACCTTCTGAGGAGAAAACCAGGATATAAGTAGGTTCCCATCACAAGGACTGCTCCAGACAATGAGATTTTCAATAAATATTTCCACATGCTCTGCACCTGATGCCACTAACACAAAGAAGAATACTTGTAACCTCCCATCAACAAAAGCTTTCAAACATTGTTACCCGCACAGATTAAGCACACATCTACGTGCATGAATAAAGCCAGTCAACCCCATGATAACTCAAGCATAGGCCTCAAACAAAACACAAGACTGAATGTACTGGCTGAGGGCAGACTTTAAACCCTTTCATTACACACTTTTCAGTGCAAGACAGAAGCACAACACTCAAGCCAAGGAGGAGACTGAAAGGGAACCAGGCTACACATCACAATTTATTTTATGGTCAGTGTCTTATCTTTAAATCAGACTTGCAGGGAAAGAACAGCAGGGAAGAGGCTTAAAAATTCTTTCAAAGACACAACTGCACCGGCTGTCTGCTAGTAGATTAATCATTTAGTGTCAGCCTAGCAATAACTGAAATTGTTTTGGAAGACATCCATATTGCAAAATTGTAAGAGCATATAGTAACAGTGAGCTAAGTCAAATCCAACCCTTCTTCATTAACATTTGCTTTAGACATATTTTCTCCAGTACAGAAAGAACCAGCTTCAAGAAAAAAAAAAAAATAAAAATCATGTAGATTAAAAGTTATTGATTACCCAGACACTAATTCCAGCCCAGATATTTGAGATCTCTCCAAGTGGAAAGGAAGAGATAGTATTTACAGACACTGCTTCTAATGAGAAAACCTTAAGGCAAGGAAGGTGAACCAGAGAGCAATGAGTACCAATTTTATGGAATATAAACAAGTGTTTGCTCTCTTGCTCTCATAATTGCATTTCCCTTTCTAACTACAGTCCCTATGCTCTGCCTTCCTCCAGAAACACCCACTGATAGGCAAGGGTGACCAAAGCTGGGTTACATGGCTGTAACTATGGGCAAAGCATGTTATGCCTTGCTTAAGCTCACTTTTCTTCAGGGACAGCCATAAATTTTTTAGTTTAAGAAAAACACTACAACCACCAGTGTCATGGAGGGACTGTCTCTTTTTGTTCATCATTACTTCAGCAAAACTGACTTGTCAAGAGGTGAGTTGGAAGAAGCAGCTTTTTTTCTTTCTTTTTTAAGGGAAGTAACTTCCTTGGGCTTGGTGCCCGCTCTGAAGTGAACTTTTCTGCTTGGGACACTGGGATTTGTTTAGAAATAAAATAGTCCTTGATCATGGACCTCTGTGCAAAAAAGGTTCCTTGTTGGCTAAGGACCTGAGTCAGTAGGACTTGGGGAATCAGCATGGGTCACTACTCCTTCATGGAGCTTCACATGGTTTTCTGCAGGCAGAAGACAATCACTGCTGCAAAGCTAAACCTCATTACACTCCCTGTGTTACAGCTACAGGATGCCAAGGGTGCCGAACCTCCAACACTTGGGGTAGGCAAGGAAACCTGATCACATGGCTGTTGCAGCTTCAAACAGCCCTTGGCTCTACAGGTACCGGATTTACCTTCATCACATATGAAGTACCTGGCATTCCTCCATCATCAGAGGAAGGGATTCAAAAAGAGAAAACAAGAGCAGAAAGCAACTATGGTTTAAAAAATGCTCTGAACTGAGCTACAGCTGAGCTTGCACGCAAAGAAATTTGGGTTTCACAGACAAACAGCAATGACAGGAGAGCAATTAAGTAAACAGCCATTTGCCAAATACAACTTTCAAAGACATTTTGTCAGAAAACAGCAGCTTTGGTGGAGTAAGGCAATAGGATGGAACAGACATTCTCACAGCATTGCATTTTTATTTAGAGAAGACAACCAAGAAAAAAATTAAATACAACTTGCAGATGGCCGGTCTCCTAGTGGCCCCGATAAAAGCCTCTGTGCCCTGACTCCAGGCCAGCAACATTCCATTTTCTGCACAGCCTGCAGAAGCATTAGCAGTAATTAAGAAAAGCCAACCATAGCAATAAGCTTGATCTCTATAAAAGAAATACATATGTGCTGATGTAGTCTAATTTTTTTTTCTTTCACTTTTTGGTGGGCTAACATGGCACATTCCTTATAAAGACATTTTTCAAGCACTTCACAGTTGTTCTTTCACCTTTGACTCAGTCCCAGATGGGACCCTTGGCACCACTCATCCCAGTGGGTCTCCAGGACAGCACCAAAGGCTTCATGGGTGGTCTCCATGAAGATACTGTTCTTTCAAATTGTCATGCAAGTGTCTGAAGCACAGTTCCTGGGAACTTGTTGCAACTCACAAAAAGCATTGAGAACCACTATCTAGTCCAATACCTCATCATTCAAATAACTTCTCCAAGAATTTTGGCATCCAACCACCACCCATTTGGCCTATACCTGTTTTCAAGAGATGCAACCCTGACCTAAAAGCCTCCAGAGGACGAGAACCCACCTTAGCCAGGAACAATTTACTTCAAACAGTGATGTTCTTCCACCATTAGGCAGGCAAACACTGCACAGCTTTTTGCTGTGGTAGAGGTAGAAAAAGGGAAATTGATCATTTTGTGTCAGCTCCCTGTTTTGTCCCATATATAGCTCGGTGCTCACTTGTGCAGCTCACTGCAAGATTAGTTGGCTCGTTCAGACAGGCAAGGGTACTCTTAAGACGTTTAAGTGATTTGGGGCAGGATGATCATCTGTCTCCTCCCTGCCCACAATTAACTGTTCCATGGCCCTGGTCTGTGCTAGAGCTGCGCATGCTGGGGAAGCAACTGAACCAGAGAGGCTGGGCTCCTTCCAGCATTAGTGGGAGCACCCCTTGTCGCTCAGCTTTCAGTGGTCTAAAGGAAGTTGACACAAAAAACCAATCCCATCAGTGGTCTAGGATCTTGCTTATTCCACCTAAAGCTCAGTGTTTCAAACAGTGGGGAAATTAAACAACAAAGCTTTGCAGTAAGCTAATAAATGGTGCTGTGTATCTATGCTCAGATGGTTGTAAGGAGCATGACAAACTGGAAACAGCCTGCAAATTTCTAAAATTAAACAGTTCTTGGTGTTACAGAGGTCAGCCATCTGTTCTAGTGTTCATGTTATAGTTAATTTAACCCTTCTTCTTCCACTCTTCTCTCCTGACTCAAGCATACTCCCTAGGAAGATGAGAATGTGGCTGAAGTCACCACAACTAGAAAGCCTTCCTCTTCCACATAGAACTGCCCACAGAAAACACATTTATGGTTAGGATGGACTATGGAAATATACAAGAAAAGTGGCAGAAAGAATAGTATGTTATCCAGGTCTTGCAAAATAGCCAAAGCCTGAAGAGAGCCAGGACTGCAGGTGATGTTCAGAAGAGAATTCATCAGGTTCTGATAGCTGCACTTAACATCCCTGACTTAGCAGGAGACCTCTGGACCTCCATTCCGTCCTTCTCAGCCTCTGCTCAGTCTTGCAGGGCTCCTAGAAACACTAAACAGCATTGCAACATCCAGCTTTAAACAGTCATCTCATGACACAGAGAAAGTGAAATATGGATGCTCTCAACAGATTTTACATACATTTTTAAGGGAACTGCTTGCTTTATTAAAAAAAATCAGAGTTATCTGGAGTTATTCAGCAGGCAAGGCCAGGCCCAGGGTGAAACTGAGTTTATAGGGAGAGACGTGGGCTCCAAGTTGTGTATGGTGTGAAGAGATATGATGCAAAACAACCAAATTCTGCTGCTTGGCATCCTTTCACAGTTTTGGTTTACTCCTCTTTTCTTAGCAATAAAAGAAGGAACAAACATACCCAATGAGTTCTGATAAAGGTGAAGAATTAGTGGGACAGGGAGAAAGAAACTAAACAAGCTATTTTCAGGAAGAATGCAAGACTGGGCAGGGGAAAAGTAAAGTTAAAAAGATGTGAGAGTGGTTGACTGAGAATGGGTTGGTCTTATGCAACTGCCAACTCTCTTAAAACATGCCTTCAAGGACACTGGCCAATGCATTTTAGATCATTGCCCACCAGGACCTCTGGCATGAAGGAAAAGGCATCTTTTCATCTTCAGTTTTAGGCTGGCAATAATGATTTCAAAGGAGACAAGACAACACGTTGCTTTGTTGTGTATCATTTTAAACCAGCAGGAACTGGAACAGCTTTCGATGACGATCTTTGGATAAAATTTTGTATAACAGAGACGCTGTGCAGAACTACCTCCTCAGTTAAACACAGCTGAGTTTACACGGAGAAAAGTGTCCCCATACTCACTTGGAAACCCATCTTGGAACAGGTGTGAATCCTTCGTATTGCATGTGGGTTAATTCAGGGGAATAACAGTGCATGAATTACTGGAAACATTGCCATTCATTATTTTCTAACACCTCCAGCTTAAAACCTAGCAAACACTTAGCAGCATGACCTTTGGGAAGAGTGTAAAAGCAGTGGTATAGCACCAAAACAAAATATTTTCCTGTTTTTTGTTTTTCTTTAAATCAATAGGACCTGTATTATTTGAAGAATGGTAGCCTAAGGGAATCTGTTTTACTGCAAAGCCATTTAGGCAGCTGTCATTAGTTTAAAAGCCCATTTTTGTTTAATGACTGCAGTTTCACATACTCCCAAAGCAATGCATCATAACTGTCATCCCTAAACCTTAGATTTATAAAGCATACAGCAGCAACACTGTATTCAGGGGTCTGCTGATATTCCCATTATTAAACCACTTTTTACAAATTTGGACTTGCATTTAGGTGTAACAAATCCTGTATTCTGCATGGGTTGCTGTCATGGAGGTGGATGCTGCTCCATTCCCCCAGGATGCCCGGGTGTCCAGGCAGAGACATCATCACCCTTGACCAGGGCATCTTGCAGAGGTGAAGGGAGAAGCATGTTTGAGGTGCAATGAGAAATAAAATAAAAATTTTACATTTATTTAGGTAGACAGCTCCCTCACCATCATGGGAGGGACTTGGGAGGGATGGAAAGCATAATAAGGCCCACTCTCCTTCTAAGTCACACTTTATCCAGGGTGCAGAGAAAACATATGGCTGGAGGTGAACGCTAACATGGAGTTGTTAAACATCTGGAAACAACCAAACAATCAGACAACCTGCAAAACCAAACCCCTTTTCTTAGAGACCCAAGCTATGATCTTAAAAAGGGCACTGATTCAAAAGGACAACCTGAAGTCATAGAATCATAGAATTAACCAGGTTGTAAAAGACCTCCAAGATCATGAAGTTCAACCTTTGATCCAATCACTGTGCTTACTAAGTGCCACATCCAGTCTCGCCTTCAAAACCTGCAGGGATGACAAATCATCCACCTCCCTGGGCAGTCTATTCCAATTCCTGATTACTCGATCTCCATAAGAAATTTCTTCCTAATATCTAACCTAAACCTCTTCTGGCACAGCTTAAGACTGTGCCCTTTTGTCCTACTGCTGGTTGCCTGGGAGAAGAGACCAACCCCTACCTGGCTACAACCGCCTTTCAGGGAGTACAAAGCAATAAGATCTCCCCTGAGCCTCCTTTTCTCAGGTTGAACAACCCCAGTTCCCTCAGCCTCTCCTCATAGGACTTGTTCTCCAGTCTCTTCACCAGCCTCGTTGCCCTAAAGTGATTGCCCAGGTACTCCCACAAAATACATCTTTTAGGACCTGTTTACTTTGAAATGCCTTTTACACCTGCTATCTTCTATCAGTCCTCCATTCAGCTGCCACTTTGAAGGCAAATTCTTCATCCATTATCTTTATAGTGGTGAACAGGGATCATTCAACCCTCTTAACCTCACTCTGTAACTGAAGAGCAGAGTCTGTCAAATATACTTGGTCAAACAAAGTAAAAAAAACAACCAAAACCCAAGCAAAACAAAAGGAAAAAAAGCTCTTTTCTTCAGATTCAAAACACTTAGAAAACCCATGAAAACTCAGGGAAGGTACCCCTAGTATATTCTGAAACCAATCAGCACAAGATTTTACATCCTGAAGCTTCTATTTTCAGACACGTAAATTAACATATCTATTGTGCTCCTTGTTACAGTGTTAAAATATTTCTTTATAATTCAGAAGAAGGTATTTTAACCTAGGGAAAAAAAAAAGACTAAAAAGCAACCTGCCTTAGTGATTCCAATACAAATGATCAGAACTACATAATTAACCATCCTAACATATAGGTAGGTAGTAATGGTACATAACAATGAGACATGACATATATACCCCATAAGGATACATACTGATGTGCCATGAAATAATTTCTTTATGGTAAATCCCTCAAATGTTTCCTCTCCAAATTATAAAAACTAATATTTTTCCTATGTTTTCCCCCTGCATTTCGTTGAACAAAATGTCAAATTATACTGCCTTTTACATTCAATTAAGATAAAATGTTTTTTTGTGGAACAAAAAATTCGGTAGTTGAATACATTTCATTTTTACTGTAGAAGATTTACTACATTTTATGACCACACTCCATTTGCTGATGAAATCAATGTTAAGACAGTTAATTCTCAGGCTTTAGGAGGCAAAACAGCCAGCCAGCAAGCACCTAGCAGAGAAAATCTCTCCCACCCCTCCTGCACCAAAGCAGGAACACAGCTACAGCTGGGATCTACAGCCCAGTCCTCTTCCAGGGCTCCAATCCTGTCTGCACTTGAATGGAACAGAGTAGTTCAGTTGGAAAGGACCTAGAGTGATCATCTAGTCCAACTGCAGATCCTGCTGCTTCATTCCAGACAACAAAAAAACCTAGACAAGGCACTGACAGCCACGTCTGCTTTCCCCAGGAATGGATGTCAGCTCTCTGGAAGAGAGCAATTGGGATTTTGACTGCTAAGAGACCAGATTTTCTGATAGCCCAAGGGTGGTATTTACAAATATCAAATGCATAGGGAGAAGGAAATAAAACTGCCTGGCTTAGCTGGGACTCACTTTGTTTACACAAAAACCAGTGTGCACCCCACCAACCCCACTGATGCTCCACTGGAACCTCACCAGAACACTGTGCAGGAGGAAGGCAATGTCTGGACACAACAGCAGATGTACATGCAACAGTTGATGGTGTCAGAGGGAGCTGCCCCCTCGCAAAAAAAGCCCCAAAACAAGCCTTCCCAACAAAACTATTAACCAGGCCATGGACCCCAAGGCCCTGGCTGCAGGAAGGATGCAGCAAAATGCTCTGACCTGTAAGTCTGCAAGTGACTAGCCAGTTAAATGCTTAACTTTGCTATTGAAACACTTGAATTTAGTTTAAAATAGATGTTAACTATAAAAAGGAGATGTTAAATATAAAAAGGACAAAGAACCAAACATATTTGATCGGTTAAACTCCTCAAAATAGGACATTGTTTTCAGCCCTCACTTCAAAAAGTCTTTTAATTAACATAAAGAAATTTTTCTCTGCCTTCAAACCTGGCTATGCTCAAACCAACGTGCATCCCATGTCAAAATTATCCATGTTTCTTATTATGGCAAATAACAGAGATCAGACTTTACTAGCTGATTTCCATACCTAATGCAAGAGCTTGTGGTCAGCAGGACTTGCAAGAAGCTGGCTGTGGAGCTGCACTGGCAAACCTAGAGCATCTTCTCACCCCTTCAGTGGACATGCTGTGCTGCCCATACCAAACTGTGGAGCATCCTCCCACTACCACTGGCTTTTTTTTTTTTTTCTGTGAAAGGTAGTAGTCAAGTAATTACAGAAAATTTCTCTGCATTCCTGGCAATTAAGGAGAAGGCTGTAAAAATTCCCATTGTTAAATGCCTATTTCATTTCAAAGGAAAGCTTGATGGGGATGGAAATGCTCATTCTGTCTCTATGTTCATGGTCACACAACTGCAGACCACACTCAAGACAACGCTGGCTGCTCACGGCAGCGTTCCCACCAGGATCCTGGCGCCTTTGGGTGCCACAAGCCAATTACAGCAACTAAGCTGCTCGCCAGCCAGGCTGCCCTGGGACCCAGAGCCCCGGAGGATGCCTACATTCAGCCTCTCTCTCCATCACCACTCCTCCTGTCAACAATCACCTTGCTTTCCAAATGCCAATGAAGGCCAGAAAGATGTCCAGAAACTCTGCCTCAGGAGATGGCCTCCCATCCTAGTGAATCCTGGAGGTGGGAAGCTTAAGGGTGGCAATGTCCTTCCTACTGAGCTCCCCAAAAAGGGAGCTGCATGCAAGCAGCTTCTGGAAAACATTCCCTGACCTATTGTAACTCTGCTAGGCAATTCCTAAAGCACCAAAGCAATGTTGTGAAGTAATTTTTGCACCCTCCATCTCTGCAAACCATGTTGAGTATCAGTAAGGCCCATTACAAAGGAAACTCATTTTGATCAACTTCGTGCTTGTTCCAGTTGAGGAAAATCACACCTCATCTCATTGCATTCTGTTTCCAAGAAAGGCCATGATTTTTCTTTTCCTGTCCCTCTGAAAACACAATGGTTGGCAGTCTGTCCAACCTGCAGGGATCCAGCCAGACAGACATGCTGTCCGTAGATATTTCTGACTACGTTCCTCACTCAGCCTCAAGCCTAGGATATGTGTTTATTCTTGCATTACCAAGGTACCAAGCTGCTACAGGGTAATGAGGAGGAGCAGGGCAAGATAAGGATCCACTCCAAATTACCACTGGCTTTTTGATTAAGAGGGGTGGGGTGTGATGTAAAAGCCATCAAATGGGACAGACAGAAGTGCTGGTATGATGTCCATGGGAGGTCTTGTTTACTTGAATTAGGTGGCTTCATAAGGGCTCAGAGGAATAAAACCCACTGCACTCTCTTGGTGGCTGCCCACGTAACTCCACTGAGCATCCCCAAACCTTCCTCCCTCTTACACCGAAGCCTCCTGCTTATAACAAAGCTTCTCCCAGCAAGTACCAAGCCCCTGACACCATAAGCCAAGGCACTTTCTTATTCCAAGCCAGGCCAACACAATGGAGGTCACACAAAAATTAAAGATGTAACAACTCACTGAAGAGGAGAGGGGGTGGGAAAAAAAGAGTGTTGAGTTCATGACTAATCTTTGCAGCTCTAGCCATGGGCAGGATTTGTACAGCCATGTTGATTTTTTATAAAAATAGTAAATCGTATTACACCCATGCTGCAAGACCAAAGATTCACAATGATACCTTAATACAGCTTAAATAAAAATAGCACTACCTGAGTCAATCTGAGCATGATAATACTTTGTAATCCCACACTCTTAGGGGATGAACAGTTGTATAGCAGTGAATCAACATGAGATACTTGCATTAAGAGGCATTCCTTTTTCATGCTATATAGCAGCATCTCTATAAAATATATGAGGCAGGGGGTGTCTCTGGGAGGCACAGTACACAATGGGGAAAACAGCAGTTATAGAATCCCACTATCTCCCAGCTCGGAAATGTTGGCTAATAATTTACTTTTTTAAAAGGAAAGATTACTTTTAAACTTTCCCCATCACAGTACAGAATTAATGAAAAAGTTTGAATTTTAGAAGTTTTTAAAGAGTGAGCAAGCCTGTGTGCACTCATGCAGAAGATTCATTCACAAACACAAACACAGATGAACAGCAGTGCTGCACAATCATTCTGGGTTTTTTTCTTAATATCCTTGAATGAGCAACCAGTGTATATGGAAAGCAAATGTGTAACACAACATAAAACCCCTTAACAGTGGGAATAATGATAAACCTATTTATAACTAAAATGTAAAAGACAAAGACTCAAAAAGCAATTTTTAGAGGTGGTTAAGGAGAAAAACACAAGCTTTGATTAATGACACATTAAACCATAATAAATTCTTCTCAATTACTTTGTTACATAAGCCACTCACACAAGGTACTTCTCTTGCTATTGTGCTCTCCATTTGTTCTTTTTTAAGACACATTTTTCAATTAATTGAACTTCTCCCTTCCACCACACCCCCGCAGTATAGTTTTATGTATGGCAGACATCTGGCCCTCACAGCTCCCTCCAGACAGTGTGAAAAGGTAACAGGAAAAGTTAACAGCACTGAAAAGTCCCCCTTTCCCCAACAGGACTCGAATTTGAATCCTGAAACAAGGAAATTTTCCAGGGCTGTAACACAGATGATGCCACAGGGAAGGAGCCTCAAATTCCCACGTGTCTTGCCTGCTCCCTGCTCCTCCTCTGCCCTGGTGCTCAGCCCAGCACTGCTGCTGCTTTTTTCTTCCTGCAGAGCCTGAATGCTCACAGGAAGGGTGATCCTGTGGGACCCTGGATATGGGGACACAGATGGGCTATAGAGAAGGCAGGAAGGTGCTGGCAGGGGCACTAGAGGAGGAGCCATGCTAGAAGGCATTGGGACTCAGGGGTGAGGACATCCTGGTAAGGGGAGATGTTCTTGAGACAGAGAAGGTCCCAGAGCCACAACATGGGGAGATAGATGCACAAGGCATAGAGCATATTTCCAAAAACATCCCAGCACCAATGGCAATAACATTCCCTGATTTCCATGACTTGACACAGGTGGTCCTGAGGTATCTCCAGGAGTTCAGCTCTCCAGTACTCCATGCAACCTCCCTTCTTTCCTCAAAAACAAATGGTGCAGAGGTTTCAACTCAGCTTTCAGGTTAAAAATAGAATGTTTCTCAAAGCCAGTTTGGCAGGGCAGTCCTATCAATCTTTGGCTGCAAAAAGTTTCACTTTCATGTTCCATCAATGCATGCCAGGTCAGGACCAGAGAAGCAAAGAGCCCTGTTTCAGCCTCAGAGCCCCATGTCCATGCAAGCAACAGGCAGTTTCTGCTGTGGTTCACACTATTTCCTGTCCCATTCTCTGCCTTCCCTGGCCATGGGTCACAGTCATTGTGTTCCCCTTCAAAACAGCACAGAGGCCACAGCAATGCCACAACTGTGGCCCCACTGCACAGCACCTGGGATGGAGACAGCCCTCATACCCACATCACATCTCCAATCTCCCAGCACAGTCCCTCCAGCAGCACCCTGAAACAAGACTTCCCAACACAGATGTTGATTTGGCCATCCTGCCCAGGGTGGCCCTGACATGGGTGCAACTCCCATCGTGTGTCTGGCTCTCTGGTCTTCCCTGCCCTGAGCTATTTAAGCATTTACAGGCAGAAGCACAAGTAAGCAGCTTGTTCAATCAGAGTCTGTGGTATCCCAGCAGGAGAGCACCCAAGTGCCTATTCCTCCATTCCCTGGCCAGCAGCCCTACCTTCAGATATGCTCAGCTGGGGCAAAATCCGAGCTATTTTCAGGCACTTGTTTTCATGATGCTATACTTTGCTCTGAAGTCACCCACGTGCCACTGGCTACACATTACATTTTGGAAAATGCCCATCTGGCTCAGCACTGGTCTGCCTTCAAGTCTGTCTCTCACTACATGTTAAATATGAATTGACACAACCAGACCACTCTAGGCTCCATACAGGAACTGTTACACTCTGGAGATGTACCTTCATACTAACATGGATCATGTAAATTCCCAGACGGAAATCATGGCCACACCTGAACATGAAAGGTTGAGAAGGAATATTGACCATTAAAGCAGCAAAAAAACATGATGTAAAAAAACCTGACACCTGACACCTCTAAACTCTAAATACGCCTCAGGAGCCCAAGCTGCCCCAAAAGGCCACAGGAGCCTCCTGCCTTTGAAAGCCCTACCCAGGAGAAACAAACACTAAGTATGGCAAGCACAGTCTGGAGCATCAACAAGTGTGTTTTTACTCATACACTG
>JAWWEW010000112.1:100409035-100543620 GCA_035583185.1 Anabacerthia variegaticeps | reverse complement strand
CTACCCAGGAGAAACAAACACTAAGTATGGCAAGCACAGTCTGGAGCATCAACAAGTGTGTTTTTACTCATACACTGTTCAGGTGTTACCTGAAACTAGAAGAAAAGAAATCCAATTTTAAGTACAATTTAAACAGACGGTTTAAAATTGCATGGGCTTTATACACATGGTTTTACAGTCACCAATCTCATAGTCCCCCCTGCCCTCAGAAAAAGAGAGTTTATTTCTTTTTTCAACATCTCAAAAAAGATCCACTGATTATTCAGATCCCAGTTCAGCAATTAGCAGTACAAACCATGCAAGTTTACAATATAGATCCCATTGTAGCTGTGGGGCTGGGGAACAGGAGGGGTTCATAAGCTATTGCTCTCTAGAACATTTTGGCAAAAGGCACATGGAATTCATGATTTGGCCTTATAATACTCATGTTTTAGGGACATAAGCCTCAGTCAAAAAAACTGTCTAAGGTTAAATTAGCCTTCCCTTACACAGAAAATAAGGATAACACAGTTTACTAAGTAAGGGATGCTCTCATTGATGAAAGATGCAACGGGTAACAAATACATTTAAGGGGCATTAAGTAAGGCCCTTATAAATACAAAACAGCTATTTTCTGGCCAAAATGAATATGTATTTAGGGTGGACAGAAGCACCACACAACACACCAAACCCCATTATCCTCCCCTGCCCCGAGAAGCAACTAGTGCAGACAGCTACATTTTAGCTTTAAGGACACTTCAAATCAAGCCGGCACCATATGTATCAAAAGGCATCTGATCTATGGGAAATACACAAATTTGGAAGAAGGAGAAGTCGATTAGAGGTTTGGGGCATTCCGCCATAGTTCATTAGTCAGTCTGAACACACAAGAGCTCTAATGGCTTGTATCCTGTGCACTAGGGAAATGCAATGCAAGAATGAGCTTCCTGAGGAATTAATGGGCAATGATATAATTTGGTTAATCTCATTGGAAAGAAATCTAGAAGTGAAAGAGGAAACAGAGTATGTATTTCTCTAGAAACAACAAAAACAAATTATGGAGCAGAGTCCTGGCTAGTACCCATTGGAGAGATCAGTTCCATCAGAGGAAAAGAAATTGTACTGATTAAAATCAGCATAAGATGTGGCTTTGCACCTGCAATGCCACCACACTGGCAGTTCTTACCAACCTCATTCTCCTGCAGCTCTTGACTGAATTAATGTTTCACTTACTTACAAATAAGAACCTAATGAAGTGCATACAAATGAAATACATGGAAGTCTTGGGTGCAGGCAAGACAAAATCAGTCACACATAGCAGAGATTAGCATGGGTTATGCAGCTCATTTAACCCTCTGGAACTTGTGTTCCTTTTGATTAACACATTCAGACAGAACAGAAGGAAAAAAACCCCTAGGGTTGCTTTCTGACACAGAAAACACTGCCCCATTGGAATGTGTAGGCTTTTAGCAAAAAATACAGTGTAAAGGTTTACCCTAAATTCAAATATTTTTTTAAATGTAACATTTAGTTCACTTATCAGGTCTCAAGAAAATCTTTCTGGTGAAAAGCTTAACATTTTGATGCCCACCTCCTGCTCAAAGATTAGCCCTGCAAGATTTAAAATTAACGCATGCCATTAACTCAACAAATTCAAACTTCTGCATCCAATGCAGAACAAAAAACAATACTTGCATTTTACATTCCTCATTTATTTTTTCAATTACTAAATTAAAGAGTGCCTTGAAAGGAGCAGGGTCTGGAAAGTACTCACCACCTATCTTGGAATCTCGTCAGAGAAAGTCCACAGAGCTCAATTACCTGGAAGAGAAGACACAAACCAAACATGCTTTACTTTACAGCTTTTCTATAAGTTACAATCTTCACACTCTTGGCCTCCCCCATAAAAACCACCTCTCTCAGCTGAAAAAGAAATCAGAATTAGTCAAAACATGCAAAACCTCTGCTCCAGTTCTTACCCTACACTAAGAAACAACTTTTCTGTGAATTTGCGTTTTATTATTTGTCCTGAAATAGAAAACATGTCCATGCTGAAAATGCACAAATTTGTCTTGATTTCAAACAGCAAATTTCTCTGATGTTCAACAACCTGTTGAAATCACCCTTCTAGCTTTAAATCATTTTTGTAAAACTCATCTTTCAAAATAAGCAAGTATCAAGTTCAGATTCAGAAAGTATGTTTGGCTCATACTATAGAACATTACTATACCTTATTACTATACCAACTAGAGAAAAATAAAAGAAAAATATGAAAGGGTCAGTTTCAAGTTTTCTGAAGCCACTAAGCATTGCTCTGAAAGGTTAGAAATCACTTCTTTTTCAGCTGAGCATGTTTCTCGAGGAAGAAGAGTATAATAATTTGCATTCCTTCAGCATCTGTCAGCTGTGAATGCTGAGGGTTCATTAGCCCTTAAGGAGTCACAGACAAGAGCACCAGGAGTGAGCTCACCTGCTCTTGCAGTTCCTAATCTCTCAAAATCTGTGGATTAGAAAATTGAAAACATGTGACTTGCTCTGATTCCCACCGTCTCACAGAGCTGACCATAATTTTCCTGTACCACCGAGGCCAGGCACAGCTGGGAAGCACTCATCTCCTCTAGCCCAACACACCAACTTCTTTCCTGCCAGATCCCTGTCTGACCCAGTAATCCGCTAACTTCTGTGAACAAAATCCCATTGGGTTTAGCTCCCAGGTGACTCCAGCCCACCCCTAACACACACATTTGGTCTGCCCAGGGCCAAACCCCAGCCACAGACATCACCAAAGCCTCCCAGCACTCTCCTTCAACACTTCATCATCCCTAAAAGCATGACCCACCATGATCCCAAGACGTTTCTCAGTGGAGCCCCTCCAGCCACCCCTGAGTAGCCACCCATTCACCACAGACAACTGCAAGAACACATCAGAGCCTTTGGGTGCAAATGGGACCCTCCAAGACAATTTTCTGGTTCTGTCCAAAGCTGTTTGAAAATCCCGTCACTCTCCCTACTGCTTGTACCATTCCCCAGTTTGGTGCTACTTATTGAGTCTGAACCAGCATTTACTCAAATGCATCAACGACACAAATTACTTGGACCCTCCCCAAGCCACCAGGTCCACCTTTGGAAATCTTCACCCAACACTTCTTCTGAGCTTGATGGCACATGAAAACTAAGTCTGGATCATCGTCAGCACACCTACCTTGTACCATCCATAACACAAAAGTTTCACCAAAATTTCTTTTCACTAGTCTTCTTCTATGAACATCAAAACAGTGACAAAAACCTAACTAGGACAGAATGTACACTGTATCATCTGCTTTTTTTCTATCCACTGGTTACTCTGCTCCAGAAGATGCCTACGTGAAATAATTTATTAACTTCCAGGAAAACACTGTAATAGAAGTCAGAGTGGCTGTACTGCAATTCCATCTCCTCCTTTAGAAAAATTTAACACCATATCTTTTGCTTTTTGATTGTAAAGGTAACCTCACAAAGTCTCCACCACTTTTCTGAAGTAAACACCAAGAAGAAATTGAAAAGTCAAGCAGCCAGCTGAAATTCAGCTCCTTCTACAAATCACAAGAACAAGAAAAGTGTCACAGAAGTGAGGTCAGGGTATCCTGCCCTGATGTGGGGTCACCTGTCACCCCTCTGCCCTGATCAGTGGTGATGCTGGTTGAACAGCTTTTACTGAAGATCAACCATCCCACATGCATCTTCCCACCATCTGGGGGGTTGTCTTAAACAAACTCTTCCCTAAGGTCCAGAGAACTTGAAAGGAAAAATAAAGAAAAAGAGAAAAACCCTTAAAGTGTGGGCCCCCTAAATGGCTGTGTTCATATTTTATCCTGGTATCTTCCCTTGTCAGTGCTGATTTTAACTACATTGATCTTCTGCTCGTAGGAAGAAAGTTCCAAGACACCACGAAATTCTCTGTTACTCTTGAGATTCCTGGACAGGCAATCACAGATGTTGCAACCTGGCAGCAACGCAACCATTTAAGCAAATCATTTTAGTTTCAACATCTTTTTATGAAGAAAATTTAGGATCCTCATCTCACACAGGGATGGATGTTATCTCTCCAAGCTACAAACCAAATGAACCCCAATGGAAAGGCAAGATGAGGACTGAGCTTGGTCAATGGCAAAATAGGAAACACAACACACGAACTCTTTTGATTTCTCTTCTTTGCTACTGTTACAAAATTGTTGTGCCTTCCCCATCCGACAAACCTTACAGAATAGTGCAAGATTATTTGGACATATTTATATGCTCAAAATAAATGGAATTTCACAGTCCAGATGCTAGATTTTGGCAACCCAGAAGACTTTCAGTGAGAAAAATGGCTACATAAATTCTTATAATCACACAAAACCTTTGCTCCAACCTGAAGGAGTAGAGGGTATCTGAACAGCATAGGTTAATTTCTATGTTTACAGTCCATGCAGTATTCAAATTCATTGCCAATTAAAAGTACAGTATAATTGAATTAGCAGAAGCAACTTATGGCAGAAATTCAATTATAAAGCAGAATTAAAGGAAGAGATGTTAGAAACTTTTGGAGGCTGGACAGGAAGAGCTGAGTGCATCAGTCTACTATTTTCAGAGCTGCTAGCAAAAAGCTTAAGGAGGAGACTGCTCCAAAAAAATCATTTGTAAAGATCCTCCTTATAGAAAGAGCTTCACTCACCGACCAGAGAAACAAAGGTGACAAGTGTTTTTTTCAGACCATGCTTTGATCCATGTGACAGGGGTAAAACTCCCTCTCAACCATCAGACATCACCCACCCCTGCCTATCCTGCAGGCACTGCAGCTCTACCATGTCCTACAGAATCCTCAGACCTGCCTTGGCTTGTATCAAAGCCATTGCAGACACCTTTACTATTGTCTTGTTTTTCAAAGTGTTTTTAACCCCATTCCTTTTCTTTGAGTCATTGACATTATATTTTAAGTAGTTTCCTTTCTACTTGATGGAGAAGCCTCAAGTGTTGTGGGCACTTTTCTTCCTTTAATGGTCACTATTTTACCCTACTCTGTTCCAGCCTCCATTTGCTCCCCTTGGGCTGATACTATTCTTGATCAATCTCAATGATAATTATCAATAAGGCCCTCCCACACCTCCGAGGTTCATCTTTCATAACTGCATTAGGACAAATCAATACTGTTATTCACATGGCCACATTCACAATGGCATGACCTGCCTGCAAATGCCACATGCAGCAGCGGAGATACTCCCAGCACTACATGAAGTCTCTGTGCTCCCTTATTTGCAATTTCTTTTTCAGCTGGACTCTGCTATTTTGTAAAAATTAGGTGGTTTGTTTTTTCTTTTTCTTGCAAATGCCAACTGATGAAGGCTTGTAGGACAAAGTTTTGCAGTCTCCTTCACATGTGGGTAGCAATACTCCATGGACAGCCAATAAAATAATTGTTGTGTCACCTTCTTTGCAGTTGGGCTCAATGATTGTGGGACTCTTCCAACTGAACTATTCTATTATGCTCTATCTTTTCTCCAGGCCCCCCTAGCCAGCCCACTCCTCACCAACCACTGCACCTCCACTTCGGCTGTTTACTTCTATACTCACTCATGGAATGCATCCAGACAGCACAGACAGCCATGCCAGCACTAGTGCTGGCTGTCCAGCTGCTCTGGAATGTGTCCACCCAACCCTTTCCTCTAATGCACAATGTCTTCCCACTCACGTCTTGCCCCCTTCTCCTCATCTTTCACACCAGGCCCATAAGCCACCATGCTTGGAGCCCACCTGGACATATAATTCACCTCACAATGCAAGGAAAGTCCTAGAGGCCCTAGGCTTCTACATTCTAGAAGGGTGGTGGTCAGTTCACGCTGGCAATCAAAGGACAATCACTACTTGAGCACACTGCCAACCTCACTGAGTCCCAGGGATCACTTACCCTGCCCAGTGTGACTCAAGAGAGCCCAGATGCTACTGCAGCCCAGCACAGGCTCCTAGGCAGGTTTTCCAGCCCACACTGAGCTCCAGGGCTACAACTAGAGAATTAGACACTGGCTAATGTAAATGCTAATTCAAGTCTTCTCCTGAATGCCCTGCCGTGACTGCAGCGCAGACACAGCTCAGAGTGTGCATCCCCTGAGAAGCTGGTACTGCTGAGCGAGATCTGTGTTGTGTCCACAGCATAAACTGCTGCCCCTCCTTTCATTGACTCCAATACCTCTAGTGGCACTGCTCTCATTACCATTTCACCTAAGCAATGTGCTTGCAACACCCCAGTAATTATAATACTAGTAATAATGCCAGAGCATGAAGGAAACACCAAGCACTGACAGTAGCAGGAAATGGCAACAGGGAGGAGTTCAAAACTGCCCGGAGGTCGCATATGGTTATTTGGAGCATCTCCTGCACCTATTGACTGTACAGACTGAGCAGGCTCCCAGGCTACCTTGATTTCACATGCTGTAAAGCAGCATGCGTTTTCAGAACGTATCCAACTCCTGCCAGCTCTCTGC
Organism: Anabacerthia variegaticeps; assembly: GCA_035583185.1. Lineage (NCBI taxonomy): Eukaryota > Metazoa > Chordata > Aves > Passeriformes > Furnariidae > Anabacerthia > Anabacerthia variegaticeps. Next base: position 100,537,144 of record JAWWEW010000112.1, on the reverse strand, counting down.
CTTCAGGGTTTTCCTTCTGCAGTTTATTTAAACAAGCTTCCAACACAAATTTTTGCAACCTAAAGCCTGATGCAGTAACACTCGTACTTACTGCTCACATATCCACCCTGACACTGCTTGGTGAATTTAAGCTGTAACAGTGAGGTGAAATGCAAAGTCAGGTCCACGTCTCAGCAGAGCATAAAGAAGAAAGAATAGTGGCTATAGAATCATAGAATAGTTTGGGTTGGAAGGGACCTTTAAAGGTAATACAGTCCAACACCCCTGCAATGAGCAAGGATATCTTCAACTACATCATGTGGCTCAGAACCCAGTCCAACCCAACTTTGAATGTTTCCAGGGATGGGGCATCTACCACTTCTCTGGACAAGCTGTGCCAGTGTTTTACCACTCTCATTGTAAACAAACTTCTTTCTTTCATTTAATCTAAATCAATCCTCCTTCAGTCATTACCCCATATTGTACCATTAAAAGGAAAACAACAAAACAAACAAAATCCACAAAAAACAGCCAAAAAGCAAGGAGAGGGGGGCTGCTAGGTGTTGTGGCGATGGTCGTTTAACCTCTGCCCTGTTTTCCTTTGGTTTTCCTTGGCACTCAGGTCTATAGGGTAAGTCACAAGTCCCGAGAGCACAACAGCATATTCACCCAGGTGCTTAAACATAAACTCTTCAAGTGAGTAAGAGACCTAACATCTCTGGGAAGCTGTGACTTATGCTTCTGTCCAAGCAGGAACATCACACCTTAGCTCTGAGACTGATATCAGAGTTGGACTCATAGAAGGCACAGAAATCCTATCCAATGAACACATCTATCCCCTTGATTTTTCCTGTGGGATTTTAGAAAACACTCTATGCTGCCCTGTACATGCTCGCTGCACACATGCCAGGCTGGAGCTCTCCTTACAACACAGAAATACTTGGAGTACCATCCGAAAAGGCAGGATCTACATTAGTACACTAGGTCTACAGCAAGTAACTATTGTTCCACACCTCCCAAAACCTCATTCTGAGCGTTCCCAAAGGTTTATTTTATTGAACTCAGCTACAATGTAGCGGTTAAACCATTGACCGAACAGCCTGAAGTCTTTGGTAGAAGAATCTTATCCCTGGCTGATGCTACTGTAACAAGTAGTTACCCCTGTCAGATTCAGGGAAACAACAGTGAAATCAACAGAAGCCCAAAGAAGCAACGCAAAGGAGAAACCTGCATGCCAACACGGCCTCTCATGAAATGCATCATGGGCTACCCTGCCACAGATTCATCTTGGTGGAGGCAGAAGCAATTCCCCTGGCTTTGGAGGCGTTTTGCTCACTTCAATCTAAAGTTCCAGATTGCATTTCTGCATTGGATGTCACTTTTGGCTCCTATCCCTCCTGACTTCCCTTACTGAATCACAGAGTTGTTTAGATGCTGGGTTTTTTCCCAAAAAGGCTATTGACAAATGCCACACACTGCCTGGTCTGACTTCCACACAAGCAATCAGTCTACAAATGGGGATAGAACAGTGCCAGTTATTTACTCTATTTCCTCTTAAACTTTTTTCCAATACAATTAACTAAATTGTGTCATTACACATTCGTTGTCCAGGAAGTTTCTCTCTTCCCCTTTTTAGCCTCCTTTTCAGTTGCATTTCCCTGCTTCACAGGATGCTCTAAACTAAACATTACATTCAAGTTACACAATAAAGATTTGGGAGGGATGAAGTGAATGAGAAAGGTCACAGGAAGGGAGGTATCTGCTAAAATAAGATTTGCTAAGCAACTACACAGGACCTAGTGTCAACTGCCCTTTATTAAAGGAGACTGTAATTTGTATTAGCTAAGCTACCAGGTGGAAAGACATAACAGAGCAATAGCTGAAATAGTTCAAAAACTTTCCAAGGACTGAATGAAGCCTGAGTTAATTCAAAACCCAAATTACAGTGATAGATGCTATTACAGCACAATGTGCCTCCTGTAACTTTAACCCTTTCTATATATTGAGGCTTTTATGCTACATAAACCCACACTCCAGCTACAGAATATACAGCTGCATTTAAATTATCACAAACTCGTGTTCCTAAGCAGATGATTTATTCATTTTTAAAAATCTAAACATTGTCAACTTTATAATTAAAAGGGGGAAATCACCTTGAAAGAGAAGCAAACACCAGATGCACCAGTGTCTTGTTAACCTCCGGAGTGCAGGAAAAGCAACTCTAAGTGCAAAACTTCCTGCACACATCAATCATGGCTTCAAAGGCTGCAAAATATCAACCTCAGGTGATAAAGATTTTTCCAAGCTGATGGGTCTTCCCTGCTCCACCAGGACAGGTTGCCGCTTCCCCACAGGCAGCATTCCTGCAGCCCACGGCTTACCTTGGCACAGGACGTCCCAGCACAACTGGGAACGTGCAGATGAGTTCAGCCAGCAGCAAGGCTGTCTGGAACGCAGCTGGGCAAACCCCTCCTCAGGAGCCACTGGGACACTTGGGTGACAACTCTGAAGTCCCCTTCTCTTTGTAGCTGGTGGGAGCCACAACTCACATGAAGTCAAGCACCTGGAGAAGGCTGATGGGGGACCACCTTGAAGTCTATGCCTTGGAATCTGTCATCATTGCTGCCTCAATTAGGGATTTTTTCCTCTCCTTGCACCCACTTCTGACTAACAATTAAGAAATGGGTTTAAATGGAGGCTGATATTGGGAAGCAGGAGCATGGCATCTCTATGGCTTGACGTGGACAGCAGTATGAGCTGGGGGAGGAGAGGAGACAAGCACTGGCGAATCGTCACCCTGCAAACCCCACATCACACCAGCCACAGGCTGCAGCCAGAGACGCAGAACCTGGCACAGGATGTCACACAGTCACAGACAGAGATGGCAGTGGTGGCTGGCCTAGAGTAGCTTAGCCTACAGCACTGCTCTGCCCCTCAGAACCTGCACATCTTCCTCAGGTCAGACTGCATTCGAACAAGGGGCATGAGACAGTGAGTGTGCTCAAATGGGGTACACAAGGCGTAACATGATACCCCTAATACTTACAAGCCACTGACAGTTCGTTTTGTTGTCTAAGGACTGCTCCACCAGAAGGCACCCTTGTTACAAGCCCTCGAGCAGCAATTAACATTCAATAGTAAGCCCAGCCTTTTGCATGCATACAACTCAGGAATATCAAAGTTCCCCTGAAAAAGTTTTTTCAATGCTTTCCTGAAAATGAGCAAGCAATGCAGAGCATTTTTATTAGAAATATGCCTCCCCACCAAGTGCAAAAAGTCATCAAACCCCACTAATGATGCATACAATACCCCAGCAACCGGCATCAAGCACTTAAAAACAAAGATTGGCACCAAGATGCAGCTAATTCAAAATGTCCCAACACAAATGGGACTAGCCAACACCTGGCTGTGAAGCTCCTGGTGCCCAGAAGAAAGTGGCTCAGCCAACTGCTGAGGAAGATCATCCTTGAATGTATCCTGCAAAAAAGCAACTGCACCTTCCTTCCAAACCGTGCCTTCTAAATTACACCTGTAAAAATGAACACTCAGTAAATTCAGCTGTTTCTGGTGCTATCAGCTCAGAAAAGCTTGCCTCACTTAAGGGGCAGGAGTTCTGGAAAGCTGCAGCACACACTTTGTGAACAGCCTGCCGAGAGCCCCCAGCTGGGCTGATGAAAGACAGAGTCAAACATCAGGAGATCCGAGAGAGGAGAAATCAGTCGGTGTGACTGAGAAGCTCAGATCTGGCAAATCCTGTGTGCAGTGAGACATTTTGTCATAAGGGAGACCTGCTCCTGAGACAGGCTCAGCAAATACATCTGTTCTCCTCTATGGACAGTCCAGCAGTACCCCAGCAGGTGCCAGCGATGGGATTTTCTCCTGCAAAGATTCCTCTCCTCTTTGTGGCTGGTAGGGGGACATTACTGGAGTCACAGATTACTCCTTCTGCAACTTCAAGCTGCTTTGGGGGGTTGTTCATGATCAGAACAAGACGGTCTCTTTACTCCCTTGCAAAGTGCCATTGGGGTTAGGCGGTTTCCCATGGGGACAAGCCTGGTGGGGCAAGTCAGCCTGCAGGTTCAGGGAATCCTTAATGAGATGGGAGAGAAAGCTAAAGGATGAATTAAAAATGAAGGGTGATCTTCCCTCACTTTGCCTATCTCCAGAGAAAGACACAGCTCTTTGTAACAACGCTTTAGGGCCAGATTTAGGAATGAATGCCATTTTAAGAAGTGTGACACAAGCAGAACAGAAAGTTGTGGCTGCAGTCTACAGAGCTGAATCTCATTTGCTTTCAGACCATTACCACAGCTCCAATTACCCTCAGCTGGAATGAAATCTAATTTCCATTAAAAAAAAAATTACCTTTTGATGCATCTTCTGACAGCCCTAGAAGAAAGCCTGACTGGTCTTGGCACAGCTGCTGCTCCTCGGAGGAGTCTGGCACAGAGGAGCACAGCATCCTCGGGCTCACACTGTGCTCCCCAAGGAGGGCAGGCACATGTGCAGGGGACAAATACTTGTCCTGACAACCAGAGAAGGGGCCTCAGCCATTACCGAGAGTGCACCACCCAGTAAACTGCCCCCAGCTGATGAGGAAGGGAGCCAACTGAAATGAAAACATCTCCCACAACTGATTGCAGTTGATTTGCTCCACGCCATACCTAAGCCAAAAGAAAACAACTGGCCATGGGCTTTGGGGGAATCGGGCTTCTTACACCAGGGATGGGCTTGGTCTGCCACCCTCCACTGGACACAGTCATCCAGGCTTCACTGCATAAAGCCACAGGAGAGGTTGGATGCAGGCACTTGCTCATTCCCATTTAAATGGTTCTGGCTTTCAGAGACACAGATTCCATGACTGACAAATATCTGCATTTCCAACCACCATTTTATTTTCTTAAAGTGCCTCCTTTAATAAACTCTTACACACAGGAGCACCGACTTTGCAGAAAGCCCCCCAGAATCTCTCTAAAGCAAAGCTGATATATTTGAGTTCAAGAGCAATAAAACTCAGTCCAGCAAAAATCATTGTGTCTAACCACAAAGGGCCTCTTATGCTGAGCTCACTTTCTTGTTCCCTCTCCTCTGCACAGCAACTCCAGCTCTCTTGGTATAAGTGCTTTCGGAGGATGGACACAAGTGAGAGGAAGACGAGAGAGGTGACTCAAGACACAGGTGTGTTGATCATCAAAGAAGAAACTTGAATGGGAAACTGGAAGAAACAGTAGAAGCCCCAGCTTGTTCCAGGACAGTGCTCTGATCTCTCTGCAGAGGATGACAAAAGGCAGCTGCCTGCGATACCCACCAGCCAGGCAGCTCCTGCCAGGCCCCTGCTTCCAAGACTAAGTTTCAAGTTGGTGCCTTGGCTTCAGCTCTGGTGAAGAGGATACAGGGTTTTCAAGCATCTTCTGACATATTGAACAGATGTTGTTTCTAAGTCCTTTCCTAAGCACTGCAAAGTACGCTTGCTTTTTTTTTTCTCTGAACACACATTTCATAATTAAAGTTGGTGCTAATGGTTATGCATCCACAATGTCCTCCCTTGTAACTCCCACTCTCCTCTCAAACACAAGCAGCTCTCATCAACCAGCCCCAAAATGCTCTTCAAAGGAAAGTCTGCTTCTCTCCAGGTAAATTTTAAGGAAGAGAAAGCAGTGTTTGGAGAAACAAAATTTACATACTAAAAAAAAAAAAAAAGCTTCATTAAGGAGAAAATGGAAAGGATGCCCTGCAAATGCTAACTGGCTTTGACGGTGGCTATCTGCATCGTGACCAAAATCAGCGAGCTGTCTCCCTTTACATGGTGGGCAAGTTGCCAAGAACAGAGCATCCTGCTCACAATGCCCTTTAGAAAGCAAAAAAGAAACATGAAAATAATTCCTGCTACCTCGGAACAAGGAAAAGCTCCCTTGCACAGACAGGCTAGCCTGTGCGAAGCAGAGGTGAACGAGAAGCGCAGCGTGGAAGCACTGGCGAGGAAGACTTGCAGCACGCCCACACATTGGCTCCCAGCCCCTTGAAGGCATTTCTTTTCCTCCCTCCTCCCACTGCCGCCCCCGACTATTCTAAAATGACTTTGTATGAGCCACGTGCCAATTTCCAAGCACCAGCATCATGTATTTCCTTATCCCATGCCCAAGCTATACCATTCATCACATCTGTGTTTTCAAGAGATCACAAGTAACTGGGGTTTGCATACCAAAGGACACACACGGTCCCATTCCCTGGGGCACTCTCTGTGAAATGCTCTTGCACTTCCATTGCTGGGAAGTTCCCGATCCTCGTACACTGCATGGTTGGGAAATCAAAAACAAACCTCTTTGCCACTCTGACTAGTCCACCGGTTAATTCATTACGATAAACCCATTGTCCAAAACAAAAACATAATTTAATTGCTAAACCAGCTGCCCAAGTTTAGCTGTTGCTCTTGGCAAACCTGTCAAGATCTCAGTATGCCTGGTTTTCAGCAAGCATCTCTGTAAGGTGTAAGCCATGCCTTCTACCCTTGAAGTCTCCAAGTGCCCCCGTCACCCAAATCCAGTGTTTCTCAACCCAAGTGGATATTTAAAGGGATAACATCAGCTCAGACACCTCTCTGAACACATTAAGATTGCAGTAACTGAAATACTAGCAAGTATCTCTTTTTTATTCTCCAACTCCTCAATGTGCATTTACCCAGCTGCAACCTTTCTCATTTAGGCAGCCTGATTTCCTTTGAAAACAGAGGGCAGAAAAAAAAAAAAAAAGGTTAAAACACATTTGAAGAAGTCACCAAACAAATTGGCAGAAAGTCTCAAAGGCTGATGCATGAACTGCATGTAACTATAGCTATGTCTAAGTTTTCTTGCTGGCTTTTTTCCCCAGACAGATTTCAAGTAGATTGTGCCACTTGAGACAGGCAGCTCAATCACTGGGAAATATGTCACATGCAAAACAAGAAAAAAAGCTGGCCAGGTTGTATCTGGCATCTTTTGAACAGAATGCTGCTGGCATGAGTTTCCAAATATCTTGACTAACATAGATCAGCAGGGAGAATTCCTTAAACTACTTGCTGCTTTCTTTGATTTTAAAAAGATACGGGACAAGAAATGCTGAAATAGCCAAAGTACCATTGCCATCTCTTTCACACTGGTTACTCACAGGTATCTACAAATCTACTGTGCAAGTTATAAGCAGCATTTCTTAATAATAATAAAGGCATAATTCATGCAGTGCAATCCAGAACAACTGCAATGTTTTTTAGACTACAAGACTGATCTGCCCCTCACCTCCCCAGCTCCTGCCTACTAATTCCAGCATAATTTGGCCTGCAGTCGACACTGTAGGTCTCACAGTTAAGCAACATAACACCAAACTTCCAGAAAGGTCACATTTCCAGAAGGTTCAGCTGAAGGTTCTGTCCTATCCACTGAAAGACTCTGAGAGGTAAAGTAAGGAGCTTCTCATGGAGTATTTGCCTGCATTGTTCAAGGATTCCCAGGTAGTTTGCTATCGGAGCATGACAATAAGCAGAGGATATTTATCTGGAGAAGTCAAGAAATGCAGAAATCAATGGGTTAATTAGCAGCTTAGCAAAACACAACCGACCTGTGAAATCCTTTATACAGCAAAAGGTTGATGAAGTGGAGATAACTGTTTGCATTTTTTATACTCTCGGGATGGTAGAGGATTACTGGAACAAAGGAAATTTCAGGCACTGATTCAAAACATTTTCTGTTATTAAACTCCAACAATTTTGCAAGAGTAAATCCTTCTACTAGCCATAGGTAGGATCCCACACAATAAAAAAAATACAGTTAACACAAGCTAAGATAAAACCCCTTGCCAAAAGAAATTTAACTTCAGTCTGAGTTAAGCTCAATGAAGATGCAGAATTTGGAGACAAATAAATTTTTAATACAGACAATGAACAAAGAAACTGATCTCACATATAGACATTATGGAAAGCATCCTAGGAACATGAGGAAAAACACATTTATAAAAAAAAAAATAAGGTCTGTTTTTATTCCATTAACTGGAAAACATACTGCATTTGTTCCTGAATCTGACCTTAAAGTCATACTTGAAGGAAATACCAGCAGATCTTTGGAAAAGTGTGAGATCCTCTTCCCATGAGTATCACTGCATCTTGCACATGCATACAGTGCAACCTTATTGCTCACAGTTCCACATCAGTAAAAGCAAGAGGAAAACCCAACAATACAGAATTTTAATTCACATTGCCCCCTTGGTCTACCAGCATTCTTGTCTCACCCATGTCAAAGTAATCAACACTCAAAAGAATGTTGTCTTGCTTGTAAAAAAAATAAAACCATGTTGCATGAGTATTTCTAATTGCAACCATTTCTAAACCCAGATCACATGCTCTTTTTCCATTTTTTTCCCTTTTTTTTTTTTTTTTTTTGTGGAGTCATAATCCAAGTTTAATGTTGCTTAGGCTACAGATTAATCTCTATCCCCAGCTCCCAACAACTGGCCTATGTTACCGCCATGCCCATGAGCTCGGGTGGTGGAATGGGGGCACAATGGTGCCAGCTGCGACACGCAGCAAGCAAAGCACCGCCTGCACCAACACAGCGACAGACTCATCTGAAAATTCAAAAGGTTTGTCTACACAAGTTCCTGCCAGTGCAAGCAGCCAGCAGCAAGAGCAAACCCCACTCCAGCAGCTGGCAGAAACTCTTTTCACCGTTGCAATTCTCTGAACAGACTACGCCACGCCAACAAAAGCACTTTTCTTGCCAGCAGGGCTGACTCCTCAGCAGAGCTGCTGCCAGCACTGAGACAGCCACTCTGTAGTGGCACATGCTTTTTTCCCTCCCAGTTTCCTATTCTTTCAACTGTACACAGAAAAACCCTAAATTTAAGGCATGAAACAAAAAAAAGCAGAGAATAGGTGTCAGGAAGAGGTGAAGCATGACCTGCCAGCTGGCCAGCATCTCCTCACCTAACCTAAGGGAAATGTGAGTAGATGTGCCTTCTTCTCCAAGCCCCACCAAACTTGATGAAATCAAACACATACACAGTTGTAAGATCCTGTTGCATGACTCAAAGGGTTCCCAATCCAAGAACCTGCAAAGAGTTGAGGCATCGGTAGATGCTCGCCCATGGAACAGGCAGTGGTCTGCATAGACTCCTCTTGGTTCTGCTCCCTGGCCAGAAGCACCCGATGCTGGTGGGCCCCATGCAGGACAGCATATCACACCAGTGATACCAGTGGCTGCTGAAATAGCCCCCCAGTCTTTGCTCAAATTTCATCTCAGGCAAGAAGACCTTCTGAATACGCAACGGCAACAAATGGCTTTCACTGGGAAAAAAATGTGGAATATTTTGGAGAGGGAGTGACTGTTTCCTTCTTTTTTCCTCCCACAGAGAAAATCTGATCTTCCTACCAGATTTTCACTTGTGAATGGGATTACAGGACAACACTCAGCGCCAGTGCTTGCCTACAAGTATTTCTGTGAAAAAGCTTAGGATTTTGTCACAGAGGCATAAATCACCCAGCTGTGAACGGGAGACACAGACCTACTGAATACCCAGCTGTTTTTCTCAGCAAACCTTTCATTCCCGATGATGCATTACATGACCTTTTCCCAAACCGAGCAGAAACTTAATTGCATGGAAACTTACTTGTAAACACACTTGCCTTGTTTTATTCCCTATTTCTTGCAATTCCCCATGCTCCGGCAGCTACTGTGTGCTGGAGTCCTGTGCTCCAGCAGGTCCCCCAGCAGTCTGATGCAAACCACGGCTGGCAGATGCCTTTGCTGCCACAGCCTCCCAGGAGCAGGGTGTCCCCCGCTGCTCCGGGTTCAAGGGACAGGGGTGACCTTGGCCGTAGTCACCCGGCCTCCAATACAGCCTCAGACATCTCCCGGAGGAGGAGATAGCCAACTGACCAGAGGCAAACGCCAGCATTTTTCAGAGACAGTTTGGGAAGGTGGCAATAGGAAGTCCGGGTCTGTAGGAGTTGACTCAAAGCTCCCTGCAACATTCATGCGGCGGGAACTTCTCCGGGTAAACCATTAATCACCATAAAGCGGAGCTGCGAAACGCCCCTCAGCATAAGGAAGGCTCACACACACCCGAACACACACGCGGGCTGTGTGTGTACATACACACGCATATGTACAGATATCCATATATGTACAAACATACACAGAAAGACACACAGATACACACGTATACTTGGGGTTTTTTCTGAGGGCAGGGGAAACGCCGGCAGTCCCCTCTGCTCGGGGCGAGGCGAGCGCTGACACCGCAGCCCCGCGGCGGCAGAGCGGGGGGATCCGCTCCGCATCCCCCGGACGCGAGAAGGGCAGCCGGATCCGCTCCGCATCCCCTGGCGGCGAAGAGGACACCCGCTCCGCTCCGCGCCCCGCGGGGATGGAACAGATGCGCGGAGCGCCCCGCGCCCGCAATCCAGACGGGGTATTTCCAGCCCTCAATCCCCCAAAAATGTCCCCCCTCCAAAGCCAGAGAGCTCCCCTCTCCCTCCAGCTCCGCTCCCCGACGATCCCCACGGCAGGAGGGAGAGCGCGGGTCTCCCGCGGCCCTGCCAAAGTTCCGGCGCGGCTCCGCGGGCGGCGGGGGAGCAGCCCCGGCTCCTTACCCGGCTGTGGGAGGGGGTCCCGCGGCGGCTTCCTGGGAGCTACAACTCCGCGGCGGCTCCCGGGCGAGCCGCGCGCCTGCGGAGCGGCGGCGAGCGGGCAGGAAAAGAGGAAATGAGCGGGAGGCGCATTGGAGGGAGGGAGGGAAGGAGGGAGGGGGAGGAAGGAGCCGTCGCCGAGGGACCGGGGAGAGTGAGGGACGGAGCGCAACTTCCCCGGCGGGGCAGCGGGCGCGCCGGGGGGCGGAGCGCTCCGCACCGCCCCGCACCGCCGAGCCCCGCGCCGGGGCCGCCCGCCGCCTCCGCTCCCGCCGCGCCCGGGCACTTGGTATCGCCCTGCCCGCCCCCCCGGGCCACCGCCGCGGGCAGGAAGTGCGGGGCGGCGGGGCAGTGCGGAGGGAGGCTGTGCGGGACCGGGGGGGCTGTGCGGGGCTGGAGGGGCAGTGAGGAGAGTGGCTATGCGGAGAGAGGCTGTGCGGGGCTGGAAGGGCAATGCGGAGAGTGTCTGTGGGGGGCCGGAGGGGCTGGAGGGGCAGTGCGGAGAGCGGCTGTGTGGGGCTGGAGGGGCTGCGTGGGGCAGTGCGGAGAGCGGCTGTGCGGGGCAGGAGAGGCAGCGCGGAGAGCTGGCTGTGCGGGGCTCCGCGCCCGCGGGGGGCTGCGCCCTCCCCGCCCGCCCTCGCTGCCGGCCCCGCTGGCACCGCAGGCGTGAGCAAAGGGGTGGAAAAAGTTCGGATTTTTGATGTTGGGGGTTTTCTTTCCTTCCCCCCAACCTTTTTTTTTATTATTATGTTGTTTTTTACCCCCAAACCCAAGAAGAAAACACCGGGGCAGGACTCCCTCCCGCGGCACCAGCTCGCCCCAGGCCCTGCGCGCATCCCCAGCGCGGCTGGAGGTGCCCAGTGCGCGGGGGCGGAGGGAGGACGGTCGGGGCGGCCGCTGGAAGCGAGCGCAGCCGCCTCCTGGCACATCCACCCCGCGCTTTCCCCTGAGCAGGGCAATGGGACCAGCCCCCTGCCACCCACAGAGCCCGTCCCGTGCCGGCAGAAGCCTCACAGGTGGATTTGGTGCCATCGGCTGAGTCCGTGGATGAGTGCCGTCCCACTCGCTGCAGACGGGCGCTCGCCGTTCGCTCGCTGTTCTGTGCAAGAGGCGAACTTGCAGAGCCGCTCCGCATACCCCATCACAAAATGGAGGGGATTTAGGGATTGATGCTAATCTGCTTCCTGAGGGAGGTAATTGGAAGCATTGCTCAGAAATACGGCCTGCAGCACAAAGAAGTGAATCTTCGTCTTAGGATATTCTTCCCTCCCTCCAGCTCCTGCCCAGCACATTTTCAAGTTAAAAATATATGGAGAATTCAAGGTAGTTGCCACTGTGCCTTATCGGTAGCTTTCACTCAGCCTCCCCTTACAGCAGACTCCGTGAGCACATTCAGTGCTGTCGTGAGATAAGAACTGAATACAGCCGAAATCAAGGCCACACCAGGAAAGATTTTAGTGACAAAACTTGGGAAGCAAGGGAGGGTGGGGAGAGGGGTGAACAAACAGAAAAATTCCACCACCACCAAAGCAGCAGTTTTTGAAAGCTTATCTCTGCACTAAGTCCAACAGATTTTCATAAGGACAGAAACCCAAACCAAAACAACAACAAAAAAAAAACCCTCACACACAAAAGAAAAACAAACAAAAAAACAAAATAAAACAGCAACAGAAAAACCCACCCAAACAAAACAAAACCCAAAACCTTGAATACCGGTACTCCAAAGTTTGAATACATTGAAACTGGATACATTGATGCAAATAGAAGTGTTACAGAGATTAAAATGTTTCTCAACAATAACCACTTTCTCCAAGGACTTTCAAAAATAGTTGAACCATTTTGTCACCTTAAAAAGAAAATAATAAAAACGCCAGCCCAAGGCAAAGAACAAGCTTGGAAACTAAAGAAACTGAACAGTTAAAACCAGAAGCAACTAGACCAGGAACATATAATGGGAAACCCTATGCAACCACCATTGCTGCCAACTTCACCTGCTTGAAGCTGGGTTCTCCTTGCAGGAGATGATTATCTGTGAGTAATTCCCTTGATTTCCAGGCAAACCCTTCCCTGCACAAGCATTGCCCACATAAGCCCGGCTGGATGCAAGGATGGGGCTGTGGCTCCTGCCGTGCCCCTCCTGCTGCTCTGCCAGGGAGGGTGGTGACATAGGTGATGACACCGCTCGGCCCTGGAATAGTCGGCAGCAGAGCAAGTACCTACTTGACACATCCTCCAAGATATACAGCCCTGGGGGCTGACGAATGGTGAGAAAACAGTTTATTGCACTCAACCACACTTTCATTTTTAACACAGTTGTCACTCGGTAGCCTCAACAGCAGCAGGTTTCCCTCTGCATCCAGTGCCCCACGTCCTGTGATGGGCAGGCTGTGAGATGAGACCTGCAGCCACTTCTGAGGCTGCAGTGGCTCCTCTCCAGGATGCCCTGATTTGATGGGGATTGGCAGCTGCAGGATTGAGGTGATCCTCTGGTGCACGTCTTTGTGTTGCTCTGCACCCTGTTCAGCACAGCATTCAAATATGTCTGTCAGGAACTGCCTATGTTGAGAGAGTCAGGGACATTTTATGTCAGTGGGTACTTCCTTGAGAAGTGCTCATGGCTGCTGCTTTCTTTGAGCCCTCTAGTATTCTGTGTATTGTCCCATAAGAAATTGAATAAATACTGAAAATAATTCCAGATTCAACAATTGCTGCAGAACACATAAGAAGAACCAAATGAGGTGTTCTATCACTTATACTCTACTTCTTTCTTCAAGAATTGCACCCTTCCAGCTGCAACAGCATTCAAGATGGTGCAATCCAGATAAACTGCCAACCAGAGAAATGTCACCAAGATTTCAGATTATTTAGAGTTCTAATGCTTGATAACAAGCAATTCTTGAGTTGCACTAATCCATTGAGAAATGAAGAAAGATGGCCTTAGAGAGTTGTCAGCTGCTCACAATCTGCAATGTAAAGAAGCTACAGATTCACTCCTGCAATGAGTTTGTGAGGGCTGCTGCTCCCTTTGTAGAAGGGTGACAGAGATGATGAGGGGTCTAGAAAATGTGTCTTGTGAGGGAGCTGATGTTGTTTAGCCTGGAGAATTGGAGGTTCATGGGGGACCTTATTGCTTTCTACAACTACCTGAAAGGAGATTGTAGCCAGGTGAGGGTTGATCTCTTCTCCCAGGTAACAAGTGTTAGGGCAAGAGGAAATAGCCTCATGTTGTGCTATGGAAGGTTTAGACTGGACACTTGGAAAAATTTCTTCACGGAAAGCATTGTCAAGCATTGGAACACGCTGCCCTGGGAAGTGGTGGAGACACTGTCCCTGGAGGAATTTAAAAGGCATGTAGATGTGGCATTTAGGGACATGGTTTAGTGATGGACTTGGCACTATCAGGTTAATTGTGAGACTCGATGATCTTAGAGGTCTTTTCTAACTTAAATGATTCTGTGATTCTATGAAGGCATTTACAAAACTGGTCCCACCGGGTGTATCTGGCTTTTTTGAAGTTCTTCTTTTGATGGCATGTATTTGTTAAGTGTATCTGTAATAATCCCCTGCTGACCTAGCATGGACCTTTGCAAACTTAAATCCATAGCTGCTCTGGGATCTCACCTTTTGTTTGATTTTTCTTTGCGCTTTTAATTCTGTTTCTACAGTCAGGAGTGAGGAACAAAGAAGGATTTGAATTAGATTCATCTGCATCATTCCAACTATGCTGAATATGAAGATAATGTGTGAAATTCCTTTGGCTGTCTGGGGTTTAATCATCAAGGGGTTAGACAGAAACTGAAGTATTTGAGGTGTGTGGCATGCTGCTAGTCTTTAAATTTCTTCCATAATAATGTGAGCTTCACAAGGCTATTGCTAATCTTGAATTATTATCTGCCTTCCTGTGGTTTGCCATGATAAATTTGAGGAAGAGATTAAAATGATATTTACCTTTTTTTGAGAAGTTTATCAACTTGACCTGGGCAGCACAGCACCCAAAAGCAAGGGAAGATACTTATGGCAAGGATTAAGGATTCAGCCCACTCTTTTCCTGTTTGTCTTCTGATATCTGTCATGATTGCTGGGATGGAAAGTGCTGGTCGTGTCCATTAAAGCAGCCAATTGCTCCATATATATTCAGACCAGCTGTTTGGCAGAAAGACTGTGTGGGTCAGACAGGCTCTGATCTGCCTCTCTCAGAAGAGCCAGAACTTGCCTTCACTACAAACAGTGACAGCAAAAGCATGTCTTCTGGCTTTGAGCTGGGGACATGGTCATCCTGGTCACACTGTTGTCCTGGAGGTGGATGGCACGCACTTCCCTGGGGGGAGCTGCTGGCCAGCAGTTTTGCCTGTAGAGAACTCCTGTCTGGATGGGCATTTTGCAAAACAACCTTACAGGAGCGGTTGGAGGAGCACCCCTGGCACTCCCTCCACCACTGAGATTCCTCACAATATACATTTGACAGAAGAAAGCAATGTTTCGAAAGACAATGTAACTATGTTTTTTTAATCCTCTTTTAATCTTGCTTTTGGAAATCCCTCAATGAGGAATCACTTTAGAGGAATTCAAATGAGAACAGTAATGGAGAAATGAGCCAGCGTTATTTACCTGTGATAAAATCAAACTGGTTGGCAGGTGCTTGGGGAAATATGAGGGAAAATTGTTTCCATTTTCTTTGATATGTTTTGAATTCCAGTAATAAACCTCTGGATGCTCATCTATAAGCCTCCTATTTTTTGCTACCAGATGCCAGGCCAACTTGAATTTTTGACTGCATCAGTTGAACCTCTCTTTGTGCTCCTATATATTTCCAAGTTAGACTTAACAGGCAAACATAACTTGGGAAATGCCAGCTGCATGCATGGCTCTTGCCTGCAGTATGGGCAAGCAGCATGGCCTGAACAGGCAGACCTAGTATTTAATGTACTATCAAAACAAATGTGTCAAGCGGTTTTGCCAGTCATCTGGATCACAGAAACTGGAATTGGAAAAGAGCAGGTAGGTTTTTACAATGAATTTTCCTGCCAAGGTAGGATTGTTCCCTGCAGTGTTTTCTAGTGTACTTCCCTGGCCTGTTTTAAATAACCTTGTAGGATGGGGAGAGGTGGGAGGGGGGAATCTGCTAGTTACCTCCGAAGTATCTTTGTCTGGTTTGAAAAATATAATGTGGAGCAAGGGCAAATGAGTGTTCAGAGAATTTAGCTACAACACAATATTTAATGTAATTTTTGCATGCTTTTCCATCTCCAACCTACTTGATTAGCCTGCCACTGTGCCAGCAACATCAGACAGATTTAAAAAAAAAAAAAAGTCACAAAAATTGTGTCAATAATCCATCTATACATGGTTGTTCTTCTTTCTGTTAGCAGAAGATTGTCTTGGGTGCTTTCTTCCCCTGCGAGGAAAAATAAATGGTAAGAGCTGTGGTGATTGGCAGCAAGCCTGAGAACAGCAGATGTGAGCCTGCACAGCTGGACAAATAAAAAAATGCTCTTTCTACCTACATTTGTATTAAGGTCGCCCCAGGGACACCCCAGTGCCTACGGGGGCCTTAGCATATGAACAGCCAAAGCCATCAGGTACATTTACATATATGAGAACACTTGGTGTCCTTTTCAAAGTCGAAGAAAGCAACAATTAAAGTAACATAAAGGAAAATTGGCTGCGTGGTTTTTCTCTCCCATTATAGAAAGACTGAGGGTGGAAATATTTTAAAAAATTAGGCTTGACAGAGGTGAAGAATTTATGAATTAAACTGGCACATTTTCATTTCCTTTACTGTTGACTACCAGTTCATTACATGGAAATCTAAAAAGGACCTGATTTTGCCTCCCAGGCTGCAGTTGCTGTGTCAGACACTGAAGTTAGGTGTTTTAGATAAGAATCTTGTATTGAAGTTTCTTACACCAAAAGGGAAAAAACCTTACTAAATAAGGGAAATTTAAAAGCCTCATTTCTCTCTATGGTGCTTTACTGCAGTTTTTCACTCTGGGATTTTCCACAGTGTTTGCTGGGATTTATCATCAAACAAAGTTTGGTGCCAGGGACATTTTAGATGTATTTATTAACAAAAAACCTGGAATTTACTACAATCCATAGCCTGCACATGCTTATTTGCAGTTGCATCTACCAACACC
Source organism: Anabacerthia variegaticeps (assembly GCA_035583185.1). Lineage (NCBI taxonomy): Eukaryota > Metazoa > Chordata > Aves > Passeriformes > Furnariidae > Anabacerthia > Anabacerthia variegaticeps. The sequence goes on along the minus strand of JAWWEW010000112.1, from coordinate 100,520,377 downwards.
GCTGTTCTCCCGCAGGGTCTCCACACCAGGATACCTGCCATCAGCGCAGAGCAGCAGGGCCAGAGTGTCTGCCCGTGATCCTGGGGCATTCCCACCTGGGCTTGGCATTCCCACCCAGGCTTGGCATTTCCACCAGGCTATTTCCTCATGCTGGCAGCAGCAGCAATTTCAAAACAGAAAATGACATGTCTAATTTGTCTGTGCAGAAAATAACAGGGAGCCCTTGAGATGGATGAGGTCCCACAGAGCAAAGTAGCCATTGAAAAACTGTCTTATTTGTGAGATCTAACAGAGAGAACTCTGGTTTTGTGGTCCAACATGGCAAATTTATGCTGAGAGAGCTGGAATAGAGTAAGAAGACTCAAGAGTTTCTGTACAGCAGAAAGTATCAATGCTGCTACTTGTTGCTACTCTGAACCACAACAGGAGAATGGAAAAGTCAGAAATTAAGTAAAAAAGACATACCGGCGTGTCTAAATGAAAATCAGTGTTTGAGCTTGGCATTACAAAAGCTTTAAAAGACAAAACAAAACAATGTACTTTTGCTCAATCAAGGTAATGAAAAATAATATATTAAACCTGGTATTTTCCTGCATTGACTTTTAGTTTTGCTGAGACTGTTTTGTGGGGTTTTTTTCATATGGCTGAACAAAAGAGGAAAACAGAAACTCGACAATGATTTCTGGGATGTTGGAGCCAACAAGGTGCTAATTTAGTGCTCTTAGAGCCTGCATGCTCTGGGATGCCTTCCAGAGCTCTGCACAAGCCAGGGGTTTCCACACACTGCATCAGGATTCTGTTTCCCCAGCACACTGGAGTTAAGGGTCTTTCCATCACGTTTGCCCTTCTCATTCAGGGCTCAAACCTTCCTGCTGGGACACCAAAGTCTACATGCTGCTTGCATCTTCATAAGTCCACCCTGAAATACTTAATATTGAAATTAATTTCCTTACTTAAAATGGGCTTATAGAAAGATGGGACAGACTTTTTAGCAGAGCCTGTTGCAATAGGACATAGGGTAATGGTTTTAAACTAAAAGAGGGCATATCCAGACTAGATAGAAGGAAGAAATGTTTTCCAGTGAGGATGGTGAGACACTGGAACAGGTCTCCCAGAGAAGTGGTGGATGCTCTGTGCCTGGAAACTTTCAAGGTCATGTTGAATGGGGCTCTGAGCAACCTGATCTAGTGGAAGATGTCCCTGCTCATTGCAGAGGTTTTGGCTACATGACTTCTAAATGTCCTTCAAATCCAACTCATTCTGTGATTCTGTGAAAACAGAGGCCCTCATAAAGCAGCATTTCCCATGGGATCAAGGTCTCCCCCTCAGTACCTGAAGGCACAGTCATGTGGATCATTCAGTGCAATTTGAAGGAAGTCAGTTTAATTTTGGCACTGGTGGTGGAGCACTCTTGTATTGCTCCTGTTGGTAATTAAGAGAAAGCAAATCACAGGGGAGGACACTAAAAGTATTAATTAACAACACTTTCAATGAGAAAAAAGTTAGTAATTTTGAAAAGGTTGGTTTATGCCTGAAGAAAATACTTTAATAGGGTAATCACATTTTTGAGCATTTGACAGATGCACACTAATAAGTAAATGGGAGTATTGATTACACATTTAGATAATCACCAGATCCTCCATGCTGTTGCAGGAATGTCCAAATTCTCCTGCCTCAAGCTTTGATTTCAAGTACTGAAAAATACACTAAATACCAAGCATTCAGACAACCATGTTTCACTCACTGGCCTGAAAAATCCATGTGTGTTTCCCATCAGCTGAAATGGCAGCACTTCTGTGGGCAGGCCACTTTCTAGCCTTGCCAAACATCCTGCACTACCTTTGCCACAGCACTACCAAAACATGCATTTTTTAAAAATCAACAGAGAGAGGGGAAGCAACTCTGTAACTAAAAAGACTCACAATTTTCATGGATGTTTGATCATCTTTTATCACAACACCAACCACGAGGCAATTTGCTTTGAGCAGAGGATATTTTTCCCCCCAAACAGACAGTAATCCAATAAAAGAGCCCACTAGCAGGATCCTGGACAACATGTGATGCTGTCTTCTCACCAGCATCCCACTGGTGTTCTGGCAAGGTCCCCAGTGCTGGTGGCACCTGCTGGTGCAGCCACACTCAGCTGATCTGCCTGACAGCATGCCAAGGCACAGCTTAGTGAAGCCACAGCAACTCCTCTGAGTTCAGATTGCCATGCAAATGCTACCAGATTTTTCAATATTGTCATGATAGCAGATGTTCTGTTTTACATAAAATACTATCAAGGTAGGTAAGGGAAATTCAGTTATTTACTCCAAGCTGAGGGTATCTGAGCAACATCTATTCTGACAGATTATAGAGACATCCCTTCACACTGACAAAGACTGAGAAATAATAACAGATACCCGATGAGTTCCTAAACCAGATGGATTCCTAAAAAACACTGTACTGGGTCACCTTTTATGTTAGGGTTTCAGCTCTTTTTAATTAAGGTACCATTTGGCTTCAACCATGCAAAGAGCATGTTTCTGCCCTTGCACACACAAATTCCCCAGACTGACACAACTGCTGCTTTGCTTTGGGCTCCTCTCAGGAGCAACCAGCCTTTAATGACATACAGAATTTAATTTTTGATAACAAATAGGTAGGAAACAAGTTATGGTAGCAGGGGTAGAAAGCAAAAGTAGGGACTGTGGAGCCTTTGGGTTCTTCCAGTGTCTTTATCTCCTGGCTGCTCCTCTTTATGTTTTTCTTTCACATTAACAATGCATTTTTCCATTGGAAAAAAGACTGTTTCTTTTGAGTCATCTCTGCAGGGAATCTCCTGTAGTGGGATTCTCTCTGCCATGCAGCAGTGGCCATGGCATCCACTCTTTCCGCAAGGCAGGTCCTATCTCCTAGTGGTGGTATTGAAACAAAAACACAGACATCCTATTAATAACCAAACCGTAGACAATTCCAGATGTGGAATTTGGTTTCTAAAATTACAGACTCAACCAAGCCAGGCCTGAAACAGTAAAATTCAACTGTGTTTTCTCTGACTCATAACTGGATTTTCAGAGAGGTTTTTAGCAATTTTTTTCAGCAATTCCTCTGTTGTTGCCTGACTCATACTGAAACACCAAAATCATTATTAAAGTGAAATCATAGCAAAGGGGGTGTGAATACTTGTTATTTATCAGTTCAAAATGCTTAAAAAAACACATTTTGCTATGAAGTATGTTTTGTCCAATAATTAAATACAGTATTGTTTACAAAAGCAAACAAAAAATCTGTCATATAGGGCACAGAGGAAGTTAAGTGCTGCAGAAACAGCAAATTTTAAATGTACATTTAATTTATTCTTCCATAAACCTTCATTTTTCCTTCTGACAGATGTAATATTTGTGGTCAGCATCCCATTCAGACTTTCAGTCTGAAGCCCCCGTCCACGCCAACAGGAAGGAGGATGCTCATTGTGAAGTATGAGTTATTCAGATGTCCCAAGATGGGCAGTGGTATAAAGTACATGGATGTGATCTTTGATTCCTGATTATAGGAGCAGAAATGTATGCAGGGGTGGGGCAGAGGGGACCCCACAGCCCCCCCAACAGTACAACATGATGGGAGAGAGGAGTCAGGCTGGTTAGAAGGTCACTGAAGCCTCCACTCCTGGGGAACGACTCCAAACCTGTTGTGGTTTGCTGCTGATAAAGGATAATCAGCTGCAGCAGGGTCATGCAAGCATCAGCCCACCACGCCCCCTGTGGCTTTCCAGCACAGGAGTAATAACCCTTTGCCTTATGAAATGCTGTGCTTGGGAAGGTCCTGGCCCCCAGCTGCAGTGGGAGCCCAGCTAATCTACCCTGGGTTTTGCAGTGTCATAAAGCTCAGAGGCCTGTGAAGGTGGACCTCAAAGATGGGTTTTGGGGAAAAAAAATGCTGCAACAACAATTTCTTTGCTTTTTAAATTAAAATTCAAACTGTTGCTGCAGAAGAAGGGACTGAAAAAAATCCCCCAAGTCTGGGGCTCATATTTACCTTCTCACCAGCTCTGCAGATACTTAATTTGAATGTTGCTTCATCTCCTGTCTCCCTCATGTATCATTACTAATTAAAGTACACACTCTGCACTTACCCAAAGGAGGATGTGGGAGGCAGAAGAGGCTAAATCTCATTTTCTGCTGCTGTATTGCCTCTGCAGAGCCAAATGCAGGGGAACCAGGGTCCTGCTCAGAGCCTGCAGCTCAGAGCCTGCAGCTGCAGCACAGACCTTTTCCTCCACCACTGCTTTGTGGTGAAGGAAAATACTTAGGCTGTGAGTGGCAGTCTCCATGGGGAAGGGCTCAGTGAAAGAAGGGGCTGTGACTTCCTGGGCAGATGAGGGGAGCATGGTGAGGGCAGAAGTGACACCCCAGTGTGAGTGCTTCTCCCCGCACACCTGCTCTGGAGACTACTCAGGCCCCAGCTGAGGAAGCCAGAGGAGCTGTGCCAGCAGCAGCCTCCCAAGTCTGTGATTTGGTGCCTCCATGCCCTCCAAATATGCCTGCTAACTTCCAGCTCAAGTGAAATTCAAACCAAGCCTTATGGCTTTATTTGGACATATCTTCCCCAGGCTGCATCCCAGAGAGACACCCCTCTCACATGTCCCACAGAGCCTGGCCATCCCCAAGCACACATCCACTCACTCTCAGCAGCAAAATGAGGTTGCTGACTTCTCCCCAGCTTCTGGTTCCAGACTGTCCATCTCCTTCAGTCTCCCCGCTGCACTCCTGCTGCACTTCACCCCCATCCCAGCCAAAATGTGGAGGTGTTTTGGCAGTGCTCAGCTCTGCAGCCACGCTGGTCCATGTGCTCACAGCAGCCCCACCTGCCCCACAATGCTGCAGGTGGCATCAGTCTGTAACAAGTAAAGGGAGACTTTAAAGACTAAGAATGCCAGGGAGGGAATATAAACATTATTAGTCTCAGAGGTTATCTATGCTTTAAAAGATTCAAGAAGATGGTGTCAGAGGAGGACATGCTGAACTCAGCGTGTTTAACATTTGGACAAAGTCTTTCCCTTGTCCCCATCTGAAGTTCTAGTGCATGCTCTGCTCTACATGAGCGAAATGCATCCATGTCCATAAAAGCTGTGGAAAAGCACTGCTGAGAACTTCCACAGCTCTGAATAATTAATTCACAGAACTATAAAAAGCTACAAGGGAATGAAATTTAGAAAAATCTAGTTTTAGGATAATTATAGTTCAAATCAGGAGAGCACTTGGACCCAAGACAGATGAGTTAGTAGGACAATTGAGCATAGTGGATCAAATTGAGACTCGACAGAACTGCATAGTCTTCTAAAGAGCTCCTCCTGGGGTGGATTCAGCCTAGGGAGAGAAAGCAGCCCCTGCAGATAATTTGATGAAGTGAGTAGAAATCTAAAATAGTACCTCTTAGTAGAGAAAACATAAAAGAAAGGAGTAAAATTGTTTCAGTAGCATTCATGCCCCAGGTTTAAATAGGGAGTGATATTTTCTGAAATGTTTTGTTATAATGCTAGTATAACCTGCTTCCTTCCCACCCTGTCTCCATTGCTATGTCTGTGTTACCACTGGTTCTATAAAATCCCAGTTTGTTTGCAGACCTTATCACATTCAGGCTTTTTTCAAAGCTCTAGATGTTGGAATTCATGTGTTGTTTGCAGACACAGACCTTCAGTTACCTAATCAGTTATGTTTCTAGTCCATATTTTTTATGGCAACCTTGAAAACATTAACCCTGCACCCTGAGTCAACCAGCAAGCAAACACAGAAGTTTTCTTCCATTTTCCCAAGTTTTAAGCGAGTCATTACTGTGTCCAGTAAGATGTTGAATCCTTGGAACTACTCATTTAACTCACCACTCTCAGGTAGGAAGATGTGGGATTTTTATGGTTTACATACGTGTAGTCAGCCTGTATACTGGACATGTTTTAACCAAGTACTAGAGGAGCCAATGCTGTGTGACTGGTTTATGGCAGACATCAGGCAATCCCAGTGCCCTTGGCATCTCAACAGGCTCCCAGACAAACTCTGTCTTTGCTTGTGGCTTTCTGGTAAAAGAGCACACCCATGGAGAGACAGGAGTTTATTGCCTTTTTTTAGTAACAGCAGCAGATCACCTGAGAATTTAGTTTTATGCAAGCCAGAAGTGGCAGGCTACTCACAGACCAACAGGGAGATTATCACTACTTCAGAGGAGCTGTTTTAATGTCCAGTGTCCAGTTTTGGTGTGACTCTCAGTGGCACAGGACCAGCACTCCCAGCCATTCCTTCTGACTAAAAACATGTGAAATGGTGAAGGGATCTGTCCTATGTCAGTTCATGTTTCCACAAGCTACATTTTGTAGCAGTATTCATTACAAGCATGAAGTTACTGGGTAGAGCCATAGCATACTATCAATAAAGTGCTCTTTTTAAAGTGGTGAGCTATGATTTTCTAAAAACTTCATTTATTAAGAGCAATGGCATCCTCAAAGCAAAAGACTCTCCTATATGCCATTGCTATTCCTTGAACCTAAAATGCACATAAAAGGAGTTATGTATTATAAGCAGATATCCTGTCCTTCATTTACAAGTTCAGGAGCTGTTTGACATTGAAAGAAGCAATTGGAGAGAGGAAGTGATCATTACTGTATCAGTTGAAAATGCATCCAGCTCTGCTGTGGGGTTCTTGCTGCAAGAAGAACAAAAGGCCATTTCTCCAAGACTCAGCTCTTTAGAGCTCTTAAGTGTGTGGCAGGTAAAGCATCACATATTTCCCTTGTGTCCAAAACCATTAGGGTCAATTGAAGAAAAGAGCATCTGATGAGGGTACAGGTGATGGAGAAATGGAAAGTATGCCTATTAGCTTACAGACAAGACAAAGCAAGTGGGAGCTGCAGGCAGGACAAGGGCAGGATAACAATTCAAAGCAATGATGACAAGCTGGAGAAAAGGCCTGGGAAAAGGATGTGGTTCAGTAGAGACACGTGTGAGGTAGGCAGGAACAATCAGCTGTGCAAACACAGCCTGGGCTCAGCTGCAGCAGCTCTGCCAAAAAAAGAGCTGAGAGGGTGGCTGTGGATTGCAGAGTGAACATGAATCAACAATGTCATGTTGTTATGGAGAAGATAGATGTTCTTAGTGTGGATATAGGAGGAGAAGAGCCCATACAATGGGAAATTACCCTTCCACACCAGCCAGAGTGATGTGCTGTGGCAAAAAGAGTGGAGCTTGCAGAGAGCCTGGCTGCCAAGTAGGAGTGGAAGATACCCTGAGAACAGAGGCTAACTGACTTAGGGTTTCATATAACTATGTAAAGGCTGAAGGGAAACATAACCCTCCATCTATGTAAAATGTTGTCATAAATGGATGGGGGTGTCTATAGTATAGGGAGCAATCTTCAATTAAAGCAAGTGAAAATCAGAGCATGCATGGGAAGAAAAAATCCTGCAGATAAGAGCAGCAATTGGGGGGATTGAAATTTCAGTCATGCTACAAATAGGTCAGGCAGGTGGTGGTTAGAGATGATAAAGTGGTACAACCTGCCTTAAGGCTGGAGAAAAAATTAAATGAGCCCTTGTGAACCTTTCTAGCCTTGGTTTTCTGTGATTTATCAGAGGATTCACAGCTGCAGTTTTCCACATTTTCAGGGTTTGAAAATGCAGCTGTACTGGAAAACACCATAGGGGAGATGCTGGGAGAAAGTGGAAACCCTCTTATCTAAACCCAGTGACACCTCACCACTTTTGGAGCAAAGCCCCTGTGAAGTCTCCAGCAAGCTGTGTTCTGGTCTCCTTTGGAGCTGAGAAAGTAATGCTCACAGCTTTCCTCTTTGTTTTCATGGAGCTAAAATATCAACAACAAATTACAGATAGGTGAAAATAAGAGCAGTGTTTCAGTTCAACTTCCAGGTTGTTTAATCCTTTTATCTCCCGTCATCCCTTGTCAATCCAATGCCAAGCTGTTGACTTTTCTGAATTCCTTCTGCTTTTGTAGCAGAAATGATTCACAAATTGAAATTCATGTGGCCTTTCAGACCCCCAGAAGCTACTATGAATATATTGGCTCAGTTCTAGTGTCTTCATTTGCTCTTTTTGAGGAAAGCAGTAATGCTGCCCACTGCCTAATAGCAGAATTTCCTATACTTCTTCATACCTAGAAAACACTTTTCCCCTATATTTAAGTTGTCAATGATTATTGTGTGTCTCCAGGCTGCTCCAGTCATACCCAATACCACCAAGCAGCTGACCCAGGACCTGCTGCTGGGTCTGTTCCACATGACATCTCACCTCTCATCTCTCCTTGACTCACTTCTCATGCTGGGTTCTGTCTGAAGGCTGGTTGATAAGGGCAAACATCTCATTTGCTTGCTTTGTTTCATTATAACAGAAGAAGTACATACACCAATATGGTCTTTAAAATAAAATTTAAAAAAAAAAAAGAAAAAGAAAAATGAACACCCTTTCTTTCATTGCTGTGCCACAGCAGTATGAGAGAGAACAATTTATGCTAACTCCTCTGTCTTTCTCGTACCATTGTTGGGGTTTCAGGGCCTTAGTAAATCCACCAAATCTCAGCCAGAGAAGACATACCACAGAGGTAATGGCTGAAACTCGCACAATCTCAAAATGCTCCTTACAAATACAAAGCATTCTCCCTATGTGGAGGGGGAAAAAAATCACCCAGTGAAAATCATCAAAACTAGCATATTACTCAGATCAAAATGAGTACCTTAAAGACCTGCAGGTAGCAGATCTTCCCAAGTCTCACATACATTTTTACACAGACTTTGCTCGCAAGTGCACCAAACAGTACTTGCCTTCACTGTACCTGCTGGATGTCTAGCTGTCATTACAGGTCACCAGGAAGGGCAGAAGCCGTTTTGACTTTCAGAGCCAGGGTGACTTGGCAAAGCAGGGCTATTAGGAGACGACTGTCTTGTAACCAAGCCAATTTTAGCACAGCACTGGAAAACCTATGCTGATGCAACCGTGACAGTCTACATAAGGAAACCATCCTGTCTTCTTGCAACACTTCTCTGCTTATTAGCTAGACAATAAATTTTCAGGAGTGTCCTATTTCAGATATCCAAAGCCAAAACAATGTTTAAAACCAGCACAGAAATTTCTTGGTTTAAACATTAAAAACCTGAACATACCTTTACATCCACCATTATAAAGGGATATGCAAGGTTGACAGGGCTTCCATCACTTCCATGGTGTGGCTCTTCTGATAAGAGAGGTACTTAGTCATGGGTGGTGCTAAAAGAGCCTTTCCGGGTGCTTGCATAGGGAAAGGATAGACGAGACAATCGATCAGCTTGAATTTAAAAAGACAGATTTATGAAGAATAATTGCCTTCTAATTTGGCAGAGAATGTGTACTGCCTTCAAGGGACTCACAGCTGTGTTCTGTTCTCATGGAGTTAACTGAGCTTGGAAAAAAAACATTTGATCTATTCTTCCTTCCTTAATTCAACATAGCTGAGAATCTCCCAGGATATTTCTATTTGAATTGCAGCAGGCTTTCCATTTCAATGTGCTGGCAGTGAATATCTGTCACACTGATGGCATTTTCTACATGGAAAGTATCACCAACACTTACAGGAGACATTAGCACATACATCACCTAAATGGCTGACTGTGTATTGTAGGAAAAGCAAGATGGGCTACCTTTCTCTTTGCCTGTGAATGCAGGTTGCCTCGAGCAACATGAGTTTTGCAGCCAGATTCCCAGATTCTGTACCATTTCTGAGCTAGACTGACAGCTCTGGCATTTAACTTCATTTAAAACTAAGCCACAATTAAGTACAAAACAAATAGTTCAGGCAGCAGCACCATTCATGTTCATAACAAGCTTCCAAACTTCATCCATCATTTCCTGGAACTCTGTGCAAAGATGTTGGGCTCTTACCTTTTTAAAAAGACAGAATTTTAATTTTTAAAGTTCATATTTGCTCAGTTCTTGAACACAACTGGAAAATACCTGTATAATCTTCCCTTAGGGAAGAGGAGGAAGCAAAATTCTCTGCAGGAGCTCCTGAAAAGTGACCACAGAATTAAATGAGTAATACAAAAACCATGAGCCTAAAAGAAGAGAGAAAAGTAAATTTCAGCTCCAAACTGAGGCTTTTGTTTTCTTTTTCTTTTTTTCTCTTTTTTTTTTTTTTCCTTCTGGAGACGCAACGCTGCTTCAATAGACCCATGTTGATAGTATCAGCACTGAAACCAACATTTATAGAAATATGATGCAGTCACCTGCAGAACCAGTTTGCAAATCCTCTCAAGTGTTGCCTGGCTGCCCTGACTCAGACTCTGAAACTCATAATTTATGTTCTTTCACTTATATGAAGAACCTGAGCTGAGCTATAGAATCATATTTCCAAGGTAAATCATTAATACTCACAGAAAAGTCTGTCCCGTGGAAACTGTATCTTCAGGAAAGAGTTACTTAGGCATGAACCCTAAGTTCTCTGGGTATGTTAAGCACATTATTTCTTCACTGAAAGTGTGTCTCACGGCTAATTTCTCTTATGCAGAGCTTTGCAAGGCAAGAAAGAGCCTGTTGTGCCACACACAATATCTGTTCAACTCTGTTGGATATAGAGGGACCAAGACCTTGCCCAAGTCCATGTTAGGAGATGGGCACATGCCAACTTCTCCCTTCACTCTCCAGGAAGGAAACCCTGAGCTTGGTCCCAGCCTGGGGACTGAGGCTGCAGGGGACGGGGCCAAAGACCTGTGCCCCATTTTAGTTTCAGTCCAAGTGCAGGTGAAGCAGCACTCAATGTGAAATTTACATGAATATATTGTTAACAGTAAATTGTTAAATTATATGCTTCTGCTAAATCCAGTATCTGAGAGTTTTGAAATCTACCCAGTTTTAAAACTTTTCAGTCTTGTTTGAAATATCCCTGCTTGTCCCTGAGAGGCCACCCAAAGGTCTGCTTCATGACCTGCATATTGAATTTCTCTTGGCATTTACAGGATATGCATATGCTAAGGGATGAAGATCTCCAAAAAAGCTTCAGGAAAAAATTCCAAATGAGTAAATTAAACTAATTGAGTTTGCTCTTGCAAATCCTTTTTTTTGTTGTTGTTGTTGTTGTTTTCTAACAGCTCTACAAACAAGCATTCAGTGACCATGGGATGATTCATAGTGCATCCCATCAAGGTGGTCAAACTCGGGATGTAACTTAGGGCACAGGGGAAGGTCCCTTCCCTGTATTAACATCATGACTGCATTCAGGAGAGCTCTGGGAGCCAGCAGACCCTTAGACTGCTGCTCAGGGGGCCTGTTGAGACTGCTGAGTGGTCTCCTGGGCCCCAAGCCCCAACAAGGGTGCACCTGATCTCCCTGCAGGACAAACAATCTTTCACAAAAGTCACCTCATTTGGATTCAAGAGCACTAATCCTATATTGGAAATATATTGCTCTTGCAAACATTACCTCCAACAAATATTTGGTGGAGATTCAAGGCTGCTTGTTCAAACCAAGCCTGCATCAGTCATTCACAACTGAAGTACTGCTGCTCACATCTCTCTGGCACTGAATGGAAGCACAAGGCACCACACACAACCCTCCCAGCCTCCTTCCTTTGTGACTTGGCTACATCCTTCACTTTTTCAACAGCCTTTCCCTTCTTCTGCTCCCAGCCAAGGTATCACCCTCAGTTTGTGCTCCAGGTGCAGGACTGTCACTTTCCTGTGATCAGTGCCCCTTGGCTACTTGCTAATTTTGTTACCTGCTTGGTCCTTTCATTGCATCTCCACATCAGCCCTGCTCAAACACTGTCAACCCTTCACAGTCCTTTCCTTGAGGAAATTAGCAGACCCTTCGCCCAGATGGCAATAAGTGCCAGGGTTCACCATACAAAGGTAAATGGATCACTTCAGGTTTGGCATAGAAGCACACAGGGCTCTATTTTCTGCTGTAGGTGTTAATACAAAAGACATTAAGTTCAGTGTCTCTGTCATGTACTTCTCTCCCTTGAAGTGCCATGCATCCTGCTCTGCCAATCTGTCCCAGTTTTCTTGATGAAGCTTGGCAAAGCAATTCAATCCTTGACTGATATTATATATGATATTAGAGTGTTCTGAAACTTGTACGCCAGTATTTTGATAGCATTGTTCAACTATTATCAGTAGAGACTAGTCTGCTTAATGTTGCAGCAGTGTTCCTCAGAGGTGGCTTGCTCCACACAGTGAGTGAGGAGGCTTTCCACTGAAATGTCTCAGTACTTTTCTGCTTCCCTCTGATGCAGTGGCCCATTGTCTCTTGTGTGTATGGGGCACATCACTTGCCTCTGTGCTCTACCCCAAACCAGTGCTTATCCCAGATGGGCTGCTTCAGTCTCAATCTATTAATCCCTTCAAACTCAGCTCATGGAGCAGAGAGCAAACCCTTGCCTTCTGTGTAGGAGCACCTTCATATTTTACTTGACATTATTTCTGGTCCATTTGTTAGGGAAGATGCTAAAGAAAATCACCTGTCCTCAATTTGATCTTAGAAGATCATATATTCCATTGATTACAGACCCACCTGCCTTCCCACCATCTTCTCTTGCTTCATATCCCAGCTCTTTACTGTGCTTTTTACCCTGCTCCTATTCCTACCATCCAGATTACCCTGTCTATCTTTGCATCTGTTCCCCACTCCCTAGTCTGCCTCATCTTCACCTGCTTTTCACAGCTTTGCCTTAAGCATCCATATGCTTGAACTGCAAGTGTACCATTTCTTCTTCTTTGGCTCCAATGCCCAATTACAAAGGAAGAGCTTCTGAGAATATGCTGGGCTGGAGCCTTAGGTCTGGAGATGAAATCATCCAAGAATTTACCCTCAGCACCATATATCTAAAGTGTATGTGAAATAGTGGTATTTTTTTTCAGAAGTTTGTGTCTTGGCCAGATTTAGGTGAGAGGGAAAACTGACCCAGTTGCAAATCAAACCCTCCTACTGAGCTTCATTTCCTGCTCCAAACTGAGGCACTGCAGTTCAGGTTAAAGAGCTCCAAGAATTTTGACATAAGGAAATTAAACTGCTTTATGTCAGACTTTTTCCAAATTTGCTAGATCAGATTTGCTGAAGCTTGCAAAACCACCAAGCCCTGGGATAGGCAGTATAATATGTAATCCGCTTGGATTCAATCTTTTTTGACAAGGCAGAATCAACTGAGAACAAGACTTGAGAATGGAAATTTTTTAGTAATTCTAAGTTTACACAACTGTGCAACTTTAAATGTTCTTCTCCTCCAAGAGTCTGAAGGTACAGAGAAAAGGTAATGAAATACAAGTCACCAGTAATAATCTTTGCATTTAATAATATAAAAAATTAGAGACTAAACAAAGTTTGTGTCATAAAGTGCCAGAAAAAAAAGTCAAGTTTTGTTGGCAGAAGTCATCTTAAGTCCCTCCTAAATACCCAGTTTAAGCTTCTGAAAGAAAAAAATGAAAGATTGAGTTAGGAGCTGATGGAAGTCCTTTCATGATAATGAATTATAGCTCCAGAATCCCATGCTCAGTTGCCCAAAAAGTGGTTCTCTGTGTTACCCTTACCACACTGCAAAACATGGAATTTGGGCCTGCAATGTCTGTAGTTTACACTCAGTCAGAAGGGGGTTCTCACCTCAAATCACAGCTGACATTTGTTCTCATTTGTTCATGGCAATTATATGTTTACCCAGCACTCAACCCAGCAAACACCCAAAATTTGCACTCTGAGTGTTACAGCAATATGAATCAACAACATTACTGCTCTATTACCCTCACAGCTTTTCCCCAGCTCTTTCTTTCCATCTCCACAGCTCACAGAAGCAGGTGCCATTAGTCTCGCCTCAGTAGCAGCCATAGCTGCAAGCTCTGGCTCTGCTCCCATGCCTCAGGCTGCTCTTCCCACACCAGTCCTCTTCCACATGTTTGGACAGAGATACTGGTCTCTGAACGAGAGTGAGAGCTCTGTCTTCCACTTACTGAGTACCTGCACCTCCTTTTCAGAGAAGCCTAGGAGCCACAGAGTAGTTTTTCTGGATTTGGGAATGAACTCTACCCACCCATCTGGGGTAAATGAGAAAAAACCAATGCCTCTGGGTTAGGAATCTGCTAGACCTTGTTTCAGCTCTTCATGCAAACCTTTCTACTTGTAGATCACAAGTTGCATCCTCAAATGCATGTGGCCCAGGTTGGCTCTGAACCTCTCCCCACAATACAGCCCCTGGGCAAGGCGGCTTCATCCCACCACCATCATCCTCAGCTACATGCACTTTCTCCAGATGCTGTCACAGCCTTAGAAGAGGACTCCAGCACTTTGCCACTCTACCTTCATGACTTCATCTTTACCAACCTCACTGTGCTGAGTCAGGTCTTTGAGAGGTGTCTTTGAGAATAAGCCCCTGCAAACACCCGCCTTTGAATAGCCAAGTAGGTTTAGCTACAGATCTCCTCTTGCAGACCCTCACAGAGTTATAAAACCTGAACAGCACGACTGTAATAACTATATGACAGATTAGACAGACCTCCCATTGCACAAAATTTTAACACAGTGAGCCAAAGAACATCTTCAGTCATTTACCACAAAGAATGACATAAACTTCAAAAAGAAAATACAGCTGCTAGTCTCCGTAACTCAGAAGATATACTCTTTCAAGACTCCACAAATATATCTTCTCACATTATGTAAAATTAATTTCCGTATCAGACAAAACCAAAGAATTATTAGGATGAAAGGTCACTTAAAATGATCTGTGTTACTGATTTTATCAGTCACTACTTACAGCTTTAAAAAAAGTCAATGCCATCTAATAGTGTCCATATTTCATCAGTTGAGAAATCTAATACTGTCATAAAGGAAGCAATATCAGGCTGCATGGTCAGTCTTACTTGGAAGAGAAAATACAATTCTGAGAAATTTAATCTTGAACAATAAGAGAAAGAAAATTGTGGAACCTGGGTAATATGTTGCATATATACACAGAAGAAGAGACAAAATTATTGTGATGAATAGGGAGAATATCTTACAAATAATGCAGATACCAGCATAAGATATTCTTTATTTCTGGAGTTGCTAATGAAAGAGTCCAAGATTGCTGCAATGTCACTCCAATACTATGAGTGCATTGTCAATTCGGACAATAATTCCAGTTACAGAGTGGAGTATGCAGAAGGTATCAGTTTCTGAAATTTAGGAATGCAATGGTAAATGTCTCATAATCACATTAGCATCTCACCCAAATTTTATGTAATGCATCTCCACCTGTATAGTGCTGTTGAACCTACTGTAGCATCCAGATGCCCTGATTTGGGGTCCCTCTGTGTGGAAAGCTGCAGTTTCAGCTGAAAAAGGCTGTGGCTGCTCCCACCATGGGGTCAGGGCAGGGAGAGGCGCGTAGTACTCAGGGAACAAGGGAGTCCTGAAAAAGGAGCGTGTCTTTTCTTCATTCAAACATACTCATAAATGCAGGTATGAGGAAGCTTAACTAGATTTATGTAGTAGCAGTAAAAATCTGTCTCTGAGGGATAATCTTACCTCTCAATATTCAGCAGTTGTGTCAGAGCTTGCTTACTCCCTCACCTAGTCCAAGGCAAGACCATGCACATTTCCATGAACTGTACTGAGTGGTAATAAAAGCATAGTAAAAGAGGTGCTATAGCCTTCTGTCAAAATGAATTCATCTGTGGCACATCAGGACATCACATGTGGAAAGACAGAGCATGTTTTTGCACTAAGACAGGTGAGCTCAGTACCGGGCACCAAGTTGCCTTCATTACTGTCTCCTTAGCTGCTGTGGCAGATTGTCCTCTTTGGTCCGGACAGGGACACCTGAGGCCTTTACCAACCCTTGCAAAGCACTTCACCTTGTCATCACTCAGGGCCAAGTGCTACCTGGACAGCCCGGCCCTCTGTGCTGCCAGATATTCTCTCCCTGCCACCGACAGCCAGGGCAGGGGGAGCTGGGCATGGGAGGTGTTTCCAGCAGTCCCCCCTCTGCAGCTGGGATTTCACCCGCCCCCACCTGCATTTACACACCTTCGTGCATCTGCAGTTATCCCCTCCTAGTGCCTGGTGGGGGTTGCCCCCCAGGAAAGGGCATGGTCCTTTCTGAACTGCGCCAAGTCACCCAGGCTGGCAGAACCCAGGCAGGAGTCTAGTCCTTTTCTCTTATATTACCCTGTGCCATTACCTGTTCCTGCTCTACATTGAGACAATTTTTCTCCCCCTTCTCATTTCATATTTTAAAGGAGCAGCTTTTTCAGTGTTCTGCCTGCCTGAGCTATCCCAGGAGCACTCCATTAGCTCAGGGGGCAACCCTACCAAGGTGAGCCTTGTTCCGAAGCTCATAACCCCATTGCAGGTATTTTCTTAGGCAAGTTTAGTACATGGCATTTCAGCATTTAACAGCCTCCCTTCCCATTACGGTTCTAGTCATATTTTCTTTGCTGTAAAGGTGGGGATTTTTTGAATTTTTACATTTTTAATCTGCTTTTTAAGAGAAGCTTCATCTCCTTGATCTGATCCACACACAAAAATACCACAGTCAAAAGAAATCTGCCTGATTGTACTAGATTACTGATTTAGAGAGCACCTACTCCTCAGTTCTGCCTCAAATCAGCAACTGAGATACTATCTCTCTAATCAGGTGGACTGTTACAACTTGCTTTAAAAGCTACATGTGATAAAACCACATCAGCTGACTCTCTGAAACTTCTAAGTGTCATTATCTATATGTGCATCTTATGATCAAATCTAGTATGTCTTATCCAAAGATAACTGCCTTGTTGTGCCGCAGTGCTTTGTTATCCTAACAAATGTAGTTAGGAATGTTATTCACAATTGTTATTTTAATAGGAACCCGCTCCTGAATTACCGGTGTGATCAGGACTCCTGTTCAGTGGGTAAATTTTGTGGTCTTGCAGAATTAGGCCTTACATTATCACAATTATGTGCAGAAATTACATGACCTTGTTTTGTATTTCCCTGACATGAAATTGTGTGTTTAGATTAGTTCCAGATTTTTATCTGATAGCACAGTGATAATTTCTCCCTGAACACCAAGTATAATGTACTTAGCAATTACAGCCTCAGAAAAGAAGCAATTTATTTTGCTTACAATAGTTTATGAATTAAGTTCACAAAGGTTGAGACAGAGGTGTCAGCTATTCTCCATACAATCTGATATTTGCATGTTAATTGAATCCTCCTCTGAGGAGGCCACCCTGTTTAGCTCATCAGAGAAAAAGCAAGAAAGCTAATTCATACCTCAGAGTGGGTAGATGAAGGGCAGCCATTACTGAACAATTACCACATTTCTTTTATATTAGATGTAAAGCACAGACATACGCATAAACCAGGATCAATCCATGTTTTCTGTCAATGGGCCTCTTTTGCAGTCAATGGGGCTATGTGGGTTTGTGCTGACTGGGACCCAGGTCAGTGCCAAGAGTCCAGGAGCAGCCTACAGAAATTAAGGAAGATCTGAACGCCAGATCTCACTCAGAGGAAGCTGTGGCGTTTGATAACCATTCATGTGTCACTACCGAGGTCCCTGAAATTGCAAATTCACCCAAGTTCAGGGTGTCAGAGGCATTACCAAGAAGGGAATATCTTGTTCGTTCCAAATCAGGAGACCTCTGTTATCAATGCCAAGGTTTAGCTGGAATAGCTGCTAAATTGCATTAAGATTTAGCCAGAATATATTACTCAGGTTATCCAGCCATTCGCCTTTATTTTAACCTATTGCCATAAATCAATATCATGCGTGACTCCCTGCTCTGGTGGTATCTTGCTTACAGACTGGCAAGCAAGATTACGGGATTGTTTTGGTTCCATTGTTTGCTGACATGTAGAGTGGCAGCTCTTGCCTAAAGAGTGGACTCTGTTCCAACAAGTTCTGCCAAGTGCAGGTACAAACAAATTAATTTTATTCATACCTTGCATACTTTAACTTTAAAAAAAAATGATTCTTGTTTCCTGACATCCATCAAGATACAACATTTAAAAACTTAATAAAAATTGAGACACATGAAGTACCATCTGAGGATTTGGGGATTAACTATATCTGTACATCTGGCTTGTAGATTTTTTTTTTTGGTAGCTCATAATTTCCTATTTTAAAATATAAGTTAAAGATTTGTAGTTTGTCTTTGATTTTTTTTGCTAGGCAATGGGTGTCAAGCTTTGTTTGCGTAAAAATACAGATACAAAGCACAACAGCAACTTTAAAAAAATGCAAACAGCAATTATTTTGATTGTATAGTTTTTAAATTCTTAATGAAATGCAATTGCTATTGAAAAAGTTCCTTATTTATTAATGTATGCACTTTCTATGGCAAATTAATTGAACTGGACATTAGTAACCACAAGGTCCTTCAAGACATTGAAAGCATTAGAATTTGTCTCCTCACATCCCACTTCTACTTCTATGATAGTTAGAAAAATCAGTTGGCTTTTCCTATTTTGAAACAGTTTTTCAGCTCTCAATTAACTTGTCTCTGAGCTGAACTAGATAAACATGCTGAAACAAAAACCCCACTGAATTCCTGCTGAGATGAAATAGCTGTAAAACTGTCTTATTATTTTGACAAAAAGTCCCTTGTTTTAGATGCTTGTGTGGTGTCTTTTATGAGCTTTATGCTCCTTCCTTCTCTAACTTTGGAAATAAGCAATGTCATTCTTAAATAGTCTATTTCATTTATCAACTTACATTCTCAAATATTGTAGAATAAATACACTTGTAATTTCATGTCTAAAACCAGATCATCTGTTCCATTACTTGCTTCTTATTGAAATCTCATTTAAATAAATATCTTCTGGGTTTTAAAGCAACATAATTTTCTGTAATGGTAAATTAAATTCACTGTGGATAAATAAACAAGGGAAGAACAGTTTTTGCTTTACTTCCGTGATAGTGGTTTCTGAACAATCCATTACCACTCAAGAAAAGGATGCTGAAGTTATAATAGATGTAATGAGCTATAAAGAGCTTGAAATGATACAAAAAAAAAAAAGTTGCTGATGATACAGAGTTATTTAGAACAAAAACACCCCTGAAGAATTTCAGAAGAACCTCACTGGACAGCACTTGGGCAGCAAGCTGGTAGGTAATTTATGGATAAATACGAAGTGACACATATGGAAAGAATTCCAATCTTGCCAAAGATGATTTTTAAATTATTTTTATCCATATGGTTAATGGATGGGTTAGCTTTTGAAAAATTCAATGCAGTCACTGTTAGAAGCAGGGATCATAAAAGTAAGGAGAGAAGCAAAGAATGGAAAAGAAATTGTGCTAGTGGGACTGGGACCATGCAGGGAACATCTCCATCTAGCACATGGTGTGTGGGCTGGGTGCCCTCCACTTCCAGCAGCATTGACTGGAGCAGGGAGGGACACATGGAAGGGCAGTGAAGGCTTAACACAGCAGTCATCTTCAAGTCAGTACAGACAATAGATCAGAGGCACCACAGAGAGCTCTAAAGTCCAAGTGGGACAGGGAGGGAAAGCAGGATGATAATTACTCAACCTGGCTCCTATCAGTTTTATTTAATGCTTTCCAGCTGGACAAAATGGAGACCATGCAGAAAATACCTGATTCTGAAAGACCTCTAGAGTTCCTTGCCACAGGTTACAAAAAGCTTGTGGGTGCAAAAAAAGGAGTTACACAAATCTGGGGGATGATGGGAGCCCACTGAAGAGTATCAACCTGGAGAAATACCACCTGTGCCTCTCAACAGATGGGAGATGCAGATGGAAAGGTGTGAACATGTTACCACATTCTCACTCTGTTCCTTCACTCTTCTGTAACTCTGAAAATCACCATGTTTCTGGGAAGGGCTGGATCACCATCTAGGCAGGATTATACAGTTGAGCGATTCCTTGTGCCTAAAACCATAACCTAAAATGTTGTCATGTTTTCCAGGTATATGCATTCTCTAAGTATGATACCATGCAGATACTGGCAACATCTCAGAAATTAAACAGGAAATATTTTAATGTAGAAGGCAGCAATGTTTACTTTCATTTCTGTTTAATATCTTTAATTCTGGTATTGCAGATAACAAAACCTATGAAAGTGCTTAAGCATTCGGAATTCCTGAATAATACCAAAGCAATCAAAAAACTCAGTCTATTAGGCTGATTGCTGCAACAGAAAAAAAAAGATTTAATTATCAAATAAGTCATAAAAGGTTCAAGTGTCCTTGACCACTGCCTGTCTCCATTGCACAAAACATGCTTTAGCATCAATGTGGTTCCAAACAGAACCGTGACACTCAGCATCCAAATGGGACCTCCACAGTTTGACCACAACTCTAACCACATATGTTATTCAAATTTCAAAATGGACAGCAACTTAGAAGGAACATAAAACAACAGAAACCCAACACTGCCTTTCACCTATCCAGACATTCATAGTAACTGAATGGGCAATGGTGAGTAAGAAGGGCATTCAGCCGTAGGAATACAACCCAGACAGGTTATCCCTCATTTGCATCTTTAAATGAGTGAGCTACTTCTACACCTTACCACAACAAGCACTGGGACACTCTGCTGCTTAAGGATTTGTAGAGGTGTAAGTGCAGCTGGAGACACGATAAGATCTTTGCAAAATCTGGGTCCCATTATTCTCAAAGCATGTTATAACTTAGTCCTTGATTGATGAAAGTGTCTTAACTCAGCCTCTCAGGACACTGTGGACGGCAGCAGAGCTTGCTGTCTCCAGCTGTGGTGGTTGGATTGTGGAGGAGGGCTGGGAAATCTGTGAAAGCCTGGAGCTGACTGCTGCATGGGAGAAGAGGGCATGATGAGCAGAGACAAGCTAAAGAAGGCAAAGAGTGAGAGTAAGGGAAAAAAAGGAATGTCTCATTCTCTTAATTTTTTCTTGCTTAATGTCTCATTCGTAACATTAACAACATCACCAAGTTCATATTTAGCCCTTCATTTCAGCAATTCTCAAGCACTTTATGAAGGGAGGCAGAGCCACCTCT
This sequence comes from Anabacerthia variegaticeps, assembly GCA_035583185.1. Taxonomy (NCBI): domain Eukaryota; kingdom Metazoa; phylum Chordata; class Aves; order Passeriformes; family Furnariidae; genus Anabacerthia; species Anabacerthia variegaticeps. The sequence goes on along the minus strand of JAWWEW010000112.1, from coordinate 100,499,416 downwards.
GCTCCAGCCCATTTTGTGTCAGTGCGCTGCACTGCCCAGCACCACCTGTGCATTCAGTGACAGCCCAACTTCACATCTTACCTTTTTAAAGAATTGTGCTAAGAACATCTGCCAGAAATAAAACCAGTGTTTATCCAACAGGTTTCAAGAACCAAAATGTTCCCAATTTAAATCTTCCTAAGTGTTCCCCTCCCTACAAAATTAGTGTTTTGCTGTCATGGAAACACCTAGGTCTGAAAAATATGAAGCACTTGCCTGAAACCAATTAGGATTAACTAGACTGTCCACCATGGGACAGAGTTCAGCTGCTAATAATGTGTCAGTTGACAGACAAGAGACATAAGAAAATAAAGCATTTCCTCCCCCCACTTTGCCATGACCTTGCTTTCCTGGAGGTTTGGGAATTTCTTGATAATGTAAAACCATCTTTCTGAATTTTAATTCCTGCAGTTTTAAGCTTCTGATTTCCTATCCTATCCACCAAAGGCACAAAGAACTGATGTCTCCTTTACTCTCTGTCTCTCCCACCAGACTCATGTAAAGGTCACCATAACCCTGCCACTTCTGCCATTCCTTCCCCAGAGAGGGTCTTCCAACCACCCTCATCTTCTCTATCTTCCCCCTAACATGTCAGCACCTTGTGTTTGCTATCACTGGCTCACCTCCTACATTTTTTTAAGGTTGTTTTCAGTTCTCACCCTGCTCATCAGTGCACTTGCAGATGCTCCTGGTTGCGTGTTGTCTGCAGATTAACATGCTCAAACTACCTTGGTCCATCATCCAGGTAATCCTTGATAAAAACAGAGCAAAAGTGCATCCAAGATGGATACGCAAGGGTAACCTGATTTCATTTTGAAATTAACCATTACCACATTTCATACTCTATTATCAACTATCCTCCCACATTTGTTATGGTAGTTTCAGTCAGACTATGTTTCCCTTCCTGGTCAGATGGGCCATTCACATGTAACATGGAAAGCCTGAGGACAGAATTTCTGATACCTATTTTTCCCTTGAGCACAGTGGTTTTTATCTAACCTGAAAGAGAGGATAACTGGGAATTTAAGAGACTGGGTTGTATTTGCTGACACCTGTCTTACTTGGTCCTTCCAGGTGCTTTCCAACAGCCCATTATTTCACCTGTGTTCATGTAGGAGGGTGGTACCTTCAGCTGACTCATCTGTGAGTATGTTGTTTCACTTTCTGTTCAGTACACATGCCTGTTCTGGACTTCCAAATACTTCATCCATCCATCATGGTCCTCACATCACTTAGTCTTCAAAGGTGAAAGTAAGAAAAAGCTCTTCATTTCAGAGCTACCCTCCAACCTGTTCTTTTCCTGTTCTGGGTTGAAACCTTCAGTTGTTGATAGGAATTGTGCTTGCAATGAACCACAGGCTGAAAGGGGGACCTCGAACAGTTGGCATGAGAGCGAGCTGGAGTGTGTCCCCCCCGAAGAGGCAGGAAAGGGATGTTTATGGCATGCCCCATCCCTGAGCAGATGTCAAGCCGAAAGATACCTCTGAAAGTGGCAGAGTAGCCAAAATGGGGAGGGAGTTCCCAGACAGACCAGGAAAGCGTCATTCAGAGAAATATTTGTTTGAAATCAGATGGGCCTAGACAGTCCCCATCTGTGGGCCCATGCCAGGAGAGCTGACCCAAACACACAGACAGATAACCCCAGGCCAGGGAAACCGCTTCCTGGCTCCAGACCAATACCCCCCTGTAATCTCTCGGTTAAATGAAAGTAGGCTGGATGGAAGAATCCATCAAACCAAACCCCTAACCAGACAAAGGTCACTCATCCCCTGAGAGTGCTGTGTACATATTACTATTGAAAACAGATGCTGTTTACATCATTATAAAAAACTGTCAACAATCCTGATGAGCAGAAAACCCTAAGCAACCAATATATTACAGGTAGAGGCAATGCTTTTCTGGGGATCTTTTAAATGAAAATGCTGATATTGTAAGCAACAAGGCCCTGATCCTTGAGCTTCTGGCATATTTCCTGTTGCCAGTGAAGCATTCCCACCTTTGAAAGAATTTCAAACAGCCACCATCAACCCCATCACCAGCTGAGAATGGATGTTCAGCAACGCATTTTCAAACCTGGATGAAACCAGCGTGGGGTGCAGTGGAGCCAGTGGATTTGACTGTTCTTCATCTTGCAGAATCGGACTCCCACTGACAGTGTATTTGATAGATTGCCAACAAAAGTGGAGTCAGCCCAGTGAAAGATGCTCTCTGCATCTCATTTGAATTCCAAAAGGCCTGCTTCTTCCTGGTAATGACAGTCAGCAATAGCAGGGTAGCTCTGAAGTATTGAATGATTACAAATAACATTCACAAAATATCTTTCATCCAAAAGGACCATTATAATTAAAATTACCATGAAGTGACAGTCTAGCCTACAACACCGTAGTCTTGTTTTGCTCTGTGCTTTAAAGCCCCAATGAAGTCATTGAAGCAGAAAGTGATTCTCAACTCTCATTTACTACTTCTGTACCAGAATTTCACTAACAATTAATAGCATTACTGTAGCAGTGTCCTATTTTACAAATTATTTCACATGCGTGGAGAAACAGACTTATGAGCTTTGGCAAACAAGAAGCAAAGGATCTGCATCTCTTAAACAGAGAAAATCTATATCCAACCACTTAAGTCACAATGGAGTTAACCAGAAATAAATAACATTTCAAGTGGAGTCAGGGTTATGAAGTTATCTTCAGTGACCTGACTTAGGAAAAAAAAAAGCCCATGGCAAAGGTAGGAACTGATGCCTCTGATTTCAATCTGAGGTTGTAAGCACTTGGGAGCACAAACCCACAGTACACAGAATACAGTGTCTCTGACACTTAATGCTTATTTGATCAAAAAAATTCATCCTTTCTTTCCTGGTGTAGAAGCTTCAGTGTTAGCCCCTGACAGTCCCACCTGCTGCTAGAGCAGCCAAACCCAAGGGCTTTAACCACGTCACAGAAGCAGAGGGGACACCCAGGAGCCAGCCCAGGTTGACCATTCACTCCAAAGACAGTGCTAAAGACCAAACCAACACAGTCTGGCTTTCTATATAACATAAGGAAGCTGTTGCTTATTCAGAGAATAAGGGTATGGAAGAGGTTTGACTTGCTTCCACTGAGATTATTCTTGTGTCCAAATTCCAGCATGAAGAGAAGCCCTGTCACTTTTCAGGGATGAAGAATAATTAGCAACAGAGAGATGGGAAAGAATGCAAACATGGACAAGCTAGGGTAAGAAGTAACGACACCTCCAGGGAGGCACAAGAACTGGAGATTTTTGGGAAAGTCACTGAGAGTTTTAGTGGGGAGCATCACAGGACTACTACTGAAGGACTCCTACAGGACATGGGAAAAGCCATTGAAGTTGCTGCCACCACTGGCAGTGCGTTAGGAAGCACTGCACATATCAATAGCAATGCATATATGTATAGATATGCCCAGCATTCAGCTGTATTGGAAAGAATTGAGGTAGAATCTGGGTGGTTTTCATTAATTTAAGGATCTTCTATCTCTTTTTATACAAATGCTCATGGTAGTAAACCATTCACTGTGAATAAAACTTGTTTCATCCAAATGAAAAATGAAATCCTGAAAACCTTTCATAGTTTGCTGTATGGGAACCTGCCTATTTTATGATCCAGGCTTTATTTTGGCAAGTGCTGATTTCAACAGTTACGCTGGCGTAGAAACCATAACGAGCTTAATCTTCCTGTCAGTCTGGGGATCTTGATAGAGCATGTCTATGTTAAAAAGACTGTTATTATATTTTGCCTCTCAACTTAATTAAAGTCTCTTTTATGAGATGCTGTCTTTGTAACTGCTTTCCCCTTCCTGAAATGAGCCATCTTCTCTGGTACAGTAATTACAACAACATCATTGAATCTGTATTCTCATCCTGTTTTTAAAATTGTTCCCATTTCTGAGTAAATGGTGGTGGGTAGAAATGCTAATAACATGGGTCTCTCTGGCTACAGTCAGTCAGAAACACATGGATTGCACAGCACACCCCATCAAAGGAAAACAGTTGTAAACCACCAAAGGATGACACCCCCAAACCTTTGCAGTAGAACGACACTGCCCTCTGCCCTGCCAAGCTGCCAGCATCCCCAGAAGTACAACAGGATATAACCAACCACTTGTTTCCAGCTGGAAGTTATAGTTAAAATCCATCAATTCAAATTGGGAACAGGACTGAGCTGCATTGGTGAGAGCCTCCAATGGCAAGCACCGATCCCAGCCCTGCAACTGACTGATAGCACAACCACAAGTGACTCACTTCACCTCCTTGTGCAAGAGTTTCCTCTCCAATATTTGCCTCACATTTCATTACATGAGGAAACTGAAGACATTTTCTTGTGGAAGAGAGTGAGCTAGTTTTCCAAAAAGTATGAGCTACACCCACAAACAACTGTTGACATTAAGAAAGCATTGTGCATTTAAAATATCATTCTGGAAGTCAGAAAACTTCCATTTCAAAGTTTTAGACAATTTAACAAAGGAAAAATTAGCTAAAAAAAGGAGCAGCACATTTAGGCCAAAACTTTTGACCCAGTTCTTCTCTAAGCAAATTTAAGTTTGTTGTTTTCATCAGTTCTTCAAGTTTAGACTGGTTACTAAAAACCTTTGAATATCAAAGAGACCAACAGAACACATTACAAGAACTTTGGTGTGCAGAAGCAAGAAGTTGTCTTACACAAATAAATCTGCAGTTATCAGATTCAACTGACATGGATGATACTTATGATCAATGATCAATGCTTAAAAAAGTTGTTTTAAAAATAATTTAAAATTCTCCAACAACTTCAAATAGTTGAGGAAGAAAATATATTCATTTTCTGCAAAAACTGTTTTCAGCCTGCACTTACTCAATCAGAACCTAAATATCCTGAATTATCTTTAATTGGCTTAGCATTATCAGCCCTTTAGCAGAATGCTAACTGCTCACCTCTCAGCCACAGCTACATATACATATTCAGAAGACTTTTCATCTTCTTTGATGCAATATTGCATGCAGGGAGGGTAGAAATGGCTGGCATTTCAACCCTGCCAGCTCGGATCATCACCAGACTCTAACATCATACCAGTGGGGAAGAAAAAATGAACATTTATAACAGAATCCCACTGTCAAAATTGGAACAGGAGTCACCTCAAGCCATGAGCTAGGTTGGTATGACTTCCAATTATCATTTTAATTATTCTCCTATATCTCTTTTCCATATTTCCAAGGCTTCAGTTGCTCTGCTCTTAAGAACAATGTTTTCAAAAGGAGCCCAGATGACCACAGTAACCACTCATATGCAGGAATGTCAGCTTAGATTTGTACAGGAATGCCAACTTATATTAAATTCAGTACATTTAAGAACCACAGCCCTGCTGAAGGTGTCAAAAAGAGGAGCTTTAATGAGCAAGACATGGTCCCAGAAGGTTTTAGTAACTATGTGGAAATGGTTATTCAGCAAAAGCGGTGGAAAAAGCCCAAATGTGGTGTTCCTTTGGGAGATTTGATCTGGCTTTTGCTTCCCTTTCCTTCCTCAATATTAAATAGCTCAGGGAAGACCCTCCACAGGTTTTTCAGAAAATATCTTTCATGCAGACCCAAGTAGAGCCTTCACTGAACTGACAACCTGCAACCTCAATAATCATAATCATTGTTGCTCTGCTTAGTGACCCAGCACATGCATCTGGTCAGGAGTCCAAAGGACTCCCTTACTGTGCAGAACAAGCTGAGATGCTTTAGGGCATATTGTGTTTGGCATGGAGAAATAATGTGGGAGGACCTGGGGGGAAAAGCTTCTCCATAATGCCACACCATGCTGCCTGGTACAGCATGATAACTTGGACACTGCAATACAATTTTTGACAAAGATATATTGAAGAAATATGCACGTTTGGCCCAAAATTCTAGAAACATTGTTTGTTCTGGCCAAATTCTACCTGGTGTCACTCAATAAACTATGATAAAAGCCCGCAGACTCCCAGTGACAGGGCATAATGACCACAGGACAGCCATGCAGAATGTGTGTACTAGGATCAGAGAGTACTTATCACTGAGGCGCAGTGAAACCATTCCCTCTCTCAGCTCAAAGCAGCCATGCTCTGCTGCTGTGTATCTTTATGCTATAGCAAAGCTGCAGTGAAACCACCCAATGGCAAACCAATGAGCCTGTGACAGATCACCCATCACAAACCAGTGCAAACTAAAAGGTGGATCTAATATAAACACTCAAAACCAACAAGGCCTTGTTTTACTTGCAAAATAAGATTTTACACAGCAAAACTCAACTATGTCAGGTAGGATGTAAGCCAGTATCTTCCCTGCCATCCATGACCTTGCAGGGCAGATCATTAGAGGGATGAAGCACCTATCCTATAAGGAAAGGTGAAAGAATTGTGATTGTTCAGCTTGTAGAAGAGAAGGTTCTGGTGTGACCTTATTGTGGCCTTCCAGTATCTGAAGAAAGCCTACAAAGAAGATGGAGAAGGACATTTTACAAGAGTGTGTAGTGACAGGACAAGGAAGAGCGGCTTCAAATTAAAGAGAGTAGTTTTAGGTTGGATGTTGGGAAGACGTTCTTTACTATGGGTGTGGTGAGGCACTGGCACAGGTTGTCCAGAGAAGTTGTGGATGCCTTATCCCTGGAAGTGTTCAAGGCCAGCTTGGAGGGGGCTTTGAGCAACCTGGTCTAGTGGAAGCTGTCCCTGCCCATGGCAGGGAGTTTGGAATGAGATGGTCTTTAAAGTCCCTTCCTAACCTAAGCCATTCTATGATTCTGTGATTCTATCCTGGCCTCTGGGCTAAGCTTTGGTCATCTTGATGAGGCCCCTAGCATGCAGCAAGTCCTGTGCAGTCCCTCTGAGCCCTAAGAAAAGGTCTTTCTTCACTGAATCCAGCTGGAAGCATGCTTATCTCAGTAGTTTCATGGTTTCTTTGCCCTCTGCCTGGCTCTCTGGGAGGCTGTGCTGAAAACATGCCCTTCTCTGGGTGCAGGCATGCATACCCTTTTTCACAATAAGGTCTTCACCCATGATCAGCAGTGAGAAGAAGGCAACCAGGGAGAGTCTTCCCAGTGCCTGGCTGACAGCACAAAGAAATGAGCATATGAAGATGAAAATCAGACAGCAACTTCATGTCCCCCTGTCCTCGGCTGAGCTCTCAGGAACAGTGAGCTGGCTCTCCCTTCCTGCCATCTGAAAATGAATACACTTTTTAGACAGGTTTCTATGGGAACAAGGCTTAGCTTCCACACTTCCTTCATGTCTCCTCCTTATACTTCTGAACCTTTGGCTCATCCCAGCCAGAAGTTGACAGAAGAAGAGAAAAAATTCAGAGACAATCTAGTTCCTCAAGTATCATGAGCACAAGAGCTGAGCAAGTAGCAGAGTGAGAAAGCATTCTGTAAGTGCCTTGACAAATGGAAAAGCTGTAATCCAAGCCCACTCCTCAATGGCTGCTACGTGAGCCTTTTTATGAGGTCCCTCTCTTCCCTAGGAAGAAGACATCCACTGGGCCAGCAGTCAACCTGCAAACAAATCCACTGGAAACTAGGCTTCATCAGTACCTGTGCACACAAAATTGCTTGCTCTTTCTTATCATCTACTAGATAGAAATTGAAATAGTATTTGATTCTGGGAATCCTGAGGGATGAAAGATCAGGCTGATTGTCATGTTTGCTGCTGCTGGACAGAGTTTCTCCTCTGTTTTTAACCCCTTCTTCTCCTCAAGATTTTTATTTGAATTTTTGAATTCTATTTTCTATAACAGTATAAATATTTGCAAGCAAACTTGCACACGCATACCCTTTCTTTTTGCTCTAGTGACATGACCAGACAGTTAAAACTGAGAATGTCTGGGTGAAAACCTGTATGTTGTTCCTGTTCTCATGTTATAACCCTGGCTCTAGCTGCTCCTCAAGAAACTGGTCACAGCACCAAGCCTGAGAGAGTTCAAGAAGCATTTGGACAACACTCTCAGGCACATGGTGTGACTCTTGGGGATGATTCTGTGCAGGCATAAGAGTTAGACTCGATGATCCTTGTGGGTCCCTTCCACCTCAGCATATTCTGTGATTCTGTGATTTGGGAATTCTAGTATAGCCTGTGATGGGCTCAGAATTACAATTCTGTGCATAAAGTTCAGCAATATTCACAATTACTTTTTCAGAAATTGCAGAATTTAATCCCAAGTGAAATAAGTACAGTTACAAACTACTATAGAAATAAGTTTGACTTCACAGGAAGGTTTCTGATTTTACCAACAGATAAGATCTTAGTTTCATGTGAGCAAGCCATGTCATAAAGAAGGTCATACTGAGGGCTTTTTAAACTGTGTTGTTCACCTGGGGATGCTATGAAGAAATAAGGACAGGGCATAAGTGGTGTTTTCCCCTATGGCAAGTTCTCCGCTGACAGAACAACTGGAGCGTAACTGAACAAAGGCATAAAAGCTGCTCTAGGACCACTGGATATTCTGCCTGTCAGTAATTTAACATGTTTAAAATAGAGGATCCTTTTTACATTGAGAAAAAACATCACCAGCTTGCAAGATTTGATGCTCAACTGTACTGTCAACTCCTCTTGGAACAGCCAGATGAGGAGAGGTGCTCAGAGCCACGGAAACTGCAGCAGGGACTGACTGCAGCCCCTCCATTAGCAGCCTCAGGCAAAAGACTTGCCTTTGGCTAGCAAGAGCCAAAGCTGATGGCTTGCATTTTGCAGTGCTTCACTTTCTGATTTTTGGCTGCTATTTGCACCATGTGAGCTTCTATACCAAGCCACTGCTGCTGAAACCTCAGGTACAGTGCTCAGAGCGGCCTTAGCCCCCATGATACAACTCACGTTCCTCATCTCACTTGTGCCGTGATTCACTCCTGTCCTTCACCCTCCCGAGAACTGCTGTTAACTTCTGTTTTGTATCTTGCTTAACTGTGGCGTTCTGTCAGGTCAGACTTTTATTCCTGCACAATGACAGCGATAATAACAGTTCAACATAGGTACAACCTGTGCACAATGAAAGCAAGGACACCAAAAGGTTCCCCTACATCTAATCATGAAAAACAAAACCCAGTCTTTCCTCATAAATTCTGCTATAACATTGTTATATTGGATCACAGATGCCAGTCTCCTCCTGGCATCCTCTCTTCCCACACTTCAGATATGAGTGATTCACTGAGGTCTTAAGAAATCAGCACAACATGAAACAAGATATATGAAACATGATTTTTTTTTTTGCCTTGGATTTACTCATTTCTACAATATTATCAGAAGAATGTCTCACAGTAGTCCCAGATCTGTTTTTCCTTATGAGCTCATTTAAATTGTCTCTTGGGTACCCTAACCTACTTTCAGAGACTATACAACTGCCTTTCCTTGTAGCACGCTTGCTTTGCAAGTTTTCCCTTTATAATAAGGTTGAGTATTTTGCTCTCAGCTACTTTGGCTTTTGTTATCTCCTTAAATAGTACTACAGTCATTGAAATACACAATCTGTATCCTGCCTTATGTCACAACCTAAATAAGAGAAGCAGTAGGCTGGGATAGAAACAGGCATATTACAGTGCAAAACTGTCATTAGAGGGAGAGGAACTCAGTTCTCCTGCAGTAATATGGCAATGTTTTCTACCTCATAAACTTCCACAATGTCTTTATTGAAGGAAAAATAAAGCAATATATTTTGACTTGTGAATATGAAAGAGTTTTGATATTATTATTACTTGGAACATGAATGAAAGCATTTAAATAGCCATAATTCAGAAACAACCACCCTGTAGCAGTGTTTTGCTGGGCTGATCATCTTCCCCAGATTTTCATGACCTACTGCTCAAGTATTTGTTCTGTCTACCCTCTAAGAATGCCTTTTCATTAAGGTACAGTTTATTATACTCTTGTCTTTCCCCTCAACCTTCCTTTGCAAAGATCTTTCACTCATGGCCACTTCCTACTATGCTTCCTCTGGAAAACAAAACCAAGTGTTACAGAGCTATTAACAAAGATCAGGTAGATAAATTTTCCCTCCTGCAATTCTCATCCCCTATGAGCCAGATAATCAGCAAATTTTTGTTTCTGTGGCATATGAAGTAACTAGAGTGAATCTTTAATAGAAGTTTAGTTGTTATTTGCTTTACTCAACCAAGTCACCCCACTACAGGAATGAGACTCTGTTGAGTAGTCAATGTCATGCAAAACAACATAGTCTTTTTAGCAACTATATTTCAGCAACTTGCACATTAAGGATACAACCACCAGTAGAGTTTGTAGAGGCTTTTGCACTCTACACATACTGAAAGAATTCCTTAACACTGAACAAACAAAGACCAAGATTTGCCTTGCCCAAACTAAACTAGGTAACTAAACAAGGTTCTTGACAGCTAAAATTTACTGTTTAGGATTCACCCATTGTTTGAAAAGTTTTGCCAAGGCTGGGAAAGCAAATTAAGCATCTCAATGAGATGGCACAAATGTAAGTCCAAGTCACCCCTGCAGCTGCAGAAGAGAAAAAAAATATTAATACCTGGGGTGAGGATCAAGCAGAAAAGAGCAAGGAGGAGAGAGAGGACATATCACCCAGGACCCTCCTGAGACGTGAGCAGTATGGTAGGCTGTGAGGCAGTCACCATTCAAACAGAGGGGATGAGCCCTCTCATGTTGCAGGAACACCTGTGTATTTGGATCCTGGCAGGAGAGCAGAAATGATAAGCATTTCAGAAACTGTAGGACATCTGTTACTTTCCAAATTCAACAAGCTGGTCATAATGGTACAGCACCTAGTTCTGTGGGGAAATCTTCTACAGACTGGGCTCACAGGCACTAAATAAATGCTACCAGTTTGAAAGTGTAATAGTTCTTGGTAATGAAGGATTTTGGGATTTACAAAGCAAAAATGTCAGTTAAGTCAGTGGCAGAATTTTCTTGTGCAGAATTTAGTGAGGGTGGACCAGGGACCTCAGGGCTTGGAATACCAGTTTTTAAAAAAAAAATGGTTACAGAAGGCCATGGAGATATATCCCTAGCCCTGACTCTCACTGCAGAGGAGATCTAAGAACAGTGTTGTTATGGGGAAAAGTTAATTTTTAAACTGTGACAACTCTTCCAGACCTTGCCTGAAGCCACTCCTTGGCTCAAAGACCAGATATGGCTCTCTCTGTACCTGCTGGCAATTTCCTACTGCAATGCACCCTCGCAAAACTCTTCTGAGACCATGTCTGAGGAGGCTTCATCATCAGGACTGGAATAATGTCTGACCTCTGTTTCTGTGGATGCCTGATCCAAACCCTCCAGGACCTACTCCGAGGAACTGGCAATGAACCTACCTCAACTGGATGGTTGGAACAAGACCTTCTGCAAGAAACCCCAACTTCCCCTCCCTGTTTCATCTCCAGGTAAACGACAATATGATTTCTTTGCTCTGGGACTGGCCAGCTCATGACTTTCAGCACCTCGGAGGAGCCCATTATCTCTCTGTAGCTTCTCAAATCCTTTGAGAATTTATCTGACCTTTTCATTGAGCAGCTACCCAAGAAATAGGCCTATTTTTCTTTTACTGTCACTTATGAGGAAATCTCATTCAAATCTTCCAGGCAGAGGATCTAGGAGGCAGGGCAGAGAAACAAGTACCAAGGAAAGGAAAGCCAGTGCAATCCTTGAGAAGTTGAAAAAGATGGACAAGTGTGCAGGTACTAAAGGAAAGGGAAGTCAAGGAGGAGGCAATGGAATCCTAAAATCTTCAGAGGCTACTGCCAGAAAGTGGGCTGACTGGTCAGCAGGGCAATCCAAGCCATGCTTTGCTAGGACACATGAGTAGCCTGGTCCAGGGGAAGCATTCACAAGTCTCTCTCAAATATTCTTTCCAGTCTGATGAGCCATGCTCCATTCTCCTGACTCATGACAAACATAGGCAGGTGTGAGGACTGTGACAGCTAACACATGGAGTCAATACAGTAGATGCTCTATCTCTGGAACTGTTCAAGGGTCTGAGCAACCTGGTCTAGTGGAATGTGTCCCTGCCCATGACAGGGAGGTTGGAACTATTTGATCTTTAAGGACCCTCACAAGCCAAACCATTCTATGATTCTGTGATATCATGCACCCAGCAAGGCTTGCAGCCCCAGCTTCTGCTTCGTCTCCCCTCTGTAACTTGTAGTAGCACATTGCTTTGGGGGTTTTTAGCAGACACTCTCAGCCAGCAGACAGATATGGATGCTTCTTCTCTCGTGGAGAAAGTGCCTTTCCCAGTTGGTGGCCAACTAAATTCTTTATCTCCAACTTTGAGTAAAGTACCAGTTTAAACTCTAACACTGACTGGAAACCTACTCCAACACTTAAACAAAATTAAAAATCACGTCAAGCTCTTAAAAAAAAAAAAATCCAGGCCTTCATTATCATGAAGTGGAGAGTTAATCAAAGGATGTTTTACATTTTCCAAGGAAGGAAATTCTGAAGCATTTCCACTTAACTTGCTGGAATTTAAGGAGCAAGCTAATTAATTTGTGGCTTGTGGAAAAACTCAAGGGCTTACTGTAAATTCTTAAAGACCTTTTAAAATTATTTAAATGTTGCAAAAAGTACTGAGGCACCATGCTTGTGCACTGAAAATACTTTCTTTTTAGCAGAGGGGCTCAAGTTTCCCTATGTTTCTTAGGCTCATTAAACCAGCATGCCTTGGACCAGCTAACCTGGGGTGGGAAGTCAGGCGTTCATCCTACACTGGTTCTTGATTGAACAGACACTTAAACACACCCTTTCTCACACACACATATTTGTCTCGAGGCTCAGCAAACTTCATTGGAAGGCAAACTTTGCACCAAACTGCTATGCTGAATTAGGTCCTTGTACTTGGCTTCTCTGTGGAAAAGAGTAAATGTCAGCAGTTACAGGTGTGATTCTCTGCCTCATTAATTGGAATGAGACTGGAATTAAATCAGAATGTCATTTGCAAGAGACAGTAGAAAGGCAATAAAAACTTTGGCCCTTGTCTGCAGAAGAGATGTAACTACTCAATGTTTCGAGGACTGGCTGAGGTCACTTCTTCTGTTCAGCCTAAAGAAGAGGAGACTGAGGGGAGACCTCGTGGCAGTCTACAACTTCCTCATGAGTGGAAGCAGAGGGGCAGGCACTGATCTCTTTTCTGTGGTGACCAGTGACAGGACCCACAGGAACGGCTTGAAGTTGTGTCAGGGAAGTGTTAATTTGGATGTTAGAAAGTTCTTCACGCAGAGGGTGGTTGGGCACTGGAACAGGCTCCCCAGGGAAGTGGTCACAGCACCAAGCCTGACAGAGCTCCAAGAGAGTTTGAACAATGCTCTCAGGCACATGGGGTGACTCTTGGGGATGTTGTGTGCTGTGTTAAGAGTTGGGCTTGATGATCCTTGTGGGTTCCTTCCAACTCAGAATATTCTCAGAAGATCCTGTGATTCTCTGATTCTCTGAACTACTACTGAGCAGTACTTAGAGTTGCTGTGAAGGCTGTAAGTTTGAGAGTCAGGAATTCATTGATAACAAGATTGCTTTACTGTGTTTGAGTACATTGCTCCATCTGTCATTTTCCTCCTCATGTGAGCAGCTGTCTCCGTCATCAGTCATCGAGTTTCAGATATTCAGGTTCCTGATCTTGGAGGGATTCATCACAGTGCTCCTGAAAATGACTGGCTCTTCTGATCAAGTTGAAGGATGTTTCTTTGCTTTTTAGCAAGAGTAAGCAAAGGTAAGTGACTATAATACAGTAAAACTGAAGCAATTCCTACTGTGTCTGTGCTTTAACTTCGGAAATCTACTTCCTCACATCCTGCAGAATTTCTAAACCACTTTCCTTGGAATCCTTGTGGGAGAACCCTAGTATTTCCCCTACCACAAGCTCTAGTCAGGGACTGGTAAAATTCCTTGCCAGCCATCCGTACACCATTCCTGACATTGTGTCCCCTAGACATCTGGCTATACTATAGGAGACCTATTTCCCTCCCTTGAGTTTCCTTCAAACCTGGACTCCAGGAAGGTGATGTCCACTCACTGAAGGTGTCCCCATCTACCTGTTTTTTTCCTCTGCTCCTGAAACAAAGTCACTGCATCCAAAGCTTGGAAAAGAAGAAAAGACATCTTGAGGAAGAATGAGTGTGTCTCTTTGGGGGTCCTTCCCCCTGTCTGGAAAGGGCACATGGTAATTTAACACACAGTTCCCACCAACCATCTCCAAAATTCAAGAGTCTAAATGCTATTTAAAGAGCTCAGTAGGCACTGTAGTGCATGCAATGCTCTACTTCCAACCTTGCATGCAGCATTTCATTGCCAATCAGTGCACATTATATGCAACATTGAATACAGGGAGGAACAACAAGGTGTTTTTATGAGTGAAAGGCTGGCAGCAGAACTTCTGACTGCTACTACACTTCAGAGCTCTGAGCTTACTCACTTGCGTGAGCAAATCTGAACCCACACTAAATGATTTATTTTTGCTCCTTTAATTTGCTCCAGTATCGACTCAAAGGGTCATCTTACATACCATAACTTTGTATTGTTACAGCATATCATATGTGAAGGAGTCAGAAGAATATTATTTGTCCTGATAATATGGTTCCTATAAGACAATGCCAGTGGTGCAGCAAAAAGAAGGAACTACTCTGAGACAGCACTTCATTAAATCTTTTAATTTACTTAAGGAACAATGTTGTAGTGGATAGATAGATAGAAGTACAGACGCCAAGTGGAGATGAGGGCTAGAAATGGGAGAATCTATTTTAATGAAAAAGGAAGCCAAAGCTAGAAAATGCCTAACATGAAAGTAAAGGTGTACTGTTGTGAAGAGTTCCATATAATCTAAACGCATCCCCTCCACTCCATGTTGACATGACATTCTATACCAGCATGCTGGTTCAGACCAGTTTGCCAGACCAGCCAGTGGGCTAATATCCCAGCAGCTCTGCACAAGGCAGAAAACCCAGTGGCTAAACTCCAGCAGGAGAAATATATTGCAGCCCTTCTTCTCCTGACTCACGAAGACAGCTGACTAGCCAGGTCAAGGGAACATTTGACATTTGTTCCCACTTATAAAAGACCCACTCAAGACCTTTAAAGAGCACAAAGATCTTAGCATCAAAGAGGAACTGTAGTGCAAGTGCATGTCATAATCATAAAAGAGGAACAGTTCTTCAGAGATACAATGACAGAGGACTTAGCTCCACCAGATCAAATAAAAGTCTTTCACAGACTTTTCATGGTTATGCCTTGCAATGTGCTTTACTACAGAGCTACCAAGAAGACAATTCAGACTCCTCCTGTCCTTGGCTATGCCTATGTTTTCCTCCTGCAGTATCACTCCCTAAGAACCATCGGATCTCCTGCACAGAGCTCAAGAGGAGTGAGTATTAGAGTCTGTTCTGCACAGCTAGTGTAGGGCCAGCCAGGACCAGGACCTGCTGAGACCTGCCAGATGATGCAGTCCCCATCACACTAGTGCTACACCTTCTGTCCCAGGTGGGGAAATGTCAATCCTTGGTCTAGTCAATTTGCCTGTTAATGTGAATGAGTGCTAACAAGTGCAGAGTGCTGTGCTTTCAAATGTAACACATACCCTTGCACTGGAGAGCAAAGCCTGACCCCCACCACCCAAAGGAGCCAGCTACACTCAACAGCTCAGCTCTGCCATAAGGTGCATCCCAGAGACGCCAGCTCCACTGACTCACATCCAGGGGTGACTGGGTCTAGACCAGCTCAGCTACCCAAGGTATTTTTATACAGCAGTTAATCAAAATGTGGATTTTTGCCTCAAAAATTGAAATTGTGGCAGAAAGTGCCCTTTATTGTTTTATAGAAAGGACCCTGTCTTTCAAAGGAGTCCAGCTGAGCAAGTCTCTACAGCAGTGGGGACTTCATTATTAGGGACCAAGGCAAAGGCGGGGAGAGCTGAGTGTGGATTTGGGCTTCCTAACCCTCTCCAGCCCAGCATGCTACATGGAACATTCATCTGTAGCATCTTTCAATCTCTAGGGTGGAAATGAGGAACAACTTCTAAAGTTAAAAGCCGAACCAGGGATCTTAACAGAGTGTGCATTTTTCAAGCTGTACATGCTTTTCTACCGTTGTAAAATATGCAGCTGTATAAATATATACAAGTGTACAAAGCATTCATTTATTATTTAAATGACATTTAGTGTATTTAATCAGTGCCTAAGCTCTTTAAAGGGATAATTCAAATTAGACACTCTTCATTTGTAAAATCAATATTTAGTAGGTTTATATAATCTGTCCAAGACTGTTAACACACATACAAAAATGTCTCTCCATTGTTGAATTTCAAGCAGAAATGAAAGCAGCAACTTTGATTAGTTCTAAGAAGTGGGGACACCCAAAAGCTGAAGATAAAAATACCAAATTACTTCTAACCCAAAGATTTCCAAAACATGAATACTGTTGAAAAGAAAATGTGAAGTCAGAATTGGAAAGATAATATATCCCTCATTAAATGAGTATTTTTCTATTTTTTTTTATTCAACTTTATTTTCATGTCAAATTTCAGCACATACTTTCAGGTTTTTTCTAAATTTAACATGATAATAGGAAAATACTCAGGATATTATGAAAAAGATAATAGTACTCAGTAATAAAGTATCTGTCCATCATCCCTATTGTTTTGTATGTGCTTTGGGAAGGAAGAAAATCTTTGAAGAACTTAATATTGTAGTGTTTAATAGAAAACATTTAACAGCCTTTCAGGTGGACATGCCTTAATATTTCCATAAGTTCAAGTACTGACAAAATTAATTGCTTTCTGCAATTCCGAGAGTTTTGTCCTACTAAGATGTGTGACTTGACCTGTGTGAATATAGGAAGACCAACTTTAAATTTACTGCTACGATCAAGTGATACATATATAGAAAAGCAGAAAAAACTGTGACATCCTTTCAGTGTTTCTGCAAGTCATCATCTCTTGTGCATTCACATTGTTTGGCAAAAAGATTCAAGACTTTAAGTTCTTAGATCATAACAGAATTATCATTTGTCCCTTTGGCTTACTCTTACACTTGATAGTCCATAATGAGCTATTTAGTAGGTAAAATTTGCATAAATTATATTATTCCTGTTTTTACAAGTCTGTACAAGATTTCCCAACTCACTGAAAAGTGCAAAGCTCCTCTCCAGTCAGGAGGTGTATCTTCAAATGCTGAGGCAACTACCAGTGTCATGGTCATCATTTAGACGGAGCTGTAATTTCAATGACTAGGAATATATAAATAACACTAAGCTTCAAGCCTGTATTATAGCTGCTCTCTCAGTTCAGCACCTTCATCATTCCAGGTAGAAGATCCTGAAGATTGTCTCTTATAGAGCCAATATCCAGGGTGAGGTACTGGGATATGAAACAATAACATCTTCGGCTATCAAATGGCCATGTTGTCATGGTCATCCTTCTATAGCCTTACAGGCAGATGACTCACCATGTGAAAACATTTTAGGTGTATCACTTTGCCTTTTGGTGGTTGTTAAAATAATTCCTGCATAAAGCTGATTTTAAATGTACTGCATAAATGCAAACTGTTGTTTAAGGAAACAAAGCAGCCATGGGCAACAATGTTACAGTCTGAGTCATTCAGAATTTAGTATTTCGCCTCCCAGGGGTGTATCAGTCATCTCAGATCTTTACCTCAGTCTCATCACGTTCCTCATCCTTCTAGCAGCAGCCTTGGTGGACATTTGCCAGAACCTCTTCCCTAGTGTGTCTTGGTTTTCATTAAATACCAGAGCCTTTTACCTTCCTTCTCTTCCAGTCCTTGCCCCAGGCTCATGGGGAGCTCCGTCTCAAGGCTGTGTCACCATCCTGCTACAATCCCATATGCTGCGATGGAGGCACTAGAGGCTCAGCCATCTCCATGTCCATGGGCTGTTCAGCTGGGATGAATGCTTATTGCAGCTCCATTAGTGCCTTCACCAAAAAGCCTGACCCTGCCAGGAGGAACTGGCAGCCTGCCATTACTCGAGTTCCTGTCCAATGCAGTCACCACTAAATCTTTGCAATGCAAACACAAGATTCTCCTGATAGCAAGATTTTGCTGTTTACACAGCCACAAAAGGACCTCCTTAATATTGTTCTTCCTTCTGATGCAGGTAAACAAACCACATGAACATGCTAGAAAAGAGTATTTCCCATCTGAAAATACACCCTGAATTTTTTGTGGATGTGCAGTGCGGGACGATCTGATGTAAGGTCAAAATGAGAATATATTTTTAAACCCTCTTTCTCAAGCTCTTCTGTCCTTTATTATAGGCCTAAGTTTGCTCAGGATGACATTGGAGTGTGAATCAAATTTCATCAAGTTACATGGCTTAGTCATGCTTTGCAGAAGGTAGTTTGATTGATCCTGCACTCCTGAGAATGACTTGAAATATGGACCGGATACCACCCTACTGGCAAATATTAGCAAGCGAGATTACCCTTCCAAGAAGGAGCATTTTAGACAGGAAAAATGAGAAACCTAAGTAACACATTTGTGAAAGTAATATTGAAATGTACAAAAGGGTAAGCCTGGCAAAAGCAGTGGTTTACATTCCAGAGTCTTCCATCAACCTGAGGATAAGCATTTGCTTCCCGGTAGCTGTAGTACCATGCAGCTACTTGCTGGTGATACTGGGATGACAGAGATCTCGGTCCAGTGCCGGGGCTCCAGGTGGAAATGAGCTTTTCTGCCTCCTCAGAGCCCCACAGGAACTCAAGGAGCCCAGCCAGACTCACATCACTTGGCACGGACATAGTGTAAGTTTCCTCAGAGCAAAAGATCTACTAATAGGAGCATGAGAAAAACTCTTGTACTACATACTGAGCAGCACACGCAGATCCATAGCTACCGCTGAGGCTGTCTGAGACTCCTCTTTAAAGTTTCCAGTTACCTTAAATACTCTGTGGAGTTAGTCCCACACCCCAATAGCTCTAGGCTCTGCTATATTCCATGAATATCTCCAAAGCTCATATGTCATGATCATGACCTTTATATAGGTCTTATTTCATCAATTCACCTTATTTGTTCTGAAGATCTGTCCTTCAATAGTGTTCCATTTTTATTTATTGGTAACACCAAAACCCAGTTCATTAGCACACTGCATTTTGTGAGAAAACCATTATTGAGAACATTGCAGAGAGATTTCCCACAGGGACAGACCTAGGGAAACTCCTGTAGCAAATCCCTGCTGCCAAAGCTTTCATCCTCACTGCATCTCCCTGACTGTAGGCCAGCTCTTTGCAGACAGTGCAGACCCTGAAGCAGCAGCAGTCTTCTGTGCTTGCCTGACATTCCTCCCTGCAATACCACTAGATATATGCACAGTGCAGTGGCACTTCGCCTTGGTTACCAGGGATAGGTTGGATCGATCTAGCATAATCCATCCTTACTTTATAACTATCCTATCCATCTAATTCTCCTTTTCTTCAAAACTTGTTTTCAAGTTTTTTTATGCTATTGAAGCCAGACTAATGAAATCTGTTCTGCTTGCACTCACCCACCTCAACATATTGTCTAATGAATGCTTAGGAAGCCATCAGACATTTACAGCAAGGATGAGAAAGCTGTATTCATAGAAAATTAGGCTCAATCTGCAACTACGTACTTTGTTCTGCCCACTGCACAAAAGAGAGGGGTTAAAAGGAAAACAGTTGTAGAGGGAGGTTAACTAGTATGAACAGATTACAGCTTGTCATGAAGAGTGAAAAGGATGGCTTCTTTTGCTTACTCTGTGCTGAGAAGAAATATGATTGGACTTTCTAAATAAATACATCAGAGGACAAGTCATAAACAGAAGGAAAGTATTTCATAGTCTAAGGCTGGCACAAAAATAAATGATTACCAGCCCTGAAGACAAGGTGGAGGAGCTGAGAAGCATCCATCTCCAGTTAAAGGAATCGATGTATTTGGTAATGAAACACGACTGCCTGCTATAGGAGGAAACCAAACTCAGTGCTACTGAAGTTCCAAACAAGTTTTCAGAAAACATAAACCCAAACATATAAAATGGAATTGCTTCTTGTCCACCTCCCAGGGTGCACTCTGACCACCTCCAAGTCCCTCCAATGAAGCATGGGACACTGGGGAGTCAGGAAAGAGCCACATTATACTCTGTGTCTAGTGCTGTCCACCTGTGCCCAACTCTGCTGTAAGCACCAGCAGCCCTGGTGTCTCCACCTACTCAGTAAAGCAAGTTCAAGCCCCAGACCACTGCAATGGGCACACACACACACACACACACACTCGGAGAGAGAGGAATCATCCTATTCCTGGGCTGTCCAGTTTTCCTCCATTCACCTCTCTTGGCTGTCCTTTTTAATCAATACCTCCTCTCTTCCCTCCTCTAATAACCCTGCCTCTTTCCCTCACTTTCCTTCTTCCCACAGCCTCTGCAGTTTACCTCTGTTTATACCCCTGTGATGCGTTGATTTGGGGGACAGGGCACTCCCTCTTCCCTGAGCCTTCCCAGGTTTCTGCTCCCTCACTACACTGTGCCTTCTTGCAGTTCCAGTCTACCAGCAAAAGCAGAGAAATTCCCCTGCAAAGGGAGTCTCTGCTGCAAATACATCCTCCCAGACCAGAAACTGAGACTGTATGAGCTTACTGTTAAAGCCTGCACTGCAGTGGTTTGCCTGGGAAAATCATTCAAACAATATGAACAACAAAGAGACCTCCTGGATACAGTGCCATTTTTATAGTCACCTTTAGAGTCCAGCCACACACTGAGCCCTTTATTCCTTGCTCTGTCCTTGCTCATTAACAGTGATACTCCATCCCTGACCTCTTCACTGTTTCCTGTTGTGTACCTGTAGCCATCACATCTCCGCTCAGGCAATCTTATTTAAGCTTAGGCTGTTCTGATCAATCCTGGATTTCTTGGCTCTTCCACCCAGGTTTAAATTTCAGACAATTTTGTGGGCTTGCTGTATGCTGAATTCCCTCCAACTTTGTCTATTGGAGGCGACAGTATTGTTTATCAAGGTGGACAGGAGTGCTGTGCTTTCATGCATGCTAAACACCAGGCTCCCCTTAAAACAAACAAATTGGCAGCATGGGTGGCATAGGTTTGCTTTCAAGCCATCCTTCCCTCCCAGTCTCTTGGCCTTTGACGCTTTCCTCACTTCTCTGTCTCTATCTTAATTTCTCCTTATTAATAGTCCTCACACATCAGATTTTCTCAAAATTATTATTTGTGCAATTTGTCTGAAGATATTATTTGAAGGCATATTTTGATGAGCTGTCAGAGGTATCAAGGTTCAGATGACCCCTAATGAGGTCAAATGTGTGAAAATACAGAAATTACCATTGCAATGAGCTGTGGAGGTTAGTGCTCCTGCTAGCTCAGCCCTAAAGCCTAACAACCAAGCCCCACCAGAGATGTGGGTACCCCCTCTTGCGCTGCACTCCAGTGAGCAGTGCTTCCCTGGCTAAAGCAAATGCACCGGCACAATGCCTTAGCTGGGGCAAAGAAAGATGAATGTTAGAACTAAAGAAGGTGGAATTCCCTAAACATTTCCAAATCACCCTCTCTATCACAGGGTCCGCTTTCTGCATTCCCCCCAGCCCCAGGGTTGTACAAGCAACCTCTGGGTTGGGAACAGTCCAGTGAGGCTGCTGAACACGGCAGTGCCCCAGACCAGAGCAGCAGGCATGAATCCCTGAAAGAAGTACCAGTAAGTGCCGTTTCTCTAGCCTTCATTTTTCTTTCAGACTGATTAAACTTTATTTTATCCCATCACCTTAAAACCATAATAAAGCCTATATAAAAGGTATAGCAAGGGCACTTCAACACAAAATGCCTCCATGTACATACAGAAACCTGCCCTCCCTAAAAGACAGAGTAATTACCTAAAGAGCATTTCAATGAGTTGATACCTTTCATACAAGATTTTACAGTATGCATTTGCAGTACATCTCTGCAGCTGGATCACAAAGACCATTCAAAGGAATGCAATCCTGATAAAATAAATTAGCTGCCTCTGTAAACCTAAAGGTATCAAGCTGTCACACAGGGGATGTCAATCCATAACTCTAATATAACCTCCACAGGCTCTCTCAACAGCTTTAGTCTTCACAGATGAAGGGTTTGACCTGGTAATTCCTAACAGGAAAAGGCTTCCCTCTGCTTTCATTGATTACTGCAGCGGACGATAACTCACAATAAAGCTTGCAGCCTAGCAAGATTTCCCCCTTCCCTCCTCACTTTTATATTTATGCATTCAGACATGAGCTCTGCAAGTGTTAAGGTCTATATACTGCATATTCCAAAGGGGAAAAGATTTCATGGACATATGAAAGGAGACTCAGAGGTAGATTTATCAAGGATGTTGAAATGCGCCCTTCCTTTCAATGTGCTGAGGCATGTTCAAGATACACACAGCTCCTGGATCTAGTGGGAAATTTCTGACTCACAGAATGGATGAGGCTGGAAGGGTCCACAACCCCTTGCAAATGATTTTCCTCTGGAGGCCATCTCGTCCAACCTCACCTTTTGAGAACGGATTGCCCAAGACTATATCCAGTTAGGGTTTGAGTCTGCACCAATGGGGACTCCACAGACTCTCTGGGCAACCTGTTTCAGAGTTTGACCACACTCACAAGAAAAAAATGTTTTCAGATGGAATTCCATGTGGTTTAACTGGTGCCGAGTATCTCTTGCACTGCCAGTGGACACTTCAGAGAAATGTTTGGCTCCCTCTTCCTTACTCCTCTCTGCCTTCCTTCCCAGCAGATATTTATGCAAGTCCAACAGAAACACCAACAATGTTATCTCCCAAATTAAGGATCTGGCAACTGTTTTCTTCAATGAGAGTGCTTAAGGGCATGAAAAGCTAACAGAGGATTTCACAGCGAGTGACAATGTCACGAACCCTTTGGGCTGGAAGCCTGGAGAAGATTTGCTTCTGAGTTTCTGAAGGTGTAAAACTATAAAAGCATAGTGGTGGTGCGTAATATGAGTCTCAAATATTTCTTTGGGAACACCTGAAAAGGACATATCTGAAAATGAATTTAACTCTGGCTTCTAACCTGTGCTTATTTTTAGCAAAGGGTAGGCGTGACAATAATAAAGATAGCAATGTCTTGAAAGAAATTATGAAGCATGACATTTATTTTCACCCTTCTTCAAAATCCTTTTTTATTGATCTGACTTGTACAGTTTATAACCATGGCTGTATAAAGATAAGAAAAGGGACTGGGCATGCTTAGAAGAAGTGAACTGTAAAAATCCTTTAAATGGTGCAGAACTGAAAGGTAGCTTTAACCACTGAGGTGATCTAAGAAGATGATATATTATCTGCTGAACAATTTCCAGCTAATCCCATACTAATAATATTTGTTGATCAGCTGTGAGTTCAGGACAGAAGTCTTCAAGCAAGATAATTAGAATTTTCTATATGACGCAATTTAGTGCAGTAGATTCACAGTAATGCAGACAAAAATCAATATAGTAATATACAAGTGCTTTACTGAGGTCAAATGTGGGTTAGTTTGAATATCTGACTAAAAGGAAAAACATGGTTTCATTCAGACTGGGGAAGGTGTGGGATCTAAAACATAGATTATGTTTCCAATTTGAAGTTTACCTTATTTTACATTTGCTTTGTGATGATAAAATCCGTGTCTGCATAGAAAGGAAGCATAAATTCTTCAGTTTGGAATCAAGTTTAAATTTGTAATGCTCAACAAAGATTCAGTGGTAAAAAATGTATCTAGTACAGTTATAGTTCTAGCATGGAGGCATATTATGACCAAGCTTGTTGCCAAGCCAAATGACTTGTTACCATCTACATGACCTTCCTTCTTTACCCAAGAAAAACTCAGCTTAGACTAGGCTTGCTCTAGCTATACTACTACTATCTTGCTATCTCTTCCCAGCACTGTGCTTAATAATATTTTTGGTTCGTGCAAGGCAAGTTCTTCATAAACACCTTTCCTTGTGTATTTTCATGAAAACATTGTCAATTTATTCATGACACTATCATCCCAGACATTCCATGATGGAACTGTTTATACTGGTGTTTGCAACAGCATAGGAAAGCTGCAAGATCATAAAGAGTTGAGAAAGCCCAGATAAAGAGGAATGATGCTGAAGGATCACAAGAAATCTCTTTCTGATGCTGCTCAGTAACTCAGTAGATGGACTGGATAGATTTATTCAGGTGGTTTATAGCAATTAGGCTAAGGAGGGCTTTCATCAATGTCTACAGCACAGTTCGTTTTTGCTACAGCCACAACTGAGACAGAATTTGATTCTGCAATATTTTCTGGATGGAAAACAAACCACATAAACAAGCAAACACTAAACCCTTGTCACTCATGCTGTAGGTACTTCAGGATATCTAATCAGACTCCTGTAAGGATCTGGGCTGCCTTCTTTCTTCAACACAGAGAGCTTCCAGCCAGGGCAGCTTCATTGGTGACACTCTCATCTGTTGAAGAAAGGGAAATTTCTGAAGCTAGTTTAGGACAAAATGAAACCTTTATCAAACCATCCACAGTCTGCACTGCCAGTTAGAGGCTTTCCAACAGCCTTCTGCTATGAATGCAACACATACATGCAAAATCTCCTACTCTCCAAGTATCTTGCCACAGAAAAGAACAGAAGAACCACTGATGTGCGATATGTATGTCACATCACTTAACAGAATCCCAAATAGTACATGGTTATTATAAGAAGCTGCAGCATATGAACATGTCTAGAGTAGAATGAGAATGTGTGCAATGGCTAGTGATATATGCAGCATAAATGTTTTTAGAAAGAACCATCTGGGTGGTGTGAATTACCAGATTGGCACCACCATCATTATTTCTTTTGAAAATTTGGAGGCCTCTATAGCATTTGGGAGGGATGGGGAGGAGATTTTCTCATTTTCTACCACACACCAATTGTACAGGTCAGATCAACAGAATTTTCAGAAAATTGAATTGTAATAAAAGTAATTTTCATGCAATGTGTTGCTGCATTTTTAGGTCAGGTTTACTAGTGGTCACTATGACTGCTTTCAGTAAAAAAACCCACCAAAGCCAAACCAACCGACCAAAACCCCACAGCTTGCTTCTTCCTACCTTTAGAAATTTACAGCCAAATTTTCACAAGCTTGGAAAATTCTGACCCTATGCTTGCACTGCATTTTCCTGGTGTCTTCATCAAATTCCTTTATTGCTTTCTTCCATTTCCCCTCTTCTCCCTCTCTCTCTATTGATTAAGTGATATTTAATTAAGAAAGCTCTTTCCAATTTCCTGGAAAGAAAAAAAAGAAGTTTTCGCATTTCACAAAGAAGAAAATTTTCAGAAAATTATTTGTTTGAACGGGAACTTCTTCATTCCTGACATCTCCTGGGGTATTCTGTTTTCAGCTTTCCCTTCTTATTCCACATGACAAGGGTGCACTTTTTCAGAGTTCATGGTTATTGATTGTTCAGATTTCTGAGAACATAATAAGCAAATTTGCAGTTAATGGGGTCATGCTAACAGTAGAGTCTTAAAACAAACAGCATGGTTGGTTGATGTTTGAACAGCAATCAAGTTTACTGAAGCACAAATATTTCTTTACTTATGCTTTCCAAATCTTTTGCAACCTCTCAGGTGCAAGAGGCACCAAAGAATGCAGAGGTGCAGAGGTGGTGAAAAATTCTAGCCAATATATGAATCAGAACTGCACAGACAAGAATCTAGATGAAGTTCATATAATACCTCTGGGGAAAAAATTTGGAAAATACCCACTACATTTTAATCTAATTAATATGAGGAGAAATCAATAATCCCACATTTTAAATACACTTCATAGGAAAAAAAAATTAAAAGGGACAGCAGGATTCTAATTTTAATGATTTTAAGGATTTTATTAGGCTTGTAGATTTTGTCTACCTAGGTACAGTTTTGTTTGGAGAGCTCTTCATCAGGTGCCAGAGCTCACACAGGCAAGCAGTGAACCCAGGCTGCTGTTTTTTGAGTCATAGGTCAAAGAGCTAAAGGGAATGGTAGGGCCATTTTTCAAGGAGAAGGAAATATTGGCCCAAAATAAAGTCACAATGAATTACAGCCGGTGGGAGGGATTTGGGGGCATGCCAGATCAGTTTTTGTCACTCTTTCTTAATTTACTGTTAGATTTAGTGCTTGGAAAACAAGATGAATTGTGACAGAAACAAATAATCTGCAGTAGTGGCACCCACGCAGCCCCAGCACACGCTCGCCCATATCGTACCTCACCAGTCCATGAGCAGGCTCTAGAGATAGCAGAAGGAAAAGCATTTGGAGGTGTAGGTCAAAGAAAATTTTATTGCTTAATACAGTTTGATCTCCCAGCACAAAGTTCAATTTCACCTCTGTTTACTTGGAAGCTCCTAGAGAATTATCCTTCTCAAAATCTCTCAGTCAAAGACCACATCCCACCACTGTGCAACTTCCCTCTGATTGAAACATCCACATCCAGCATACTGGAGGTTTAGTTTCTTCTCTTGAAAATAGCAATACTGGAGTTATTACTCCAGTGACAACCAAACATTTTTCCTCCTTTATTTTTGAAGTCTGTCAGCTCTGGTGGTCTTTGACATCACACAATTTATACTAGGCCCTCTTTCTGCCCCCCAGAAAGCCAGTTTGAGACTTTTATTTATATCAGTAAACCACATTCCTGATTTTTGATAACTTTCTTTGCACTAGACTAGACCCTATCCAGATATACTTGCTCTGTCTTAATAATCTGGACTCAGCCAGAACAGTAGCTTGACATTTTTATGCAATGTTTTTTAGTATTTTGACTTCAGTCTTCATTTCATGAGAATCCCAGTGCTATGTAGAGGTAGATTATGATGCTGTGGTAATCTGATACTGTCACAGTTTTAATAGCTGTAAGGAGAAGATGGTTGTGCTTCATGGACTCAAGACCTTCCCTCCAGCTGGAGGCAAACCACAGTTTAGCTCTCCCCCTTGTTCAGCTTGTTCTGCACTTCTCTCTCTCCTTCCCCATAACAAGTAACATGGAAGAGAACACAACCTCACTTCCTACCAGGAACAGATTGTCACTGCTTTGACACAGAAGAGGTTTAGATCTTTTGTTGGCATAGGGCAAGATGTTATTCTTTTGTAAGCATGTCTTTTACCTGCTTGTTTTGTTTTGTTTTGTTTTTCTTATTTGTATTATTCCTCATTATTCAGTTTCTCAGGAATTACTTTCCTTTCTCCCTGCAAAGGAAACATCACAAATTTGCCATTCCCTTGTCTTTTCCAGATCTCCCATAAGGGAAACTCCATACCTGCACAGGGATGCTCCTCTCTGCTTCTCCATGTCCTGTCTTCAGAGTTACAGTGCTGGCAGAACAGGGCACAATCATCCATGGAGTACTAGGACCATCTCCCCATGGACATGCCCTTGTGGGACAGCTGTGATTTCAGTAGGCAGAGCAAGTAGCTAATGAATATACAAGGTCATGAGAAGGCACAGCTCATTAAGAGTGGCTGAATTTGTACAGATTTTGCAGACTTTGGGAAAAGGAGTGGCTAAAGTTCTCAGCACAGGTGGAGACTTGCTGGGGCAACCAACAGGAGAAAGCTGTGACTGCCATCACAGCAATCACAGATTATTTCTATGTACCACCAAAGTCAGGCCTTGCTTATCTGGTCCAGCTACAGCAATTCTGTAGGTTGAGGTTTAGGAGACTGGGTATCAGACAACAATTGTCACCTATCTTCAGCTCTGAATTCTCTCCCTTATTGCCAGTCTCCTGTCACAGAACTATTTCCAAAAGCTCAATACTTTCAAAAGTTGACTTCTGCTCAACTTGCAGTATCTACTCTGAAGTCAACAGTTAGACCACAGAGCCATATCTATGTCCACAGTTTTCAGTATTTAGTTGACTCAGTTCACTGTCAACAGTTCTGATTCCTCCTGGTTGGGAATTACAGCATATGTGATATGATCCTAGGTGTGCTCTAGTAAGCTGATTAGCAGTAAGATTCACTTTGGTCTCATCCACACCAAGCTTACCCTGTTTACAGTGAGTAAAAGATGAAGACTGTGTAATTGGGGCTGTGGGAGCTGTAACAACTCTCTTAGAGCTAAGTATGTTGTCTGCATCTCGTGCAGTGTCACCACTGACCACATTCAAAGTTAACCCAAGCAATCTCTAAGGAAATCTCCTACTCAGCTATCTGCGGTCAGAAAAACAACTATAAATATGTCTTGAAAAAATGCACAACTCCTTATCTGTACATACACAACTCAGAAATAAATGTGAATGAATGCAACCCAAATTGCAACTTTGAGAGAAGCCAGCTAAATAATGTGCACACTAAAATGATGTGTAAGTAAGGACCATCACAAAGAAGTTTGGTGCAGCAGAAAGCCATGTGCACATCAACAGAAGGACTTGCTGCTCATCCTTACTAGAAAGGACAAAATTAAACACAAGAAGAGCTAGAAGGAAATGAAAAAAAAAAGGTGGCATAAGTATAAAATTTCCACAGTAGAATCGAAATGAATGGATGAAGACAAGAATGTCTCACAGCTCATGAAAATAAAAGCCAACATTAGCGGTTTGTCCTCATGGTTTCTTACCTGAAAGTCATAATACAATGAGGCATTACAGAAGGGGAAAGAGGTGACAGCAGAGCAACCAGGCAAAGAACACTTTTTAATGAGGGTGAGGGCAAGCAAGGGAAGGAACAAAGTAAAACCATGGCTGCTTCCTTGGACTGCCTGGACACCACCTGATAAATTGAGCTAGGATGCAAGATGTATCTGTATGGCATCAAGGATCTATGACAAAATTTTCAGATGACACTGTAAAATGAGCATCTGGGAATTCCAGAAAAGCAGACTCCCACCAGCCTTAGTGCTCACACTTGCTGGATTTCACACTTTATTTCACAACGACCTACGGATCATCCTTTCCAAATGGCTCATACATGCTAAGCACATCTGCCTGAATCCAGGACCCCAGCATTAAGGGTATAGTCTCAGTAGCAACTTGACTATCATGAAGAAACAGGACTGAAGCCAAGCATGAGGAACTTGTCAATATGCTCCCATTCATATCATGCACACAACTAACCTCATTTTCCCATCTTTTGGATAAGCAACTATACTTATGTGTCACACTGTACCCCATATCAGTTAGTTCAAAAGACATAGGGACTATCTTTTAGACTAGACTACTGAAATCAATTAGGTAAACATGAGCCTGTTTGCAGCTTAATTAAACCCTTTTTAATTCCCGGGAGATGTACTATTTTATACACAGTAAGGTATACACACACTGAAGTGCAATCTCCTTACTTAGTTGAAGACTAGCAGCTTGCTGACAGGGGAACAGAAGAGATCCCCTGCCATGGTCCAGGGTTTTAACATGTTGCCACCACACCAAAAATCTACCTGCATTGTCATGACCATCAGCTCATCATGAAAGGAAAACCTGGGACTTCCCTCGGAGTAGATCTTCTGCTGATATCTGGAGAGATGCTGTATGCTTTCTTGATTGGCTGATCCTGCTATTATAGACTTCCTGCAGTTTTCTATCACTAAACACCATAAATGAAAGGCCCTTGGCAAGACAAGAGTCATTAATTTATGCTTCTATGCTGGTCTTGTTTATTTTTATGGGTGGTATTTAGTTTTCATCTTTCCCACAGCATCTTAACAAGAGCTGCAAAATTTTGCCCATTCTCTTCATTCTTTCAGCAGAAAGAGGAACATCTTAAGGATGTTCAGGTCCTTAAGGAGAAATTTTTGTGGAGCAGAAGTCCTGCAGTTAGCAAAAGATGGTAGGCAAGGCCACTTTCCTTTCAAGAAAAACTAAAACTATAGCTTAGTTTTGATTGTTTCTGCTTATCTTCAGTGAAACACTGTTACCTGATGAGAAAATAGCATCCTTTCCCTCTGGCCAGCTTGATTTGGAGTGATGGAAGATTGGGGAAGCAATCAGTCCTTCCCTCTGAGTAATTGCCAGTTAGTCTCAGCTGGCTCTGCTCTGGTTAATTCAAAGGGTTTTAGGAAAAGCATAAACTAAGCAACAGTGACAGAAGCAGGATGTTTCTTATCAGTGTTTTAAAAAATCTGCAGCGGTAGCTTAACACTCATTCAAGAGAATAGCAGCACAAGAGTGGGTTGGAACAGAGGGAGCAGAGAGCTCTCTGAAAGCCCAGGGAGCTGAGATAAACAGACCCAACCACAAGCCACTGCTTTCTATCAAAGGATTGATTTCTTGTGTATATCTATCCCCATCTTCCTCTGAATCATTTTTATAGGCCTACCTGAGAAAGGAGGCAAGCAGTGCAACATGAAGTGGTATCCATGCCCGTCTTCCAGAAAGTTGCTTATCCATGCTGCAATCTGTCCGTTGCACCTGCAGGACTTTTGGCAGAAGCGGATTTCTGCACCAGGACTTCCATGCTTAGAGCTATTTGTACATAGAGGACTGAAAGCATGCACGCTGAGTTATCATCCTTATCTGACTGACACCACTTTTTTGGTTTGTTTGTTGTTTTGTTTGTTTTTCTATTTAACTGTGATACAGGATGTCTTCAGGAAGAAACTTCCTTATATTTAAGAGTATAGCTAAAATTAACTTATCCAAACTCAGTTTTGTCCCTTCAAACTCAGTGTATTCTGTGATTCTTTTCTTACTCTTCTTATTTAGTCTTCATTTGCACTTATTTTTCTCTGCATTTGATCTGTGCTCTCCATCTCTACTCTTTCCTGTACTCAAGGCCTTACTAAGGGTTATTTACCAGCACTTTCCTGTTTCTAAAAGGCAATCTTTCTCTTTTTCTCATTCTAACATTCACACCCACAGTTTCACTTCCACCTCCTAACTGTCACCCATGTCTCTTCATCATTTTGTTAGCTCTCTTCCTTTTCTTACTTGAAGTGATTTCTATAACACTACTACTGAAAAAAAAAAAAAAAAAGGAGGGGGTATGAGGGGAGGAGGAGCTGTGATTGGAAACTGCTGCCCAGCCCAGCTGGGATGGCCAGAAATGACTGGGTAGGGAGGTCTGGTGGCATTCTGACAACCTAGGATGGGGAGAAATTAGTTTTCCACTGTTAGCAACAGTGTTTTTCTCTTTTCATTTGTGACCATTGTTGTTCTGTGCCTCCCAGTTTCTTCTAAAGGACAGAATTAGAACTGTAACAGAGCTAAATCTTTTGTTCCTTAGAGGAAACAAATATTATACCCAGAGAATGAAGTCAAGTCTAAATGTACACAATGTAATTTTTAGGTACCTAAACTAGGATTGCAGTACTTGTAGGCTCACAACAGAGACAATGGAGATACAAACAATTTCAGAAGGAGTCAATTCTTCTCTTATTCCACTATGTAGGAAAATTTAGAAATCCACTTCTTACTAGATAGCACCTACAGAGAGGCAGAGGAATATCGAAGTTCAAAGCTATGGAAGTCAGCGAAGATCCAATAGAAGTCAAGGATCAAATGTTAAAATTATCTTTCTGCATTAGACTATGCTTCCTCAGACATTCAGAGGTCACAGAGGGCTTGTTCTAATACATGTGTGTAAATCTCAGGTGTCCCTGTTGGGGCTGGGCATGATGTTTTTAACTTGGACTACATCCCAGCTGAATGCAGGCAAAGCCATGGAGACAGAACTTGTGCTTATGATGACCAAAGAGATGCCACCATAGAGCTTTGCCTCAGCAAGACTTAGTAATGGACCAGATGCATGATGTAAGAGAAATGTTTCTGTGCTGCACCTGAGATCCTCTTCATCAGTATGCTAAATCTGTGCAACAGATTCATCAGTGGATTGTTTAATTTACATTTTTAAGAGACTACAATACATCTGCATCTGTAACAGAGAAATTGATTAGGTACATAGTGGTAAATTTATTTGGAAGGGATATTGTTACATACACTAATTGCACATATTTTTCTACTGTGTTTCCCACAACGTAGGAGCTCTCCATTTCCCAATAAAGTGTTCCTCCAAAGAACAGTAAAGAGTTATGGTTACAGTCCTGGAGTACTTGAAAATCTGAAGGTAGAGGCAGAGAGGGATTATTTTCCACAAGAGCTAAGTGTAAATTTACATAGCTTTAATAGGCATCAAGCTATACTGAACATGGCCATTTTTAATGCCATCAAATGCCACCCTCCCTGGCAGAAGTGCTGCTTGTATCATGTTTCTGTGAGCTTAAGAAAAGAAAGCCAACCCAGTGGCCCCATCAGAGGCAGCTTTGAAGCTCCCTCCTCAGTACAGCCTTTTGCTGAGCATTCAGTGAGCACATTCTTCTTGCTCAAACCAGACATGCAGCTCTGAAACAGGCAGGGTGCATGCTGCCTCCATCCTTGGCACAGCAAAGGTAGGCTCTGCCCTGGTCTGATCTGTGGCTGGGGCTGAGGAAGGGAAAAAACATCATTGTAGAGAGTAATTGGTGTTTCTCTAGCAGTAATAGGAGGGATAATGAGGATTTGGCGAGGGGAGGGAGCATTTTGGAAAATGATAGACATATGGGCTTCAAATCTCTATGGATCTAGGCTTCATTAACTGCACAGCTCTCAGAACAACCCATTTTATCCTGGCAGCTCATGGAGCAGTGACAGTCTCCTAGTAGCTGTATGAAGAGAGCATAACAGAGTGAGGCCCTTGGCAGCTTTGTGAACCTGAAGGCACTACTGCAACACGAATAACCATCTGGGCTGGACTCTCAGAGCCAGTTCAGAGCAGCAATGATTACCTTTCAATCCAAGCAAACGTGCTCAAGCAGCTCTGTAGTCCTGCAGCAGCCCACTCCATCGGCCCAGGACAGATACCAGACCTGTGGCT
This sequence comes from Anabacerthia variegaticeps, assembly GCA_035583185.1. Lineage (NCBI taxonomy): Eukaryota > Metazoa > Chordata > Aves > Passeriformes > Furnariidae > Anabacerthia > Anabacerthia variegaticeps. The sequence continues at coordinate 100,466,633 of JAWWEW010000112.1, read as the reverse complement.
GGAGACTGTCCTGATCAATTTGTCTGATAGGATAAAACCTTGCTGAGAGACTTATTGCTCATAAAAATTACCCTGATGGTGCTTATGTGAGTCTTCCCAAGAGCCAGTATTGTGTTCTCATCACCTGCATCCCAGGTGCTTTCAGGTAACCTGGGTGAGATCATCCACTGGTGCAAGAAAAACTGCAATATAACAATCAGAGCTGTTTTGGCTTGTGCCACCTGATCATCTGTTGCAGAAGTACTTTGTTCATCCACCACTGAAACTCAATCAACTCAGGAGAGAGCTCCCAGAATGAAAAACCCTATGTGGCAAATTTTGAGATGGGATGGAGGAAAACTTCTTTGTTTGAAAGCACCAAGGTAATTCTTTGAGTTGTAGTTTGGCCAAGAAACCAGTGACAGTATAACCTGTTCATGAGGAGAGTGTCTTCTAAGGAATGAGCAAAGGTATCCAGACTTACAGTGGTGTCTGCACAGGCAGCAATGCCCAGTGGCCAGGAGTGGCTGGGGGAACAAGCTGAGCACAGACATGCAGAGCTCTCTGCCTGGCTGTGATGGTAGCCTGTGTGCCACACCACAGGTCCCTGCCTGGGCAGCAGCTGAAAACCTCTCCAGGTCTCCTGAGCAAACCTTCATCTGTCAGGTGAGCTTTCACACTTGGACAGGTACACATGTATTCTGAGCAGAAGTATCCCATTAAACAGGTCACTGACATTGCATTTTTGCAGCTAACTGATCTTTCCAGTTGTTTGGTATGAACCATTCAATATATATTCACAGAAAAGTACTGGGAGACAAATCTTCCCTGAAAAATTTGATTCAGCCCTCAGACTGCCTGCTTTGCATATGCCTGAGCAGATGGGGGTGGGCTGTTTTTGCTGTCCAAGATGTTAATGAAGATCCTTCCTCAAGGACTGTGAGACAGACCATGAGGTCATGAACCTTGTTCTAGAGGAGAAAAAAGGTGAGGAGTAGGATCATAACCTCCAAAACTGATTGGGCCCTTAAATCACAGAGGGTGTCCACAAAATCCTCTGACTCCTCTTTCAGTCCACCACCCCCAAATTGCACCAACATTCTGAATTCTTAGTCTAAATACTGAGTTAACTGCTACCACAAATTTAATTCTTACCACTCCATCCGTATTTGAATTCTGCTACCATGACTGAGGCAGCCTAAGCCTGCTTTGTGGGCTGCTTCCATTCCCACCCTACCAGGCAATGGGAGACTTGTGATTCCTGTCCAGGCTCCATATTGCACCAATGACAACTCCAGTAAAGTGGGAAGGCACAAGAAAAGATGCTCATCTTTTCCAAATTAAACAATCAGAAATGAGATATGATTTTGGACTGATATATGTGTCATTAACTTGGCATCCATTTCAGTACTTCTCAGCTGCAAAAAAACCCACATGAATTTTCCAAAAGAAACTGCAGAACATTTATTTGCCACAATTTTCAATGCTAGTGTCTCAATGTAGGAAAAAAAGACTACCACTAAAAAAAAAAAATAAAAAAAAAAAGGAAGAGGGGGAAGAACTTTATTTAATTCATAGAATAGACATAGCTAGGAACAGTAGTGGGAAAGTCTTCCTCCCCATATCCTCCCCAAATGAATGAAACCCCACAAATTTCCCTATAGCACTTGAGTGATTTAGTCAATGTTTCCCAAAAAGCTCAGGGTAATCAAGAGCCTGTCATCTGCATATGATCCAATGTGGATCTCTGTGTTCCAGGTGTCTTTGATGAGAATACAATCAACAATAGAAAAAACACATTTTGGGCTATTTCTCTCAGAAAGCAATACCTTCAAAAAAATTGTTTGTAGTTATATAGAAGACACTCAGAGGTAAACCAGGTGGCCACCATTTATAATACAGTTTCCAAATGTAGCTTTTTTAAGTTTTGAAAGTTTGGATGGGTTTGCTTTGGTTTGTTTTTTTAGAGAAGAGTCCTCAGCATCCTCAGCATCAAGGTAATCTAGAAACATGGGTAAGAACAAACAGAGAATTCTCCCTGATTCTGCTCCAGCAAACTCAGACATCAGTTCCCTTTCAGTGATTTCTCTGTTTAATTTTATTCTTCCCCGCCAAAGCACAATCAACACAATCAAGCAAGAGGTTTCCAATAAGGCAAATGACCATGTGGAGAAATTCTTAATATCAATGGAATTGGGGATTAATTTATTGCGAGAAGATATTGTCTGTTTTTCTTGTCTAGAATAATGAATTAAAACCAAATTAAAAGTAAACCAAAACCCACAAAAATGCAAAACTTGTAGATTCATACAGTGCTGACTGAAAGTTGGTGAATTTTCAAAGACAGCTATATGGGTTCTTTGTTTTCAAAGCAAACTTTTTTCATACTGTTTAGGAATTTGTGGAGATCTCCCAGGCATGGTCTTTAGGGATTAGATTTGTTTTGAAGATCTGGCCCCAGATGAAAGCAGGACTCCTGCCATTCCATCATTAGGTGCATAGTCTGAGCTGCACCTCCATGGGACGTTCAGTCCTCACCGCAGAGAGACATCTAAGGCAGATTCTGAGGAGAACACATGGACCAGGCAGCAGTCTTTTTGACCACTGATGTTAGGGAAGATGCTATCTCACCATCAATATGAAGCCATTGAGAGTATACCCATTTTCTCCATCATGTCTAGAACTTCCCTAAAGTTTTTCAAGTACTTCTTACTGCCATTCTTCTAGAAAAATGGAGGAAACACAAACCTTGTAAACACAGTTTCCTTGGTCAATAATGATGGCATTTCCTGCTTTGCTTTGAACATTCAAGTTATGCATGGTAATATTCAGAGGGCTTACAAACTCAGAGCTTCAAAACTCAGAGCTACCAGTTTCCTCCACCCATCCTTCCAGAGTTATCTTTTATCTCCTGCAGCTCTAGACGAACACAGATCCAAACATGTTTGCTGTGCCACAAGTTTGACCTCTGAACACCTAACTAGAACGACATTAATAAACAAATGATCTTGCAAGATAATATTCTAAATAACTCTGCAGAGCTAGCTTAATGCTACTCCTCATTACTCAAACAAACCTTTTCATTCTGCTTGATAATTGAAAGTCTCCACTGCATTGTCAGACATAGGATAAGGCCAAGCTACATTCAGGGATCCATGAAACCAGCAACATTAGCTTGTTTGCCATTAACTCAGCAACATGCATGAAGGCATTTGACTCCCTCATGGAGCTAAGAAAATATCTCCACTGCTAACTTTATTTCTTAAAAAATAGAGGTAAATTGTATTAGTCCATTTTCTCTGAATTATTTCTGTCTCAATAGATAATGGACTTTTTCCCATACTGCTTTCCCTTTAGAGAATCATCTCCAGGAAATAAATAGACATCCTTTGCCCCACACTGCTCTGTGCTGAAGTTGTCTGAAGGTTCCCCACTTCTCTCTTCCTCTTGCTTGTTATTGTCATGATTCTGGCTGCTCCTTCTGACTTTCATTTGCAAAATATCATAAAGAAGCAACAAAAAATATTAATGGTGCAGCCTTTTCACACCAGCAATTGCAGACACTGGTCAGAAGAATTTTACCTGTGTTCAAAGGTGGTGAGCAGGTGGGCTGTGCAAGGAGGTGATGGTAGCTACAAGCCACTTACTGAGGTCAGTTTGGATGCCTGTGCCCTTGGAAAAGAGAGGTACGGAGGTGCCATGCAGACTCTGCCTAGAAACTGATCATTTGCTTATGTTAAAGACCAGTGAAGATTCACAGAAGGATTTTTCTCCAGAGGGCTAAAAAGATCTCATCTCACTATATGGCCAAAGCTAAGGCCACATCAAACACACCAGAGATCAATTTTCACTGTAGATTGGAACCACCCACAAAGAAGGTCAGGAAAACAGATTTGCTTAAACACCCAAATCCTTTGATATAATCTGGTCACATGGTGTTTATGGGCACAAAACTCAAAAACACAAAGTCATATAAAGGCTTTGAAATCTGTATTATATCACTTGATGTTTCCTGTGAACCGTGTCAAGGATCAACCTGGTCTTCACAAAATCCCCACATCAATTCTCCTCCCAGGGAGTAAAAAATGTGACTGGAGAAAACAGGAGGAAAGCCTAATGTTGTTTCTGGGCTGTCCCATCCCTGGAAGTGTCCAAGGCTGGGCAACCTGTTCTAGTGGTTTTCCAAGGAGCCCCTGCCCATGGCAGGTGGATTGGAATTAGATGGTCTTTAAGGTCCCTTCCAACCCAAACCATTTTATGATTCTGTGATTCTATGATTGTTTGTCCACTGTTGTGACCTACAGGGAAACAAATATCGCAGGCCATTTTTTCATACAGCAATTAATGTCCTAATTAGTCACAACAAGAGGACTCAGCAGTGAACAGGAGAGATGAATGGGATCTGAAGTCATTTCTAGTGAATCAGTCGAGGCAGCTAAGTAGCTCATAACAGAGATCTCTGATGAAGGAAAGAATGAGAAGAAGGGATAATGAAAAACCTGTAGAGGCATGGAGAGGTGATAGACAAAGCCAGAAGCACAAGAAACAGGAATTAGAAGTGGGGAAAATAAAAGAATTAGAGCTAAGGTTTAGAGCTCATGAGAGCTCTGCACATACATATAAATAAACCTACTGCAATGAGGATTTAGAGGCAGACAATAAACTGATGGAGAATTGGAGTGAGGCACAGAGCAAATATAGTTGTCTCAATAAAATCCAAGTCAGACCTTATTTTTGTTGACAGGACACAGTGATTTCAAGCAAGTTTTTCCTATTCGTACTATTATCAGCAAGATCAAAATCCAGACCCAGAAGAAGCCAGGATACAATATAATCAACTCTTTGAAGTTAAGGGAACAGAACACAGGCTGACTGCAAACAAGAGAAGGAGCACTCGAATCAGTGTACCTCTTCAGATTAAGGTGTATTTAAAGATTTCAGAAGAAGTGGAGTCATCAGGTGAGTAGAAAAGAATACATTCAGACCTGGAGAAAAGTAAAATCCTGGTTTTCCTTCTTCTTGGTTAGAAAAAACTTTATTTAGCTTAAGCAGGAAAGGTCAAGTGGTATCAGAGACACAGGATAAGAAGGAATTATTTGCTTTATTGTTTGGAGTATTTCTCTTTTTATTTCAGAAAAAAACAAACTGCAGGCTTTAAAGATTTCACTATACCTGTAAACATAACAATCTATCATAAAAACATAAGTAGAACTTGAAACAGCTCAGAGTAAAGAATTTTCTGGAGTCTATTTTCCAGTATTATTCACCCTTAAAAATTAGCAGATAAGAAGATAATTATTTGCAAAGAGCAATTACAATTTAGTATGAAAAGCAGAGATTAATAGGCAGTAACTAGAACAAGTTAAATAGGGAAGAAGTATCAATGCTATCTTTAAATTGTAGAATTGGAAATGACATTTTTTAATTCATCCTCCACCAAACTATAGAAGCAGTTAGAATAACAACAATCATATAATTTTAGGTCAGATTGTGACCCAAACACAATATCGCACAGTAAAAGAAGGAACGATTGCCTAATATCTTTCCAGCAAATAAACTTTAAATCCACTCCCATGCCTGCTCTGGAAGTTCCCTGAAGTGGACCTTGGCTTGCATTTATGGAATTGAGTGAAAGTCCCTAAATACTACATTAGTCAGTCTCCATATGCTGTATAGAGATGAGCATTCAGACAGCAATTAATAATAACTCCTGGCACCAAGTAGGAGAGATAGTATCTAAGACTGACACTGGTATGGAAACGAAATGTTGTATTTGGAAAGAAGTTTCGAAACAGACCGTAAGGACTCAGGTGCTTTAATGCCCATTTGTTTAAATGGCTGTTCTTTTTTCCCCTGTGTTTTTGTTGTAGTCCTCGGAGTTTTTAGGTTTGGTTCATTCAGAATTTCATGGCACAGCTTTATCACTGGAAACACAGCTCTGGATGGCTTCCATTGTACATCTTTTCTCCCCTAGACCAGATGACAATGAATTGCTATGTTTTCTTGCTTTGGAGGACACTTGGTAACCAGGGGAGGGAGGAGGTCATTTTTGCTTAAGTAAGAAGAAAAAGGGGAAGACAATGGCAGTGTATCTCGCTTAGAATCTGAAGGGACAAAGAAGCACACAAGTAATGCAAAACATTAATCATTACTTTAGCTCACATGAAGATGGTACTAATAAAATCCATTGTATAAACACAATTTGCTTTTAGAGACAAAACCTAGGGGGTTCACCTCTGCTCCTTTAGGTGGGCTTTTGCTGAGCACAAGAGTATGGAGAAGTTAACTTTCCAAATAGTTTGTTTTTTAGTTTGTCAATTTGAATTTGTCTTATATATCTATTTTATAATAAAAAATAACAACTAGAAACTAAATCCCTAAGAAGTTCTCTCTGGGATTTTGCTATTATTATCCATTTACCTCTCAAAAATTTCACTGTCTTCCGTTACACTCTCTCTTACATCCCTGAGCTTGTTTTCTTCTTAAGACAAATCTCAGTGAAATTCTGGGAACCCTCAAGTCACCAGGATATTTTGCCATTATTTCCCCTCTTCATATTTCTGCCTGTATTAGTGCATTGAGCTGTAATGTTTTAGTTTGGATCATGAGTGAGGTTTTGAAAGGCATCTCACAGTCATTTCCACTTACTGTACTGTAAGAGGCATTAAGTGCACAGGGACAGGAAAGAGTAAGACTCTTAAGCACACACCAAAATGCATTTAGCGTGGGCCCAAGATCATCACCATCACTTGCAGTACAACTGACTTCTATCAGCTCAAGTCACTTCCCAGAATACATATAACCTGCACCAAGTCAGGACACACCAGTACTGCACGAGTCAGTGGGATCACAGCTGGCTGGGTACAATGGGAGGCACATTGACAGTACAAAGTCCTGGGGCGTAAAAGATCAGTGAATATCTGGGCTTAAATAGGACAGCTGGAAACCATCACAGTCTGCACGGAGGAGGAACAGGAGTGATCAGCTGTGCCTTTCCTCCTGAGAGCTCCTACTGCATCCCTACCAACCTGACTAGACTTCAGTTTGGAAAAGAAAATATTTTCTGGTGTGCCACTTTTGGAGACTGCTCAGAGAACCATTGATGTAATAAGCTCAATAGAAGCATCATTGCAAAAATCAGCTCCTTTTTTCCTTATTTAATTGGATGAAAACATTTGTTTCTTGATTGAAATTTGTCATAGAAGATAGGAATATCAGAATAAGTCTACTTACTACATAGTTTTGGGAAGTCATTACTGTAGCAATAAGCCTCAGAAGACGATAGCTCACCATAATGTTTTTCCCTGTCTTTGTCTGTAACACCCTCATTAGTATGCGAGAAACTGGTCCAACAGGTTCCTGTGAGAAAGCTTCCCCTGTCCCCTGCCTGCCCATTGTAAACCCCTCCCCTGTCCTCTGTCCCCTACCTGTAACCCTGCGCCCTGTGCCCCTCGGTCCCTTGTCCAGGATGTGACATCACATGCCCCCCTGAGAGCCCTATAAAAACCCACTCCCTGGGAATAAAATCCTCTTTGCTTCCTGCCTCCCCCGCGTGTGTGTGGTCCTTTACATCTCGGGACCCCGGAGGGCCACGTGAGGGGGGGACAAGGGGCAGAGAGGATCCCCCATCAGCTGCAGCAAATCATTACATATGGTGAAAAGCAGGAGGGAAAAAAACTCTCCCATGTAGATCCGGCAGTGTTTTGTACAGTTTTTGCACAGGTTTAAATTGTTAAATTACAAAGCACGGAAGGAAGAGCTCCTGTCTTTCCTTCCTGAAAAAGCACTTAGAAATATTTAGATCTATCTTTTCAAGAACCAAAACCTGGGCTTATATAAGATTTTAAAATGCTCTTAGTGGTTCATCTCTCTAAATGTAGAGAATTATATACAGAATTTCTACCAAAGCTTCTTTGACTGAAGCCACCAGATTATCAAACTTCTCTCAGTCATGGTGGTGCCAGTGAAGCCTAGGAAGGTATTTCTGTCTGTAGTACCTGAAGACCATGACCCAAGTATTTTCATGCTCTACTCAATGCAGCGACACATGGATGAATTTTTAATGAAATCATGTCACAAATGTGTAACCTCCTTAATCCTATGCAAACTGCATAAATAAAATCTTAAAAACAAGTAGGAAAAACCTCAACCTGATTAATAGTTTGGAGGTACTGTAGAGAAAAAAAAATTCTTTTTCTGCTTTCAAATTTTGCTACTAAACCCAACAATGCTCTAGTTTTTGCTAACGTGGTTTCAAAAATAATATTCTATTACTAAATGATGTAGGGTTATATAATAAGAATATGCTTAAATAACCCAAATTTTCCCTTTTATTTTGTACTGTAAAGCAATTATTCAGTCATGCTGAATATTTTCCAAGAATGACTGTGATCCAAAATTAATCTTTCTGCAGCATTTTTTCATTGATCAGTTCAGTGAATTTAAATAAAAGTAATACACTATATTTTGAGAGCAATAGGTCACACAGAGCTTCACAGAACACTCAGGACAGTGTCTTCTGTTCTGTCCACAGTTGTGCTGTACAACTGGGGCCAATTCAATCCTTCACTCACTGCTAGGAGCAACCTTCATGTGAGGTAAAGTTACTACACCAGTAGAATATTTCTCACATAAATGCAGTGAAGCTTAGTAACTCCTGTCTATGGTGAGCTGAGTGTTCAGGATGAAAGGTATCCATGAACTAAACATTAATTGACTGTCATGCTCTCTGCACATAAGCAAGAGCTATCCTGCTTTAAAATAGAGCACATTTAGGCAGGAAAGTGTAAAAAAGTTATTAAATGTCAGGCTGGCAGTGTTCAGAATAAGCTGCTCTAGATTTCTATACTCAAAAGATTTGAGAACTATGGGTTTGATGAAGGAAAAAAACAGTAAGGTTACTTGTTACTTTTGTCTAAGTATTACAGTGTCTTAAAGTGGAGGTGGGCAATTGAGCTACTAAGATGGTGTTACTGGGGCAAACCAACAATACTCATGGTAGAAAACTGTCAGGACAGGGTCAGTGCAGTTGCTCAGTAATGGGGTACAGATATTGGTTGCATTAAGTGTTATGACATTCAGCATTACAAACAATTGAACCTTAGATGAACTATTTGGCATTGTAAGAGAGCCTATGCAGGACACCAAGGTCTTGGTTTCAGGATCAGTGTCACCCGTTTCATCCTCACAATACTGAGAGACTAATTTCTTACAGATTATTTTTGTTTTTTATTCTGGGATGATAAAACTGGAATGGAATGTCAGAGACAGAAAAAAAATCTATTTTATCTCTGCAGACCCAACACTGAGATGCCTAATTCTTTGTTATTAATTTCTTTCAATCTAGCCATCTGAGGTAGGTCTATGTAGTGTGGAAAGAAGGGCCAAAAGCTATTTCTTCCAGAGAACTGCATATGTCCACAAGCCATCAAGGAATTAATACAAGTTGACAGAAGATGCTTGCTATACTGCACAGGCAGGACATACTGATCAAAATTATCCCAGGATATGTGCTTAAATAAACAGTGTGAACTAAGCACACAGCGTTCCTCATGGCTGTATGCTTCAGCTGTTCAGTACTTTGTAAACTAAAAATCACTCTGAGGTGATAACCAATCATTTACACATGGCTTCTACTTTCTCTCACTGGTGCATGGGCCCTGTGTGGACTGTGAACTCTGCCAATCCAAGTCCCAGGGCATGTCAAGCAGTCACTATCATCGTGCTAGTTGGTCACTATAGCACCTTGTGCCACTGAGACTCGCTAACCCTAAGCCTTGCCTGTGGCTAAAGCAGCTGAGATGTCTGTGGAGAATCCTGGTGAAGAGTGGCCAGAGACCACCCAGGCTGGGGCACCCCCAGAGGAAAGAAATGCTCCACCATCTGCACATCTGAGGAGCACAGCAGGATTAAGCGTTTCTGGACTTGCAGCCTAAGCCTTTCCTGAATTTTGAATGCTACAAGAGATTCTCCATCTGCCTCTGTCTCTCTGTAACTGAGCTGCCTGTTAAAGATATAAGGTGCTGACAAAGCTGCTGCAGATCAGGCCCCACAGAGCATCATAGCACAGATAACATTTGCTTGCTGCAGCTGCAGCAATGAACACTGCAAGGCACAGGTGTTGCAACACAGGGACAGCCTCATGTCCTTCAGCAGGGTCCAGGGAGATAAAGACCTCCTCTTCCTCACACCCCCAGCATTTTATGGTACTCCCAGTCCCCAGGAGTTGCTGAGACCTTTGCACATGGAGAATTTTATCTCAGTGGGTGTATTTTGTCTGAAGCAAACAGCTGCTCTAGCTCCTAGGCAGAGGTCAAATTTGTTTTAAAAGAGGCTCCCTGCCCATGAACTCTGAAACACAAGGTCAGCCAGAGGTTCCTTTATTTTCAGAGTAAGATGAGCCATTGTAGGGGTGAATAAACTTGACTAGTTGATATGAAGCTCATTATGATGTCCATACCCATTTTCGTTCAGGAAAGTAAACCTGATCTGTTGGAAACAATATCTTGAGCTTTTATACAGTAATTATAGAGAACTAAGATCAGTATTTTTAAATGAAAGTGATAACAATGCTTTATGGAATGAGTAGCAACAGAGTTGATTTAGATCCTTTATATTGCTAATGAAATGTGAATAAGTAGGAGTCTCATTATCTGCACTTTAATGTGTGCCTTAGGTTGTTCATTATCCTACCATATTGTGAATTGGTACTTGTGCATGTATGTGATCCTAATGGTTTTTACACAAAAAGTTTCAAGCTTTGTTTAGAAAGTGGTGTTTTAATGATTATATTTTTGTTATGAGCATAATATCTGTATACTATCAGTATACAGTGCCTAATGGTTTGCAGCTTCAAAGAAAAAGAAAGATGATTTCAACAAAAGCTAGATATCTTCTGAGAGAAAAAAAATTACATAATTTATACAACCCCTTTTTATTATGCAATAATTAGCATTTTCCCAGTGTGGCAGTTGGAAAATGAGGCTTTTAAACAATCTGAATTTCTTGCATTCATATTGCAGAGAAAGGAGAACTGAGACAGTAACCTCTTGACCACCTATGGTTGCAGAAAAAGGACTGGAAGAAAGGAAGAAAATAATCAGAGGATGAAGTCTAAACCATGGGTTATTGCAGAAGGCATCATCCTATTCTATATGCCACAGTTTAGCATCTTCCTTCTCCTGCCTCCTGTACTCTTCACGTTGATTCTAGCTGCTACTGGTAGGACTTCCTATTCTGAGGAGGAGATGACACAGCTGAGCCTGTACTGGAGTGGCTAACCCCCTTGTCAACACACATGATTAAAAAAAATAATAATAATGACAAACGATTTTTTTCACGAAGCTCCCAAAGCAACCCTGACAGAACTTCTTTGAAGTGTGACAGGACTGGACTTAAGTACATCTCCTTCATAGTTAATGTGATACCTCATGGTTTAATTAGATCTGCTGGATGTCTCTCTACCATCTGCTCCCTTCCAAAAGCCAGCACCTGTCAGCATAAGAGCCAAAACTGACTCTCCAATGACTGGCAGAATATATTTCCTCCTGTCTAAAAGGACATATATTGTTGTTTCATAAGAAACCGTTCCCTGGGGGTGTCATCCACAGCAGAAAATAGAATACCCTAACTTTGATATTTTAGTTGAATTCTTCTTGCTGTACATTATCAGGCAAGTCTCACAGCAAAAATGAGCAAAAATCATAGGAGAGAGTAAGGAAAAATATTTTAAGATTCAAGGAATATGTTAAAAATGAAAAGGAAAAAAAACCCTCTTAAGAATAAAATACACCCCTATTTGTATTTCATAGGGCTTACTACCTTCAAGTGCTTTGCTCACAACCTAGACATGCATCTGAAAGAGCCAGCATGCACAGTGCCACTTTACCTCCCAAGTGACTCCTTCCTTTGAAGGGACTGTCCTTGGCCACCCTTGTCTCATGATTAGGATGTGGACAGCAGTGCTGCTGGGGGATGTATCTGCAGTTTGGCACTCTGGGCTCTTTCCATATCAGATCAAATGGCACAAGTCCCTGTTGAGGGCATTTCCTACCGTTAATCCCTCCAAAACCGGAAGGCATTTCTCCATTTCACATCTGCTGGCAAACAGACCTGTCCAATGAGTCCTTCCAGCACTGTAGTCCCCAGGTAAGGTAAGGCTACCCGTGTATTTCTGAATGACAGAAGTCATTCACCTTCTGCTAAGCCCACAGTGCAATGCACTATCAAAATCACACAAGGCACATTAGCTAAATGACAGTCAGACAGCCTCCAGACACAGGCATCTGTAAACAGGACAGCTTTCCTTGCCTTTTTTTTGTGTTATTTTTTTTTCTTTTTTTTTTTTTTGGCCATAGTTTCCAGGTCTCACATATATATCCCTCTAAGCTTCCATATGTTAGGAAAGCTCATTGTTTGAAGGATTGCACGAAAGGAGGATGTGTTCCTAATACCAAAAGCTAATTTGGAACCAGGAGGTAATAAGGCTCATTTTAAGAGGACAGATGACTTCCAGTTTGCATTTGTTTACTGGAAACAAACCATTCATCTAAAATGCACTGGGGCCTGAACATCTTGGGTGAAATCCTGGGCCCATTAAAGTCAGTGGGCGTTTTGCCACTGCCTACGCATTCACCACATTATTTCATGTGCAGAGGGACTGGAAACTACCAATGTTTTCACACACAACACAAAGAAGAAAAGCTCTAGAACAAAGGAGAAAGCAAATGCAAGTTCTACCACAACAGGCTTCATCTGTAGATGAAACTTAGAAAAGGCTTAGCCAACATTTGGACATCATTGTGATAGCTGCTGTTCTAATTAAATATCACCTTAGAGATTATCCCTCACAGTCAAAAAGAGCCAACAGATACCAGTTCCCAGACACCTGGTACTTAGAGGGAGCTCTGCACAAAATCTGAAGGTTAAATAACTTAACCTAGGAATCTGATCCATGATTGCTGGTACCTCCAGAGAATTTGCTATTCCTTCTTCATATAGCATGAAATCACTTCCTCTTTTGTTCCTTTGAAGAAAGAGAATTATTTTGCCTCTACTTTTCTGTATCAGTTGAACTTTATGCTGCTTTTCATCTTTCTCTAACATTTCTCTCTTTTTACTAAACATTTGTTTAACCCACGTTTTTTAATTTTTATAGCAAGAGCATACTGATCAGCCATTTCATCCCTGTTCATCTGGTAGATCACTGCTGTGTGAGGGGGCTGCAAGCTGAAAAGTTAAACTTTACGAATTTTCTAAAAATGAAAGAAATGAAACAAACAGAAGATGTTTTTCTTTTTTTCCAAATCTGTGCCTTCTTGGAAAAAAATCAGTAAAACCACACAGCTATATCTTGCTGCATATACTTGCATTATGGAGTAAAAGAGCTGAATTTAGGTGTTGCTAGGAGTCATTGCGTTGTTGGGCACTTATCCATCCTTAGAGGTGTATTGGAACCAAACCAAAACTCTGATCTTTCCAGCATGCTTAAAGCAATGGCCCAATTTTATGAAAGGGAATAGGAAATGTGCCTTCAGCTTCATCAGGCATTGTGTTATATCAACAGCAAAGGACAAAGTTTGAATATACACAGGTGTCCAAAGGTACCTAGCAGATTTTCAAAGAATCTAGGAGCCTAGACGCCTCTGCAGTAAATGCTGGAATTAGATTCATTATCTGGCAACAGCATAACTGCAGCATATTAAAAGTAACAAAACCTCATATTGTTGTTACATATCCAGAAAATGATAGTAACATTAACAATATCAAGGCTTTTGGTTTACTAACTTAATAAAATGTTCCCTACTTTTCAGCCTTCCATCAAATCCCTTGCTACTTTAGACAGTGGCATTTCTAATCTACTTTCTTATCCTACTTTTTAGGATGAGATGACTTCCAATAATTAGTTCATCCTTATTTAATAGACTAATCAGGACTGGTTAAAGGCAAAATCTCAGCTTTTAAAAAAAAAAAAAAACTATTTTCATTTTAAAGTAATTGATTGCAAAAGTCTTATTGCTTTTATGTGTTAGGTTTGAGTTTTCATTAGAAACATTAGCCTAACAGATACAAACTTCAAAATAGTGTGTTTGTTTTCTTTAATGAAAAATTCAAGCTCTTCTAGATATTCAGACTATTGCCAAATATCTCTAGCAATATTTGGCAATACAATGAGCTACATTATGAATAAACAGCTCAACATGTAGAATCAATGCCAGAGAATTTTGCCAATATCAATCAGCTAGCTAACTGGGAAGCAAGCAGGTAACTCCTTAGTCATTGGACCTGAGAATAGCTTCTTTTGGGAGTTAAACCTGCAGAGCTGAAATATTGATGCTTGACACTTTTGCACAACATCAGAAGCTGGGGGTCCTCTGTGCAATGCATAGGGAGATCCAGGAGCTGGAGAACAAGATTACAGAAGCTTACACGTATAGTAGAAACTGCCTAAAATACCATTAGAAGACATGAAGGGGAGACCCAAGATCTCCTCCCACTGCCCAGGCATCTCCATTTGACCTTCACCCAGAAGCAAAAATTCTGGGGTTGGAGTTTGGTGCTTGGGTCAGCTCGGGTCTTCTCAGTGGAAAGATCTTCCCCCAACAAACTCTGTGCCTTGTTGAGCATTTAATAGGCTGTTTACCAGGGCTATGTGATACCTAGTCTCAGGTTTCTCCTTCTCTCTCCTGCTTACATATCTCTAACCTTAGGTTATGTGTATTTTAAGATGGGATTTTCACATGTTTTTCTTGCACAAGATATTCCCATTTAAGATGGAGGTGGGTGTCCACCTCTCACATATAAAGACAATGCTCATTGGGTCATGCTTATTGATACAGTGTTCCCCCAGCACTAATTCACCCTTCTGTAGAAATGCACTCATCTTGAAACTGGGGATTTGCAAAGTGCCAGACATCAAGAGAGTGATCATGGATCTTCCACACCTTGGTTGATAACATCAGTCTTAGTGGACTGTTGGGTAGGGAGCCTTCACTTCTACTCAGCTCTGCAGCTGATTTAAGTGCCTCACTTGGAGTTAACCAAGATACAAATAATTCAGATAAAAAATATTAGCTCTCCACTATTATGGCAGCATAACAACTGCTCTTTTGAAACTCTCTTTCCAGCTGCCTCAAGTGGCAGGTCTCTGTGTCTGGCACTTGTAGGGATTGCTCTCTCCTTACACCTAGGCAGAAGCTAGAGTCTGTACATTCCCTGAGTTACTGAAAGTTAGGCACAGCTTGCCTTGTGACAACTGGCCTCCAAGATGTTTACTCACCTTCAGGGTTAGGATCTACATTTTGACTTGTGACCATGGAATTCTTAATTGGACACCTAAAGCTTATCCTTCTGCTATTAGCATTATTTGCCAGTTGCACTAAGCTGATGGGGAAAAGAGAAAAAGCTGTCACATGGCAGCAGGTTGATAGTAGGTGGATATCCACCTCACTACACAAATATTAGTCCACAAACACAGATGATTTCCATGAGGGATCAAACTTCCAGCTACTTTCTGGGGGTTACATCACTATCCAGATCCAGAAAGATGTTGCAGCAATTAAATCAGAATGAAAGTTTCTTTCTGATCTCCATTTCTGGAAGCTTATTTTACATCACAAAGTCTCATGTCCCAGGCCCGTGGAGTTATTCAGACTTACTTGGGCTTCTAACTGTGTTTTATTTTGCACAGATAAGTTTTGACTCCATTTAATCCCAGCTGCAGAGGTAGCAGGTTCCACAGTACACTCTGTTTGTGGAAAAAGTATCTTTTTAAGCCCATTTCACAATTTTTCTACTTTAAGACTTAAGATAAATATTATCTGATGCTTTCATCTATAGCAATTTTAGCTGTATCACAACTTGTTGGATCTCACTGGATGAAAAGGAAAATAGGTTCAGATAACAGAGCAATCAGTTCCAAACAAAATGACCTTGCCCTGAAGCACTCCATAGCATCCTTGTGTGCTGAACCTTTGGTGCAACTGCTCTTATTTTCCTCAGGCTGGCACAGGATGGCTCCTCCAGTGCACTGCAATCTGTTCCTGTTCTGCTTTTACTAGAAGAGTGGGTGCTGAAAACCTGTCCTCCCTCCATCCCCTAGAAAGCCCCTGCAAGGGGGCATGTTTGGGGCTGCTACTCACCTGTGGAAGTCAGAGAATCACAGAATCATAGAAAAGTTTGTGTTGACAGGGGTCTTAAGGATCATCTACTTCCAATTCCTCCTGCCACAAGCAGGGATGTCACTCCCTATATCAGGTTGATCAGAGCCCCATTCTTGAACACTTCCAGAGATGAGGAACCACGACTTCTCTGAAATGGCTCTACAGGCATTTGTTTTTCTTTCAGTGAAAACTTCTGTCAGGAAAAACAAAAACACCCCAACAAAAACAAACCACTTGTCTCTGAGTCATGGACCAGTTTTCATTAACTGAGAGTTTTGATGGAAAATTTTCAACCAGCCTTAATCATACCTATCAGCAGGTCTGTAAGGATCTCCCCCAGAGTTTGTGCCAGACTATCGTTTTAATACCAGGAAACTGGCTGACATGCTAATTAAAAATAGAACAATAAAATGTTCAAATACAAATGCCATAAGGACTAAACAGAAAGGCTATTGCTTAGAAAAGCAAGGCTTAGCAATCTATCTAAAATTCCATCAGCATAATAATAAAATCAGGGCTGAAACAGATCTAGGTGATGCCATTTGATTGGACTTTCAGAAGTTATTTGACAAAAGTTCTTCATTGTTTTATAAGTAAAATGAGGCAACTAAAATAAAAACAATAGAAATTTGAATAGAATGATAGAATCATTAAGGTTGGAAAAGACCTCCAAGATCATCAAGTCCAAGCTTTGACTGAACACCACCATGCCAACTTAGCCACAGCACTAAGTGCCATGTCCACTCCTTTCTTGAACACTTGCCAGGACAGTGACTGCACCACCTCCCCGAGCAGCCTCTTCCAATGCTTAACCTTTTTCCTGAAGAAATTTTTTCTGATGTCCAGCCTGAACCTCCCCTGGTGCAGCTTGAGACTGTGTCCTCTTGTCCTTCACAAGTTGCCTGGGAGAAGAGACTGAAACTCACCCTTACTACAACCTCCTTTCAGGTAGTTGCAGGGAGTGATTAGATCTCCCTGACACTCCTTTTCTCCAGAATAAACAACCCCAGCTCCCTCAGCTGCTCCTCATAGGACTTACTCTCTAGATTCTTCACCAGCTCTGTTGCCCTTCTCTGGACTCACCCCAGCACTTCTAAGTCATCCTTGTAGTAAGGGGCCCAGATGTGGACACAGGATTCAAGGTGCAGCCTCACCAGTTCCCAGTACACGGGGATTATCTGGGCTCTGGTCCTGTTGCTCTTCTTGGCCACCTGGTCACACTGCTGGCTGATGTTCAGCCAGGTGTTGACCAGCACCCTCAGGTCCTTTTCCACTGGGCAGATATCCAGTCACTCTTTTACCAGCTTGTAACAATACAGGAAGTTGTGACCAAAGTGCAGGAATAAGAGGAATAAGAGCTTGAATGCTCTTGCACAACAGAAAAAAAAAAAAGGAACAGTAAAAGGTAGGTAAAAATCTATTGCAGGCAGTGCTGTGCTTCTGGAGAAATAAATGGTATCTGAGTAGTGCATTTACACCCTACAGATTTCAATATATATGCCATAAAAAGTTCTAGAGGTAGAGATGAGGATAAAGAGATACAAAGGCAGCCTGATGACTCTGTAGGCACTGCACCTTGCATCATTCCTCTCCTGGCATTTTCCTTGTACCTCATTGCAAGTGTTAAAAGGAAAGGGAAAGGGAAAGGGAAAGGGAAAGGGAAAGGGAAAGGGAAAGGGAAAGGGAAAGGGAAAGGGAAGGAAGGGTAACCAAAGGCAGGTTTGTTCTTTAGAGGAAAGAATTAAGACACAAAAATGGAAAATTTACCTCCCTCTGAAACCTGGCAGAAAAGAACTGGGTATTAAAGATTGAGAGTTTATGTTTCTCTAGCAATGCTCCCACAAGATATCAGGCCCTGTAATGCCAGGGTGGCCATGGTTATCACTATTGACTAGTAAATAGTGTTATTAAATCTCATGTAAATAGTTCATAACTGACAGTTCTGAAAGAGATGTAGATATTTTAGGTAATAGGTTTTTTTATTAAATAGGGGCTAGTTCAATATTTGAACTTCTGTTTAAGTTTTGTCCCCTGCTTCACTTCTTTGTGTTTTGTTAAGCAAGTATATCCCAATAGCTGGTGTATGCAACAAAAGAGGGAACATAAAATAAAACATAAACTAAAACTGAGACTGGTCCAGAGTCCAGGCTCATCTGGTCAAAAGTCAAAGAAAGAAAGGGAATACAGTAAGACAAATGCTGCATTATTTCAGAAAGCATTCTAAAGATAGCAGCTCCAGGTCTCTACAAATAAACTTGTCTCACCAAGAAGAACAGATTTGTGTCACAACAGCAACTATGAGTTTCACTGCTCAGTAAATGCTCTGAAAATGTTCTTCAGACATTAACTGAGCAGCACATTCTTGTGAGATGATGGCAAACCGGGCTAGTTATCTCATCAAGAGAAGCTGAGCATTAAATTTCCCTGATACCACAGTATCTCTATAGGAGAAGCAGGGCCAGAGTCAGGGCTCTTTGCCCTTTCACAAAATGTGACCTCCATAGGTTACAATATGAAACCAGGGGTGGACTCAGATCTTGAGGACATCAGGTGATTGGTGTATGACCTGGCATGGTCCATGCTACAGTTTGCCTAGTTTCTACATGCAAACAAGTACGATGGGGCTATTGGATACAACGACTGGATGTGAATGCAGGTATCCTCACTGGTTTTTCTGAAAAGTTTGTCTATTTTTTCCATAAAAATTATTGCAAGTGAAGTGCTGTTGGCATGAAAGTTATCCAAGGGCTATCAATGCTCACACTCACATATGCACACTTGTACATGCAAAAAACAAACATATATAAGGACTTACACTGGAGGTGTCAGCCACACTCAGTCAGGAGCAGAAACAATGCTGTGTGATTTAGGTGACCGTCCACAAGCACCATGAACAAATAAGGAACAGTCACAGCTCAAAATCATTGATGGAAATACTAGGTTCTAACAAGCTAATAGGTGCAAATGCATGCTTTTGTAGATAGTGAATTTTTCAAGGTAATTCACATCTTAGTGAAAGACAAATTGTCTAGTCTAGATGAGCTAAATCTGTATGGCTGCAGCAGCAGCAACAGCAGCATAACAGGAGTTCACATCAACTGAGAATCAGGTCCAAGCTTGTAAAAAAGGAACCTGAAAATGGGACAAAAAAAAAAAAAGGTAAATTAAATGGATGAAGTTCCTACTGCTAGTTGTTTGCTCAGCTCTGTCTGGGAATAAAATGCTAAAGAAGAAAAACCAAATTATCGGCAGTCAGTTCTGAGTTGCCCAAGGTAACAAACATTCTGCTCAGCTTTTTACTTAAGCATATAAGGGAAAGTTAAACACAGGATAAATTAATCCAAATGAAAAGATTTTAATAATACACACGAAGAGGGTGGCAATGCAAATTCTCAGAAAAAGGTGTTGTGTTAGCTATCTTCAAGGTACCATCCTATCTCGACCTATAATCCTAACAGAAACAAGATCCTGTTGGTTTTATCTTACTGTAACTAGACAAGATAAACCTGCAGCTGGTGATTTAAGACTGGCCTTCACTAATTGCATGATGACAGCTGTCTCAGTATCTCATCTTCTCTCATTGCAGAGGAAATATGACAGCAAACTGAGTTGCAATGGAAGAGAATCAAGCCCCAAAGTAGATCCTTTTTGAAGGCTCTGAGTGTACAGCAGATACTGTAAAAGCTCTCAGCCCCTGCCAGGACTACTGATGCTATGGTGACATAAATACAGAGAGCTGCCTAGAATTTTTTACATTATTGGCACATCAGACATATAATTATTTTGGTTATAAAAAGCAATCAACAAGATTTTGGATTCCAAAAGCTCCAAATAGAAACATTCTTCACTGCACAGGAAAAGATTAAGGTCTCTGGACAGAAAAAATGCCACAATATTTTCTAGAAGCATTTGTACATTTTCCATTAAAGCCTTTCTTCAAACTGAATTGCCTTTGAAATAATGTCAAGGGAATATTTTTTAATCTATCCTGTATATGGAAGAATCACATACTAAAGAACTGACTCTTTGAATAGAGCCTGAGTTGCAGATGCATGGTCCTATCAGAGAGAATTTTTTTTCATATAGCTTTGGAAGAATTCTTCAAGCAAGAAAACTCTGATAAATGTGGACACAGTTCTAAAAGACGGTTCTTACTAACCAGGAGGCTCATTGGTACTTCTCTGTTCTTGCAGATAGGTCATAGGAGCATGAAAGCCAAGCAATGTAGCAGGGCTGCAGTGTAATTGCAAACTGAGCTCTTGGCCAGGGCCAGCTTAGAGCTAAGGAGCAAGAGCAGGCAAAACTCCACTGCCCTAGGATGGAGGTGGTAAGCAGGAGAATGCATTATTCCACTGTAGGAAGAGGAATAGCAAAGGCGGATGTGGAGTAGAAAGGTCCTGCAGAGGTAGGATCTGGTTTGTGCTGCAAACAAGAATGGTGCTGCTGGGGATCGATCACAGGGAGGACAACTTTGACCCATATCTATCTGCTATTCCACATGTGTAGTCCCCAGTCTTCAGCTTTCCTTAGGAGGGCTTCACAGTAGTAGGTGGAAAGTCTATGGCTTTTGGTGCCCACCTCTCCTACACTAAAAGCTGACAATACCTCTGGGATTTAGAAATATTTGGGGAAAGCATGGCAAAACATATTATTCTTTCCCTCACTGGCTGCTCCAGTAGCATGCAGTATTGCCACTTGACAAAAAATAAATGTCACACAGTTAATGTTCAGTTAGATTATCTTAAAGAAGCGTGAATGGCTAGAACAATGTTAGGATGCATCAAATACCTTTATTCCTAAAAGCTCAATAAACACAACACTGAAAGTTTCCCACTTCATTTATTTGCTAGAAAATTTCATCATGGTACATTTGTTGCGGTTGAACTCCAGCACACCAGGCATTTCAACTTTACCTTGTAGAAGAACAAAGTTAAACAGGAGGATGAGGTAGAATTACAAGTTTAAGACTTAAGGATTTTTTTTATCTGGGTCTCCAGCCTTGTTAGCTCATTTGTGCTGTCTCACGATCTCCAGCAGCCATGGCACAATGCTCAGAGCCACCATGGCAAATTGGAAGGGTTCAGCTCATAAAGAGTTCTCATTTCTTGTCTGAGCTCCTTCAAAAGCATGTCATTTCACTTTAATGAATTCATTGCACATGATATCATGGTGTTTTTATGAATATGGATTTACCTTCTGATTGCTGTAGCAGTCAGAGAAAGGGAGACAGAGAGTTTTAAGGGTGCCACTATGCAGTTCTATACCTTCTGCAAAGGTCAGTTCTTGGTTTTCTTTCTGCTATTTCACAATGGTTTGTTTACTCACAGTTGATGTTCTTTTCAGTGTAAGCATTCTCCTGTTCAAATAGTTTTCAAGAGATGGTTTATTGATGATGGCATTAATGAAGGAGACATAAGGACAACAGAAGGGTCATTGACTTTTACATGAGACACTAAAGGAAAGATAGAAAGAAGGTGGGAGTAAATGTATAGCACAGGCAACATTCAGGCCTTCAGCTATGGGTGCCTAGTATAAACACCATGTTAACATCTCTTCATTGACTAGGTAATGGTCTGGTGATTCTGCAACTAAAATTGGCTCATTGCACTCAAGACTTCCCTGCCCTACCACCTGTGGTGACTCAGCCAGGCTCTCAGAGGACTTGAATGTGGCTCTTGATTTTTCTGTGTAGCAACGGGAATAATACAAAAGTACATGTGATGCTGGCACTCAGAGACAGAAAGAATAACCTCTGCCTTTGCACTTGGAGACAAATTATATTAGGAAGCTCTCAGTGTGACCAGAAGACATCTCTGGCTTGAAGTCTCTGTAGGCTCTCAAGGAGAAGCTGGCCACCTGCTACTTCCCACTGCTCTATGTGCAACTAAGGAAAAGGCAGAACAGTTTAGCTTCTTAACAAATAAACAAGCAACCAACTGAAGCTTGGACTATTACATAAATTGATGGCATTTTACAAAACCATAAGGCTTCTTTTTCTCAGAGCACCAGCATTGTAGATCCTCCTTATATTTGCACTAGACAAATACTTAAAATATCTCAGCAATTATTTCATGTTGGTACAATAATAGCTTAACTAGAATGGATCTTCTTATACATGAGAATACAGCAAATGATTGTCTTACTAAGAAAAGCCTAACCCTTAAGAGGGTTCGTGTTCTTCTTCTAATGACTCACTTTAGGAGAGGTAGATAGGCAGGAAGGATGATTCATCATGGGACACCTACTGTACACTATTCTGGAATATATTTTTCTTCATCTCTCTCCCACTCTACCTATCAGAAAGGGATAAACAAAACCATAAGGGTTTGGGGATTGAAAGAAAAGGGAAAATTGGCTAAAAGTCAATGCTGGCAATGGGGTGTCTTTACAAATGAGTAAAAGAGTGGTGACGGCAGCACAGTAATGTATTGGCCTCACAGGTCAGATTGACCTTAGCAGATATAACCAATAAATCTGTAAGACTCAAGATACAATATTGAGTCAAAAGTTCAGCCACATTCTCAGGCTTTGCCTCCAAGCTTTTTCAAACTGCAACTTCTGTTCCAAGCCTGTTTCCTCAAAGAGTCCAGGAGTGAAATATCAGGGAAAATGAGAGCAAGAGATAAAAACAATTCAGTCACAGGCTTGATGTAACAAAAGGAAAATTACAGTGTTACAGTGTCATGCTTTTCTGAAACTTACCTTTGAAAAGAGGTCTAGAGAACCAACTCAGTAATATACTTCTGTGTCAGAGAAAATTTGTTAGAGGTTCAGCCATGCATTAAGTGACATTCAGCCACTATCAAGCCCTGTACAGTCCACTGACTATTATCCACTCTTGATATCATGGAATGTTTTTGTTGGAGGGGACATTAAAGAACATGTAGTTCCAACACCACTGTCATAGGCGGGGATGCCGTTTTCTAGATCAGGTTGCCCACAGCCTCATCCAACCTGGATTTGAATACTTCCAAATGTTTCATCTGGGAATCAGTGATACAGACAGAAGCAATCCAAGGAGTATCAAAAAGGATTACAGTGTGGTGCAGTCAACATGCTGAGGGATGGGATGTCATCCAGAGGGACCTGGACAGGCTGGAGGAGTGAGTCCATGAAAACGTCATTAAATTCAACAGAGAAAAATGTAAGCTCCTGCACCTCAGTGAGAGCAACCTCAAACACAAATATAGGCTCAGTGGAGAATGGATTGAGAGCAGACCTCAGAAGAGGGACTTTGGGAGTGTTGGCTGATGAGAAGCTCAACATGACCCAGCAATGTCAGCCATATCCTGGGCTGCATCAAAAGTAATGTGGCCACCAGGTCAAGGTGGCCACAAGGGAGGTGATTCTCCCTGTTTACTCTGGTCTGGTGAGAACTCACCTGGAACACTACATTCAGCTCTGAAGTCCTCAGCACAGAAACAAAGTCAGCCTGTTGGACTCGGTCCAGAGTAGGGCCACCAAGATACTCAAAAGGCTGGAGCACCTCTCCTATGAGGACAGGTTAAGAGAGATGGAGCTGTTCATCCTGGAGAAGTGAAGGCTCTGAGGAGACCTTAGAAAACCTTCCAGTACCTGAAGATGACTACAAGAGAACTGGAGAGGAACTTTTTCCAAGGGCATCTAGTGAAAGGGCAAGAGGAAATGGATTTAAACTGAAAGAGAGCAGATTTAGGTTAGATGTTACGAAGAAATTCTCTGCTGTGAGGGTGGAGAGGCACTGAAATAAGTTACATGGAGAAGCCATGGATTCCCCATCTCTGAAATTGTTTGAGACCAGGTTGGATGGGGCTTAGAGCAATCTGGTCTAGTGGAAGGTGTCCCTGACCATGGCAGGAGATTTGGAACTAGATGACCTTTAAAGTCCCTTTCAACACAAACCTTCCTAGGGTTCATTCCAACAAGTTGTATTCCAGTCTGAAAGGTCACACAGGAAAATGAATTTTAGGGTGTTGTTCACATGCTCAAGTCACATTTTTAACAATGGTTAGAAAAGAGAAAAAGTCATCTTGTAAAAGCCCAGAGCATTCATAAAGATGATTGCTGAAGCTCATGTGGGCATTATGCAGCTGCAGTTGGCTTAAACATGCACTTAGAAACACTAAGCGGTGATATAACAGGACTGATAACCCTGATAACCCTACACAGTAAGTGAGAGCAGTGACTCGATAACCTCTACACCTGCAGTTGTAAGTGCTGAAGATGTCAGAATAGGATTCATGGGCTGCAACTTGAGCAGAAAGCTGCATTAGCAGAGGGAGGGTATTTGTAAAAATGTCATGGGATTATTTATGACCACATTTAGTGACAATTTTTAATTCTCTAGTTCATCAGAAATGCACAAGCTGCAGCAAAACATTCCACCCTATTAAAGCGTAATGTCTCTGCTGGAAGATATGCCTGCTGAAACAAACATTGCTATATCCTAGAACACCTCAGGTTCCCTACTGTCCTCTGAACTCAGACCCATCACAGATACGTATCCTATGGCAACTAACCCACAGTGACAGAGAGAGATTAAAGTAAATGGAAGTAAAGGGAGAAAATTGTATGTAAAATATAAATGTTGCTATCTGCTGGAAGTTTGTGTGCCCTCAGCTAGGTCTAGCAATTTCATGCAGCCAGTCTGTATCTGTGACTACTGCAGGTGATTTTAAATCAGCAGGAGTCTGTAGGAACAAATGTTCCATTGCTTTCCTTGGAGGCTTTGCTATCCAGGGATGTAATAATAATAATAATGATAACAATGTAATAGCATTGTGTCATTTGAGTAAAAGAGACCATATGGAATTTAACCCTCTTTAGATGGGTAACTAATCAGTCTGGGGTTCTTAAAGAACCAAGTCTTTGAAGAGTGTAGCTGGCTGACAAATACAAATGTACTGAAATTTTTCCACACAAACAAGTTAGACATTACTGACAACTCCTGAAATCCAAACTCCACAGCTCGCTTTACTGAATATGTTCTTTCAGCTCAGGTGGTGCCACTGAGGGTATGGACCAAGTCCCCACCCTCAACACAGACTATTCCTGAATTAAGGCTAATAAGATAGAGCACATTTTCATGTTTGGGTACCTGCAATACTCTGGGATACTTTTTCAAAGGAGAATTTGCTTGCTGAACACAGAAACTGCTCAGTAGTGACTGAAATGAGGACATAAATATCTGCAAGAAACCTATCTGTAGCTTCTGAAAGAAACAGACTTACCAGGCAACTCCAGCTGCTCATCCTAGAACTTCTCACAGTCAAGACACACGCCTGGCAGGAAACTATGGCTTTCCCTTTTGTTACTCATCCATGAGAGCTGTTTACATAAGCTCTGTCCCAGCACCAAGTTCTCAGTTCTGTATTTATGACCGGGACATCCATAAACAGCAGTGCTTTAGGAAAGGCTGCCCTAATTCAGATTTTTAAGCTGGTTTCAGACTCTAAAGTCACACAAATGTCTCCTCTACCAAGAAATTGAGCAACACACACAGACTCTGGAAGTTGATAGTCATTACCTTCAGACTGCTAGAAGAACTCTGGCATGGTTTTGGGTGGTGCAAATAGTATAGGACCCACCAGAACCCCTTCCAAGCACAGAACAGTTGTTAGCACAGACCAGAGTTTGTCCACAGTAGGCACACTGGGTATGGCCTTCCTATTTTGAAGGCTGAATTTTGACAGCATAAGTGTGCCGGTTGGCCTCAGTGCCATTTCTTTTCCTAGTGGAGTCCAGAGCATCACAAAGGGATCTGGTGCCTGTGAGAGGCGACCAGAACCATAGTGAGCACTGTGCTCTAATTTGGTCTGTTGGAATCCTGAAGGATGTTATTTAGCACCACTCTACCCATTGATCTAGGGATTTCTAACCTCAGTATTGCCAGTGGTCTCAGGCTGCCAAAGGCTCAGAGCCTTGCAGTGATGCTGGACCTGCAGACCTTCCAGTTTCAGCAAATGCTTTTGTTCATCTCTGACTGTACAGGAATGGGAGGTTCCTCCTTTTTGCTTGTCACTCCATTCAACAGCTAGGCTTCTGCTGGTCTGGCAGCACACCTGAGAGCTGAGGCAGGTGATGATGGTAGCGCTGAGCACGGATCTGCCTGTCACCAGCCAAGGAAAGCCAAATGCATCAACCTCACTGACAGGTCTGGCTCTCTGCAGCACAGAAATGAGACTCGCTGCTGATTGATAACCCCCTTGGCAGACTGAGGCCAGATAAACAGAGCAAGTAAGGCGTTCCAACAACCCTCATCAAGCCACAGGGCACCTTGCCAGGAAAGATATGGCAGAGCATAAAGCATGACTATGTTGAAAGATGCCTTGGACTCTCGTTCAGGTTCTCTGCTCTAGGGACTCGCTTGGGTTAGCAGGATGATTGAATAGGTTAAAAAATCCTGCCCTGTGCTGGCCCATATGTTTGTGTCCTCCTTACTCGCTGTGCAACTCACCCTGAGTCACGAAGGAGCTCCTGTGCTCCATCTCCATCTGCCCAGAGGCAGGCTTCCCACTGCCGCGAGGTGATGCCATTCTCCGTCTGCGATGCCTGTGGGTGGATTCGATGGATTTGTGCCAGAGACACACATGTTCATTGGGCTCCATAACCATAAAAGACTGCAAATAAAAAGAATGAAGTTGTCATGAATGGAGAAGGTTGTAAAAATGGTTCTGTCATCCTGCTCTTCCCTGCAAGGTGGAAGTGAGATGTTGGCAATCTGCAATCACTTGTGGGAGTAGGTTTGATCACAAAACTTTGTATTTGTGACATTTCTGTAAGTGTCATTCTACCAAGGTGTATAGTCTGCAACTGAGTAAGGCTCTTTACTTCTGATAACTGATGTGTTAATTGTTAATCCCTGAAACACAGTTACTGGAACTCTGCTCCCAGAGGAGATACAGGTTTGGCTGACAGTGGTATCCTCCAACAAGATAAATCCTTACACTAATTCTTTTCTTTAACAACAATTACATTTTATCAAAGATGCAAGCATGGAGGCACGTATGAGTGCATGTGCATATAATTTGTGAGATTTGATTAACTGCAGGTCCACAGGCTGTGTATAAGCCTCTCATAGTATTAGAATAAACAGTCATTTTCAACAGCTGGCTCCACACTATCTTTGTTTGTTCTGTATCAGCCATAGGATAACAGGCTCTTGACACTGGTCAGAGCTACCAGTCTCCCCTGTAAAAAATGTATCTGCACTGCAAGGTATTTAGTATCGCCATGAACTCCCAACCTAACTTCCTTGTGATCTGTCTACAGTCTCCTGTTAATACTAGGTCCTCTTTTTTTAAAGAAAGAGCCCCCTAATATTGTTCCAGGAAAGCAAATTGTCTTCAGCATTATTTTGTTCTCACTTAACACTGGCTTTCTTGCTAAAGGCTATATTCTCACACAACCAGAAGATGTTTGCAATGATGGCAGGCAAACTTTTGAAACAAGGCAGCTTGCAAGTGGAATACAGTATTTTGGGGTTCTGGTGTTAGAATAACAAAGGAAAATATGCACACAAGCTCATGCCAGCAGTGTCTTTTATGTCTCATGTCTGCAGCAGGATTGTAGTCATCTCAGCAGCATCTAACTGAGTTCATATCACTCTGTCTGTTTGCCTTTGCTGTCCAACATTAAAAGCCCATATCTGGCCACAGGTCTTTCATCATTTCTCCGAGATAACTCTGTTCAGTGGTTGACAGCTCTTGATATTTCTTCCATGTCCACTGGGAATAACATCTAGCTCTTACTTCCCAGTCCCAGAAATAAGATTAATCTTCCTGTCCTAAAAGATCACAACACTGAAATCAATAAGGAAATGTTCATGCTTTTCATAAAAATAAATTTCCCATAACCTCTAAAATTATATTTTAAGTTTGTGTTGTTCTTGTCTTCTTGGAAATACCCTCCCCAGGATGATGGTGAAACCTGTTTCAGGCTGTCAGCTCAGATGTACCACAGTGATAAAGGTGATGTCCTCAGGCAAGCTGACAGTCCCACACAAGGCACTATTTTATATACTGCCTGTTTTTTGATGAGTGTCAAACTGTTTCACAGCAAGAAATAACAGAATCAAGATATGACTTTGGAGAGGAAGGCAGAGCAACATGCAGAATGCTCCTGGCAAGGTCAAAGGAACTTACTCCCAGTGTTGACCTACACGTGGCAGCAGATTAAACAGGGAAGGCAGGAGCTTTTCTTCCACCACTCCCTTCCTGAGTCTCCCAGCAGGGTCAACACAGTGCACAAAAATAAACTGAATTGGGTGTAGGGTTAATTTAACTTCCCATTAGCTTCAGTTATTTGTGAGCTGCTGAACTGCTCAGCCAGGTGTCCTTGTGATGACTTTCAAGGTACAAGCAAGACCCACTCCTGTTGTTCTAGTTTAATCTGCTGCCACAAACATGGTAACACTGCCATTTTGTGTCTAGGCATTTTGCAACAGCTTGGGCATAAAAGACACAATGCTATTTGCAAACAATGATCCTATACAGAGAGGCTGACAGGCACCACTACACCTGTTGTGACCCTGTATCAGCATAAGATGTTGGAAAGTGGCAGAAGTCAGACTGTGTTACAGGAAGTAACAGTGAAGGGTGGTGGTGGCAAGAGTTTCTGGAAATATGAAGATCTGAGATCTTAGGGAGTTCTTGAAATAAAATAAAAAAAAATTAAAAAAAAATTTGTTTGTAAATGGAAAACTATTATCCCAACTTAAAGAATCTCACTGGAATGAACCTTGTGATTGAATTCCTACTCTTACTGAAGCTCAATATCAGGGTGAAACAGTGGTTGTCAGTCATCTTAACCCTTGCTATGGAGAGACAGGATATTCTTAGCAAGTATTTTAAGCAAACACTTGATCTATTGGTATCTGGGAAGCTATTCACATGCTTTGATCTATCGACTTGATCTGCAAAGACAGCTGGGACTTACCCTGCTCCATGAAGAAACACCCCAACCAGTTTACCTACTCCCCTACACAGCCAGACTTGCAAATGCTTATCCTTCAGTGCAGAACTGAGGGTTCTTTTTTGAAACATTGCTCCAAGCTTGTGTCTTGGATCTCCATCTCCACTCATTCTCATTTTCAGAAGAGATTTACACCCCTTGGAACTGACAGCCCTTTGTCTTTTCACAACAAGCAATACAGGCTGTCTGAAACTGCAGTGCTGTGTGGAGGTGTCAGCAAGCTCTAAACAAATTTGCCGTGGTACTGAAGGCTGCCCAGGCCCAGCCATGAGGAGCTGATGTGGGCTGCTCTGTCTTGCTCCTTCACAAGACATGATTGTGCATCCCTGGGCCAGGTCCTCAGCAGATACAACTGGCAATACTTTGTTGACCCTAGCAGATATGCTGCCATGCACTTACCACTTGCCCTTTTCTTGTGTCTGTATTTAACCAACTTGTCAATCCAACCAACTTGTCCTCCTGCTCAGAAGTGCACTATCATTCCACTGCGGAGGGGACACAGGATGTCCCCCACCAAATGCCAATGATGCAACCCCAGCCAGCACTGAGTTGGTGTCTGGGTATTGCCATGATCTGAACAAGAGACCTCTGGTAGTCCCTGAAGAGATGGAGACCACATCATATTGGGCACTATCCAGAGCTCAGAGCCCACCCAAGCAAGCTGAGAGACTGTTAGGGTCCAGTGTGGTGCCAGGTAAAATTGGTGCTGGATACGACAGCAGTGAAAGGGAGGAGATATGATGAGACAGTGAGAGAACATGCATTTCCATAGGTCACCTCTTTCCAAAGACATCAGGGGCTCATTGTAAGAGATCTAAAAATAAATGTCAGATGGCTCTTTCTTGGTTAATCAGGCTTGGCTTTGCTGTGGCGATGTATCCTTCAAATAGCACTATTTCCATTCTAAAGTCAAGGAAAAAGCCAGCACTTATCTGACTTCTGAACAAGCAACACTGAAAGCAATTCAGGCTTATTTCGGTGGACATTCTTACCCTATTATTTTAGCACAGCTGTGTAATCCCTGAGTAATTAAAATGTCTCCTCAAAGCTGCCACTCTCTTCTGCCTTCTGATCCGTGTCAATGCCGATCTGTTCAGCTGTGTAGGAATATTAAGAGTGCCTGATATAGCTAAGTCTCTTCAGCTTTTATCGAAATGGTCTCTTCAACATCAGCATCGGCTGAACAGGAGGACAAATTCTGCTTTTAATGTAATTTCAGATTAACTGTTGCTTTGAATTCAGTTTTGGTCTATTTACACCAGTCTGATAGGTATCAGCATTACACAGCAGCAAAGCACTTCAAGAGAATATGAAGAAGTTTTCAAATATACCAGGGGAGCAGAGGTAGCAGATTAAGAAAATCATTAATAATTGGATTGAACATGGAATTGTCAGTCATTCAAAGCAGCTGAGACCTTTAGAACTTCAAAGAAAAACACAACAATTTCAACAAGATAAAACTGGCTAAATAAGTGTAGTAAGTGAGGAAATTAAGAACCCTATGTGAAAGCCAGAACAGATCATCAAAGGTCAAATAAGAAAGTTTTGGACCATTTGCATTTTGTGGGGGATTCTTTGCTCTGTAGACAAACAAGCTGTTGTAGGTATCTCCTGTGACAATATTGGGGCTGAAAGATACCTCAAACAGAGCAGCTTTGGGGAGACACAAGTTAGGACCACGTGAGAGAGAGAAGAATAAGCACAAACACAGATGCTTGGTTAGGAGAAGCATCCAGAAAGCATCAGGGTGAAAAAAAAAGGGCAAACAGAAGCAATGGGGGTGAGTTAGCAATATGACATGTCTTTGTGCAGACAAATAGCAGCAAAACCAGCTCCCTCTGTGACTCCCCTCTGCTTGGGCTAAGCTCTTAGGAGATGCCAGTGTCATACTCTCCCTATACAGTCATTGTTAAGGTTCCCTCTATACACAGCACCATGTTTGGTCCTGGGTACAAGAGAGAAACCAGAGAAAAGTACCAGCAATGGACTATGGAACTCTTGCAGAGCAGTGCAAATAAAAGCGAGATACTGGCTCGTAAGTCATGATAGGAAAATGGCAAACTGCAAGTGTATGTAGGATATATGCACGCAGAACAGAAAGAGAATTACTTAGAGTAATGTTGAGGTAATAACACGATTTTTTATTTTCTTGTTAAAGAAAACTGAGGCACTCATCACTTTGGCAGACACGTCTGGGCTTACAGGTGACACTGGGGCACTCTAGAACAGTCTGTACAGGTAGGAGACCTCAAAATGGGGACTTTCCTACCTCTTTCCTACTACCACACTCCATGATTTCTCACACTGTGGGATGTGGAGCCAGGTCTTGTTGAGCCTTCTGTGGCTGTCCTGAGGAGAAAAGAAGGAACAGTGGTGTTAGCACACAGACTTGCAGCAGTGATGCCTCATGGCTAGCCTCTATTCATAAAGCCACAAGCCTGTCTTGGGATATTTCTTTCAGATGCCTCAGATCCATCTCTCTCTTGCATTATTAATTGCAGCATCCACAACCACATTAAGCCTCATTTTCAGTTTCTTTCAGTAGCTTATTCTCAGTACCTGTCCCTTGGAGATGAGTCACTGGCCTGTTAACCCTCTCATTGCTTCTGAAATATAGCAAGAAGGTACCCTAGAGGCAGTGGAACTTCCTTTAGGCACGTGTGTTTTTCCTCCCTGGAAAAGTGTGGGATGTGCACCTCTAAGTCCTTGATACTCAGGAAATAGTCCAAAGAGTGAGTGAACAGTGACTGCTCCTCTGAGACACCAAGATCTGAGCTTTCCTGATGGCTTTCCTCATGTACACGCATCACTGTGTTTTGTGGCCACCCAAAAGGCAGGCCAAGAGGTGCAGAATCAGACCATCTGCATGCTCAGGAGAGTCTTTTTGCACTCATGCCATGCTCCAAATAAGAGGCTTGGCGTCAGTCCTGGAGTGCTCCCACATTATTCCCAGGTACCCTGGCTGACTTTGGTTCTAGGCTATTCTTGTCCTTCAGTATGCTCTGGATCCACCATCCTTTGCTTGTCCAGCGGAGGAATTTAGATACGATAAAGATCATGTACATGAAATATACTTCCCTTAGGGGGAAAAAAAAAACCAACCAAACAAAAAACCAAACAAAACAAAACAACAAAAACATACAATAGTTTATATAAAATTTATATAGACAAAATCATCAGAAGCTATTCTCATCACACAAAACACTGCTCTTCAAGTCATAGACAGTCTGCCCTGTTCACAGGATTCACAGTGGAGGGGGGAGGGAGATGGGGTAATGGAGGAGGTGACTCATCTGCAGGGGAAAGGGACACCAAGGGAATTCCATAAGGCCAAGGAATGCCCACTTGGCCCCAGAGATCCTGTAGGAGAACAACATGACTGAAAACTGCTGCAGCAGCACCCCTTGACACCCTTGACCATAGCACAAGCTGCAGTGCGTCCTTGGATTCACACTGGCTCTGGGAAGAAGGACATGCACAGAGAAACGATGAACTGGTGCTTGGCTTGGTTTGTATGTCTGGCCTCATCTGCACCAGGGGGAGCGAGACAGAAAAAAATTAGCACAAGCTCTAGGTACAGATGCTTTCAGCTCTGGTGGCCCGCGATTCAATTGGTGGCATCTACCTAGGCAGCAGCTGTCACCGACCTTCCCCTCCAGTCAGCTAGGAAAGGTTTTCCTGAGGAATCAGGACTAGCAGTTTTCTTTGACAGAAAAGGTCTTGAAAACAAAGGACTTTGTAGCTGGTAGGGAGGGGTGCTGTATTCTCAGGTCTTGCTTTCTAGGGCACATATCTGCATTCAGCTTGCTTTCCAGACCTCAGCCAGTTATACTCCTTTTCCAAATCCTTAGCATCCTTCTTATACTTCCCTTTTTTCTTAGCCTTGATTTTCCAGGAAAGAACAGGGAAACTACACACATACTGTCTGCTCCCTTGAGCTAAATGTTTAATAGCTTTCCTTTCAAGGAAAACACTTTTCTCTGTCTTGCTTTCTCTATTTTTCCAGCATTTGCATTACCCCTACTAAATATATTATGACTCATGTTAACTTGAGACCACTGGCTGCCTCTCCCTCCCCCCACTCAGGAACTCCTTACATAAGTCATTGGGATTGCCAAACAAAACAACCCCAAAACCAAACAAAAACTTAACATGTGCAGATTTATTTCTGCTTTTGTTTCCTCAATGCACAGACAAATTAATATTATGGAGATTAGATCCCTTTGCTCAGCTCTCTTGGGCACAGTGCAATATGACAAGAAAATCCCTGTTCCGTGCAGAAAAAAAATAGACTGGATAAACTCTGCTGTTGTACAATCACAAGATCCTGAAGAAAGAGGATTATTAAAGTAGAACACAATGTGAAATATAATCAATACGAAGACAAACTAAGATGATATCATGAATTGCAGAGGGACAGCATCTCCTCTGTGTGGTGGGTAAGCCAGTGAAGGGCTGCTGCAAGCCTCAGGAATTAAAAAAATTATGTGTGTTTTCCTGAACTCTGAGCTATTCACAATGTCCATTTCACAAGGAGGGAGAGAGAAAGTTGAATAAGACTGTAAAGGTTGTCATCTTCTCAAATCAATTCAAAGCAGAATTTGTCAAGCTGACCAGGTCTTTTCTCTAGCTGGAAATCACTGAGAGTTACAGAAAATATTTGTAATCAGAATCTTAAAAAAAAAAAAAACACTCATAAAAAGCATCTGAACTACTCCACAGACAGTAGGGATGCCAAAATACTTGGGTGTTTCTCTGACTTGTGTACAAGGGTAGAGCAAGAGAGGAAATTTTAAAGCTGTTTTTCATTAATCTGAAAATGTCACAGAGTGAGGGGTCTGTCTGGATAGCTGCATATCTTCAGCCTCCTGAACACAACGTTTTCTGGGTAACATAAGGACCTTTGGTAGGTTTTTCAAATTAGGAAGTCCATGAGATTGGTGTACAAATAACACCCATCATACAGAACGCTTTTTTTCCTCACAGATTTTATTTTCTTTTGTGAATAAATGCTACAGGTGCTTGTACAAATGTAAAGTCAAGCTATACAATAACAGTCCCCCTACACAAGCTTGTAGAAGGCCTTTAAACCAACTGCAGTCTTCTGTGCTCTACTGAACCAAGACTGACAAAATGATTAATGTAAATCCGAGTGAAAGATTAATCAGTGGGTCACTAATGTACATTAAGGTAGTCTGAGTTTACTGGAAGAGATCTAAGCTTGTTGAGGACTCGAGCTACCTCTTAAACTCCTGAGCAGACAGATTCAGACCCAGGCATTTCAGGCAATTTAACACATCTGCTTCTGGACTAAGAAGTCCCTTCTTTAGCCTAATATGATCATATCATCTAGGCTCCTTCTGCAAAAATGGAGAGAAAATCAGGCAACATGACCAACTGCCTGAGACACTTCTTTTAGTGTAGGGTAAATTACTCTCATGTTAGTCCTATTTTTTTCAACATCCATCTAATTTTCAAGGGAGTCATGGCACAGTGACAAAGGCTGGGGTAGACTGCTTTACCCCTGTAGAGCTAGGAGGGAACCAGGGCTGTGTCCTGAACAACACAGACAGGCACTTGGGCAATGCAAACCAGCCCGAGGCTCAGCAGAGAGGAAAGCAGAGTTGCCAGGCTGCCTCTGAGGAGCACTGAAGGTGTCTCTTCTGGGCCCTGTACTGTGGTCACCAGAGGATAGCTCTCAATTGAATTCCCTTTCTTTCTTTAGAGCACAGAGGCTCACATCCAAGGCCCACTGCAGACACCAGCCACTCCCAAGTACTTTGGGCTCAGCTGTTAAAGGTCTGGTTATCAGGATGTGGCACCTCTGCCGTGACCTATAGCTGTGGTTACCCTCAACTCTGAAAATCTGGCCTGAAGTGCACATCATTGCCTGAAAGAGAGGACTCAAAGGACAGAGGTCCTACTGAGTTGTACTGTCATGTGAGAATGAGCTTCATCACTGACCCATGCAATCATTCTTGTTGGAGCAAAGCCATCCCTTAGATTTTGATCCTTCTGCCACAGAGGAGCTGAGAGACTTCACCAAAAGGTGCTTCCCAAGAGTTATGTTCATCTTGGGCTTCCAGGGTTCTGATTTGTCACTTTCTTTTGCTTCTCAGATCATTAGAGCATCTTCCCAAGTTCTTCATCCACTTGATCTTTGAAGATTTTATGAGAGAATTCTCCCAGAATGGCAATTGCCATCTTAAAAATGCTTTAGTCCTTTAAACAAGGCTATTTAATCACAACAAGTCTGGGAGATAGATGAATAGACATCCCAATTTAGCTGCAAAGTAATTGAGCCCAAGAAGTTTAAGCTCAGGTGCTGTTCCCAACAGCAATACCCTTCAATACACTGCAATATCCCATGTATCAGCCTCCATATGGACCTGGAGACTCAGCCTGTATACCTGGCCAGCAGAGCAGGCTCACCCTTGTATTTGGGCACCCAGACAAGAGTTCCCTCTCTTGCTTGCCTAAAATACCACTGATGTGGACACAAGGCACAATCTCTGAAGGTTTTTTCCTCATTCTGCTAGCATAAATCTTGCTCCCATTAAGTGTTATCACCAGCACCAGCTAGCTGCTGAGATACCACCCAGAAACTGAGGGAACCAAGTTCAACCCTGTTGCATTTAACCAAATGGCAGGTCCACCCACACATACCAAAATGAAATTTCACTGGAGGTTAAAATCAAGCTGTGCCTCCCTCCTCCGTCCCTCCCGTCTCATGCAGTTTAATATGACAGTTCAGCATATGAAAGTTATTATGGGATGCCTATGCATCATGGTCACTGGTCTGGACCACAGCTATTCTTCTCCTACACAAACATTACACACCCATGCACACACAGAGAAGCTGCCGAGTGCTTATATAATCCAATGTGTCAACAAAGTCCTTGCCAACTCTCCTACGTCTGGGGACTTCAAGTGATTTCAACTTGTCCCAGGCAGAGTATTTCAAACATGTGAAAAGTTTCTCTCAAAGTCTACCCAAACTCAGCCAATCCAAACCCATACTGATTCTTACTTTGTAAGTGAGAAAACAAGCTCAGATTTTGTTGAACAAGTACGGGAGAAAGTACAGGCTGGTAGTCCTGCCTTCTGCCAGACCCTCGTCCTCCCATTGATGTGCAGGACAGCCAAGGAGCTGTGTCTGTGTCTAAGCATGGCATCTGTCTATCAAGTGTCTAAGCACTTCTTTGGAGAGACTGAGGATTACATGAGCCAGCTAGAGCAGACATGAGACCACTGTTAGCACCTCTGAGCAGCAGCCCTTTTACTACAATAGTCTCATGAAAGTCAAGGGCAGGGGGTATTTATCATTTTTTACACAAAAAGTTGTGGTCAGGTGATGGCAAAATGTATACAAATCTGTCTGTAAGTTACTTCTGTTTTATCTTCCAATTCTATGAGAAACAAAAGCTTTGCAGGAGGGGTGGAGTCTCTTGCAACTTCTGATGTCTTTTGTTAGGCTTGTCCTTATGTCTGATGCTGGTGGGTGCCGTATGCCAGCACTGGCTGGCTCAGCTGCAGCTGTCAGCCTGGTTACCAGGCTGTGGAGCAGCCAAGCGGATTTGCCATGTCCTGCCAGAGTAGGACGATATGAGGATACAGCAGAAGACCTTCATTCTAGAAGAAAAGTGTCTTTGTATGTTCAGTAGAGGAATATCCTGATATGTTTAGTCATGCAGAGTTGCTTATGTATTAAAGCTATTTTTAAAAATTGCTTTAAATGCAGCATGGCAAAGTGTGCTTTAGCCCATAGAATTATCAAAGATTAACTTCAATGGGATTGTTTGCTTAATTGCTTTGCTGAACTGTGACTTAATGAAGTTGGAGACTGAAGAGCTCGAAGCCAGTGGGCACCCAGAAAATGAAGCTCCAGTTTCAAAAGAAAATTACCATCATTCAGATCTCTTTCACACTGGGACAAGCCCAAGACTTTTTGGTTTTTTGCTTTCAACAATTACACCTCTGCAAGGCACAGAGACGATCAGACAACCTCTGACCCCTCAGTAGCCAAACAGTTCAGGTGATAAACCTGAAACATGGAAGACCTAGATTCAAGTCACCAAGATTAAAGAAGGCAAAGGAATTTGGGACCACAGAGATCACTAACCCCTGGGCTGCACCTTGTCTTAAGCAAAAATCCTGCCCTAGACTCTACAAGTTTACTTCAAGCTTTGCACAGTTCTTCAAAATGACTATATTTTGATCAGATGGAAAAATTCCCATTGAATCCTTGGGACTCCTTAAAAAAAAAAAAATTATGTGCTAGTCTTAGATACTTGGAAAGGTGCAGTCTCTTCTGGGAATGGTTACACCCTCTCCACCTGCAGTGCATCTTCAGGAGCACCTCCTTATCAGGTGGCCTCTGTGCCCTCCAGCTGAGTATAAGATGCTCTAGTAGGTCAATAATCCACCCCATCCCATGAGAGAAGGCTCCCTGACCTCTTCTTTCCTGGGTCTGTGCCATCTTAGGAACCTGAGGCAGGTGAATGATACATGTCAAGCAGAGACCTCAGACAGTTTGATAGAAAAACTATGACTCCTGACTTAAGCATAGAAAAAGGTCCGTGTGCTAGCAAGGTAGTGAAGCTATTAATGAAGTGAAACACCATGCCGAGGCAGAAACCCATATGTGGATATGATTCATACATTTGAAAGGTCTAGAGAGTAGAATTTCAGTAGGATGAGCACATCTTCCACAGTCAGACTAAAGTAAGTAGCATCGTTGCCCAAAATGTAAGAAAAAAACAAATCATGTTTTTGTTGAGTGATTTTTCAACCCACTGAACACATGCTCCAGAGTCCCTGCACAGAGGCAAAAATACACCCTGTGTACACACTGTCTTTACGACCCCCTCCACACCCTGAACCTCAGAGCATGCTACAGAGTTAATGGTTTCAAAATTGTTCCACAGAGATAAATTCCAGTCTGTGCTGTCTTAGCTGGGCTTGTGCGCCCAATTACTGTTCAAGAATGTGCTAAATTATTTCATGGAAAGAATGAATGCTCCTCTTTCCTGTTTACTTTTCAGTATGTGAATATTTATTTTCTCGTGTCAATAATTACTCTAATGTTTCAGAACACTCCATTTAAAACTGGCTTCCATTCACAGAGCCATTCACAGAGAGAGTAATTTTTTGAATGAAAATGAGGCAATCAATGTTTTTAAAGGATCTTATTTTTCAAGTGATAATAAGCACAATTTCACAATTTTTCCCCAAAATATGGGCTAATTTTTCAAGAAGCTAAAAGGAAATATCAATACCATGTAATGTAATTTTCTGAGGTTTTACATTACGCAGTATTTTCAAGACTAATTAATGATCTGGATATCTCAAAATACTTAATTTAAATCTAACAAGAAGGAAATTTAAATTCAGGCTGTTTCCAGTGTTTTTACCAGTGCAGCATCTTTATCATTCTCCTGCCACTTTATTTGAGCTGTGCTGGCATTACGAGACCTAGCAGAGAGGATAAAATTCTTAACATTTAGCATTTGAAATCTCCAAAAAACACCTTGCCAACTGCAGAAAAGTAAGATTCACTTCTGTTAGAAATATGCTGTAGCGCACATGGGCTAACCTTCACAGCCCAAATATCTTTTAACTCTGGTGTCACGTGCAGATGGAGTCAGGCAGCCATTTACAGATGAAATGGATACAGATTTGTCCCTCTGTATGACTTGACAACAGATGGGAGCATTGACAGACTATTGACATGAGATGCTGGGACAATGGTCTTGGACTATTAAGAGTAATTACTTCCCCCTCAGAGCCCTTGGGGAAGCATCAATAGGAACACAGGAGGACAGAAGATGGGGTTTCTGGTTTGTTGTTCCACGGGACAGCCCACAACACACTGCCCTTCCGCACTCACCCCCACCTGATGTGATTGCTCCTGCTGATAGAAGAGAAACTCTTCCTTGAGTCAAATGGCAATAAGCATTCAAAATAAATATGGCTTGTGACAACAGGTCCTGGTAGGACTGTGGCCTTATTCACATACACACATGCTTATTCACAGAATTGGGTATTGCTGTGCCATGGCAGTCATGGGTGGCAAACATGGAGAAGACAGAACGTAAGGGCAAAGATCTAAACAATACCTTCAGGAATAATATTACCTGTTTCATTAGCTTCATTTGAAACTCAGTCAACAGAGTAGAGCAAGAGAATAAGGTGATGCTCCACCAAAGGGTTTCCTCCTTGGAGGGAGGGGAACAGCAGAGACCAGTAAGAAATCTTGAGAATAGCTTGTGTTGTGGTTGCAGTTCTGTAGCCAAACAGCAATCTAGTCCTGAAAGCTGCATAGAAGCCATTTGCTATGCATTTAATGAAAATAAAAAACAAAGTCCATGATGAAAGTGGAGGTTTGGCTTAACCACTCCTCACTGGATGATCCCAAGTGTTAAAATGTGCTGTGGTACTTGGACTTGAGCACTGAGCTGACGAAATATTTTGTGCTTTCTTGACACCTTATTATACAGTTTGCAACTAAGGAGGATTTGAAATAGCTCTAGTTGATATTTTTGTACTTCCCTCCTACCTGCTTGTCAAAATTAAAGGAAGGGTCCCTCAATTGTTTACAATTGCACTAATAAGGTGCAGTAGAATATGTTATTCAACATGTGTAAAAGACAGATTGTTATGCAAGATTATTGCAGAGGTACTGCTGGAAATACTGGCGTCCCTGTAATAAAGTACTTCCCTCCAGTAATGCACACCTCTGCACTTGTCAGGCTTCTGTAAACTAGATTAACTTTGAATGACAGCGAAAATTAAAGCAAAAATAAATGTGTACCACATCCATGCTCTCCTCTAGTCAGAGAGTTTGCACATTTGCTCATGGGTAATGCAACTATTTGTACACTGGAATTGATTGCAATAGCTGCTCTGTGCACTGACAGGTAATCTACCAAGGGGCTGGTAGCATGCTAACATTTTAATTTTAAATTCTCACATAAATTCAATAGGACAATTACTTGAGGACATAATTAAGGGGACTGAGGCAACAACTGCTATTAGTGCTAGAAAAACAGGAGCAAAGAATAAAAATGTTAGGAAAAGGGAAAAAGATAATAGAAGCCACAAGCACTGTCCTGCTCATGCCAGCTGTTGCCATGGTGCCTTGATCCTTGGACACCATTTCTGGACAGTGCTGGTCCACTTGGGCAATTCCAATGTGATCTTGGTCAGAAGTAGATCTCCATCAAAGGCAACTTGTCAGTTTTAGGTACGGGGTTTGCACTCATGTCATGCTTGTACTCTGAATTCATGCTAGCAGCAAATAGGGAAGAGGACACCCAATGCAGCACACATTCTCCTTGTGAAAACATCAGTTTGTCAGCATTTCTTGAATAACTTTGAGCCAGCACAGTGTGTTTGCACTGGATCAGCACTTTGCATCACAGAGAGCAGCATTTTAAGAGTTCTGTGAGGAGCCTTTCAGACAGACTTACTTACTGTGGCTTCTCTCCCAGGAATGTTATTAACACTGCTGCATGGACAGACTTAAATCACAATAAAATTGCAGGTGTGGACACAAATTACAGCAGTTACTGACAGACAAATAAAGAACATAATCTCATGATCTGAAAGTCCACTCAGCAGAGGCACAGCCAATATTAAATACTCTCTGCTCAAGAAGTTCCCATTTGTATTAGAAGATTTGGGTGAAATTCAGTTTTTCTGAAGTCAGCAGAAACCTTGCCACGGTTGTCAGGCCTTAATTTTGCAGTCTGGCTTTGGGAATCTTGTTCCCTTTGTTAACACTGGTGTTTTGGTTGCAGAAAATGGCCACTTTCACTCTAGGCAGCCAATTTCTTTTCCTTGCAGCTGCTGCTTAGCAAATGCACATCAGCTACCTTCCTGATTATGTCATTCCATTATAAATGGAGA
The DNA here is from genome assembly GCA_035583185.1 of Anabacerthia variegaticeps. Taxonomy (NCBI): domain Eukaryota; kingdom Metazoa; phylum Chordata; class Aves; order Passeriformes; family Furnariidae; genus Anabacerthia; species Anabacerthia variegaticeps. The sequence continues at coordinate 100,425,633 of JAWWEW010000112.1, read as the reverse complement.
AAAATGGATGAGCAGAACAAGTATAGCTGCTTCTCCCTAAAGATCTTAACTCCAGCTCAATGACAGCTAATTCTTCTCTCCCCAGCCCATCCCTGTTTATGCACTTCATAAACACAAGATGCCTCATGTTAGGGACACTGTATGCCACATGCCCACCAAACACTGAGCAGCTTTGCTTCTGTAATTAGTTTTCCTTATTAACCATCCATTAAACATGACTTAACAATCAGACAAGCTAAACTATACCAAGGAGGTGGGTGAAATATCACATCTTTCTTTCCTTGAGGATCTATCATATCATATATATACCTATCATATTATCTGGGTACAATGTGCTAAAATACTCCAAAATGTGCCAATTTGGTTTGGCTTCTGTCACTAAAAAATTATTATAACCCAAGCTCACTTGGTGAGTTTTTAAAGGGACTTTGGTACTTTCATTCACTCAGGTGGTGCCTGGGAGAAAACAACAAAGTTCTCAGGAGGCTGAATAACAAACTTGATTGACAATTTTCCTCAGCCCAGCTCTATCTACTGGGGGTTTTATAATTTTTGAGCAAGTCTAGCAGTGGGGAGCAATTGAGATCAGGCATTTCCTGGGTTACTATGGTCTCTTTGCCAGAGAATTAGGTTTAGACCAAACATTCTCCTTTGTCCAACATCTGCTGTTATCCCTGTAGAAGAAAAAAAATACATCTCCTCCCTCCTCCTTACTCAACCTGGTGTCCCATAGCTCACCACAGATCACCATATAGATGGTGGTCTTGGCTTGAATGCCCACTCATCACAGTGCACTGCAGACCAGAACTCTTGGGCTGAATGATCCATCAGGCTCAGCCTGCCCAGCACATGCCACCAAAATATTTCACTGTCAGAAATATGGGTAAAGCCCAGACTTCTTGACTTCAGCTCCAAGTTACCAAAATCAAATCAGCAAATCAGCTTTCTGCATCCTATTAACTTGCCAGAGTTCTAGTTTCCCTATTGATTAAAGAGCATTTATCCAGGAAACATACTCTAATTTCATTTGTGTACTTTGTGTTTAGGTTCTGTTCAAGCAATTTCACTAGATCAGCTGGTTCTTCATAGCTGCTAAGCATGAAACCCATGCTCTGGCAGGAATGGCACTCTTTGAGAGCAGACTTGCTTGCTGGTGGTCCCTGCAAGATCAAAGTCACAGGACAAAATGTGCTTCCAGCAACCAACCATGAGTTGAGGGGAAACTGTTCTATTTCACAGTGATCTCATTATGTCTGAGTTGCCTTTCATCCTCAAAGACTGAGCTTGCACTTACAGAGCTGGTGCTAGGGGACACTGACGCAGCCTCCATTAGCAAAGAGTGAAAACAGGGGAGGAGCAGATCCACATTTGGTGGTGTTTTTGTCAGCCCAGCTTTATCTTGGTCCTGAGGTCTGGACACCCACCAGAAGGAGGAACACACTTTCCTGGTTCAGTCCATGTGAAAGGAGCATGGCCTGTATGATCCAACACAATTTCTTGGTGGCAACCAAGTCCCTGGAGGTGGGAACAAGCAGGAGATTCACTCAGAAGTGAAATTCTGAGTGGACTACTGTGCTGATGTAGATATGTTAACGAACCATAGTCAATCCAGGATTTACATCTGATTGGTAACTTTCATTAAACTATGGAGTCTTTTAGCCTGTTTCCCATCTGCCACAGATGATCAGAGTGCTTCTTTGAGTATATATCCCCCCTGCTTCCAAGAGACTCTTGACAATTGTGTTGACGAAGACTCAAACATAGAAGAAAGATGTTTCAGCCTCACATTTCTGCAGAGGCTAACACACAAATATGCTCTGCTACCTAGACCTTTAGCCCAGCCAGTCTACCATGAATAGCATTAAAGCTGGGGAATCTTTTGTATTTTTCCAGCGTTGATCATAAATTCTGAATCCCCAAAAACATAGCAAGCTGGTTGAAACTGACAGTCCTCTGAAGCACTTCTGAAGAACTCAAAAGCATTTTGAAGAGCACTGCACAGCTGCTGAGTTTCAACCCTTGCATCAGTGCCTTTGATGTTCTCTCATTCTACATACCGCTTGTGATCACTGTTACTGGCTGAGTGGTGGAGGCTTTGTACCCACAGCTATTTCTCCAGCTTCCTCTGAGACTGATAATTGGAGTGTGTATTTAACTACTACAACAGCAACTTTGGAATTGAAAGTATGGCCATTTGGGGTCAACATTTATCAACTCCAGCAGAAAAAAGACCATGAGGATTCACACATAGGCTGCAAATGACCTAGGGATTTTGAGAAGCTTTTTAATAATAATATGTTCCATACTTCCTCTTCTGTTCTATACTTTCTGCTTATATACTTACTGCCAGAAAACCAGATAGGTGCTCTCAAATGGAAAGGGAATAGTCCACAATTCACCAAAAGGCAATGGAGAAAATTCACACTGACTTTCCAACAGATCACACAGCATCTCCGGTGTGGTAGGACAGAGACTAAAGCTGTTGCTTGCATCAGTTCGCTTTCCCAACTACACCAGTTAGTTAGTTAGTTAGTTATGAGACAAGAGAGCAGACACCCACATGCTTGTCCATACTGAGTTTGCTGCAAGCTGTATAAGCACAGAGCTCTCAGTCCTCTACCTCTGAAGACACACAGGAGGAAATTCTGCTCACAACCTCTGAGCAGTGAGCCTGCCATCCGCCTGTGCCATCTCTTATGCCACTGCCATGTTGGGGAGGAAATCAGGCAACCAAGTGCTTTCCTTTCTCAGGATGCAGGTTTGGAAGATGTGTCCTGTTCCCATGCAGGAAAGGAGGGAATTGTTTAAGGGGATTGCCAGAGCAACTGGAGCTGTTTAAGACATAAAGAGGCTGTGTAGGTTTTGTGATACCTGCGGGCAGAGATCTTGCCAGGAGTGTCTTTTGGGGTATTCTCACCCACGAAACTGCACACAGCAGTCAGGATCCAGTCATCTCCACGCAGCAAAACAGACTGCACGACACAGCTCCTACCTAGCTGGGAAATGAAAATAACAAACTCTATGCATCCCAGACATGAGATTCATGGAGATCAAGGGTTCTACAGGCACACTAGATATTTAAGATCTCACCACAGCCTGCAGAGAGTTAGCCCCAGGGGCCAGTATGTGCTAAAACACACATTGTCCAGATGCTCCTCTGGATTGCTCCCCAGGCTGCCCCATGCACATCAGTTGGACTCTCAGCCACTGTACAGGACTTAGATGCCACTGTACATGTATGTTCCTACACTACAGTTAGTCCCAGAACTGAAACCCAGGCCAGGTGTCAGGGTGCCTGTACTCAGATGGCAAATGACTTTCCAGGGCTGGTCTCATCCTATCATGTATCTGCTGCTGTTGATGGATGAGACTGGCAAAGTCTCCAGGCTCAGGTTCACTCCAACGCCTCATCCTTCAGTGAAATGAATATGAGGACAAAGACCTGGCACAGACAACCATAGGATAATATTCTTTTACGTGAATCTGATTTCTGGACTAAAAGCACCTTTTAGCCTTCTGCATTTTATGGTAGCAATTTATTTTTCTCTGTGTAACTCACACAAATGGTAGGCTCTTCAAAACTGTTATCAGTAAAGTGCCTTTCTCTTAACTTGTTAAAATCCTTCCATTTCTAAAACTAGCCTCTTTTATAATTTAATGGTGCCCAAATCAGTGCTTGCAAACAGAAGCAGAACAGAAACACAAGCTGAAAGTCACCACAGAGAAACATTTAACTAATGTTTCACCTTAATAAAGGTGACAGCAGAAATCACCATCATGATCTAGGAAAAGCCCAAAGCAGAACAACCACACAAACCCAACCATTAGTTTGGAGTGCAGCTGCTGACATATGCACTGCTGGACCACATGCCTAAGCCCAGTCATTTCCACACGCTTCCAGGGAATGGAGTTGCTCACACCCACAAACAGTAGTCACAGCAAAAGGAGAGTAAAGCTCCTTAAATCACAGCTGGCTGATATGGGTTTACTGCAGAAATGGTGTTATCTAATGGACTTGGTGACGTCAAACAGGAACAGCAATGTGTACTTACACGCATGTGTTGCCCTCCTGTAGGCAAGCCCTTGGCATCAGTGCTTGAATATGACTATGAGGCCAGAGACTGCTCTGGAGCAGATCCAGAAATGAGGATATGGCCAGTGCAAGCTACAGAGCTCAGTATAACTTTTCATCTTGCAATGGATGAATTTATCCTGAGATTTGGGTTTCTTGTGAAAGAATTAATGCTTTGTGACAACTTCCCTGGCACCCACATTCACCCCTAAAGCCTAACAGCACCAGCCATCTTTATTTCTCTTCTTTCCCTCTGCCCTCTGGCTCTTCACCTCTCATGAGACTACTGATCATTAAGGGGAAACCATGACATGAGTCAGGCTGAACTCCTCAGAGACAACTAAAATTTTGGTGAGACATGAGCTTTCCAGACTGCAAAGTTGCCACCAGAGCAACTTAAGTGTAAAAAGTCCAGGCCACAGAATGTTTTCCAGGACCTGAGGACCATCCTCTTTGGAAGCCCTCCTCATCCTTGAGAAGCTTTCAATACCCACATGACACAAGCAGTAGTCGCCTTGGAAAATCTTACAGTGCACTTTCATGACTATTTCATAGCTTCCAGGAGGGCACACTTCAGCATCTCATCACAAAAGCTGAATTTTTAAAAAGCTGTTGAGTTGCCTTATCCTTGAGCAAATCCAGGAAAAATTATAATCATTGATTATAATTTTTATGTGAGGGTCAATGCACCAGTGGCATTGTCACCTCATTTAGTGATTCAGTGCATGAATAATTCAACTTTTTAATGCAAAATTTGTAAGTTTGACTCCTTCTTGAGCTTTCTACATACAGTATGCTCCCTGAGACTTTAACCTAAGCTATACTCATCGGCATTCCTTTATTTACCACATCCACTGTTAAGCTAGGATGATCTTCAAGCATTGAACTGCCTTGTAAAATTATCATATCTGGTAATCTCAAAATAAATCTTTAGAACAGTAAGACACATTGCCACTGTAGGTCCCTGAGTATCTATCCTAGGGGAAAATTTTTTTCATGTTGTAAGAGTAGCATAATCCAGTGTCTTTAAAAAATTTGGATTTGCAAGTATTCTTGTAGCTGAAGGCAGGTAACAAAATTAAGCACAGCAGAACTGTCTCTCTCATTGGGGATCTAAATAGCACCAGCAGCAAAATACCAGCAGCAAGTCCTTTTCACATTCAAATCAAAGAGCCCATTGCCTTAAGTGAGGGTAAGATTTCACCACACACTTTTGAAACAGCTTTTAAACTGTCAAATGCTCCCTCTCACACAGCTAGTCTCTCTCTTTCTCTCTCTCTGTCTCTCTCAGAAGCAACACGTGCACAAATAAACACATTTGCTTATGTTCTTTCAGGACACACTTTTAACTTCTCTTTTCAGTATAAAAGAGTGGAGTCTTAGCAAATTTCATTATTTCACTGTAGTACTTCCTATCACAAGATCCATCCTGCAGACTTAAATATTCTGTTTTATTTTATTCTTTTCTATTCTATGCAAGAAGATGCTTTGTGCTGCCAAGAGTTTGAAAATACACTTGTTAATGTAAACGGTCATTTTGAAGGTACCAGGTTTATCATTTCCCCTGCCTCTCACTTTGTGTCTATATTTTTTTTTAGAGAGAGAGAGATAGAAAAAAACCCAGAAATTGTAAGAGGAGTTTTAAATATCTCCTTTCCTCAGCAGCCATCTCTACTCTAAATGTCATCTGCAACATGTGTTTACAAGCTAATAGCATCACTGTTCCCAGTGGAAAACTCCAGATGCTGATGTAAATCCCTTTCAGGTTTTACAGCACATGTGCTGCGCCCTCCTGGGTCTGTTCCTCAGCTGACAGCTGTAGGGAGGGGAAGGAGCAGGCACTGCCAGCAGTTTTCCCATGAGATGCAGATTCTGGGTTCTCCAAGGCATGCAGGATCCAGTCAGCGTGTTATACCATTACTACACAAAGATTAGGAGTGGACTCAAACTGCTGAGCTCCCTTAGACTTTACACCTCCTAAAGTGCAGTGTAAAGGACACAAAACAGAGACCAGAGGGACACAAGGAGCCTGCTTAGTCCTTTCAGCTGCTCACTGGAGCTGAGATGCATCCATAACAAAAAAAAAAGGCTAATTGACAAAATTCACATTTAGGTTAGGACAAAGGCTGCCTCAAGATGAGGAAAGTAATCCTCAGGCTTTTTGTTCCAGTGTGCTTGCTCAGAGAGCAGAAAGCAAATTTTATGGCTTGAAGAAAACCACAGGCAAGACTGAGTAAAGCACTGTTGTTATGTCAATCAGACATGCTATAGTGCCAGGTACCTATAGGGATGGATCAGAGATAAGCACTACTGGCACTGAGAAGAAAAGGCAAAATGATTACTGGGGCACCTACTTGTTCTTCTTTCTTCCCAGAAAAGGCACTACTGAAACTGTGATGTACCACAAGGTGATTGCTTCCAGCCACTTGATGAAGACACTCTGACATTGTATTTCAAGCGAAAACTGCAATCAACATGGCCAGCAATGCACAGTCTTAGCCAGATTTGTTTGCAAGTTCAGCACAGTCATCTGCTTAATTTTGACATGAATGAGCAGTGTACTTGGCAACATTGGCAGTGGCAATGTGGAACATGAACAGGCTGGGAAATAATCTCTCTGTTTCTTAAAAATCATGCTTTGATATTAGTTTGGTTTCCTTCAGGATCATAATAACAGGCTGGAAACCAAAAAAAAACACCTGGAGGGAGATTTCTGTTCAGTTGGTGAGCAATCCCGGAGCTGTCAACAAGGACAGCTTCTAGTGCAGAGTCCAATTCCCCACACCCCCCTCTTACATATTATTGCATCCAGGCTCATAATCTGATTTTATACATGTAATCCCATCCATCCCTCTGATGAGAAGTGCAAACAGACAGCCTTTAAATCGCACTTGCACTGAAGTTCTCATGAGACCAGTCAAAGTGGGATCAGTCCCAGGTCTTTTGTTTGTGATGCTGTTACAGCTGAGCCTTCACTCAGGTGGAGCAGGAGAACAGGTTTGGTGGCAAAGAGCCTTCTTTCACCCCAGCACCACATGAAAGCAACCTGTGGCTTGGTGTCATTCAGCAGCACACTGGTCAGGTACAGCCACCACTTGCCCTTTGCATTGTTTAACATTTTTTTCCCACTGAGATGCCACAGTGATATTACTGGCCACTGGGTACTTAAACATGGATTGCATAAAATGCCTCCTTTAATTATTCCACTGGCAATTAAAGTCTCTAAGAAGGAATACATGAGGAAAAAGAAAAAAAAAGAAAATATGTAGGTTAAAATATAATTAGTAGTTATATTTATCACCGAGTTAATTTTCAATAGAAGCAAATGAGGTGCCAGACTGCAGGCAGACATGGCCACTTTCTGGGAGACCCAAAACAGGTCTCAATCTGCTGCTCCAGACTGTTTTGCCACTGAGCACTACAATGAGACACAGAAAGAGGCACACAGTGAAGCAATTGGTATCTGAAAAAATTGTTAAAAGGGTACACAAGTTCTTGACACACAATTAATCCTGAAAAAAAAATCAATGGGATTTTTTACTCCCACTCCTTTCGTATCTGCTGAAAAACTCAGCCTACACATGCTCAAATTTAAAAAAAAATAAAATTATTTCTTCCCATATTTTGTACCAGATATTCACTAACAATTATATAAATCTGCTTTTAAATTGTTCACTTCAGTTTTAGAAACCAAGAACTACTTTTCTGTGTAACAGAAAACATTATTTTAGGGAAGGATGTCTGAACTGAATTTTAATCTTCTTTGCTGAAAGCCAAATCTTTGTAGTAATAATCAAGTTTCATTGCAAATATGTTGGTCACTTCTAGTAAATACGTTGTCTCATAACAGATTTTTGCACCTGGGGAGCCAGGTCTGTTGCAATCACCTGGTGTTTGATACAACCATCTGATTCCCTAAGCATGGAAAGGTAGTACTGGAAAACGCAATATACTTAGAGAGTTGGTTAAAAGTCAAAGAACCAGATACTAAATTGGCTGACACTATATTTTTTGCTGTTATATGTTTTAGGAGGGAGTAACAGACTCACAAGTGTTGGCCTATGGAAAGCCACAGTCTGGCAGCAGGCAGGAAGGAAAAATTGGGGTTTGGGGCACACAGAGTTTCTAGGGCTGGGAAAAGGGAAAGGAAACATTTTCTTTTTCACATCCATGAAAGACATACAATCTGAAAGCCACTGAGGTGCAAAATAGAAACTTGCAGCTCTCCTTTCATCTGGTTTAGTTTTCAGGTGAAACTGTACTTTTCCTTAGTGTCATGAATGCTGCACTGCAAAAAGCTATTAATAAATAATAGCTTGAGTATGTATACAAGATCATTATTTAATCTTTCAGTAATCTTTTGCCATGCATAATTTATTAAATGTTTTATTTATTGCTCATATTTATTAAAAATTGATTCTATTTCTTCTACCTAAAGTCAATTTCCAGATGCAATAAATTATTAATATTTAATAAATTGAAAGATGCAAGGAAAGAAATATAAAAAAATTAAGTGCTCACTCCATGTGTTTCCTGTTCTCACAGACATGCCTCCCACTACATGTTAAGTGACTCCATTCTTTCTTTGCAGACTGGGATTGCACTTTAATTTACGGTTTGGGGAGTAGTAACAATTTAAAGTATGAAGCTCCAGACTCAAACTTCATCATTCTCTTGCCTCTGAAAGCCTGTGAATTTGGCTTCAAACCAAGGAGAGACTCTGAAACTTAGCACTCATCTCAGAGCCATGAAACTCTGCTTTCAAGACTTTTACTACAACCCCAAAAGTTAGAAACAAGAAATAAATAATAAATTCAGAAAAAATAATATGGCTGTCAGATGGAAACCTTCAAAAAACCCTGACGATACAATGCAACGTGTCATAAGGTGATTCAAAACATTCCTTCCAACCACTTTCTAGCATTTGCACAAGGAAAAACACCAGTCTTAGATTTGTTCCTGACATCACTGGGAGCTGAGGACACCCAGCAGATCTCGTGGAACATCCTGTTTAGGGGCAGTCACAGCTGCATAACCCCTGTAGCTCCAGCCCAAACTCCCCACCACCTTTAACCTGTTCACACAGACATTGAGCTGGCAGCACATCCATCCTTACTCTGCACAGCCCAGAGAGGCTGGGACCTGGGGAAACTTCTTGGATAACCCTGTGCTTAGGCTAATCAAGAAGTCCAGTTGCAAGATCAGAAAAGACTTCACCAGCTCTTTGGTCTCTAGACATGCCTGCAGTACAAAACAAAACTAGAACACTGAGAAATTGGAAGCAATTAAATGCAAAAATCAAACAATAATGACTTGGGTGTCTGGAAGGAATTGAGGAATGATTAAAGCAATTAAATCTGGGTAACTTGGCTGAGAGATAACTGCAGAGAAGAGAAGCACTTCCACAAACTTGAAACGCTTAATCAGCATCTAAGGGGTGAGGGCATTTGCAGAGGCAGAGCCAGCACACATACGGTGCTGGGAGATACAGGGGCAGGAACAGGGGGATTGTAAACGTCAGCCAAAGCTGGGAAACCAAAACTGTCACAGCAAAGAAAGTGAGCTGGAAGTGGAACTGTCTGGGCAGGGGGAAATGCATGAGACAACAGATCTACCCTCACCAGTAAAGCAGATAGACCAAAATAGAAGGTCACATCTCAAAAAAGGAGACATAAGCAAGGCAGGGACAGGGAGAACTGTAACCAGCAAGCACTGGTCCTCATATTAGCACACAGCTGGTGTTATTCAGTGCACCGCTCTGTTGGCACTTCAGCCCCAAGAGTTTAAATTATGTTTAAATTGACACTGGTTCTTTCTGAGTTTGATGTTTCCTCCCACTCCTACCTGCCTTCCACACACCCCATACAGATGTAGAAATTAAGCTGCAGGCATTGAGACCTGAGAAATTAAATGTGACCGCTGGATAAAACTCTGCAAGTGGCAGATCCAATGAGTTTGTTTTAATCCTATTGAGCTGCTAAACACACTGACTTCCTAGGGCAGTGCACAGCTCTGTCTGACAGAGCCAGGGATAGCCCATTCTGTGGGCTTTGATACGCACTTCATTCTCCTTATCTGTAAACTAAGTGAAAAGCAGTGTTTATGTTATTAAAACACATACAAATCCTTTCACAGTGGGGTGGATGCACCCAGCTTATGGGCCAAGTAGATTTTGTACCAGTTTCTGACTGCTCATGGCCATAGCACCTGAGAACCTGCTGCATGGAGCACTACCATGGTGCTCCTCCACACTGGCTCTCCTCCCAGCCAGGCCAGCCCTGCAGCTCAAGCCTGACCCCCTTTTAGCCAAGCCATATGCAGGTACCTCTCTGTTCCCTGGGTTGTTTGGCTTTTTGAAACATACCCAGCACAGCCCTGCTGCCTCTTGCTCCTTAGGTGAGGGAGATGCTATCCTGGGTTCTAAAGATGTACTATTCATGTACTAAGTACTATTCATGATTTAGCACTTTTTTCAAGACTCCAGAATGCAAGTTTGTCATCAATACTCCCTAAATATTAGAAAAAAACTTTTGTATATGTGCCCAAAAGCCAACTGTAAACAAGGATGTGCTACATTAATTTTACACTGACTGAACGTGCTCAGCATCCTGCCCAGGAATTCAGAATATGAGATAACACAATTCCTAGCTCAGGTATCATTTCGGATCCAGTAATGTCTTTAGGAAGGAGGCATCATAGCTAATTAGGTGCTGAAAGAAATAAGCATGCCCCATTTATTCTGGTTATAAATTCCTTTCAATTGCTGATGGTAAAGGCTTGCAGTCTAATGCAGGGGAGCTGAGCTAATTCAGACAAACACCGTATCCTGTTCCTTGTCCATCAGTGCTGCTCCTCACAGCTTCATTCTAAATCTTGCAGCAACTGGTTTGAAAAGCTTCAGTTTCCAGAGTCCCAATATTGTGGTTTTGTTGTTGCTTTCTCTTTTATGTCCTCTTAAAACAAAATTTTCAAAATCCTAACTGAAAAATGTCACCAAGTTTAATATAGAGGGTGAGAAGAAAAAACAGGCAATGCACATTTTTCATTTTATTCTTTTTGCACAACAAAATCTTGTTTTGGTAAGCATTCTCAATTATCTACCTTCCCAGATGACTGGAGTTTACAGAAGATTAGGTTTATTTCCTAACAATCATGGGAAACATCTCAATTAACCAAATGTCTGAGAACCTTTTCCCATTGCTCTCTGCATGCCCCAGGCAAGTGATTTTCTGTCCAAAATAGTAACTCAGTCCACAGAAAATAGTAAGTCCAAACTGCACCCTGGCCTCCTTCTTTGGAGCCTACCAACACATTCTTTTTACTGCTTCAGTGCAAAACAAAAGTGAGTCTCTCACGATCCCCCCTTATTACTGCCTGGTGTTCACCACCCACAAAGAACCTCCAGCTCTTGGGGCTGAAGTATCCAGTATTTACTAAGACACGGACTATCAAAGTGGGAGTTCTCTTTTGGAAAGCATTTTAAAACCAGATTCTTCATGTAGTATTCCTTGATGCAATATACAGACTTTTCCAGGGCAATATGTGACAGCTGTTCCACTGCAGTTAAAATCCTTCAAGATTAAGGCAATAATGCAGAAAGCTGCCAAGTGGGAGATCAATAATGTGTTACAATTTTGAAAATCTCTGCCTCACTTACCAGTGTAAGCAAAGTATTTGATTTTTAAGATGGATATTTGGAATTCCACTACATATACTGGGCGTCCTGAACGCCCCCTGTTCCTGGGGGTTTTGCAGGCTGGGCTTGGTGCCAGCTGAGCTGGTGGCCTTGGTTAGAGCTGTTGAAGCCTGGGTTAGGAACACCCCTCTTTGGAGCTGTCCTTGTGCTGAGGTCTTGTCCTCAGTCTCTGCTTGACCTCCACCACAGCTTTGCTGAAACCATGCCCATGCCAGATGCTGACATCCACCCACCAGCTGATGTCCTGCCTGGCCTCAGCCCACCCCCATCTCCAAGCATGGAGGTGCTTGATGCCCTGGGCTGGGGCTGCCAGAAAAGGTATGAGTTGAAATTTGTCAGTATTAGTTAAAAAACTTTGGGAAAAAAAAGAAGGGGGCTTTTGGGAACAGAGACCCTTCCACTTAATCATCTAATTTCATCGGAATTCCTACATTCCATGAAGAAGTGGCTTTCACAGAAATTTTGGTTCCAGCTGGCATTACAAACAATGTCTAGGTGCATTTATGGTAGCATTTTGGTTCAAATCAAGAGCCTGCTTTTGAAGCAAAGTCTCCCGATGACCCCTACTTAACCATGCATTGATTTCCATCGCTGAGTGAGAATGGAACACGCAAACTGGTCTCTTTCTGGAAAAAGCTGAAGCCAAAGGTGGACTTCAACTGGGAGTGGCTTTCCAATCCATAAGAACAGGCTAAAGCTAGTCTGAAGTGTCCTTGAAATGTCCATAGTGTGAACACTGGGCCCTGAGATTTGGGTTCATTAGTTAATAGAACCTTGAAATACTTTTTAAAACAATGTATAAACTATCCAGACATATTAATTTTGCATCTTATTTGGGTAAGCAAACACTACCTGTAGAGAACTTGCATTATCTGAATACTAAGTTGCCTGATACCAAGAGCAAAGATTCTTTATCTGAAGGTACAGGTATTTTCGCAAGTCATTGATTTTTATTTTTTTCTGAACATTTTACTTCAGCACATTGAGGTTGCCTGTATCTTATTAGCTTTGACCCAATGATGATTCCTTGCATCATGTATTTCATATTTGTGGCGTGTGCATGAATAGAATCACAAAATGAAAATTTTTTGAGATAACAGAAAAGCAGATGGCACCATAACCAAAGGTCTGTAAAAACTGAGTCATTTACTTTGCCTCAGAAAACATAATTTGTGTAAGAAAACTTGATATAAATGGGACTGTAAATAACTACATGACTGAAGCAATTCAGACTTTCTTACAAAATGCAACATGAGGGAGTAAATCTGATGATTCATGCAGGTATTAGAATCTTGAAGCTAATAGACATATGTGTGGATTCCTTGACCACCAACAGTCTGCCTCCCAGATGGTGCATCCGAGCCTTGTGTAAAGGGGCACAGGATGCCTGGGACAAGGTATGATGGGAAGGCAAGCAAATGTAGTAAAACTTGCCACAAAATTAAGTATTTGAAGAAAACTGTAGCTCAACATCTCATACAAAGCATAGAACTTGTGTCCTTACAACAGGAATGCGAAGATAATGGAAAGTCAGTACTGACTCTATAACAGCTGATCATGAAACCTCATCTCACTGCAGCAAACAGGACATTTGACAGTCAGTCTGTCGTTCCCTGTCCTGAGCAGGTGACTGCTTGGGGGATGACCTCATGAGATCCTTAAAGAGCACGTGGTTTGAGATTTCACTTCACTGTCCAGCAAAAACACCCTGACATCTGATAGTACAATCGATGACTTCTAAGCAGGTGCAGAACAGAGATTATGATAGAAGACAAAGTCAGAAAACAAAGCATGAGGAGCAGACAGATAGTAAAGATAAAAATAAAGCATCACTTCCCTCATCTTTCCAGTCAGAGAAGCATTTTGTCTCAGAAGTGACTTGATTCTGCATCGCATTGGTTTGTGGTTTGATATGCTTTTTTTTGACTAGTCCAATTTCAGCCCTGACAAAATATAATTGACCAGAGCTCTGCTTCTGTGCTTGAAACTTCAATTCAATAACCCTTCTCCTATTGTATTCCACAGAGATCCAGAACTAATGTGTGCTCAGGATATGAGAAGAGTGATTCTCTGAGAGAACTGAAGTTCAATTCCTTTATTTCATTTCAATAAACTGAGGTTGATTTTTAAATTGGCAGATCTGCCAAAGGAGATTTTTTATCACAATTAAAAGCTGAGACATGCAGTGGTCTTATCAAAAGAATAAAATGGATTTTTTTTCCCCACAATTCTGTGCAAGTATCAGTCAGAAAAGGCAGAGTAGTGGGAACACAACCAAAAATATTTTTAAAAATACTCACACTGATTAAAAAATTAATCTGTTCCAGCTGTGTTTGCTTCTCTGAAATAGACAAATAATCCAGTTATAGTCACACACATTCTCACGGAAAGAAAACTTTGGAAACTTGTGAGGATTCATGGAAAGCAAAGTTTACACAGAGAAGGAAATCAGCCAGACAGGAGTCAGACAGCACTGATTTCAATCAGCACTGAAAACACGTATAACTACTTATGGGAATATTAGAGAGAATTTTAGTAGCACCTTGTACAAGACTTCAAGCATATTGGTGCACTGTTCCTCAATGAAACTCTGCCTTGGACGAACGCTTGGTCAAACCCAGCAAGTTTCAAAAATGTCACTTTTTGTAATTATTTAAAACTGTTTTTACCTTACTTGAAGAATCCCAGCCCCAATGGTTGTAATTGTTTTATTTATATCTGACTTTAATCTTTATTCAAATCTTACATAGGTTTATATTTATATTTATCCAAGTTAGAACAACCACCTTCTGATCTGAGAAAGCCATTTTCCTAGAAACCATACTCTGGAAAGTTGAGCATTTAATGCAGCTGATGCATGCGGGGGAAAAAAAAGAGACAAGAAAGACAGCAGCTAGAGATGGAAAGAGGAGACAGCAGTAGTGTTGTGCTCATAGAGCACAGCTGTAATTTCAGTCCCTGCATGTCCCACAGCCCATCCTGCCCTAACACAAGTTGGATGCTTGCTAACACTGCAGCCATGGCAGAGCAAAACAGGGACAACGAAGCGTGGTTGCCACAGCAAGGTGCCACAGCAAGTCAGATCAGCTTGTGAGCCAACTAATTTTCAGAGCTAGTTTTGAGCCAGTCCACCAGCCTGTCCCATTCAGGAGCTGCATGACACCAGTGGCCAAGAGAGGACATGCTCCAGCCTTCAAGCAGGAGCACCAAGCTGGTTTGCCTTGAGCCCAGTATGAAGCTCTTGTGGCTAGTGTGGCTAGTACAACACACCTTGCACAGGTTTTATGAGAATGGTACCCAATTGCCTGGTTAAAAATAAACATAGTCAGATTTATGCAGCTGCTGTGTGAATATCAGGACAGCACAGCATTACACCGGTGACCCAGTGCCATGAAAAGCTCGTCCTCTCGTATGCAGCCACTGTTGGAAGATGCCTTGGGTACCAAAGAAGCAGTAGTGGAAAAGAGCAAGTGTAGTATTTAGAGTTCACTTCCACACAGGCAGTTTTTTCTGAATATAAATTTTTTTCAAACTGGTAGCAGTTCAGAACTACGCAACTGGGGAAATTCCTGTGCCATCTGGAGCATTTCTGAATAGGAGTTTCATAAACCATTAAGCAACACTTTTACCTTCATATGTATGTTCCCAGGAGGGGATTGCAGTGGCCCAGGCACTGTGTGTTTGAAATCCTCACAATTAAAACCTGATCAGCTCCAGTCTGCATTTCACCATCTTTTGTCAGATGGCTCAACTTGGCAGATCTTGGCAGTCTCACTCTTGGCAATATTTCAAAGTGTAGTTGAGGAACTTTCCCTCTACACAAAGAAGTCACATGAATTTCTGTTTCCCTTCATGGGTTAGTCACATTGTGAGTCTGAACACACAGCAGCACTGCCAGATTCACTGCCCTTCAGAGGTGGGGAAAGGATGGGGATGGCACTTGGGACCACAATCCTGCCCCACAAGGGTGGCACCTGCAAGTGCTGTTCAGTCATCCTACAGGTGTCCAAAAACCAGCCCTACAGGAGAATCAGTGTGGGTTCCCTTTCCCTGCAGACATCAACAGGAATAAAGGCAGGTATCAGAGATGTCCCAGCCACACCACCAAGGTTAGCACAACTACTCGCTGCCTTCATCCCAGAGTGGTAATCCGTCTTGCAGGATTTGGGTCTGCCACCCCATGTGAAAACCATCCTGTTCTAGTCCCATTGCTTTTGGACATTTTTGGCCACCTGAGGAAAGCAAGGAAGGGGTACAAACCCTTCTCCTGTAAAGTCCTTCATGAGAACACCAAAGCAAAAATGGTATGTTGGTAATTAATGGAGCATGTATTAGTTTCTGGCCTCCAAGAGAGACACAGCCTGGCACATTGCCTGCGAACAGCTTCTGCAAATACAGAATTTTTTATTTTTTTCAATGGATTATTTTTAAGTGTTTTGTGAGTAAAATGCCTCTATCTCTTCATTGGCTTTCCACAGAGAAGGGCACTGCCTCCCAAAGGTCTCCAGCCAGCACAATACCACCCCAGCTCTAGCAGCATCCTTATATCCTTGCTGTACTCCTGCTTACCAGCAGAAGAAAGGATGGCAGGCACTGAGCTGATTCCAAGTTACAAATACACTTGACCTCTCACTGCAACCTGTCAGTGTGCAGGGACATTAATTGGTGTCTCTCCTCTATCCAAAGAGTGGAGAGAAGTCAAATATCATGACATCCATATGAATAAGTCATCTTTGATATCTCTCTGTCAGAACTAAATTCCTTGATATTTGCTGAGCAGTAGAGACTGACAGATGGAAAGATAGATGGATGGATGGATGGATGGATGGA
>JAWWEW010000112.1:100356941-100408935 GCA_035583185.1 Anabacerthia variegaticeps | reverse complement strand
CTAAATTCCTTGATATTTGCTGAGCAGTAGAGACTGACAGATGGAAAGATAGATGGATGGATGGATGGATGGATGGAAGAAAAGACCAACGGACAGTGAAACTGCATGGTTTCATAGCCTTTGGAGACCAGACTGATGTGGGATAGCATATGTGACTATCACAAAACAACTCCTGGTGGCTGAAGTGATCAGACTGCTGTTCTCGCACCTATTCAGGAAGGTCAAAAGTTGGTCTTTTTTCTTAGAGTCTCCTCTTAAGCCAAAAAATGAGGAAAATCATCTTCATCTGTAGCCTGTAACAGTCCTTTTGTGAGCTTTTATAGAGTTGGCAGCACAGGAGAGGATGTCAGCCTGTTAATGGCAAATCAACTTCCAGCATCTCAGTCAGCCTTGCTGGTACAACTCCTGCACATGAAGGTCCCTGCAGCTGTTCCTCCAGAGTTGACCCCCTCCTGAGACACACTGCAGGCCGTCCTTCTGACCAAGAGACACTCTGGACACACTCCACCATTGCTGAAGCACAATTGGTTTTTTAACCTCTCCATTGATTTATAGCTGCTCCAGGCAATAATGATCCTGTTAGCTGCATGCTCTTGCTTTCATTAACAAGTCTTCTTTTCATCCTCACAGTCTGTGAGACCTTCTTGTGTCTGCATGTCTGCCTCAAAGCAGGTTTACAATTTGCAGAGTAGGAGTTGTTTTACCCTATTTTTAATATTTTTTTTACCACGCTATGTGGCAAACCGCTGTACACAGCAAACCATCCTGACTGGGTTGCATCTCAAGCAAAGCCCACCTCACCACAAGGTGAAGGGTGGTCTGCCTGCAGCAGGAAGTCCAGACTTCTGGAGGTTAGCTGGGGGAAAAGGACCATCTCAGGGCAGGGACCTCTGCAAGGTTTGGCAGTGGCTCAGTAAATCTTTCTTGCTCTTCTTTTTAAAGTACATTTCTAAATGTGCTGCCTTGAGGCCAAAGAAATTCCCAGAACAAACATGAATTTTTCAGGAGGATGGAATGTGTCTACTGCTGTTCTCTAAGACACAAAGGAGACAAAAAAGGGCAATTTTCTGCCTTCAAAGAAGATATTCTTAATATAAACTTCCAGCAACATATGCAGACAAACAAACACAAATACACTATATATATAAACATGTATACGTGATTCCCATCACCACAGTTTTGATAGAGCCTGTCCCATTGTTAATCACCACAGAAGCCTGGTAAGCCTTCTTAACCACTTGAACTGGAAATAAAGAACTTTCTCTCCCAAGAAAGTACTAATTGACAGAGGGGAGAGAAAAAAGCCAAGCAAAACTTGATTTGCTTATTAGTGAAAGCACAGGCAATGCACTGTCCTTACTCCCTTTTCTTGCTCAGTACCTGGAATGGCTGCAGAGTCATTACCAGGCTGTTGGGCGGGGCTGGGGAGTGAAAAATTATGTATGGCACCCTCAGGGCTAGTTGCGTGTGCCACCATTCAGGTGAAGAGAAAACTCACACTTGGCCTGCATCCAAAATGACAGCCTTATCCCCTGTGTCACATAAATATGATTAAGAAAATAATTTTTTTCCCCTCAGTGACTGAGCATTAACTCTTAAGCAACATGCTGCTGAACTGAGAAGTGCTCTTTGTTTCCAGAGGCAGGTCAGTCCCCCACTGATGACATAGGCTCCTGATTTTGTGCCCTTCAAACCACCCTCCCTTTCTGCACAGGAGGCCCAGCTGGCACAGCATCAGTGCCCATGTCAGCAGGCAGGATGGTGCAGAAAATTCAGTCCCCATGGTTTGTGGGAGGCACAGGAGTGAGGTCAGGATGGGACAGTGTT
Source organism: Anabacerthia variegaticeps (assembly GCA_035583185.1). NCBI lineage: Eukaryota > Metazoa > Chordata > Aves > Passeriformes > Furnariidae > Anabacerthia > Anabacerthia variegaticeps. Next base: position 100,407,108 of record JAWWEW010000112.1, on the reverse strand, counting down.
CTGAAGTAGCTGCAGATCAGCACAGTCATCTATACTTGCCTATACACCCATGTGCATATACTTAGAATATTTTCACTCTGATATGAAAACCAGATGAATTTCAGTCTATGCATTTCATCAGCTGTTCCTAAAGGGCGAAGTCTTAGCAGGCTGTGCACTTCTGATGGAGGTCAAAACATTAGTGAATTTTTGCAATAATACAGAAAAAATACATACTCCTCTGTTACATGGCTTTCTGGCAAAGAAGTCTGATCTCTGCTTCTTTCAAATACTTCACAAGAGAGGATCCAGACATTTGTAGGTGGATATAACCAAGTAAAAGTCTCTAATCTTGTCACTGACGTACATTGCTAACCTTTCTCTTCCACCAACAGTTCACACACATCTGGAAAATGATGCAGTCTTTTGGTTAATTTACTACTAACCAATGAAAATAACAAACCCAGAAGAATCAAATTCCCTCAAGACAAGTCATTCTCACATCTGAACAAGAAAGCATTTGAGTAGCATGGTCAAACTCAGCTTTCCAGAAAAAACAGTTTGGAAAGGAATTCAGGTAGCCCTCCAATCCATTCCAATGCCTTAAATCTACCACTGGTTAAAGTTAGAAAAATTTCACATCTGGAGTCAAACTAGATTCCATGTATAGAGAAACTGGTCCAAACAACTGTGACTCACCAACACTTTATCTGGTAATTATTTTTTTTTTGATTGGATGTTTTCAGCTGCTAGCACAAGTGTAAATTCCCCTCACTTCAGGCAGGTAAATATTTCCTTGCAACAGTGCCATGAAAAACAGGCCCACTGTGAGTCATTTTATCTCAGGCAATTTTTCATAATTGGACTGCACGGAACAGACTCCTCTTGTTATTGGTGTGATATCAGATAATAAAATAAATAATTTGCCACTTTTGTAAGCAGAAGGGAAACAAAACAGATTTATAGCATTGGGATTTGGAAATGCTTGTTACTTGCTTGTTTCCCATTTTGTGCCTTCTCAGGAGGTTAAACAAAAACATGAGTAAGTGTCTTTCTGCAAAGAGGTACAGGGGAAACAACGCTGTGTATCAAATTGAGACTCCAGAGGGAATTTCAATCAGTATATTATCAGGATGTTCTGACAAAGTTTAAAATCTCTAGAGATAAAAACAGTTGCTAGAACTCATACAGCTGTTTGATGCTCATCTGTGATTGCTCTGAGCAGGCAAAACGAAAAAATTGATGACGATCATTTTTAGCAGAAATTAAGCAACATGAAAGAGAGGAAGGAAAGAAGAGGAAGGTGCAACCAGCAAAGAATAACATAGTAAGCACCAGCAATGGGAAGCCAAAAGAAAATGCCTTAAAATAAGAAAGAAGGCACATATATTTTATACCGAGAGATGAAACCTGAGAGCATATGACTGTAAATTCTTCATTTTGTGATGTCCTCTGTGTGTGTGTCTTAGTCAAACACAGGTGTGATTTGGGTTCAGAATGGGAGCAATGGATTCAACTTAAGTATGTGCTCAAAAAGTATAAAATAGAAATAAAAGTAGATAAGTGAAGATAAACTCGAGCATAGAGACTTTCCTCCATCTGCAAAGCCTCAACAAGTCAGAGTCCCTCAAAGAAAAGGACAAAGTGCCAAGGAAGAAGAAAGCAGAGTTGGCTGTAGGGTAGATATAGGGTTGGGTAAGGCAGTGCCAGATGCCCATAAAGGGGACTGCCCCTCCAATGCCAAAGCACGGTGATCCCAAACTCACCTTTGAGGAGATCAATCTCCTCCCAGCTGTGAGGCCATTGGAAACACCCCAAGTGGGGCAAGACGCACAGTGGTGCTCAGGAAAGGCTCTCTGAAGAAAATAATGATGGTCATGAGCAGCCTGAAAGCTGGAAAGATTTCCAATCTATGGCATTAGCAAGGGAAGCAGCCTGCACAGCTGCTCAAGCCTTGCCCTGGAGGTCTGAGGGCACTCATACCTCTACCTGCTCTCCAGGGTCACAGGCACCCACGCTGGGCACTAAAGGAAGCTCCTTCCCTCTGCAAGCTCTGCTCTCTCCTTCCTCTCCTCTGTCATTTTCTGTGCTAAAAAGAGAGCACATCTCAGAGTACAAGCTCTGCACCTAATTTTTATCACATCCTGGAGTATATTTTTTCTTTCCATGTGCTGTATAGGATGCTCAGTCAGAATCATATGCCTTGCCCAGCTATCAGTAGCTGGATGTTTAGGGTAAATGGTGTAACAGCCCTCAGACTGCTTCTTGCCTGCTCTGCTGTTCTCCCAAAAGACCACTCAAGATATATCAAAGTCACTAACTCAGTAAATTTGCTTTGTACAAATTCAATTTAGGAGTTTTTCATTAGTTCAGAGACACAATGTACTGAAGGCTCCAACGCTGTTAAGTACAACTGTGAGAGAGATACTTTGCTCATGCCTCATTCTGACTTCATCTTCCATGCTAACTTGACACTTATTTTTGCGGACTATGTACTGGTATGGAATTACACTTTAAAATCTTCTGAAATAGTAAAATGTCTTCCATGAATTGCTTAAGCACCATGTAAACCATGGAAAGAACAACAATACTGTACTGAATTGCTCACAAATTGAACATAGTGAAGGGGGAAAAAAGTCAAGACATCTCACATATGAAAAACAATTTTAGAAACTTTTGGGTTTTAGAAAACTTCCTAAAATGCATACATGTTACATTTTAATGCAAGGAAGGACTATTACCAAAGAAATCATCACTCAAACATATCCAAAATGTTATAAACTATGGGAGGAAATCAGAAAATAAAAAAAATCAGGGAAAAGATAATCATCAACTGAAGTTGAACTTTAAAAACACATGACAGCCTCAGCCCTTTCATTGAGTCTACTACACACAAAACAGAAACACGTTTGAAAAAATTTGGCATTCAGAGGCATTAAAATTATTCAGTTACTGCCATCACTCACTGAGAAACATGACGTTCCATCACATGAGTCATCTCTGCAAGGAAATGGGCACAAAATGTACTGTGAAGCACACTGAGAAGCCACAAATACAGGACCCAAAGAGAGAGGGAGTGTCTGATGTGTAACAACAGCATGACATTGGCTGATACCAACTGTGATAGAGCCTTTAGCTTGGTCCATGAAATGGGCCACCACGAGGAGGTGGAAGCACTGCTGGCACCTCCCTGAAGGAGACCCACTCCAGGCGGGAAGGAGACATGGCAACATTTTCTTAGCTGTTCTGTGGCTATTTTTTAGCACCTCCTGAATAAAAGCACCCAATAAACCCAATTGCTGCAGCAACCAGACTCTTACCATGTAGTGCAGCAATAAAACAAGCTTGCAAGAAAACAAGGGAATTTTCCAGGGCTGCTCTGCTCTTTCTGATGCCCACCAACCCACGGCAGAGAGGGGCATTCACATGTCTCATTTAAGTGTATTTTAGATTCCCCCACAAATCTGTAACTGCCTGTGGAGGGTGTTGGGTGAAGGCATACCAAGCCCTCAGCATCAAAGCAAAGGCAGGCTGAGTCTCTGGATAAAATTCCTCCTGAACACATTGGCACTTGGAGACCAGGCAAGGCAACTCGCATCACGGTCGTGATTTTTTAGGGAGTTTGGCTGTCCAGGTGGGCATAAATCATCCCTCTGCTCAGGTAGGTCTAAATCTGTGCTATCTTTTCCACCTGGGCTGGAGTTGCCCAACTCTCCAGGTGTGCCCTCCACTGCAAATGAGGGCCTTCTAGTCTCACTCATTGACAAGTGAGAATGTGAAGCTTCTCCATCTGAAGCTCTTGATTCTGGACCTCCCCAGAAGCAGCATACCCCAAACTGCATATACTGGCTCCAAATGGCAGCTGATGCTCCTTCACAGTGTTCTCTTTTTCCTCTTATGTCCCAGCTAAAGCCCTTGATCCCTCACACCCCAGAGGCCCCAAATGCAGAACTCATCCAGGAGAACAATAGGCCAAAGACTTCCTGCAGCATCAAGTACACACAACTTATCCCACGCAGTCCTCTCTCACCGCTGCAGCTACGCCCACTGCAGTGCAGTTACATGGCACAATTCAATGCAGTTCATGACCCGTTCCTCTCACTGTGCATCGCATGCCCTTTGTTGCAGACAGCACTTATTTATTCTAAGACTGTCTCTAAGTCTTCCTGAGAAAAATCGTCCACAATTTCAAAAGCTGTGATTTTCTTTATATCCTTTTTTGTTTCATAATCATACTGGGAAATTGCTGGATGTTTTTTTCCACCTTCACTTTTAGAAGTCGGGATTGCGTTTCACTTGCAAAGAAAGCAGCTGAATAATCTTACAGGCAATCTCTTCCCTTAAGGGGGCATTTTTAACTTGTTCACTTTAAGGACTTTACAATGAAAGTCCTTGATGAGCTAAAGAGCATGTGCTAATCAGTATTTCATTATGAATTTCCAGTGCATATCTTTCCTATGGAAGTATTGAAAAAAATCAGTCTGCCTCTTACCATCTTTGCGGTCATTTGAAAAAATTGTCCTGCCTTATGATGACACAGAGAAGCTCATCCAAAAACAACCCAGACTGTGTGAAAGCAGTACCCATACAAAAAGCATTCAAGCAAAAGCAGTATGGAATCTTCAGTTTAAACAGGTCTTGAACAAATAATTTGTACAAGGGTTCAGAAAACAGCAAAATTGAAGGAAAGGAACAAGTTTCAGGCGAGTGGCTCATTACAGTGGAAAACAATCAATCACATCTTGTCCTGCAGATGGAAGCTTGCCTCCGTCGCTCTCCAACAAAACCCCCTAACAGAATAAGTGACATACGAACTGTGATCAAGGTGGCTTTTGATCCCTCAGCATGAAAGGGCCATATAAATTTATGTAAGAAAGTCAAGGAGTAGTCAATAAGAGGATTTGTCTCAAATTTACCTATAAGGGTGTTCAAAAGCCCAAAGATATGGATGCAAGAGAAAAGAGACCACTTGGCTTATCAGAGGTGGGATACAGCCAGCCTGGCCCCAGAACTGCTTGAGGAAGGACCAGTAGACTGTATCCAACTTCCTCGTGTCCTTGGCAGGTTCTCTTGAGAGCCAAACACTGCTCAGCAGGGGGGTGCGCTTACATCCTCAGTCTTGTGATCTCCCAACAGCTGAGCACAGAGGAAAGCTATGGATTTCCTAACCACAAAAGAACACATGTCTGGAATCAGATTCCTCGTGGATGACAACGGTAAGATTGAGAGCTAAGCTCTTTTTTTGAGTCATTCATCAGCTCAGATGTGAGTTGTCAGCCATTTGAAGGTTTTCCACAAAAGCTGCCACACAGAGTCTGTGCTCTTTATCAGTTCTCCAAATATAGCAGTAGAGATGTGTCAGACCCACCATTTTCATTTATTAAAACTTTCTACCTAGTTTGACAAACTGAAGGAAAGTTCTAGATATAACCGAACATTAATTAACCTTCTTGCATTCTCCAAAACCTCCAGTTCAAAGCAGTACATATTGTAAAACATAAGAGGAATTATTCTGTCTCATTTAAGGTATCCACTGCGACCCTGCATGTGTCTTTCCCTGCACTTTAAACCCTGGTGCTTCAGAGACCTCTAAAGCTTCTGTCCAGAGCATCACTTATACATCCAATTTTAAAGCAAAATTATTACCTGGACATACTCAGAGCATTAAGAAGGTTTTTAAGATGGTCCAATTCCTCACCATTTTTATGTATCCTACTGAGGGGCCAGGGGCACATGATCTTACAGCTTTTTGGAGGGGAAAGGTTGGAGCATTGAAATCCAGGGAGTCCTGTGTCTTGTGAGTAGGAGGGTAGAAGCAAGTTGGCGTTGCTGGGGGAAGCTATGGGAGCACACCTCCTGGTGGTATTTCCCACAAAAGCCACTGCTCCTGCCCAAGGCTGTCCCCAGCAGAAGTCAGGCCTGCTCAGATCTGCTGGCTGAGCTGCTCTTAGAAGGGCTCCCCATCCCATTTTGGTCAAATGGCTCTGGGTGAATCCAAACAGTTTAACACAGACCTGAGATTCACCAGCACAAGCTCCCTACAACGTCAGCAGAGAGGAAAACATTTCTGTAGGGCAGCTCGGGCTTCCAAGGTCCAAGTCTGGACATGCCTCCTTCTCCCTTTGTCCTGTAGAGTCTGAGGGGACTGCACTCCTGAGATGCATGGTTAGGAGGAGGTCAGCAAGGTGAAGGTGGACACAGGACTTAGGGTATTAGGTTCAGCTGTGCTCACAGTCAAGCACAGGTCGAAGGGACTGGAAACACTGGACAGGGAAGTGGCTGGAAGCAGCTGGTTGGAGTGACTACTGCAGCTGAGGCAGCCTTTGGCAAAGGGGATAGATGCCTCCCCAGAGGGTCCCCTGCTCTTGGCCATGAAAATGGGACAATCAGCTGAAATCAATGGGAATTGTGCCCATGAACCACAGTGCAAGGACAAAAATGATAAGGACTATAGACCTCTGTAATGCATTTACTGTGAGGAAGCTGAGGGCACAACTGTAATCCCACTCATGTTCTTTTTTTATGAAAGTGCATCAGTATTTACTTTTCACAAACCTGTTACATAAAGAGTACTAGAGACATCTTTGAGTCATGTAAGGAGAGTCCAGCTCCTCTAGGACCTTCAACAACTTAGATACTTTGAATAACTTATAATGTAAAGCATAACTAGAGGAAAAGGAATTCTGGGAGTTAATGGGTGCCACTCCACTAATTTCAATAAATTATAGTGCTGACTCCAAGTCTCAGTTCAACACAATATTCTTTCAGTGAACTAGATGCCAAAAATAAACAAGCCTTTTCTATAGTTTTTAGGAAGACAAAGTGCCCAGGTTCTGAGTTTTCAAAGCCACTCCCAGGCAAAAGGCAGAGAGTGAAAACGAGACATTTCGGGTTAAGAAAACAGCTGCAAACTGAAAAGATCAGAATGGAAACACTTGGACAACCTTCTTTGTCCAATAACTCGTGATTTAGGTATAATATTCTGGCCCTGAAACTAAAGCTGAAGGAGGTTTTATTACAAATGCAGCTGCATTTTTAATTAGACAATGAAAAGTAGTAGGAAAAAATAGCATAGGAACACTTTTGTAGGGGGACTGCGTGACCTAATAGCTGCTTTTCAACTCTAATATCAATGATTTTGTGCTCTAGTTTCCTTCATCAACTGACTGGGGACTGTTTTTCAAGTCATTAGGAAACAAGGAATATACCAATTTTATTTCAGAGTCACAAAGAAATGGCACCAATAAGAAAAAAAAAGTGGAGGTTTTATTCTTACCTAAACCAATAGTGCATTGTTTAAACTGGGCTGATACAGCAGCCTTGCCTTTTTTGCTACTGCTAGACAGAAGAGAGGAATCAAACCCCGTATGATATTTCCAGACAGCAAGTTACAGACCAAACTTGTAGAAGTGGCAGTTCTTTGTGTTTCCATAGCAACCCAAGCTGCAGTTGTCAGTAATTAAAATTAACTCCGTAGTTTTATTGGAATGCCAGGAGTTGCCTTCTCAGATGATGAGGACAAAACAGATGCAGCAATATCTGCAAAAAATAATAGATTTCCTTATACAGCTCAGTCATTCCTACAGCAGCATTCACCCAGGTGACATCCTAATCCTTGCCTCCTGTGGTACTGTCTTGGCATCTGTTTGACCAGCAGTGGGAAATTGTATCTAGGAGATTTTAAGCCAACTCCCACAGCAAGCCCAGAACCTCACAGATGTGTCCTGCTGCTGACACATGGTTCTCCTGCCTGGGTAGTCCCAGGTCTGCCCTCCTGCTTCTCCCACCAGCTGTCTACTGCAGGTCCAAAAGGTGAGAGAACAGTCTTTCTCCAGATCAGGCTCACCTAGAGCCCATCAGACACTGAGGTCAGGGCTGGTGAGAAGGTGCATCTTCTGACTCCTAAAAGCTGGACAGACAAACTCACTGAGGTGGTCTTGCCAGGCTCTGGCATAGGTTTAAGGTGGCTGCTTTCATTCCTAGTGAGCTAGCACCCTTGCCCTGCCATCCCCAAAGCAATCATCTCTACCACAGATCACAAGGCAGGGGCAGTGGTGCAGACTGCAGCAAGCAGTGATGGTGTTGGGGAGGGGGAAATTGCAGCCCTCCAACCCTCCCCAGCCATCTGCTCCTACAAAAAGCTCCCTGGAAAAGTGCTTGTCTCACAGAATACATCTACATCCTGAGTAAAGAGGACAGGGAAAAAAGCCCAACACTAAGTCCCTGATCATCAAGCACTGCTTCAGTCAGATAATTTCTTGGCTTTGTCCTGAGCCTTCCCCACCAGCTGCCTGCAAAGCAGGGTTTGGGCACACATGCTGAGATGGTTCATTGCAGGAGTTTTCCCAGATGTGACTATTAGACTGATTTGAGAAGACAGCACGGCGTTTGGCTCCCTCTGCCCCACCAGTTCTCCAGCACTATCCCAAGTGGCTTTGTGACCTCACATGTCCTCGTGCTAAATATCAGCAAAACACACTACCAGGATCATGTGAAAATACCGCTGCCGTGGTGGGCTGCCACACTTTACTCATTTTCCTTTAGACAAGTGGAACTGGAGAAACACAGTCAAAATAATAATCCTGGTTTCATGTACAATGTTTCCCCTGTGGGGCCCAGTGGAGAGCCTGGGCCAAGTGCTGTTAAGTATAGATGCAGCCAGTCTGCTCTGGAGGGAACAAAACAGACATGAACCAGCCTGTTCCCCTTGGCCTCCTGCACAAAGATCAGCCCTTGGCTCTCTTTTATTTAGTCACAGGGATGTGTACAGAGAGAGTATCACAAATCAGTCCTCTGTCCAATAAACTCCTAACATAATAGAAAAATAAATTATTTTGCTTCTCAGAGAAAGTTGTTTTTTTCCAACTGGTTACGCATAAATTGAAATTCATATCTTAGGTCCACAGCCTACCAGCAGCTAGCATGTCCAGCAAAACAGGTTGTCATTAGTTGCTCAGAAAGTCATTAGGTAAACCAAAATAAAGTGTTACATTAATAAAATATATTTTCCTAATGTCTTCCCCAAGAAGATAGATGTTAACAGCAAAAGAGGTACCTGCATTTCATTGTAGCAATTCAAATAAGGCAGGAAATTGTAACACCAATGATTTATGTCTTTAAAATGAGTGGGAATACAAAATACATACATACACACGTCTATCATGAGCTCAATAACAGCATCAAAACTGTATGCAGAGAGGTATATGCTGTTGTTTGGCACTAAAGGTAATATCCATGACTGGCATGATGTCTCCTACCAAAACTGTCATTGGCAAAACACTACCTTCTGCAATGCAGTCTTCAGGGGCTTCTATGGAAACCATTGACTTCAACAAAGAAGGCTGGAACTAGAACTGTCTAGGTTTTAAATATTCTTTTAAACAGAGTTTGAAGTAAAATATTTGGTGTTTTTTAAGATTGGAAATCAGCATTCATTTTCTATTTTTTTGTTTCATCTTATTTAGATAATAAGTTCCTGGAAAATTTTGCTCTTCCTAATTTTTATGCCAAAAAGCCTCAAAGCACCAGTCCAAGAATTGCTCTCAGAGCAGACCAAAAGTGCCTCAGAGCTATGATTCAATCAGCCCAGTTGCGCTATGATTATTGTGCACCAATTCCAACTCTGGTTTCGTGCTGAAACAAAACTCTGGTACAGGCACAAACTGATTTCCAGGAATGTCTGTACGAGCAGCACAACACAGGGATGACCATTCGGGGCATTAGAACAAGAATGGTCACGGTCTTTTGAAAGCAAAGTCGTGTTAAAAGTCTCCATGATTATTTCTTACCTCTCATTATACAATGTTATCAATAGTAAAAATCCTGCCAGGAGTCAAGATATTTTTCAGAATAAGGTTGTATTACTCCAGGCTTGCATTGGTTGTATTGCTGTGCTCTGTGTTTGACTGCTTCCTTTCCCTCCCACTTGAAACTTGATAAGATCGTGGTGGGAAATGGAGCATGAGAGGGACAAACAACGGTTCTACTCAGTGAGAAATGCACACAGGAATAGAGGAAATCCTCCATTTCCTTATGAAGATAACTTTTCAAATAAGTCTTTAAACAAATATGCAGGTCCTAGTCACAAGGGGAACATGATGTGAGCCAGGCATGAGCCCCTGAGTTTGTTATTTTGTACAGGGACATTTAGGCCTCTATATAAAAGGTGTGTAACAAGTGCCAAAACAGAAATTCATATCCAGCCTTGGGTGCAAAGGACTTAAGACCAACTGTGACATACTTGTGCAGGCTGCCCAGGAACGCCTCTGGCTGATTTGCTGCAGCACCATGTCTTGGTGAGAGGCACATGTTTGGAAGTTCCCCCTAGATTGCTAAATGTGTCCCATGTGTGCAGGAGAAACCCCTGCAGCCTCTAACAGGGTGTTGGACTCTGCTGCTTGTGCCCTGCAAGCAATGCACAGTGTATGCACCACACCAGGGGGTTTGTTGCAAGGATGGGGTGGGTTGCAGAGCCAGAAATCTGTGCAAATGTGACATCATGCAAAAGCCCACACCATGGGCAAAATTTCCACATGGGGAAAGAGAATACAAGCAGGAAAGAAGAAGGTGTCAGCAAGCCCCCTCAAGCCCATCTGGCCAAGAGGTCATCAGGACAGTTCACGGTTTTAAAATGAAGCTCATACTCAAGAGTTTGTTAGAAACCCTGTGCTGCTCAGCATGTGAGCAGCATGCAACTGCGAACTGTCTGTGAAATTGGCTGACTGTCTCTCTTCATAGGATACAAATTATTTTTAAGGTACATAGTCCAATGACTTTTCACACATATCACATTAGTCCTACCATTTCACTTGTTCTTCACTCATCGTCATTATTATGATCATTCACTTTTTCATAAGAGGCACAACCTCCCGAGCTGCTGGAAGACCAGTGAAAGGTGTATCTGACATAGGTTGCCCTCAAGGACTTTCTCTGTTCTAGAAATATCCCAGGAGCATGGTTGTGAAGGGGGGGGACTGGGGTTTGTGCCTGGGTGGAATTCAACTGGCCAGATATAGACACTGTACCTTGCAGTAGGCACTGCAAACTCCTTTTATAGTCAATGGAGAAAAACTCTAATCCTGTGCACACACTGGAGAGTTTTTGAATGAATCCATCTGTAAAACCAGGATCAGCACAGATAGAGAAATCCAGGTCTTCATTCAACTGCCTGTGCACAGATGTCTGGTGCAGTAGAACACAAAGATATGTGAACTGAGCACTTTAACTTAGGTGAGACCAAGCTCATCTCGTGCAAACTTGGGTTTAATACTGGATTTCAGCAAAAGCAGGATTCAAACACCTTCACCCAAATATCCACATGCCCAACACACTTTTCCTTCATCTTAGAGAGACTTTTTAAGTTTCAGAGCCAGGTGGTTCTGTGCCCATTTTTTTCTGCGCAGATAAAATTCAGGCCAGCAGAAGACTGCCCAGAAACTGGCAACTTCTCTGCATCACATGATGAAGGTAGGAAGGAGAGGGGAACCCCAAATCTCAACACTGCTACTTGGAAAACCCAGAGCTGCAAATATCCTTCAGAGCAGGATACTCTCAGCAGCACCAGCAAGTAGAAGCAATGCTGGTGGAGGCAGTCAGGTGCAACCAAACTCTGGCAACAAACCTCTGATGCCAGCTAGAAGTGGGGAGAAAGATAACAGCAAGAAAAATTTAAAGATATGGCTTCAAAAACTCAACATCTACTCTGAAGGGGTTAAATCTGTTCTCTGTGTCTCTCTGACCTGTCAATAGTGATAAAATTGCCTCCTTTCCTCCCGCTTTTTCTATATACTGCTACACAGTGAAATTCCAACGTGCAGGTACAGCTTTATACATCTTGTCATGGTTGACTGCATTTTTCAGACCTCTTTCTTTTACCTTCATTAAACTTGAATAAAAAGGGGTCTATTAAAAAATGCAAAGGCCTCATTTTTCAGAATCAACCCTTCAATTTTTCAGTGTTAAAGCACTGTTTCTTTTAGTTGGTTTAATTCCAACTGCAAAAGAAAGGAATAAACTCAGCTGAAGAGAGACCAAGAACATAAAAGCCTCAGGACCAAGTAGGACAGTCCAGCACTGCCCGCCCCATTCACCCAGCTGGGCTCTCCCTGGGTAGTGGTGGGAGGAAGACGTCTTCCCAGCAGAGCCATCCAGAGACTGGTTGGGCACTGGAACAGGCTCACCAAGGGAGTGGTCACAGCACAAAGCCTGGCAGAGTTCAAGAAGCATTTGCAAATGCTCTCAGGCACAATCTGTGATTCTTGGGGCTGCCATGTGCAGGGCCAGGAGTTGGACTTTGATGATCCTTGTGGGTTCCTTACAATTCCAGATATTCTATGATTCCATGAATCAGACAGAGACAAATAGGTGTTCCAGCACATCTTCTGTAGAGCCCTTTCTTTCTCTGTCTGGCATTGGGTGTCTGAGGTTAAATCCTTCAGTAAGATGTATAAATATCCCCTGATGTGCACTAAACTTTTTCCCAGCTGTGATCAACTCTTTAAGGAGCATTCAGCTATATCTTCAGAAATTTGATCAGAGCAATCTGATATCTTCCAACCAGACAAGACAGACATTTTGGGTAAGGTTTGGTTTCACAACTAAATACCCATTTTCAAGGTGACCTTGTCTCTCAGGCTTCTAAGTCACCTAGGTTATTTTTAAAAGGTTAGCAAACAATAGAAGTCCCACATTTTAAAGACTTAGTGCATGATGTTAGACAGGAACTGTTGCAAACTGTCAGTGCTCTCCTCACATCAACAGGGCAGGCAATGACATTTGGCTTGGGCAGCAGACAGGAGCTGCACAAAAGATCAGGCTTTATTGAAGCTTTGAGACACTTGTATAGGAGTCTGAAGTGACAGCTTGGGTTTCTGGGGGAGGTGTCCAAGGAGCACAGACAGACAGTGTAGGGGACCCTGCCTGGAAATTATGTCTCTAAAGTTGAAAAGACCATTGTCAATAAGCTTGGTGGATGCACTTGAACTCCCTGCTTTAAAAAATAACCCTTTCCACCAGGCTCTGCTGCTGCAAACAAAAATATGAGAGTGTGAGTGTAAGATGTCAAACTAGTCAACACAATGTTTTCAAACTCACAGTAACAGCCACCAGAACAGCTGCTTTGTCTAATATTTTCCTTCAAGCAGAGAAGAGCATAGCAGCATTCCTGTCTTGGCATATCATGTAACACCGCAAAAGTCTTCAAGAGTTTTTAAGCTTTTTTTTTTTTCTTTTGCTGTGAAGCATTCAAAGTAAAGGGATCAAAGATTGAGAAATACGTGTCACCTGCTTGTTCCCTATATGTGATGGAATCTGGTGGTTGGTTTGTGTTGCCATTGGCTTCTGCTCGCTTCCTGCTCCAGTCCAGAAAAACAATTTTTTATGACTGAGGAGGAGGAATCAGTTCAGATGCTTCAGACCTAAAATCAGACCTGCAGCTGACCCTCCCTGAGTTAAAGTGAATATCCCTCATTATTGGAAACATCAACCAATGCTCTAAAAAACATCTGTTGTTTAAACCATGTGGTCTTTGTCCAAGCCTTTTTCATGTACTTTAATTTTCACATCAGAATTGTACAGCCAATATCTTTTGTTAAGCTGATTTTTTAAGGCAGACAAATGGAGGCAGGAAACCAAAATATCTTCCTCCAAGCCCATAGGGATACCTGGGCACAGACTTATCCTGCCTACATCAGCAGGGAACAAGTGCAGGGGAAGGAAGAGCTCCATAGCACACAGATGATTCAGCTCTCCCAAGATACAGACCACCTTGGGAAGTGCCCATCTTTTTCCTTCACCACACACATAGCAAGAACTGGGAGATGTGCTTAACCAAGGGCCACTGTTAAGTGGTTAAAATTGACGTCACTGGAGAACTGTGGCAGATCTGAACACAGCCTGAAGTGGCTTTTGAAATGCCACATTATTTAGCTGGACCATTCACTTTGCTTTCGGTGACCATTAAATTGGAAGACAGTACTAAAGTATTCTCTTCCAAATGCCAGGGTGTTGCTATCCAGTGGTTTTCATTCATCTCACAGGAACTTTAACTATCCTGCAGACCTCGATGAGCCCAGGCAAGTACACTTGCTGCAGATCATGCCTCCTCGTCCCCTCACCAACTTATTTTTTGTGCATACAAAATTGCCCTTGCTAGTGATAGTGAACACAGAAGCCTCTCTTCTTCTTGTGGGATTTGGGAATATTTCCCTTCATCTGACTTGTGAAAGCTGAATTATGTTGCAGTAATATTTGTAAAATATTTTGTTAGACTCTGTCTAATGAAACACCATCAAACATTCTTTTTAAATCAAAAAGACCAGTGATAGACTTGTCCTGAGCAGCAAAATCACCATTGTATATTATGGGCTCCCACTGTGAGTTGCACACTGGAAATATATTTCCAAAACTAGAGGGGCAAAAGGAGAAAGAAAAGAGGCTTTCTTCTACATGAGCAATGGGTGTTATAAAATTTCTCCCTGTTTGAAGGAAAATTAGAGTTTAGATCTTCCAGCTGCCACTAATTCACTGTAACAAAGCATGATCAATTATTGCTATAAACAAAGCACATTCCAAAACAATTGAGGCTGAGGCAATAAAACCACACGTTAGAACAGACACGTTGGACAGGGTCCAGTCAGTCTCATTTAGGTGAGTAATTTAGGCAAAACTCTATTGCAATTTTAGGCATCTGGCCTGGGAGAGGAGAGGGAAGAAAACAGTTCAGGCAGCCCGATACGCCCCTATGGATTTTTCTTCTGGAGCCAGTGGAGAAGGACAAGAGCTGCTGAAGACTGGGGGGAATGCAGGCAGCCCTGCACTGGTGCCTCCCTTGCGGGCACATGGCAGGGGGACAAGGTGCTGCCACGCCACAGCCCAGGAGGTTGAGAGACCCCCGCCAGGGGACACCACAGCCAGGAGGTGGACAGCACACAGCCTCAACAGGACTCAGATTACCTCCTCTGGGATGGAGGAAGCCAGTGGGGCCACCATCCTTCACCACCAGGAGGTCTGTAAGGGCAGCTGACTAACCCCACACACTGCACATGGCTTGGGCCATCAAGTTCTCACCATGGTTCCCCTGGTACAGCCTCAGCTCACTGCAGTTAGCACTCTCTCAGACAGCACCCAGGCATGGCTTGGGGATGGCCTTGGCTGTGGCAGTCAGCACAGTTTGGAGAGTAAGGGAATATAGCAGTATGAATGCAAATCATTCTATGCCAGTTGTCCTCAACACAAAATAATACCTCTGGCCCATTAAGTTCTTTGTTCAGATGCAGCCACAACCAAAGCACGGTCCAGCAGTCAAACTCTCTTCCTCCCAGAAGGGTGTCTTACCACCAAGGCTCAGGTGATGCGTTTTCTAGTCTGCTCCTCACCTGAACTTGTGACACTTGTCTGAATGGCTACAAAGTAGGCCAATTTTGGCAAGAACAGTGTCAAGTGCGGTCACTCGGAATACTCAGTGGCAATGATCCAACACAATCTCTCCTGCCCTGAAGGACTACTATGTCAGATGGAGCCCAAAGTCATGGACTAAATAAAGTCAATGGACTTTGAAGAGGGATGGCACATAGACTAAGGGATTGATATCTCTGTGCATGTGTCAAAAGACAGGAAAAGTGATGCTGGTTACTTGGGATCTATTGAAAAGTGTGGGATCTCAGCATGATATAGATGGTATAGAATAAGGGGTGGATATTGTTCTGGTTTTGGCTAGGATAGAGTTATTACTATTCCAAGTAGCTGATATAGTGCTGTGTTTTGGATTTAGGATGAGAATAATGTTGGTTATTATCAACACACTGATGTTTTAGTTGTTGCTAAGCACAGTTTACACTAAGTCTAGGACCCTTCAGCTTCTCACACCACCCCACCAGCAAGTAGGGTGGGGTGCACAAGAAGCTGAGAGGGCACAGCTGACCCAAACTGGCCAAAGGGATATTCCATACCATATGGTTTCATGCTCAGCATATAAACTAGGGGGAAAGCTAGCCAGGGGCCACTGCTCAGGAGCTGTCTGGGCATCTGTTGGTGGGTGGTGAGCAATTGCATTGTGCATAATTTGTTTTGCATACTCTAATTCTTGTATCATTATTGGTATTATTGTTATTTTCCCTTCTGTTTCTGTCATGTTAAACTGCCTTTATCTCAACCCATGAATTCTACTTTTTTTCTTCAACTCTCTCTCCCATTCCACTGCAGGGAGGGAAGTAGGGGTGAATGAGCAGCTGTGTGGTGTTTAGCTGCCTGCTGGGTTACACCATGGCACCAAGCAGTTAGGAGAGTTATAAAGTGTTGGTGTGGGTACTCTGCCACATGACTTCCCCAAAAGTGAAGTCCCTAGAGGAGTGTCTCAAACACCAGACTATAACATTAAGACCTGTAGCTATCACCACCCCAAATCCAACTACAATCCAACTACACAATCTTGTCTATTTAGGCTTCTTTGGGGTCAGTTCAGGTAGCTCTTTGTCCAACCCTGCTCCTAAGAACCAGCACATCTGTACAACCTTGAGCAAATGACATTAGTCACCCAAGGAACATCTAGGCTGAGGACAGAGATGTGCTCAAAAAGTCATCAAAAGTAGATGGACAGGTTTGTCCAATGCTTCAGTGGGGTTCAGAGTGTGGAGATCCCTGCCAAGGTAACAGGAAGAGCTTTTCCTTGGATGTTACTCAAAATACAATAAAAGTCACATTTATTATTACATGCAGAGCTGCCACCTAAGTCTCTAATACTGAACAGCAGAAAGTGTAAGAAATGTGAGAAGAATGCACTGCTCCCACCACTACAGACCCTCCAGCAATCAGAATTTTGGAGTATACTTGGGTTGTGGGATGCAACCCACGTATTTTTGTGCTTGGTTGACATAACTGACCATATCTTCCAGCCTCTCTTTCCTTTTATCATTATAATATTTTTTCACAACTTCTATGATTTAATCATGTGTATGTGTGAACATTCCTTTCCTTTTCTTGTGTGAAATTTTCTACTACTAATGTCTTATATTCTGATGATACTCTATTATAAATTATAGTGAATAATTACCCTTTGTTCATCTCTCCTGACCATCTAACATCACCTCTCAGTCTTCTGTTCTTGGTGTTAAAACTATTCTGTTTTTTCTGCTATAGAAACTGTTCCTTACTTCTGGTTAACCTCCTCTACAACTTTTCATGTTCTAATATCTTTGTTCAAAATGGAGTGACCAAGATGTACACAACATCCCACAGATTTATACTGTAGAATGATGGTTTTGACTGTTGTCTTTTCTGTTCCTATTATATAAACCACAAACCCCAAGGTATTAAAGAATGTCTGAATACAGTTGAGCTCTCAAATGAGTTCAAATCAGGACTCATGCTCTGAGTGTGAACTGGAGGCCGTTGGATGTGGGTATATTTCTACTGAGTTGCAATCTAGAGACCAGTTTTGAAAGCTTGACTCAAAATTGTCAGTATAATGAATGAAACACATCTGTGAGACAGATTTTTGAGACGAAGCCTTTATCAAGAATTCCTGCATGTAGTTTACCAAAAGGAAGCCATATCACTTTTGAGAAGATTAGTTTGTTTAAGGATCAAGATTTCAGGATTTAGTCCATAAAAATGACTTGTTATTTCATGGATCTCCTTGGTGAACATGTTCCACCTTGCAGCTGCTGACTTCAAAGGCAAAAATAAACTTTGGTGGTTCAGCTGGGTACTCCTGCAGGTCCAGGACACGTGGCACCCATCTCTCTTGTGGGTTGACGCTCATTTACACAGCCCAGCCTGAGATCCACCCTCTCCAATGTCCCTGCAAAGCCAGCAGACTTTGCAAAGTCCAGAGTTGTGTGTAG
This sequence comes from Anabacerthia variegaticeps, assembly GCA_035583185.1. Classification (NCBI taxonomy): domain Eukaryota; kingdom Metazoa; phylum Chordata; class Aves; order Passeriformes; family Furnariidae; genus Anabacerthia; species Anabacerthia variegaticeps. Next base: position 100,389,289 of record JAWWEW010000112.1, on the reverse strand, counting down.
AGGAGAGGTTGCATGGGCTCAGACTTGGTCAATGAGGAGATGGGGCCACAGAAACAGAAAACAGAACACAGCGTGGCTTTGCTGAATTCTTCCTTTTTTGTTTCAGTATGGACACTGTGCACCCCAGCCATGGGTATCCTCCACATGCACTCACAGCATGGTCAGGAACCATGTGACACATGGGGCTTATTGCACCCAAACCTGGCAGTAGACCCTACTTCATCTACCAGTATGGCCATAGTGAGTAGAAACTTCTTGGGCTTCACACAAAGCTTTTTCAACTTAACAGAAAGTCTCTTTTGCATTTGAACAATTCAGGCCTGTGACTGATGGCAAAACTGATAACCAAAGCCCAAGCCATGATGCCCATAGAGACCTGCTGCAGGTGGTGAGTTGTATCTACACCAGCTGGAGTCTGTCATCCCTGGCACAAACAGAAACCAGCCCAGATGCCTAAAAAAGTGAGGTTCCATTTGCAGAGATGGCAGGTGCAGGAAAAGCAGGAATCCCTGTCCTTATCAATGAGCATATATGCTCAAATACCCTCTGAAACCTCTTAAGCACTAAGTATGGCATCTGTCTTTTCTGCTGGTGGGCCTGCCTCTAGAAGCACAATTTATTTATTTTATAGTTCAATGTTGGATAAATTCTGATTACATTGCTCTGAATTTACTTGCTCCTTGCTTTAGTGCAGTATCCACCAGCTAGCTGCAGACACATGTTTAGATTCATCTTTTAGCTCATATTCCTCAGCTTTGCCAACTCCCAAATAGCACCAGTATGGCAGGTCTTGCTACAGCAGGTCAAAGTTTTGGGACGGTGGGGTTTTTTTTCCTACCCAGGCTATTTTTTAAAAATGATGTTTGGAGAACAGGAAGTACCTGATTTGTGAAAGTCAAATTAAGATAAGACCCAAACCCTGGCTGTCAGTGTCCTTTTCAGAAAAAAAAAATAGGACAAATCAGCGGAACCTTTTAGTTTAGATGCCATTTACTAAAATGCAGCATTCACATTGCCTTCAAATAGCGGCCAGCTGAAACTTGTTGGAAGATTAACTTTCAATTACAGCTGACATTTCCAAAACACTGTGTGATATAAAAGCCATTCATATCCCCAAACCCAGACAGTCACATCGCATCTCCTGTTTCTGGTCAGGAGTTGTTCAAAGGGTCATTGCTGGCAAAATCCACTGAAGAGATACAGTCACTGACATTTTTGTGCTCTGGCAATCATAGGAGTTGTCAACGCTGGAGTCAGGTAAGGAGAGCAATCACACAGCACTCTCAGCAGCTTGGAGGATGCTCTAGTGTTCAGCACACTTTGAAGCTGGTGTGATTTCTAGGGACATATTTGATTGTACAGGCAAGTGAGATATCCTTACAAATGCGGGGAGAGAAAAGAAAGTGTTCATCAACCAATAGTAGTGGTTTGAAGAAGAGAGGTAGGCCTGGATGTTTGAGTGTTGTTTTTTCATCTCTCACAGATTTCCTGTGAGTCTCAGACAAGCTGTTTATGCCACATTTAACAGAGGACTACAGGAGAGCTTAAACAGGGATGGGTGGGTGGCCTTGGTTCTTGCCCTTCTGGGCTTCCCTGGGTTCACTCTACATGGGTATTGAGAGCAATATTCCAGGGTAACTTCTTAGACATCTTTGAAGCTACTTCTCAGAGAAAGACCTGCACATTTCAGCTACTCCACCAAGAAAAAGAAAAAAAAAAAGTGAGCAGTTCATCTAAAAAAAGGAGAGATTGGGCTGGTGAACTAAGGGGCCAGCAAATCTCCGGTCACATCCTGAACTTGGGTAGACCTTCTGAGCATCACCATCCCTGAATTCCCTTGCTGTTTCCCTGGGGAGGAGTACCTGGTGGGTTTCGTAGCTCATGCCTGCCCTGGCCCCACACACAGCAAGGTGACAGCATTTGGAAATGCCCATACCAGCTGCAGTGTAGGCAGATCCTTAAATTATGCACTTGTGTCTGGGATTGTTTATTGATTATAGCCAATATAATCAATAGCCTCTTGCAGAAGAGGGTCTGTCACTAAGGTTGTTAGATGCTACCAAAACATCCATTTGAAATAACTCTGGTTATAACAGGGTATCCCCGAAAGTGTATTTTGAGAATTTCTTGTACATCTGCAAGCCCTTTGGAAAATGGGACCCTTCCAAGGAATGGAGTCCTTGGAGTGTGGTTGTATGAGTCACAAAAACACTGTCTAAAACTGCCTACAGTGGAGTAAGTCTGTGCTATCCAGAGTATAGCTAAAAATAAATGAATAATCTAATAAAGAAAGCTATAGGAGGAAGACTAGATGACAGGAATTTTCCTCTAATGTGCCCTCAGCTGGACTAAGCAGCTTCTAATTCCACTGATTTAAATGGTTTTGAAGGACAAGCTGTAGGGTTAGATAAAGGGCTGTTCTTAATCTGACTTACTTGAAGATACACAGCACACATCTGTCTCATATCTGCAACAAAATGTTTATCTTCATCTTTGGCACAGGAGAACTATAAGATCAATTGAAATAAAAAATGCACATGTATAATGGTCATCTCCACTTTGCCTAGAAAAATGATACTCTAAAACTCCAAAGCACTACTCATAGTTTTAGCTAAACCCTCTCTTGACAAGCAGAAATTTTACAAAACTACCTGATATGAGAACAGCAGCTAGACTCCTGTTTTGGAAAGAGATCTTATTTGGTAAGAGGTCATTTCACAGATCTAGTCTCTCTCACTTCAAGTTATTTTGTACCAATAATGCTATTTGGACCATCACTAAAATGGACTGATCCCTGCATCCAACACAGCTACTTAGGCTTTTCATCTTTCAAACACCTGACAAAGCTTGGCATTATTGAAATGCATTTGCCAACTATATAAAATACCACAAGCCGTCTTAAGATTTATGCACTGCATTAATCATTGCACTGATGAGTATTTCCTACCATTTTCTTTGTCTCCCTGATTTCCTCTCTGAGAGCATTTAGCACTAGTCAGATTACTTTGTACATAAATATTGAGTGCTGATATGTACATAGCCGGGCTATTACCGCCAGCTCCCTTTTGCAAAAGAGAGACTGATGTGCACCCACAGCTGACAGCTCTCCCTCTGACACCACCCTTCTGAGCACAGTAGAGCATCTTTCACCACAGGATGCTTTTAAAATAAGGCTCCTGACCCAAACACTGACAGAGTCATTGGGCAGCTCTGCATACTGTGAACAGCGAGACCCGGGGGCCCCTCTAATCTGCATCCGATGTCAGGATGAAATACAGATGGGCCATGAATCAGCCTCCCATGAGCAGAGTCCAATGGGAGGAAAATCAGATTGCGTGGACATGTTTCAGCCAACCTACTGATAGAAACGATTGAGAGATCAAGACCTCAGGGCTTGACCTGACCTGGACTGGTTTATATTCTGCACACAGTTGCTGCTTCCCACAAACCTTAGATGCAGCACAGCATGTCAGGAGCAGTATTAGTGTGTCTCCATGGAACTTCATGCACCCGCTTCAGAGGGAGAAGCAAACTGGTGGAGTAGGTACTGGACATGAGCTGAAAGCCCAAGCAAATATTTTATGCCCATGTATGACAGATAAAAATCAAAAGACAAAATACACTCTTGTGTATATTTTATTCTCATGGAGAATCTTGAAAACCTTAAGTCCTGCTGGGACCTGCTCTGGGCTTTGGTGAGCTTCATTTAGATCAGATGTGAGGTTTATGGTCACTAAACGACCCTGTTTACTTGTGCTGTTTCTCCTTTTGTAAAATCTCCAGAGCGCTTCCTTTAAAAATGTGTTGAAGAACACAATTCTTAAAAGACTGTAAACAAAAAATGCCTCATTATTGTGAAGGAAGCTGATTTACCAGGATAACTAAGATTAGTGGTAGCTTGGACCTTTTCCTCTGAAAATTTGAGTGTAAACACACAGAGCACTCTCTTGTTTTCCTTTAAAATAAATCATTAGCAAGTATTTGAAAACAAAATGGTACAGTCATTTCCTACCTTAGGCTGACCCTATTTCTGATAGCCTGGTGCTTTCCACTAATACAATAATTCCTTTTATTGTAGAGCCATATGCAGCTTGTTGTGATACCATTAAGGAGCTCACCAAAGGACACGGTGCAGTGGTTGCCAAGGGACGAGAGACGTGTGACCTCAAACAAGGTGCCCAGTTTTCTCCAGCTGGGAGTCCAAGGAGGGTATTTACAACACACAACAGAAGAAATAAGTTTCAAATGCAACCCATGGATAACTGAATATATATTGAAAAAGCTACTGCTAGACACTGTATTCATATGATACAAATAACAGGAGTCTGTTTCAACAGCTGAATGCCAAGCAGTACATCTATTCTTACAGTCGTATTTTTAACTACTTTTAAAAAACATTTTCTCTGCTTACAAAAAAAGAAAATTTTTAGCATGAACCTCCTGTATGTCCTAAAACCAGTTACAAGCTTTTTTGACTCATGAAACCAATATTTCTCCAAACTTTTCATAAATAAATTATCATTAGTTGATACTGCACCTTAATTTATACATTAATGAGCTCTTCTAACCAGTATCTCACAGCTCTCTTTCCCCGCTGTGTCTTAAATAATGAAAAATAGACAATTTATTTCAGAATTCAGTCCATTACTAGGAAAATAAATCTACATTCTTTCACAGGACCCTTCCATTTGAGACACCAACCCTTTCTCCAGATGTCAGAATACATACCAAACAAATTATATCAGCTAAAATCCCTTATTGGTGTGCTCAGATTTCCTCATCTGGCCTCTGGACTGCAGAAAACAGAGTAATAAATCTTGTCAGGAAGAAGATCATCCTTACTGTTTCCCCCTGCAGATCAGAAAACCAAGCGTTGCAGGCTTATAAATTTGTCATTAGCTGTGGTTAAAGGCGAGCTGTGTGAATTCCTTGCCCAGCGCGAGGCTGGTGACGGCACACGGCTTGCAAACAAGTGGCATTTCTTTAATAAGTCTCTGCCAGACATCTAGAGCGTTATACAAACACAAGAATCTCAGAGACCTCACACTTCTGCTTTGTGCAGCCAGCAGAAGCTGTGAGGATCTATAGTTTATTGTCTGTCCATCTGTGGCACTGAGGATCCCTGTTTACCACCCCACAGCCCCCTACTTTACTCTTCATTACAATATATTTGAGTTAAATTCATTCCTGTTTCTCTGCTTATAGTGCATAATGCTTCTATGATCCTCCTCCTCTACAAGATGCAGTGCCCCAGGACTGAATCTCAGAAAGTGAGACCACTACCTCTCAAACAAAGAAATATCTTTTAGGAGCAGAAGGCATAGCCTTGTTTTCCACCATACTCTCTTCCTAACCAGGAGGTGCCCACCTCAGTAGCTGAAAAGGGGTTCAACAGCCTAAACAGACCAGGGATGCTCCAAGGCTGTATTCTTAGTGTGCCTGTCTCTAGGCAGTGTGCAGCAACATTAGGGACCATGAGTAGTAGGACAAATGATCCCAATAGGACATGCTGTTTAGGGAGAACATGCAAGTCTGACCACCTTTTTAAATCCAGTCTGAATGTCCTGTATTTGCTGCTTGATCTGGTGATGCATTGCCTTCATACTCCCAGTGCTAACTCTTCTCCATCCTGCAAAGTGACCACTAAGCCCTACACTGCCCTTTCCATTTGTTGAACAGCTTTCCCTTCTGTTACCTTCCCATTTGCCAACCTTCCCACTAGTTAACCAGCTTTCATCCAGTACCAGCACTTTCCTGCAATGAACAAGGAAGTTGCTTACTTTCTTGAGCAACATTTTGTGCTTGTCCAAGTATCCACCCAACCAAACACAGGGTATCCACTGAATCCCCTCTTCCCACATGCTTCCTGACACCTTTCCAAAACTGCAGCAGAATGACTGGGCAGGATTCCCTTCCCATGACAGCTCTTTCTCAGGAGTTATGGGAACATGACAACTTCTTCTCAGATTGTGAATACTCAGAAAATTTATTCTTTATTATTAAGTCCACCATTTTAGAGGTCACTAGTCAGGTTCACTAGTTCATCATTCCTTCTACAGTCTCTTGGCTTGTTGAGAATTACACTGGCAATTCACCAGTTATCTGACATAATGGCAGTTTGTTAAGAGATGTTACAAACCTTGGCCTGAAGTATCTAATCCATCTATTTGAGCTAATATTTCCTACATAGTCCCTTCACATTGATTTCACTCCTTTGATCCATGGGCCCTGAGGAATATATCCAGTGTGGGAATGTCTTCGACACTTTCAGCAGTGCGTTCATTAAAGTCTCAATTATCAGTTCTGCTATGACTTACTGTCCATGAAGTCCCATTTATCAGTTCTATTTATCAGTTATTTATCAGACAATCATGATAAATGAATATCATCATTTATCAGTCAATTTTTATATTTTTTCTACTAATGCCCAACCATTTTTAGATATAACTAATGAACATTTTTTACTCTTGGCTTGAGTCACCTTTTGTGAGGTGTTTTCCAAACGCTTTTTTTGGCCCTCTTATTCTCCTGTTTACATTTGAGCTCACATATTTCATGGGCTTTGCCATTACTCTTATTTAGAAAATAATTCTATTTTTCTTGGACACTCATCTTTTTCTTCTTTAGAGCCACCCTAACTTTTTATTGACCATATTGTGCTTTACTGGACTCCTTTGTTTTCTGTTTGATTTATGGCACGCAGTTCATCTGGGCTTCCAGCTTTTCAGACTGTTTGGGGGGTTTTTTGAGCTTTTCTGTGTTGTTTTTTTGACTAATTGCTGCCTGTTAAAGTTGCTCCCTGTTTTTGAATTTAACATTTGAATGTTGAAGCAACTTGCCTTCTCTCTTACCACAATATTAAAACTATTTGTATTGTGGCTGTTGCTATAACCATCTGTCCAACTAATGATTCCCAGGTAGACCCTGTACATTACTGAAGACCAAATCTGATGGCTTTCCTTAGGCATCCTAGGACTGGTTGTGATGAGAATCCATCACTCAACACTATTGCCTTATGCAGGCTGTCCACAGGTGTCCCACATTAGCAGAAACATCAGACTTCATTGACAAAACAGGAAAAATGGGGAAAACACTCTTTATTCCCTTCTTTGGTTTCACTGATGCCCCGCATCTTCTTTGTTGACCATTAGGTTACAGGATTATACATTACAGAGGAATGTCAGTTCATAGAAAAGTTTTTTTTAAAGATAGCATATATTCCCTGCTACATCTCTAAAAATCTAAATACTCTCATCTGGGCATGCACCAGATGTGTTTACATCAGACTCCTGTGTCATTCAGCTGAATACATTGTTTAGATCAAGAGCTGCCTTTTTCATAAGTGTCCTTGAAAATTTTCTCATAATGTTTTCCAGTGAAAATAATTAGCTGACGACGTGTAAATTACTGCTAAACAAGAGTCTGAGCCAGAAATTTCATGATGGGGGAAGAATCTTTTCCCAAACAGCTCTAATGTTTACTTCATCACAGGCAGAGCCATCATTTAAAATTTCTCCCCAAGGCATTGTAAATAATGTCACCATGTACTGCTCCAATTTTTAGCTCCAAAAATTCAAGACACACAAATGGCAGATTCAGTGGCCTTTGTGAATGCTAAAATTTGCTCTTCTATATAGCATAGTTATTAACAGGTATTCTCAGAAAGGTGTTATCTGTATCATGCAATTACACAGCTATGGTGATGGCAGACTAGTTTACAAGAAGAGCATATGGAAAATACAACAGCAGATCAATTAGCTTGAAGATGCTTTTGATTAAAGCACTTCTCAAGCCTTTGAGATTATCCGTGTTTCATAAATATCACAGCACAAACATTTTCTGACAGATTCTGTTTCAGCTTGGTAATACCCTCCATAAATCTGTGCTTAAGCTCCAGCATGCACCAAGATCTTGAAATCTGACAGCAAGGACTGGGAAACCACAAGAGTTTAGGCAGAAGAAAAGAACTGTCAAATTACAGAAGATCTCCAAACACTAGATATCTCATGCTCCAAACAATACCATATATTTCTGCAGCTTCTTTTTTCCCTCATATGCCTTACAGATGGTGTGGAAACATTTTTAGTTTCTACATGGGCTAAGCTGATTTTTGTGGTCTTAGATCTCTGCTCTAATATAAAACACAAAAAACAATGTGATTGAGAAAATCTGTTAAGATTATTATTAAATAAATGAAAACACATTATTTAGTTTAAAACAATGTCACTTAGTGTCTTAAATAGCTATTTGGTAGAGATGAAACCACACTGTAAAAAGAATAAATGCATATTTTGCCTCCTGTTCTATCTTTAATATGTGGAGGACAAATTCAAATTCTGGAAGTAAATGACATTTAAGCAAAAGGAAGGTTATGCTTATAGAGACTATAATTGACAAATACAAGAAATTCTAAAATGCATACTAGCAAGAAGAAAGAAATTAAATCCTTTCTCTCTTAATTCATAGGAAAAAGTCACATAAACATTTCTGTCAGAATTTCAGATGTCTCCATACCAAGGAAAAACAAAGACAAAAATGCCTGTTTTCTTTTTTACATTCCTATTTTTCTGTCTACCACCTGAATTCAGCCAAGTGCCAGCTGGGGTAAAGGCAGTGGATGGAAGGAGCCAGAACAATATTTCACAGGTTTTGGAAAATGTAGTGGGGGTTTTTTTTCTTTTTTTTTTTTTGTTTTTTTTTTTTTTGTTCAGCATTTGCAATTGCTGTGATAACTTCTGGTCATAAAATGGTGTAAAGCCCTTGCCTGCAGAATTTGCTCCCAGCTCAATGGCCCTTGGAGCTACCTTTGGAATAGAAGCTGAGCTGCCCCCAGGCAGAGCTGGCTTTGCAGCTTGGGGCACGTGGAGACATCCTCTCTCCTAAAGCTGATGAGGAAGGGGATAGAGTCAGGGAGGAAGAAGTCCTGCCCACCTTATGTTCAGCTGTGGGAGCCTGGCAGAGGTGAGGAACTGGCCAGCATCTGGCTTGAGCTCCAGGCTGCTCCAGTTCCCATTCTATCAATCCTTGCATAGCAACCTTTAATTAGATAAATTCGAGTGTTTCAAGGTTAGTACTGGCCCTAAACCAGGGAAAATAAATAAAGAAATCAGATGCTTTAACCTTTAGTTAATGATTGTTTTATGCGAGAGAAAGAAGAAGGTGCTGTCACTTTCAAGAGGAAACATAAGCAATGAACTAACCAAGCTTCTGTCTCACTATCTACCTGTCACCTGGCATTTATTAATAAAGGACAAGTTTGTTGTCTTATGTGATTTTTCCATGGGGTCTGGCCAACTGGTTGGTAGCAGTTCCAGTTGCAGAAGTGCCTTTCACTTGCCAGCTAGATTAGCTCCTTCCCAGCATTTCTGGGCACCCACACAAGATTATCTGACTGAGACCTTGACTGCGTCAATGCAGATATTAGCGTTAGTCGTGATGTGGCCAGACAGCCCCACCAAGCACCCAGGCTCTGGGCAGCTGGCAGGACTTTGCTGGGGCCAGCAAAGGTCCTCACCTGCCAGCTGCAGGACAAGAGGATGCTTTGTAACCATTCTTCTCCAGAGGATGCTACTCAAAGCAAAACACCAGTGTGTCCATGCATCTTCTTGGAAAGGGTCAGGCAGCACCACCACATGAAACCTTATCATAAGGTGTTGTATCTACAGGGATATGCAGTTTTGGGCTGTGGGGCAGTTAAGGTGCCAGTCTTCCAAACTCACAAATTCCAGAGCTTTCTGAAAAACAGAAGCTGCTTCATCACAAGGATCGGTGTCCTGGAAACCACCCTGTCCCAACCAGGCCACAAGAAATTCACTAGTGAGATTCTGCTCCTGTGATATAGATATGTTGAGAGTAACATGGAGTAGATTTGGACTAGCTGATCATTGTAGGTCCCTTCCAACTGCAATGGTTTATCCTATCCCATCCAATCCTATCCCTATCCTATCCCATCCAATCCTATCCCTATCCTATCCTATCCTATCCTATCCTATCCTATCCTATCCCATCCCATCCCGTTGTATTTCTATTCCTACTTTTCATTTTTCAAGTGATGAAAGGCCTTGACAACAATATAACCCAGCTATTTCTGATTCATTTGCTATCACTAAGAAGTAAAATTGAAGATCTCTATGGAAACAGTAGGATCAGAAAACAGAAAAATCATTGGAAGGGTCAGTTCTTTCAGGTAACTTGGTGTTGGACAGATATCAGGTATTTGCTTGTCCACTTTTATCTGGAGCAGACAGGCAAGTTTGCCCTTTGAAGAGCAATCACCTCATTGTACAATCTGTTGCTCCCTGCTGCCCCACAAGTCCACAAAGAGCGGGTAAAACCAATCACTGTCATCAGCTACGCCAGGTCTGAGCCTCCTCCCTGTTTCACTTTCACCTCCTGTTTTGCACCACAAGGGCAAAGCAGCAGGGTCTGCCCCAAGAGACCAAGGGCTTCTTCTCTTTTGGCCATCAGCAGGCCCCACCTGGAGTGAGATGGCACACAGCAGGGAGCAGGGGGGCAGACTCAAATCATGTCTATTTGGATGGAGGCACAAGTGGCTTTGCCTGCCAGATATTTACTGATGCAACCTGTTTGCTGTCAGGGAGGCAAACAGATACAATGCCCAGAGGACCATGTGAAGGCCCTCAACTTCCCAGACAGCAATACCTGAGAAGTCAAGGATGCAGGTCTCACTGCATCTCACCAAACAGCCTTCTGAGGATATTCATATGGGCAAGGTCCAACAGAGCAAAGACAGCTATTGATACAGGGAGCCATGACTGGAGGGTGTGCAGAGAATTCAGCCCTCAGCTCTCACTGATTTCAGCCTGACTCAGATACATGAATGTTCTTCACAGTCTCAAAGTCTCCCTTTTCCAGTGCCCTTAAAAATAATAGTTATTTAGTTTTGCTGAACAGTTCAGAGCTGATGATGCCTTCTTATCAAAAGCAGAGAAACAAGTGGAGCATATTGTTATGTATACGCAGTGCAAAATGCCATCAAACAGATGTAGGTGTATGGATGCTATTTGTGAGATGCACCAGCTGGCTCTGCTGCCCCTCAAATATAAGGTACCTCACAGTCTTTATAAAGGTTATGTGTGTAACAGGTTGAAAGCAGAGAAGTGATGCCTGAAGGCAAAAGCAGGCATGAAATAGTGGGGTGGATTTTGAAACAGCATCTGAGTCGGGATTTTTAGAGACGTGAGAAGGAAGATTAAATGGCTTAAAACATAATTTAGCTTTTTTTAAAAGAGAAACATTGAGAGACTTCTCATGCTATAATGACCTTGGACAAATTTTCAAAACTGGAGATACCAGAGTTTCATCTTCAGAACATATCTATGCATACAATGAGGAAAACTCCTTTGCATTGGAGCAGTAAGAACAACAGTACTGAATCTCCTGCCCTGCAGAGGGATTTGTGTGCACACTGGCTTGGTTGATTTGTACACTTTGCAGGTAAATAAAAGGACCCTGTTCTTTAAACACCAAAGCCAATATTTCAATAACATATCTCTTCTTTCAGAGCCTAAGTTCCATTTTCAAAGGTGATCTAAACATCTCCAAGTCTAACTGAGGTTGAGTTGTCATGAGAGTCAAAAGCTGAACAGTCACTTTCACCTTTCAAAGCAGGACTTGGGCAAATATCCTGCTCTTAATCTCCATTGACATGCATTGTTTTTGCTGCTTCATTCTGGGCAGTGAGAAGATTTTGAAGATACATGAGTCAGTCCTGTAGTACTGACAATGTGAGATTTATCTTCTGCAAGGTAGTAAACACAAGGATTTTCTTATGCCCACACATCACACCCTATATTTCAATGGAAACAACAGGAGCGTGCCAATGTTCATCCAATAATTACTCTATCAGAAGTAGGGCTTAAGAATTAGTTCCTTGGTCATCATTATAATTGATGTATCCTTAGAGTTTTTGTATTGTTATGTAAATAACTGCAAGGTGAAAACACCAACCCACAGCTGCTTCGGTGACTCCCTGGCTGGGTGATGGAACAACTAATACTGAGGAATAAAAGATGTGACTGATGATGAACCAAGGCATATTATAAATGTAGATTGCAATGGTAGGGGAGAGAGGAAATGAAAAGACCACCTCTTGAACAGACGGAAATTGTAAAGTCAATCTGTAAAATAAAGACTGTGTTTGTATAGCTATACATCTTTCATATGCAAGCTAGAGTGAGAGGAAAATGTGGCATCTAACTCTGAGGTTAAAGCTGCAGCCACAGAGACGCCATCCAGGAGGGACCTGAGCACTGCATGCTGCAGATGAACAAGAAAACATTAGCCAGGGCAGGTCAGAGCTGTGAGGCAAGAGATGCCTGTAATAAGTTCCCAAGAACTTCAAGCAATTTATCTCAGCTCAATGACAGGTTTATTCATTTATAATACATTAGAAACAAAGCGGTGCTCGACAAATAATAAAAAAAGTTCCTTTGTCTCTTAGGCTTTGCATATGCGTATCTGCCTTGTGCTTCTTTCAGAAAATAACCAAGACCAACATTTTATCTGGGAACATGCATTTTCTTGTTTGTGGAGGTATGTCAGGCTTCCATTTATCACAGTGTAAATAACACTGAAAAACCATTTGAAAGCCACTGCTTTCAGATGAGGATCTCTGCTCTCTGCCAGGTGGCAATTTAAAAAACGTTAAATCCTGCAGGTCTCACCACTAGTGAGTGTTGGACCAATATATCAGGGTTCCTTTAAGGGTATCTTTCTCATTTGTATTTCAAGCTTTACACTTTAAATAATCACTTCAATCAAAGAACTTTTTATTTATCAGATGCAAGCAGAAGTTCACAACGAAAATATCACAGAATCACTGAACAGCTGAGGTTGGCAAGGACCTTCTAAGATCATCTAGTCAAACTCTCCAGCTCAAGCAGGGTCAGGCAGAGGAGGTTTCTCAGGACTATGTCCATTTGGCATTTGGGCATTTGGATAGCTCTAGGGATGGAGACTCCACAGCCTCTTTGGGCAGCCTTGCACCAATCTGACCACCCTCACAGGAGAGAAGTGTCTTCATGCATTCAGATTAAATTTACTTTTTTATTTCTAATTTATGCCCAGAGCATCTTGTCCTGTCTGGTTCACTCTTGTTTGCTTCCTCCCATCAGGTATTTATGCCCTCCTTGAGCCTTCTTTCCTCTAGGTGAACAATCCCAGGTCTCTCAGCCTTTCATCACAGAAGAGACGCTCCTGTCTCTTCATCATCTTCTTAACCATGTGCTAGACTCAGTCCAGTATATCCATGTCTCCTTTGCATTGAGATTCCCAGAACTGGACTCAGCACTCCTGATGTGTATTCATCCATGCTGAGCAGAAGGGAAGGGTCCCTTCTCTTCACCTCCTGGCAACACTCCTCCCAGTGCAGCCCAGGAGGCTGTTGTCCTTTGCCATGGTGGTGCATTTCTGGGTTATGGTCAGCTTGTTGTTTACCAGGACCCCCAGGTCCTGCTCTGCAGAGCTGCTTTCCAATGGGTCAGCCACCAGCCTGTACCAGCATAGGGTTGTTCCTCCCCAGATGCAAGACTTGGCATTTCTCCTTGTTGAATTTCACAAGGTTCCTGTCTACTCAGTTCTTCAGCCTGTTGAAGTCCCTCTGGATAGCACCACAAAAATGTGGTGTATCCCCCTAGTTTTGCATCATCTGCAGAGTTGCTGTGGGTGAATTCTGTCTCATCTGCCAGGTCATTAATAAAGATATCCAAAAGTACTTGGCCCAGTATTGAACCCTGGGGTCCCCCAGCAGTAACAGGCCTCCGACTGAACTTTGTGCAGCTGATCACTACTCTCTGGCACAGTCTTTGTGCCAGATTTCAATCTGCCTCGTTGTCCACTTCTCTAATCTGCACTTTATCCACTTCTCTATGAGATTGTTAAGGGAGACATTGTCAAAAGCCTTACCAAAATCAAGGTAAACAGTATCCAATGCTCTCTCCTCATCCACCATGCTAATCGTCTCATCACAGAAGGCTGACAGCTTGGTCATGTGCGATTTCCCCTTTGTAAGCTCATGCTACTCCTCATAACCTTCTTGTCCCTCATGTGTTTGGAAATGCTTTTCAGGAGCATTTTCTCCTTCACCATCATGAGGACTAGGGTGACGGTCATAGTAGTTTCCTGGACTTTTTTGCTTGCCTTTCTGGAAGCTAGGAGTGATGTCTGCTCTCTTAAAATCTTCAGGAACCTCTTCCAATCACCATGGTGGCACTGCTGTGCCACATTGACATTTAAGTCTGTACCTGTTGAAATACTGGTACCCCTGGACACACTGCACATCTCCCCAGGAAAGGAAGAGGGAGGGCTGCCTTTTCAGAAAATGGTGTCTGTCCCACTCCTCAGTCAGGGACTGGAATTTATTGTCCTGGCTTGTTTGTTGCAGAAATGTACTATTTTGATTTTAAATATTTCAGGATTTGATATTTCTCCCAAAAGGTGTAATTTTCTGTAGCAACAAAATCTTTTCTTCCAAACCAACTGTATCACAAAACCTAATCTTACAACAGAGAGATTCTACACAGCAGGAATGCTTTGAGATCAGCAGGAAAATACATAAATACCAGTGGGATCAACAGGAATGACTAAAGTGCAGTTATTGTTTTACTATTCACTCCCTTGATACGAACAGCCAGACAGCAGGCCATGCTGACTCCACACGATGTTTTCTTCTGTGCTGTGCACAAACTACTGGAATCCCATCCATTCCCTCTGATACTCCCACTTGTTCCACAGAAGGGGTAAGTGATTCTTTGAGGTTGGTGGCAGCCAAGAAGTCACCAGTTCTCCCCACATCCGTCAGGCTCTTGGGGTAGGGAGAGACATGGACAATACTCTGCCCTGGAGGAAAGAGCAAAGATCTACAAGGGCAGGCATAAATTATGTTTGTCACCACTTTCCCACTCTATGGAAAAGGCATATGAACTTTTGAAAAAGCACTTTTAATATATGCATTATTAATAGAAAGCTAGCACACAGTAATAGCATTTCTGCTACAACTGCTGCCTGCAGATGGATGAAAGAAGGCCATCAGAGAAGTAGTAGCTCTGGATGAGAGGCATGAGTGATTGTTATAAATTCATGAATAATTCTGGTTTACATTTGAAAATTGCACTTGTGCACACACTTCTCCCAACACAGGTGTTTTCAAAATGCATAAATTCCCTGAGAATCCATGTTCAGATGCTTTTCCCATTGCTTTTATTTAAAAGGTATGTAGAAAGGTACTTCCTGACATGGTTTATTGGGGGAGTTAGCAGTGTTAGGTTTATGGTTGAATTCAGTGATCTTAAGAGTCTTTTCCAGCCTAAATGATTCTATGATTCTAAAACCACAGTGAAAAATGTAACCTTTCCCGATAGCAGCTCACCTAAACCTTCTGCCTATACAAACCTGCAACAACAGTATCACAAGTAAATTTCTTCCCTAATCTGTGGCTTCCAGACGAGCCCAGGAATAGGGGTACTTCAGATGTACTGAAAGGGTGAGGGAATTTCTTTTACATTATTTCTACTTGTTATTTCAATTACAGGTTAATCCACAGGGGCTTAGAGAAAAGCTTTTATCCTGTCTCAAAAAATCCCCAGATCCCAAAACAAGCACTCTGAAGTAGCAGTTTTACTTAAGCACTGTGCTTCACCAAAGAGAAGCTGACCAAAAGCAGGCACAACAGTAGAAAGTGAAGAGATGTAGGAGCTGATCAACCACCCTGTCCATACCAGAAAGCTGAGGCACAGAGAGGGCCTGAGACCTGTCCCATACGAAGCCAGGAATAGCTCCTGCTTTTGGCTCACACATACCTGTCACTACCGCTTCTACCAGGTCAGGGTTTGTCTGTACAGACTCACCTGGCACTACAGCTTTCAGCTCCTTCCTTTGCTCTGCATCACCTGTTATTTCTCCCTGTGGGCAGGGAACCACAAAGGCTGCTGTAACATGCAATCATGTTTCTGGGTTTGGGTGTGATTCACCAGAAACCATCACATTCTTTCTCAATCCTGCACCACTTAATTCATGTTTCCACCATCTAGCTGCAAGGGAAGGGTGCTGCAAGGGAAGGGTGCTGCAAGGGAAGGGTACTACAAGATGAAGGCTGAATTTAAGTTGTGATTGACACTTCTTGGGAGTATCCTCCAGAGAAACCCTGTCTGAATAAAGTTGTAGAAGAGTAGAGATTTTTTCTTCCTCACCAAGATCAAGGCCATCCAAGGGAGCTCATGGCTTGAGTCATTTGACTCAAATAGTCTTTTGACTATTTTTGGTTTTGGTCATTAACTAAAAGAGCTGAAAAATCACCCAGTTCCCAAACTAACAGCTGTGCATCAGCCTTTCAGTCAAAGTGAATAGGCAAAAAACTATTCTGATTTGAATTTTTAGGTCAGACTGTACCAGAACTTCATAAACTGCTCGCAGGTGCTGAATTTTTTATAGTGGTATTTTCAAGAGAATGGTCATTAGGTTGAACTGTGTTTGTTCTGGCAGATACTACTGTTTCCATGGCATGCAAGAGAGAAGTTCATTGGAAACATTTTTTTTTTAAGTATAAGGGAGATAAGGCCATTGGAATAACAATCCCTCATCTGTTCATCACATGGCCCCTTCCTCCTCTCCTCAAACACATTCAGAGCATCCCCCACTAGCAATTCCTGATTTCTGGGAGGTATTTTCTTTGCAGAGGAATATTTAGTTATTTACTTATCTATCGACCTATTCAAAGCTTTAGGCATGTACACAACTTAATCTCTTAACATCTTGTCAACTGCAAGCAGGGGGGAAAATTCCAGGAGTTAGCTGTTAGTTATAATGATGCCAAACTCTGCCCTTGTAGGATGCACTTCGCCACTTATGACGGCAATGGGAAGCACTCCCGCTTATCTGATGGCAGAACGAACCTCTCCCAGGCTTTGCTATTTTGTCAACAGGGAAAGCAGCTGGAAACCTGCATGCCTTCCTGAGGAAAGGAAGAGCAAGCATCCCTCCTCGAGCCTGTCTTGTGGAGAGGCACATAATGCAACAATGTGCTGCATTTTGTTTGTGTTCTAGTTTTCATTTGTGCATTGAGTCCCAATTTGTGTAACAACTGTTCAGGCTCAGATCTGTTTTGCAAAAAGCAGCAGGAGCAGATTTTTTTTCAGTCTCGGCTGTTTTTGTTGAGCGTAGTTGAATGCAAAACAGTAGGGTTTGGAAAGAAAAGAAAAAACAGGAGAACCAATTCAAGCTGCAAGTCCCTCAGCAGCACTGCCAAACCCTGTGCAAAGAGTAGCTCTCCCAAAGTACCTGGTTTATGACTGCACCTACCTAAAAAGTTTGGGAAACCAATTGTCATAACGGTATAAAATATTTCCTACAAACATGGTCATTACACACCAAACCCACTGACAGCCCAGTAGGAGCACCCAGAGCAGAAGCCATGCCCAGCACCTGAAGGCAGGGCTTCTGTGGGACCTGAGCACCACTCAGGGCCAAGTAACACCACGTAGCCCCCAAATGATCAGTCCTCACCCTGGAACCAGGGAACAGGCCAGATCACCTCACCCTGCCCAGACACAGTATCATGAAGTGCATGGATCATAACACAAAAAAATATTCCTACTTGCCCTTTTTTTTAACTTCACACCTTTTTGGAGGCTTTCTGCTTGTAAAATCATGACCAAGTCTGATGCCGTCCCCTAGACGTAACAGTGACTCTTTCATGACACCACAGCTGCAGGACACAGGGACCAGCAGACACAGCCCTTCCGAAGCAATAATGTCAGGACAAATAACACAGACTTTCTCTTCAAAGTCTTCTGGTTGGAGCTAGGGTTTCCTTGGGTTCAATTCCCAGAACAGTGAGAATCTCTCTCCCAAAATACAGCCAACAGAAACTGAGAGAGGACACCTTTCCAGTGAAAACACCTTAAAGTTCCCACAGTTGGGGAGCAAAGACTATTCAAATGCCTGCACTGGGCACTGAACTCCTCCAAAGTTAGTACATGATGGCTGATATAGAAAAATCAGGAAATAAAGGCCCTTTCCAAGGACAGCAAGCATACAATGCCATTACAGCCTTCACAATATTGGAGGTCCTTCATCCTCCCCCTTACATTTCATTCACTGCTTGCAAGCAACAGGAAAAGCTATCAAAAGAAAATGATCTGCACAGCCTGCATTCCTCCAGGTTCCATGGGGAAGCCACACCTTCTGTGGTCACTGCTTGACTTGCATTATTGAACAGCCTCACCAACGTCTGTCACAATGCACCACCCTGCTGCAGTATCAAGCTGCTTCATCTGCACTGAGCATACCCATATCTGCATAATAAATGAGACATACCAAAGCATAATATATTTATGCTATATCTCAAACCACCTGCACATTATCATGTCAGTAACCTCTCTGGCAGGAAATGAATTCCACATCTTCACAGGGCAGAAATATGAAAATTAATTGATAAGCTACAAATGGATCATTGGGAACCCAAATGTGTGGAGGATTGTTCAGCCAAAATTAAACCTCATATCTCCGGAGTAAAGAGATTTATCATTTTATGATCTTTCGGGCAGGTTTAGGGATTTGTTAGTGATTGCTCCCTGATCAAGTAAGTAAAAGAAATACATTTTCCTTTGTGTCTGAGAGTGTAGAACTGCAAGTCAACCAAGATACTGTCCTGAGCTATAGCAGTTTTTATGCATATATATGTATAATTGTGCATATGTGTGTGTGTATAGATAGAGCAGTGCCTACAAGTCATCTTCAGTGATGAAAAGATTAAGTCAGAAATGCCATTATGGAAATGTTGAACTGATGGAAGAGAGCTATTCTGTCTTCACCTCCTCTTCCCTTTGAAATGGCAAGACCAGCATACCTTGACCTCTGCATATTATGCATTCACTTTTTTGAATGTCACACAAGAGAAATAAATGCCGCATCAATATTAATATTAATATTCTCCTTGAGCCAGTACAGGCAGCAAACGAGCACAGTGGTAGTGTAGATGGCATACTAACCCACTGGCTTGTCAATTCAAGTTCTTGGGTTCAAAGCCAAAGTCAAAGGCTACGCTGTGCTGTGCATGGCTCTCTGGCATATTCCCCACTGAGATGACCCTATTCCAGCAGTGCTTCAAGTCTTTCTCCAGGGTGAGGGGGAAACAACTGCATGTGACCTGGCCAAGCCCATCTGTGTTCAGGTCAGCAGCTGGGCTGCATCATGACAGCATCACCAGTACCCATTCACTTCTGCCCTATGAGCCTGCTGCCTCACTCGAAGGGTTGTCAAAAAGCCAGGGAAGGCAGGAGGATTTGCTATGCTCTTGATCAGAGTTTATAAATCATCTGTAAATGGAGTCCCTCCCTGCCAAGCAAACAGCTCGTGAAAGAATAAAAAATAGATCTTCACCATAGTGCAGAAAAATTATCCCTGTTATTACTTCTGAATTTAAGATTAAAACATAACAATAGCATGACAGCCAAGCAAGCCCCTGACACCACAGTCTCTCTTTGTGATCAAGTTTTCCTTTATTTCTTAAGTGATCACATTTGCTTAGTTAATTCCATGTATTGCAAAAATGTTTTTTCTTTACAATCACCAGTATCTGGGCTTACAGGAAGATTGATAAACAGTGGTTATGTACAGTCAAATCGACACACAATTATTTCCTCCAATGCCTGTCATTAATAGGTGTCCAGCCCTGCTGCAGACCTGTAAATCCCTCATGGAGAGAAAGTTGCATTGGAGTCAACAAGAGCAAGGATTGCAGCATCCAATGCCCATTCAGCACTGTGCTTTCCATTTATTCCATCACACCACCATCAAAGTACAAAACAGAGGCTTAGGGCATGCAGAACCTGCACTGGACCCAAATACTCAGTAAATACCACAGTATGAGTGAGAACAGGATGATTTCTGCTCCTCCCCCAAAAACAACCACATTACAAGTCCCCGGTGCCCTACTATTGCACTAAGAGGATCCCTACCTCAAACACGTTCAAATGTTCGGTCAGCTAGAATTTACAATATCTGCAAAAAACCCACTTTGTCCTTGTCTGGCCTACGGAGTGAAGGTTCAATTCCCCTCTTCTGTGTCCATTTATAGCCTGGTTTTGGGTAGCCACTGCTCCCAGTGCAGCCTTTGCCTCAGTGTATCTGCCCATGGTTATCTACCCATGCCCAGTCTGCAAGCTCTGTACCTCACAGCACCAGGCCTGCTCTTGGTGCTTGAAGAATGATAATTAATGGCACAGAGATTGAAATGAAGCATTTTCTCTCACTGAAGAATGATTAATATCTTGGACAGATGTGAGTGTTGTGCTTTGTTAGCAGGACAGAGCGTCGCAGATAGGCACATGCACAAACAGCACCCCACTGAAATACTAATTAGTGCTTCTCTATCCGATTTGTTAAAAAGACAATGTTCCAAATTCCACAAGACTAATGTTACAATTAAAACACCTGAGCAGCTCTCATTGTAAATTTCATAGCCAAGTACTTGTTCATGCCTACACACTCAGAGAAAACAGAGCTGGAGATAAATTCACTTAAGATCATGTAGATCTTTAGCTGAGAAGAACTGAAGTGGGAGAACAAATGGATGCTCCATCTCCAAAGCAAGGAATACGCTGTGCCCAGTGGGAGTCTGTGTCAATCAAATCAACTGTGTTTTCACATTTTTCATATTTGGCTCCCAAAGGTGCAGGGTGGCAGCTGGCAGGATTTTCTGGTGTCACATTGAAGTTCATTCCCTGTAATATCCAAGTCAGGCATGGAAGCACACACAGGAATCCCACCAGGTCCTGTTTGCTCTCTGATTAACAAGAAAATCTAGTTCTCAGCAAAACTCTGACTGCCTTTCCCCCTGCAGCTGTGTTGACTGACAATCCTACCAAAAGGAGATGCTGGTCATTGCTGTAACTGGAGCTTTTTCATTTACTAGACCTAATGCTCAAGTAACCATCTTATTTGACTGGCCACAGGCTGCAGGACAATCTCACCAGATGCTCTGGCAACCTGTCCAAAGCAGTAGGAGATGTGACACCTCCAGTCTGCCCGGCTGCAGTCCAAAGAGGACACAGGCATAGCTACAACCTCCACGTGCAAGAGAGAGAGAGAAATTTCCCTCAAAACAGCCCACACTCAAAGCCAGCAGGCAGCACAAAGCAACAACCCCAAGCCACCAAACTCTCCATTTTCAAAAATATACTATCCAGATATATTTAACCAGGTTCATGAGATGAGTTAACACAGAGTTCTCTGCTCTATTTAGGCTGTGTGCACTTTGGGTATAAAAATGCCCCTTTTATTTAAAGGAGGACCTGGCTGCATGGCACAGCAGTGCTATGTCCTGATGAGGCCATCCCAGCAGGGACCCACCACAGCTCCAGTGACCAGTGTCAGGAGCAGCTGTGGACCTCAACTGCAGGATGAGCCGATGTCACAGAGCAGGAGGAGAGACCAGGATGAGAGAAATGCTGGCGGGGATGAGCAATCAGGGAAAACGCGACCTATCTGCTGTTGTTAAACTACCCAGGGAATGGCACTGTTTCCCCGAAAGAGTTCCCATTTGATGTGTTCCATGGAAATAGGTTTCTGAATAATTTAAAATTAAAATTTGTTGTCTTGCTTCACGTCCAGTCAACATTTTCTCCTCCCTTTGCACTGACAGTAGAACAGAGCATGACAGGGCAGGGTGGAATGTATTTTTCACCTTATTAGATAAAACTGCCTGACATTCATGACTGCATTTCAAGAAATCTGTCTGATGTTTCTCACCAGAAATATTTTAGCTTTTCTCTTCCACAAAACATTTCAAAATTCCAAATTTTCACCCCAATTAAGGACAGAGAGAAACTTGGAATGCTGGAATGTCTCACAGTACTTACCATTTCAGTGGGCTGCAGTTCAGTTGATGGGTTTGTGTAACACCAGCCTCTAACTTCATCCTTCTTATAATTGGAGAATTTCAATGATAGGTTTAAGTACAAAAAATGAAACCTGACTGCTAGCAAATCTGAACATAGTTTTTCTCTGGGGCTGTGAATTTCACATGATGCTACTAGGAATAAGGGGCATATTGTATATTGAAATTATAAAGTCAAAACCCCAAACCGACAAAAATAAAAAGGACTTTGCATTCAATATTTACCTAGTTATAGTCATCACAAACTATTTCCAAACACATAGGTCAAATGCCTGCCTCTAATCCATTTCGAGGCATACTACCTTGTCAATGCTAATTCTGTATTAACAGATACTAATGGTTTTTTCTCTCATTTTCAAATTGACCCAAGAATTTCAATATCTTGACAGGTTACTTGAAATGACTGTTCCAGTCAGCTCACATTTGTCACACATTTAAGTTACAGGTATTGAGCTTGTCAGCTGAATTGCAGGTATTGGAGTTGCCAGCTGAATTTTTCAATTTAGTATGAGAGAAAACCAAATTGTTATTGACACACTACAGGAAACACCCTGATCCCTGGATACCAAAAGCTTAAGGTTACCACAAGGGGTTACCTGTGGGACTGGGGGAATAAAAAAGAGAAGAATGAATTGACATGAAGTCTGTTGGCAATCCTGAGGAGAAAAAAAAAAAAAAACAAAAACAAAAAACCCACCAACCAACCAACTAACCCAACAAACAAAAACTAAAACAAAACAAAAAAAAAAAAAACCACAACACCAACAATGTGCTGTTGTTTTCTGGTTTTCTACCAAGAATTTCCTTGGCTTAACCTTTGTTAGTCAAGCATGGCAGGGCTGAGGGGTTTCTTTGGTCCCACCATGTTTTCTATTTCTCTTGGTAGACTTTTAATTCTGGACCTCAAGTCTGCCCCTTATATGTGCTTGGTTTTGCATCTGTTCAGGCTATTTGTTGGAGATTCAAGATGATTAACAGCAGTCATTTAACTATAGTCAAAGTTTTACAAAAATAGGGGGGAAAAAATTAACCTTTAGTCCAATAAACAAAGTACACATTATAGTGATTAGTGTACATTTAAAAATAAAAACAACAGAGTGCCCAGAGAGAAAAAAATGGTAAGAAAGGAGCTGAGTTTCATGCATAGGTTTTTAAACAAAATTATTGGGTGTAAGACTTTATGCTTTTGTGCTCAGCTGCACATTTGTTTTTCAAGCTGCCTCTTGGATGGATGGATGGATGGATGGCCACACAGGAGATGTGCAAAGCAATGTGCAATAATTTTTAAATCACATGGTGTCACAGGGAATCATCTCTAACAACAAAGGCTCTGTGCAGGGTGATGACAGTCTTGAAGAGGATATTGTGATACTGAGCCTGTCATGAGCAACACAGCTTCAGGTTTCTTCCTATCTTTTTCTCCTGACAGTCACTTAACTGAAAGCACCAACCAATGAACACTGGCAGCAATGTCCCAGGGAGAGCAGCATGATGACATAAATTCAATAACCAGGGATTGTCACCCAGAGATCAAATGAAAGTCTGAAAGAGTTTCACTCACACTGTTGTTTGGGTCAAGATCAGTCATTAAGCTTTGTTGTTGACTTGGACTTTGAAGAGCGTATCCTTGCTGTTTCCCAGCACAGCCAGTCAAAAGAAAAGAGCTCCCACACTGTGGCAAGTCTTTAAGTTGTGCAAGGTGTGGTCTCCCTCTCTGCAATCTTCACCAAGACTCTTACATGAGTGACTCTTACGTCACCCCCATGAGTGGTGACCAGCAGTAGTAACTCAGTACAAGTCAATAAATTAATCCCGGAACACAGTGGCTGAGTCAGATGTGTACATTTCATCATTGATATCGACTGCAGAAAATCCCAAGACATTGAGTAATAATTTCCAGGATCCTTTGGCAGCAATTGCTTGAGCAGCTGCCAGTCTCTGCTCTCCACGAGGCTATCTGCATGCTGCGCTGGCACTGAACTGCGCCTGCTCAGCCTCAGCACCTCAGGACAAATGAGCTTCTACACTATGTATGTGGTTCCCTCCCACTGCTCCCCAGGTTTTTGAGGTGACGGCCATGAGAGCTAATGATCACTGTGAAAAGGCAGAGAGTGAGGGGTGAGTGCTTCAACCACAAAAACACAAAACCATCCCTTGCTCCTCCACTTCTGAGCCAAAGTCTCAGTAGGTTATTGTTGTACATACTTTTCCAGAGTATTCAGTTTCACGGTACTGCAATGCATGGCAGTGTGGCAGGATGCCATGGATGGAGCCCAGGGGTGTGTGGCTGGACTGAATTCCTTCAGGGAAGGATTACAGCTGATGTCTTTGATGAGGAGATTTATTCATGCATGGGGTGCAGTCAGTCTCCTCATCTTCCGTCTATTTTCTTGTAATTACAGGGACATATGGTTGTGTTTCATAATTAATTTCCACAAATTAGGGGCATTCAGAGAAGGCTGCTTAGAATGAAACAATCAGGGACTTATGTGAGTTTGTCTTTACATTCATTTATTTAAAAATATTTGTAAGTTGGTTGTTCCAGCAGTAACAAGAAGGCTTTATACCTTCAAAATCCGTTGTCATCACTGTGGACCTCAGAGCCCTTCATGAATCTAAACAAAATTAACTTCCCAGCACTGTTCCACAGCCAGAATCTAATTTTTCTACAGCTGGGGAGAGGGAGACACAAAAAGTGAGTATTTCAATTTAGCCTTGTAATAGGAACTGCAGCAGGGAAAATATAGGTCAAAATGGTTTTGTCAAAAGTGAAGAATCCACAAGAATGATAACAAGATCCATTCTTCAATTCATATTTTTAGAATTCCCCTTTTAAAATGGCAAAGATGCTCTTTTAAAATGGCAAAGATGCTCTTCCTGCTAACATATTACCTAATAATAACAGCATTAGACTTTTTACTACAAAGAAGTATTATGGGCATAGCTGTAACTACTTGCGTTTGTGGAGGATCAGGGCTTAGACCTTCCCAAGTAACAGAATTCCTCCTAAAGCTTACAGGTGTCTTAGGCCATGAAGATGTGCTTTGCCTTTGTTTTGTTTTTACTTTAAGTATATGTAATTTTGACATACTGATAATTTAGTATTTGATATATAGAAATAAATCTGAAAATAACAGGAAGGAATTCAGAGGCCCTGAAATTTCTCTGAACACACAGAAGAATTCCTGGAAAATGAAGTAGTGGAATAATTCCTCAGGTAAGCAGACTCCCATTTCCTTCCAAATTTAGTCACAGCCTTGGATGTAGGACTGGAAAAACAAACAGTAGTAAAAAAAGCCTCCCCTGTCAATAAATTGTTTTTATTTCTGACTTGCAGCATTATTAGATAAAATTCTCCTTTTTTTTTTTTATATAGATAATGAGTAAAAGAGCTCTCAATACATTGGCCCTTTTCACTGATTCCCTACAAATCTCTTCAGTTTCAAACAGAATATTCTACTTTCATAGCTCAGCATTCAAATATGCTCTGAATTGACATTAAATTGTCCTGCAGAAAAATAATAAAAAATATTGGCTCCAGGTAATCAACAAAACCTTGCTTTTATTACTGTAGAATCCAAAGGAAATTCCAGTTATTGGGAGATGTGGGGTTTTCCCCTCTCCACAGAGCCATTCATTCAGTACAGTTAACAATCAAAGGAATTATTCAGGAAAAACAAAATGAAAAAAATATCCTAGGAAGACAAATAAATAAATAAGTAAAGTACATTGTCTTATTCTATTATTTATTTAGACAAAAAACACATTGGATTTTGTTTGGCATTTCCTGAAGATTGTCCTTGCAAATACATATATTAAAGGGATAATTGCACTTAATATTCTCTGTCTGTGAAGTCATGGGAAAATCCAAGCTGGAAGGGACTCCTAGAGGTCCTCAGTCCACCCTCCCACTCAAAGCACGACTACCTTGAAAGCCCTTCATATTTAAGGTTCTATTGTCTTATATATCAGCTCTGGATCAATAACAGATAACTATGTGGTACTTACCTGTAACATTTTGAGCAGAGCCAGAGTGGCCAAAGATGCCATTTTGGGGCAGTCTCCTCAATTTGCAATCTGAAGGTAGAATGAGTAAATCCCACCTATGCATGAAATTTCCCCTTCTCTGGGCCCAAGCCTTTCTCAAGTGGGATCCCTGTAGGAGAACAGCAGGACGACGGAGAAGAAATCTTCCTAGAATGGATGAAGCTGTCAGCATAATACTGCTGGGAAGAAGATTACTGATTAGTTCCCATGTTTTAATAGATAGAATATAATTGTATTAGACAGACAATAGAGCTTTGTATTTGTACAGTAGTTGTCTTTATTGGATGTTCCCTCTGACTTTCCCTAGTTACTTTGTACTTAGTGGTCATTTTCCCCCCAAGGTTACCCCTACTCCCTAATTCCTGCATAATAATGTACCTCCCTGTATAGTAATATTCCACCCCTAATTATCCTTATTTGTCACGGTTCTGCCTCTAACCGAACCTATAAATGTCTCATGCACCCCCCTAATAAATGTTTTCGCTCCGCAACCCTTATATCGAGTGGGAACCGTTCCTTTTACCCTGGCGAACCGTGTCAGTTTGTCAGTTTTGCTCTGTCTGAACTTTTGTTTATATGCCTGCAGTCTTGTTTTACTTGGTGTAAGCATGACACTAATTTCTCTACTTGAAAAGGTAACTGTGGCTAATTTGGTTTATTTCTGTTTTGGGGGGGTTCTTTTACAACTTCTAACACAATGATGTAATATGCAGAAATACTGTCCAGGTACATACAATAGAAAAGGCCTTGACAAGCAGAGGCACAGAGTGGAGGGGCAGAGAAGTACAGACATAGAGTGATAAAATGTGGGGTTTAGGTCTGGCACTCTGACACTGGAAAGCTCACAGATAAAAGTAATTCATAAAATGCCATTTAGAAAATGCAAATGAAGGAGGAAAAAAATGTGTTTCAGTGGCAACAAAGATAAAGAAGAAATAGCATCTACAATATGCAACAGAAAGATGTAATGTGGAAGCCAGTGAAGAAAAAGCCAAAATATAAAAGTCTGTTGACAAACACATGAAAGGGACACCGAGCTGATCCTAAAATGTGGAAAAAAACCATGTACATCAATATGATATATTATCTGATTAAGAGCTGTGGAAACATGTTGCTCTGCTCTCCAGCAGCTGAAACTACAGGGAGAGCAATGCAAAGGTGAGCATAACCTCAAGAAGAGGAATAGCAACTATAAATACTTAAGTTAAAATTTTAATTGTATTATTATTACTGTAGAAATCATCTCTGTAGGGAAATATTGTAAGTATTACTATTTGCCCTTTTTCTGTAATAATTAGATATAGACTAATAATGAGTTTTCAAATAGATTTTTAATATTTGAATAATAATAACCATGAGTTCTTGGCTTTATACATAAAATGTGTTTTCTGTTTGAGCATAAACAAGATTCTTGGAACAGTTGGCATTTTATGGAGGTAATCTTTAAGAACAAATTGGTTTCTCTAGTGAGAACTACATTCCACTAATAACAAACCTGATTTGAATTTCTAAGTACCTTGCATGTATCTTCCTGTCTTGTGTTTCAAGTAGAAATCTGATTTTTTCAGTAGTTACTTGGGAAGCAAAGGGGGAAAAAAAAAAAGAAAAAATATTATTACAATTATTATTTTCCAGACAGCTGTTTCTCACTTGTATGTTGGAGAAATCAATGATGCTGGCAGTGGCCTGGTTTAACTTATCCCAAGGTATCACTGCATTTGAAACATGGTAATCTCCCTATATATTTTAAAGATGCCCATTAAAATAGGTATTTGTATAATAATAATAAAAAAGTACTTTCTCTAACACTTCTTATATGTGTCTCAAAAATAATGTTTTAGTTAAGGGTACTTTGTAACATGCTGAAAACTATTTTGTTCTGTTAAAATTTCATTTAAAATGGTACAAATTTTTTGGTAGTAGATTTGCTGACACTCAAATTTTTTAATGAACTAAAATGTTTTGCTGTAGGACCTATGTCCTGTCTGCATAGCAGTGCAGGTAACTGGCCTTAAAGACAGAGTACCTAGAAGAACTAGATAGCTGTTCATGATGTAGCCACAAGTGTGTGTGCAGACAATATTAAAAATAGGAATATTTTCTAATAACAAAAAGCCAGGAATTTATAGTCTTTTTCTAAAGCCATTAGTCTTCTTCTAAAGCCATTCTGTAGCTGTTAATCAACCCAGAATAGAGTATGTCATCTTTTCAGTGAAGACAGGGGAGCAGGAGATGCAGGCAGCATCTCCAGAAGAATGTTTTCTAAGGCACTGCTGCATTAAGATGCACAGCAAACCATGTTCATGCAACATCCCTTCTTCTTGGATATTTCTGTGGGTTTTAAAAAATACAAAACTTCTGAGACGGTTGAGATTGTGTTTGTATGTCATCACTAAACAGAAAAAGAGGTAAAATAATTACAGACTAAGTATTTCAGAAAATAGGAGACTAAGTGAAGTTCTAGTAAATGCCCCTCACAGAATATGAACAAAAATTAAGAGGAAAACCTTACTCTTTTACTGCATTATTTTCCATCGATCATCAGAAATCTCTTGTAATACTAGCTGAAGAATTACAGTAAATTTATCATAAAAACATTTTTATATTTTCTAGCATCAAAAGGAAATATCCTAAGGACACTGCAATAAAGGGTGTGTGTGCATGTGTGTGTTTACATCTGTGGGGGTAATATTCTTTTGCAAATTTCTAAAGAGGAAATAAGATAATATGACAGATAAGTCTTCAGAACCAGAATTTTGACTGAATATTCCATATTACAATTCTACCCATGTAAACATCTACAGAGATTTATAATTGGAATTTCCCACATCCAGTTTAAAAAAAAAAAAAAAAAAATTATCTCTTTCCCCAATCCTCAACTTTTAACCATCCTTTTAAACATATTAAAAAAAAAAAAAAAAAGTGAAAATTGCACACTAGAATTTTTTTTCTAAGTATAAGCTTATCCACTTCATCCAAAAATCTCATCTTTTCCAGTCAGTTACATATCCTCTAGCTCTTCTTCTTAACCTATGCTCCTCTTGGTGGTCCTTGTTCTTCACACAAAACCAGTTACAATCAGTGCCTCAAATTCACATCAGCAATTTTAAATCTTAAAAATTAAATGTACTCTTCCATCAGCCCCGTATATGACCTGTTGTTTTGGTTAATTATTTCCTAATAGAGTTTATCTGGGCTTATACTAATCCTGAGCGAAAGACTGCTATTACATAGACTAGACTCAAATTCAGTATGTCTAAGTAGCCTTCCCCAATATGATAATTCAAGACTGTAAAATGTAACTGTTATTATTACCTGTTACAACTAGTTTTTTTTAGTTTTCCTCAATTCTTTGGGGACACATGATAGGACCAATCTTATTGTAGGTTTAAAAATCCTGTAAGTAAATCTCTTCCAGTATGTCTGTCATTCAAGCTGACACAATTAAACTATTTTATGAACCATAAAGCAAGTTACCAGTTCTTTACTAAGAATTCTGACTGAGTCAGAAAGGAAAAACTTTGCCTAAGAGTTCTGGAACATTAGTTAAAAGCAAAAGGCCATTCCCTCTGAGTGACATTACATCATGTCTCTCTCCCTCAGTGATACTCATTTGAGAAAGATGATGTAACAAACCTTTGACAGAGAATTCAAATAAAATTCTGGGCTTAAATAAAGATATCTGGACCATCCTTTCTTTCAGATGATAATTTTTGTGAGGGTTGGGTAAGAAGCACTTTAAAAATGAATGCATGTTAATATTATGAAGGGTTGTAGAAGTGAGGTTGTTTGCATTTTGCCAAATAAATATTACTCAATGCAAAGATGCATACTAGGATTAGGGAGGAAGGGAATTGCCAAGAATGAAATAAACACCTTATGATTTGTTCCTAGATTGTTTCTTGACTGTTATGAATATTGAGACTATACAATAACTATCTTTCAGGTCAGTAAGCTGTAAGTTTATTCCTTTCAGTTGTAAAGCATATTCTCATTGCCACCATTTCTATTATTTTTTCTCATACTATTAGGCATTAAAGTGATGCTACTTCACCAGTCAACAAAGTGATATTGCCATGCCCTTTGGAGAAAAAAAATGTCATGTCCCACGTGCCAGTCCTTCCAACTGCCCTATAGACAGCAAAGAAAATGATGCAATGTATAGTCTCATAAGTCTGTCCAACACTAAAACATAACATTTTTTGTTTTTATTTTTTAGAAAGGAGATGTGACAAGTTTTGTTGTTTTTTTAATACCTACCTAAACCTATATGGCCTTTATTCCTGATCTTAAAACTCCAACATTTTAAAAGAAGAGTCTTATTTAATCAATATGCACATTGTTTTTGAAGAAAATGACATCTCACTGCTTTTCTAATTTTATTAATCCTTATAGTTTGCAAAGTTATCTTATGCTTTTTATAAGAGAAATATTTCTCTAGGAGAACTATGTTAGGAGAGTAGAAAGTTAGATGAATAGAGGGTTTTTTTTAATATACCATCAAGGGCAACCAGTTTGCTGCATAGGAAAGAATATATGATATTCCTTAGAAGGTAGATACTGCCTTTTTTTTTCTTGCCCACACACAGGACATGCTGTGCTCAGCCAAGAGCTAGAAATGGTGACACTGTTTTTCCCTGTTAACAGAAGCAAAGCTCAGCAATAGAAACAATGATGAGAGTAGAATTCAACACGTGTAAGATTTGTATTGTGATTTTTTCCTTGGATTACACTGTACTGTATTGGAATACAAACCCTGAAGGAAGCAACAAAATGTCTGATTTTACAATGGTAGTGGATTTTACATGGTACTGGAAGAGAATAACAGAGTAGAACAAAATAATGACCTCTATTTAAAATACTTTTTTAAATCCACTTCTCCAAATAAAGAGTTGCCATAGTAAATAGAATTGCCATAGTCCTTCCTTGTCACATTATCATATTTATGATTTTAAGTACTTTAAAACTATACAATTTAGTTTTTGGAATTCCTTAGAGGAAGGCTGTATCTAATTTTCTGTGCAAGAATTATCTCGTATACTGAGACAGTATAAATACTACTAAACTTACAGATGTAAGGACAGCAATAGTAAACAAAACACATTCAAGATGAGATTTCATTTCTGCAGGCACCAAGTGGGATTTGTATCCTTTCATGCCTTAATTTAAATTCTGTTCATGAAGTGTACAATAATTTGTTTCATGTTTTGAGACATGGGAATGAAACTTACCATTATAGTTGAGCTTCAAAAGTACGTTCTGGCAAGGGATGAACATGTCGAGTGATGTCTCCGAATTCACATACTCTGAAAGTTCAGAATGTGTTTATCAAAGCTATCCTTGCAGTCTGAAGGGATAGAAATTCTTTTCTTAAAGGAAGACAGAGACAATGAAATCTCTATCAATATCTTAATCTTGTTTTCCTAGAACACAGAGGATCACTGTCATTGCCCTAGTTAAGAGAATAGGATTTTTTTTTCCTTCACACAGGCCAATGCCCTTTTGGTGTTTTTTTACTCTTTTTTTTCTGGAAAGCAAATATATATTTTCTAGCTGTAGAAATTATCCTGTAAAGATAGAGTCTTCTTTCTTTGATTGCCAAACTAGTTGACTGAAATAAAATTTCCTTTGCCTGCTGAGTGATGCCTTACGGTTTTCATGAATTTGAAGATTTTTATACTTCTAAGTAGTTTCTCACATATAGAGTAGCTAGCAACCTCTAACCCTGTGCTAACTGTCTTAAGGGTCAGATAATAGCTGGAACACCATGCCTGAGAAACATGTACCAGAGCTAAGACAATTAGATATCATGTTAGTCAAAACAGGAAAGCAAAGCCCAGCAACCTTGGAGAAGCTCCAATAAGGGAAAGTGGAGTGAAGATGAGATAAAAGATGAAGTAAGGGGTCTTAAGACCTCCAACTCAATTCCAGGAGAGGCGTGCCATGGGGCAGTTCCAAGGGAAGTTCTGGCTATGAACATGTCTTAGATTGGATACAACCTTTAGATATGATAATTGAGTAGTGTTATAAAATTAGTATGTTGCCACATAGACAAAAGTTTTTCCAGCTCCTACACCTTGTTGATATTTCTCACACACACACACACACACACTGTGCTGCCCAGCCTGCTGTGGTGCCCTGTGTTTCCCCCCCAAAAGCGGATGGGGGAGCTTGGAAGAGCTCTGCTTGCAAAGGGGGATTTTCCCTCTCTTGCTCTCTTGAGGTGGGGGAGATGATGTTTTCCCCTCCCTTGTTCTCCCAGACTGGACCTCAAGAACCTCAAGTCCTGCTTGAAGGAAGACGAGACAGGTAATGGGAACTGGGTACCAGCATGAGCTGCTGGGGTAGCTGAGCTGCAGGGAAGCAGCTGCAAAAGGGAGTTTCT
>JAWWEW010000112.1:100338884-100356841 GCA_035583185.1 Anabacerthia variegaticeps | reverse complement strand
GTTCTGCCCCTTTTCTAGCAGCTTCCTAACCGAACCTATAAATGTCTCATGCACCCCCCTAATAAATGTTTTCACTCTGCAACCCCTACCCTGAGTGGGAACCGTTCCTTTTATCCCGACGAACTGTGTCAGATCCCCAAGTGATGCTCTTCGTGAGTGCAGTCCAAGACTGCCCACAGGCTCTACAGACCCACCTTGACACTGCTGGATGCCCTTGGGGCACATAAAAGGTACATAGGGCACAAAGCAGCCTAAGCCACTGCCAGCTACCCTGAACCAACTCACCCAAACATGTGCTGAGCTCAGCACACAGCTAAGATACAGGCAGCAGTGAGCCAGGACACCCGATGTGTGTGTGTGTGTGTGCCTGCTCCTAGACCTGCTTTTCACCCCTTCACAGGACTACAGCAATGGAGTAGGCACCCAGGCTCCAGGCCCATTAAATCCAAATTATTATTCTTAATACTGTGGTGGAGTGAAACGATGCAGGCAGTACTATACAGAGGCAAGATTAACAGTGTTAGATCTCCCAGTCTCCAGTGGGATTTATTATGGCCATTTCTGCCAGTCTTTTTAAGCCCAGCAGCCAAACCAACTGCACTCCCCCAGCACGCACAGAAACACATTTTCCCAAGCAGCAAATACCTTGTAAGCCAAGGAATTCCAGCACTGGCAGCAGAAAAAGATTATGTAGCTATTCAGGAAATAGCATAATAGAAATTTATTTCAACTGTTTTAAGGATTTGCAAAGATCACTTGTCCAAGGAGAAAAATAACATCAGAGAGTAAAAGCATGAGTGACTGGGTGTGATTGTCAGGCTTGTCCCTCCCTTTGGTCTAACAGAGGTGACTCGGAAATGTCACACACCTCTCCTCGAGCAGCAGCTCTCTCCTGACTCCCAACAATGCTGTGCAGGTAAGCAAACACAGAGGAAATAATGACAAGGTGGAAAAGTAAATGAGGGAGAGAAGTTCCCACGTTATGTAACATTGCATTTAAAGGATTAATTGGGACAGACTGATAAGGATGAATTGAATGTGTGAGAGCTACAGTTGTATTAATTGAGTAGCTTTTCTCCAGGGAAGAGAGCTAAGTTTAAACCATCTGTCCAATTCAGTGTCATTTGCCAAGGAAATAATTAAATATTTTAAGATTAAATCAGAAGTCTGGGAATTAAGGCAGAAGACTAGAAATAAATGATTTTGGGGTTTGCTTTACATGCAGTAATATGAAATTGAAGGGTGGTGAATTTTAAATACCATTTCTCCCTCCCACGTGCACATAGACACACACACACACATTAGCCCACAGCAAAGTAACATATGGAGACATAAGGCACTTTGCAGCATCAGAGTGAGCTGAAGGCCAGTGTGCAGCAAGGGACCAGAAAAAAAACAAACTAAAAACCAGTGAGAAAGGCTGGTTCAGCGTCTGTTATGCAGGGAGAACCAGAAAAGGCACCTGGGGTGAAGGAATCTCTCATGGGTGATTTAAACAGGTGACAGACGCAGAGGAAGAGTGAAAGTGGCAGCACTGACCCCACAAAGTCATTTTTGAGGAGGCTGAGAGCATTTCTGAAGTCTAATAAAGCACTTGATTTACAGCTACTAATCACAAAGCTAGTTGGTAGGAAAAAAACAAGGTTTGTTGCCCCAAGGCAACTGAGGAAATAAGATTTCAGATGATGGCTCATACACAAAACAACATCTTCACCACTTCCACATGTTGTACTTGCCCCATCAGTCCACCCATCCCTTGTGTCAAACCGTGAGGTGTTGGCTAAGGCAAGAGGGAGGTGAGGGCACAGCAAAACAGAGGTACTGTGCCTACAGGCCCCTGAACATCTGCTGGGATAAGCAAGGTGGACAAAGTTTGTGTTTCCCAGGCTGTTCAGGGCATACTAGAAAAATTTTCCCTTTTCCATCTTATATTTAAAAAACATCCAGCAGTTGGGACTGGAAATAGGCTGGCTGAAAGGATTGCCTCCTCAGAGTGGAGAAAGGTTTGTCTGGAAAATCACTTAGCTCTCCTGACTAACACAGTGCATTCCATTTAACCACAGTAGTCATGCTGTGCCCATTGCTGAATGATGCTGGTGAGAGTTTGGATATGATTCAATCTCAAATTAAGAAGCCTAAATTTCAGATGCTTATATTTACACTGGGTGTATAAACTCCCATCATAGTTGATGGAGGTTTAGGGATCATTTTTGTTCTCTAACCAGAGTTGCTGAGTGCCTTTTGGGAGTTTACAGTGTGCCTGCAGGGGGTTGATGGGGACATCACAGTGTCTGCAGGGACCTGTGTTCTTCTAGAAACACCTTGGGGCTCCCCAGGACCTCTGAAGTGGTGAAAAACACCTGGATCTAGCACACCACATCTTCACAATGGCACAGACTTCCTGCTACACTCTGAGTAGGGCTCAGCCAGTGCTGCAGGTAGTGTCCCATCACCCTAATACCACTGCTGGCAGCAGGACACCAGCCCATGGTGTCACCTTTTCCACAGAGAACACCACACTCCTGAACTGCTCGGTCTTTGATGTGTAAAGCCCTGTGCTCTCCCGGGTAGATGAGACAGCTGATAGAGACAGTTTATCTGCACCTTGAGCACCCTTAGACCCCACTCAAGGTGCATGAACAGAGGGGCATTATGGTTGCCATCAATTTAATCAGAGGCCAGGTGATGGCAGAGGTTTTCCCGTGAAGACACATGTTGCGCTCCAAGTGTTGAATGGAGAATCTTTGCTTATATTTCTTCTTACTATAAAGCAAGTTTCTATACTTTCTGTTTGTGGAAGAAACCTGGAAAACATGAACAAAGCAAACAAAACCAGTGAAACCAAGGTGAGCACCATTAGTATTTTCCCCTAAAATCTGATAGCTTTTAACCCAAACACATAATGGGCCAAGAATTCTTGCCCCTGTCAAGAGGGGTTAACCTCAGATTATCCAGCATTTGTCCATCTGTCACTGAGGGCTCCTTTCATTGGTAGTGAAGAGAAACAGCCACTTTCAGAGGGAGACTCATCTCAGACATCAGATGTCTAAGGCATCATGTTCATGGATATAAAACTTCAGTAACTCTGAGCCAAGAAAAAATTTGTATCCTAGCTAATCACTGCTGCAAAATTCTATTTTTTTGGATGTGTAATTTAATAGGGCTTTAAGATATAAATGTTATTTGAGTATGGAAGCCAACTCCTTAACCTCATTTACAGACTTTTTGAATTTCTCTTTCTATCTTCCCTCAACAACTGGGTACATTTCCTAATGTCCAGCTAATTACTTCCACCAGCTTCTCTTTCACACTTATTAAATATTGATTTGTTTACAGAAGTTTTCGCACTACCTCTTAATCAAAACTACTTTCTAACCAAACTTATTTTTATCAATGAGCAAAACACCGTTTTTCTTTAACCATACAAATACCCCTTTCACATTATTATTTTTATTTCTTTGAAAATCAGCCACTTACCAAGTACCCAGGACATGCAACCACTTGTTGGACATACCTCTTGCTTGCACAAAATGTGTCTGACTGGACCACATTCTCCTGCACCCAGGAAAGCAAACCTCAGGCTCTGTCCAGTACTTTCTCTGCCCTTGAAACCACTCTGCTATTCACCTTCTCCATAGAACAAATAAAAGTCTGACTTTCCACTATGAAAGGAGTATTTTTAACCAATAAAACTGTACTGTAAAATTTTATAATGCATTGTAATTTTTGGGACTACCAAGGCTATTTTATTACTAGCAGCATGAGTTCTTGAGCATCTTGACTGGAATGGTAAGGCATGAGAGAATAACCAAATCCTTAGCATATCCATTAGCATTTGCTTCTTGGTGAAGAAAATACATTTGCGAAAATACATTTGCAAATATAGGAATTTTTAATGTGAGAGTATCTAATATTTTTTCTTCCTTTTGAAAGGAGTAGCTATTATTTGTATGCAGGAAAACCTTCTTCCTGATAAAGAAGTTCTTTAACCATTGAATTTTTTTTCCCTTCTGACAATGTTATTTATTCCAACCCGACTTTCAATTTAATGAAGGAAACAAAAGCTGCATTTCTTCCTGGTAAATTTAAAATAAATGAGAAATGTTCAGATGAAAACAATCTTCATAGAATTATAGATTGTACTTTCTTCTGCCATTGTAAAATGTGTTGAAAAATACAGTCTAAAATAACCCAGATACAACCAGTCTGTGTGTCTATTTTAAAACAAGATTATTGGATATTTTTTACCTCTTTGTTGAGTTATACTTTCTACACAAAACTGTAGCTTGTGAAGACCAAGATTAAATTTCTTGCTAGAGCTATTTCAGGGGGAAACTATAGAAAAAGGAAGAAATAGCTGAGACAGATTTTGCACTTTTTTCCCCGGTAATTTCTATCTTATCTTTAGAGAACTTTGCTGTTAGAAGACAACAAAATGAGAGAAACTATGTCTGTGGGCTGACCCTTCTGAACTGTTGATCAAAGTGAGAACACAAATCCTGGTGCAGCCAGTGAGGACCAAGAAGATGTCTGCAAGCTTTTTGTTAGAGCGAGGGACTGGAGGGTGTCCTTGGTGGTGTGGTCTAGGGGGAATAGGCACCTCTTCCCAGTGCTTCCCCAGTAGCCACAACCTTCACTTCTTGTACCAGCTGTGCTTAAATAATCACAGTAGTCTGTTCCAGGCTGGACCACCACTGATTTGGGACTCAGGTAAGAAAAGTAGGAACGCTACAGCAAGGCTAGAGAACAAGTCTTACCAGAAGCAGCTGAGGAAGCTGGGGTTGTTTAGCCTGGAGAAAAGGAGGCTCAAAGAGGGGAGCTTATCTACAACTACCTTAAAAGAGGTTGTAGCAAGGTAGGGGCTGGTCTCTTCTTGCGACTCACAAGTATCACAAGTAGCAAGTGGTAGTACAAGAGGAAAAGGCCTCAAGTTCCACCAGAGGAGGTTTAGAGTCGATATTAGGAAAAAATTCTTCACTGGAAAGTTTGTCAAGCCCTGGAAGAAACTGCCGAGGTAAGAGGTACAGTTACCATCCCTGGAGGTATTTAAAGATGTGGCACTTAGGGTCACGGTCTAGTGGTGGACTTGGCAGTGCTGAGTTTATGTTCAGACTGGATGGTGTTAGAGGTCTTTTTCAACCTAAATGATTCTGTAATTCTGATTTTATGAAAATAAAAGGGAACTGAGAACCCAGGACTAGCGTCACAAAATCACCTTGCCAAACACTAAAAAGCTTTTTTATATAGTTGGCTTGACTGATTGTTTTAATTCAGTTTTCCAGCTCCAACTGCAAATAGCTTCAGGACATTTTTGGTGGAAAACTTCTCAGCCTGTCCAGATCACCCTGGGACATGGTGCTGGGCAGTCACACAAAGAAAATGGGGCTGTAGTTGGGGTTTGATAATACACCACGCATTGGCTGCTATGAGGGACATTGCCAAGAAAAACCCAAGGGCCCTCCATGTCTCCATGGCAGGAGAGATGCTGCTGATCAGCAGAAGTGACATTGGAAAGCACTGGCTAGAGCCCCAACACAACAACAGCCCTGCACTATAAGCTGATTTCACTAGTCCCATGACACAGGGATTTTATTGAAATAGCCCTTTTGGGTGATAATAGCACTAAGAAGGGGGAGGAGTAACATCTCCTAGCAGCAAAACCAGAAAGCAGCTTCCCTGGGTCCTGCTGCAGCAGCTGCAGACCACATGCTGGAGGCACCTGCGTTTGGCCACAGGCTGCAGACCCCAGGCAAAGCTCCACCAGCTTCTCCAAGAAGAGATTGTCCATGAGGCTCTGGGTGCAGCTTTCTGCTAAACTCCATCTCCTTGAACTAGCCCTCTATCAATCAAAAGCCCATGTGTGTCTGACAACATCCTCCCATTACTGATCAGATTATATCATACAAGACCACAAATGAATCAGTCCTGATGTGGAAGGATCACAGACAGCACAAAACACCTCAATAAAGCTGGTGCACTGTCTGCTTTCACTAGCTAACATATGCTAAAGATCTCTTCTCCTAAGGCAAGAGGTGATTCATGACCATGAAATCCAGGGTGTCACTTATGTTACTGTCCACTGTCATATGCATCTGTGTCAAATAGCCAGAATTCCTCAGATCTTGTTCTTCTGCAGTGCAAATGTGCAGTTTTGTGGTTTGCACACATCATTGTAGAACTGCGGGTTAAACAACTGAAGGGAACTCAAACTGAGGAGCTGTGAAACTGTGCTGCAGAAACATCTGTGCCAGATGAGACACCCCACTGCACTCTGCAAGCTCACACCTTTGCTGGCATGAGCATCCAGGGGTGACACTGCAGCTCACCAAAGCAGCCACCCACCTCCCCCCAGCTGGCATGTGCCTCTGCATCGCTGAACTAAGATCAGTTTTGACCCAATAGACCCTGTTCTGTCCATTTCTATAAACCCTTGATTCACTTCAGTAGCATTCAGGCAGGACATGCCTTCTTCCAGATTTTTAAGTCCTGATACTCATGAAAAGTTTTGCTAACCTGAGAAGCAGCTGGGAAAGAGATATAGAAGAGGAAAATTAATTTTAGTACAGAGACATTCTGCATGACTTCAAGATGAAAAACAGCCAGGGAGACTTTATAAGAGCCACAACTAATGTAACAGTATTGAAATAGCAGCAGAAATGAAGGCAAAAAGTTAGCATGAATTGAGGAAGTTGTTTAGTCTGGGAATTAGTAACTGCAGCTGAATCTCTACACTGAGAGGAATATTGCTGGAGAAACTGAGGCCGAAATAAGTACTGTAACTTAATTTCACTGCCCCAGAAAGCCAGTGGCATAGACAGGACTAAATTTCCCAAGGCCCAGTACACTGTCTTCTATATCTGTCTGCTATGTTTTAAAGGTGAACTCTACATCCTCATACTGCCATCCAAAATAGAGAGGGATAACACTGCCTTCAATGAGATCAGGGAATATCTTATTACTGACTTCAGCAGGGAACCAGCTCCATCCCTAACACCTGCCTTGATGGCAATAGAACAGCACACCATATCAAATTTTTGTGCCTGAGCTGAATATGTCATGAGAGGAGGATCCTCAAAATGAACCTGGTGCAAGAACTGGTGTCTGCTGCCTCCCTCAAGCAGTTAACACATCCACTATAGGGAATGTTTGAAAGGGAGGTCTTCCCCCTCCAGGAAAGAAGTGGTATGACTGAGGTGCCTTGCTAAAGGCACAAAATGCACCCAAGGTTGTACCACAATGGCAATCTCATGTCTTCCAAAGTCCTGCAAAAAATTGCCTTTCAAAGGGATCTGAAAATTAGCCCCTTTCGCCCCATTATTTGGTAGGAACTTTGCTGCTGAGAACAACCTTTAGCAATACTACTTTAAATTAAAGAGATCGGGCAAATTAAAATTATAATGAAAAAATAAACAACATTTAATGCTCTCTTTTAGTACTTCTTTTTTTTGAGTAAAATTTTATGCGATGGGATTAAAACTAGATCTAGAGTGTGTCTCCCATGCATCAGACAGGCTAACTATAAGATACCAAGACACTTGAAAGTCAGAAATGTAGGTGATGTTGGTATCATCCTCAGATAGTGCAATAATAGCGTTCAGTCACTCAAGGTCTTTCATTTTTGGAACTGCCCCATATGAGCGTGACATTCATTAGTTCAGACCTGTATCGTGCTACAGCAGTTTGAAAAAAAAAAAGTCACTAGGAAGAGTATTAAAAATTTCATGAAGGAGTCTTTCCCTCTGGCACTTTTCAAGGTCAGAAAGACTCGCTCTTGTTTTTTTCTGCTGACATGAAAACATTCAGAGATGATGTGATGGGAAAACCCACACTTAATCCTGATCTTTAATTTTGAAAAGCCTTCGTTTTCACACAGTTTTTTCAAACATGACTTTCTTTGATCTGCAGAAAATTAAGAAAAATATGTGCACTGTTCCCTGACATGCCTACTGTAGGATGCCCATATAGAAAACTGCTCAGGGACCAGCAGAGCCTCATGAATAAAAACTGCTCCAAATCCTCCTTCATCCAAAGCAGAAGGAAGTATTTATGACAGTTGAAAGGCATGATGAGGGTTGCATGTCTCAGCTCTTCCCTTTGCTTGCAGCAAAGCAAAGTTCACTTGGTTTGCAGGGAGCGATCCTGTCCCCCCAGAGGCTCCAATGCAGGACCAGATCCCAGAGAACATGCACTGCCTGGAATAGGGTCTCCGCTCTCCACCCCAAATCCCCAGTCCCTGCTTTCACCATCATCCAGCCCTTGAAGTCCTCAAATCAGCATTTCACAGCATCTGATCCCAAAGATCATTGGCAACATCAAGAGGAGAAACATCGGCCATCCCCAGCTTCTCATGTTTGCAGTTTGATGTCCCCTTGGGTTGTGCAGACACAAGTCTGCACAGGGTTATGATGGAGTCAGGATCATGGAAGTGACCTGGGCTTTGCTAAAGAGAAAAGCTAAGGATCTCCAAGAAGAAAAACAAATATCCATTTATTCCAGCTTATTACAGTTGATGGCATAGCCCTGGAAACAAGAGGAGCTGTAAGGAGAGAGGAGTAAGTGACAGGACTCTTTTCTGGGGGTAAAAATAATTTCAAAAATTGTAGATGGCAATCCAACATGAGCTTTCAGAAGGACCTAGGCTCTCCTCTCAGACTTTTGGCCCTTCCATCAGTTGCACACACTTCATGACACCTGCTGCTGCCTGAGCCTAGAACTGGAGCCCCACCTCCCCAGCAGGGCCAGCTCTGCTCCCAGTACAGGCAGCCTGAGCTCAGCCAATGTTCAGCACACACTGTTACTGGCATTTTGACTTATCTCACTTAGAGAAAAAAAGCCTCCTAAAACAAAGCCCCAAACCAGTAGAGTGTTGTTGCTATGCTATGGCAGGATTCCCTCATGGCTTAACAACCTACAAGATGCTCAAGGAAGTGTTAGAGTCACCATCTCTGGAGGTATTTAAAGCATGTGTAGATGTTTTGCTTGGGGACATGATTTAGTGGTGGACTCGGCAGTGTCAGGTTAATGGCTGGACTTGCTGATCTTAGAGGTCTTTTCCAATTTAAACAATTC
Organism: Anabacerthia variegaticeps; assembly: GCA_035583185.1. Classification (NCBI taxonomy): domain Eukaryota; kingdom Metazoa; phylum Chordata; class Aves; order Passeriformes; family Furnariidae; genus Anabacerthia; species Anabacerthia variegaticeps. Next base: position 100,347,772 of record JAWWEW010000112.1, on the reverse strand, counting down.
TATGAATCTAAGTTCAAACTGAAGCCTTCTGCAAGGCTGGGAAATTCATAACCACACTCTCATGCATGGATTCTTGGGTATCTGATAGGGTTGAGCTCTCAGTGCAGTCTTACCCTCATGAGAGCATATCACAGAGCTTCATTCATATCGACCCCTGCCAGGACATTACATTTTTGAGACCATTGCTCCTCTGTTAAATTTTGTTGAAACCATCTTTTACATGAAAGTGCTGCTTCTTTTCAAGCAAAAAGATGCTCCTGCACAGACTGCAACTCTCAGTTCCATTTTCATAGGAAGTCACATAAATCATTTGTAGAACAGTCCAGCCATGCACAGAAAGGTGGTAAACAGCCACAGTTAGGGCAGTGGGCAGATGGGCAGCCAAGATTAGCCCAAGGAGCATCTCTCTGTTTTCCCATAAAGTTCATCCGGGAGGGCCCTGGCACTTCTGAGTCCTAGGCCAAATTACACCTGCATCCAGGCTTAGCAGTCACCAAGAATCATGATCAAGAGCAAAAGAAGTCACTTCTAAAGTGAGATCAATCACCACGGCTGAGTCAGCCAGCGGAGCTGGGCATGTGCCCTGAGCTGCTGCACACAAACCATGGGGACCTGGGCAGGTCAGTCCATGAGGACTCAGACAGACCCCCATCTGTGCTACACAGGAGGAGGAAGTACAGCAGGAGTGGCAGATGAAGAGCACCCAGAGAGCACATGATTCTGTGCCCCAGGAGAGCTTGTCATTGCTTAGACACCAGTCTCAGCTTCACTGTTTTACAGAGCACAGTCCAGCAAATCCCTTTACTGCCATGCTAATGCTTGTTTTATCACCCTCTAGCTTCACAAGAAATTTCTAACATGGATAGGTCCTGTACTATATAGACAGAAGGCTTCAGTGCTGACCTTTAATGCTAATGGCTCTGTCTGCATTTGAGATGTCTGCACTTGTACACTTAAACCAGATCTTCGGCTGATAAGAACCATGAGCAAAATTAGTGGCAATCCCGGCAGGCCAAGCAGAATTCCAGTCCTAGGTGTGCAGTGGGTCTGCCATGGAGATGGAGCCAAGGGAGCTGTCATGCCCTTGGATCAAGTTGCTTCTCACAGTTCAGCAGAGCAAGATGCTGGTGCTAGTTTTTGGGCAGCATCTTTGCAGCTACAGTGCCAACATCTGAAAGACAAAAGGACCAAAGCATCTACTGGCTCAGTGCTCACCACCAGTTTTATTTCCTTCCTTGTAACATCCAGGCAAGATGTTGAAGTAAACAGCTCAGCTGTCCAAATAATGCTTTCGTGTGAAGTACACAGTCCAGTGATGCAAAGTCTTCTTGGGATAAGGTGCCATAGCACTGAGGTTACTGACATTGACAGCACCAGCCTAATCTCCAGTGGCAGTCCATCACTCCGACCTATTGTATTCTCGTATCCCAGTAGACTCCAGAAGAACTGTGTGCATTGTCTGCCAAACACAAGAAACTGGTGCTCCAGGGAACTTCCAACACAGAACACACAAGAGAGGCAAATAACATTGTGTGACTGTCCTGTCCACAGCCAGCCTGGCTTCTGAGCATGATGCCCAGCATCAAGTTATGATCAGGAGTTAAGGTTACCTGTTCACACACCTTGCAGAATAGCACAGCCTTACAAAACCTAAAGTAATAGATTTTTTCCTGCTTTCATAATCTTACTAGTAAGATATATGAGTGCTAATATCCTCTACTAGACCAACATAACCTTGGGCATTAAGTGACTACATAACTGAAGGTAAATGTGAGCTTTCATTATCTGCAAGGACGGAGACTAATATTTATTTCAAAGTCCTGAAATGACAAAAGCACAATTTTGACATTACAATTATGTATTGTTCACCAGACCTTCATTCAGATGGTAATCTTCATAAAGTAAAAAGCTGTGTTACAGACCTGAACAGAACAAAAAAGCATTTTAAATCTGCACAGGGGGACTTAGAAGCAACAAAGACTTTGTCAAAGGAAAAGAAAATGCAAAAAAAAAAAAAAAGACATTTTCCCTCACCTCTGACCAGAACACCTAAGATCCTAAAAGTCATTTTCAAGCAATTTCATGGAAACGTTTATTGTCTCCAGTAAAGTATTTGCAGACAGTGCAACCTGGAATGGCTAATAGGCACTTGTCCATGATCTGCATCTAAGGAGTTGCCTATTATTAGTTAATGAGCAGACAGCAATTCAGAGAACTAATTTTAGCACCAACACAAGCCAGCAACTGGAAACAAAAAGAAGTAAAGAGAAACACGCCAGGACTGAATTAAAAAAAAAAAAGGGGGGGGGGGGGCTCTGCTGCCTTTCCATCAGTTGTAAAAACTGTCTCCCCCCCCACATCTCTGACACCAGTTTAGTCTCCAGACATGGTCACACCATAGATTTAGTCACACTGTGGTGCAGTATAGAAACACAGACATGGCAGAGAGCCCAGAAATCAGCTAGTCTGCATCTTCCTCCTCAAAGCGTGCTAAGGTCTCCTCTAACAGGTCCTGACCCATCTTTAAACCTCTGTGAAAGCAAAGCTGCTAGTAGAGGTTTCCAAGAGCTGGGGCCAGGTATTTGAGTATCTCTTCCCCTGATAAATTAGGACATCCTCCAAGGGCAAAAGACTTCACTGGCTTTTGCTGTAAAGACCCAACAACATGGTCCTAGTGAGATGTGCATGACCACTGTGAAGAAACCATGGGCTTCTGGCACAAAACCAATTGGGGGCTTAGTGTTGCAAGGACTACACACCCAGCAGGGAACAAGTAGCCAGCAGTGCCAGCCATGGCCAAGCCCTTAAAAATACATAAGAGAGGTCTTAAACACTGAACATAAAAGCACGTCTTTGGCTCCTCAGAGAGTATGGCAAACATCCACCCATCTCTGGCTTCACAGCTCCCCATCAAGCATGGGCAGGCCCTTAACTGGACGTCCAGAGGAAGTGCCCCTTGAGCAAACAGAAGCTGAGCATGGCACTGTGACATTGCCATTTTTCACTTAGCAGGCAGGCAATTATTCTCCTGTTTAATTGTATCTGATGAGTGACACACACAGGCCCCATGCTGTTTAAAATGTGACATATTTTATTTATCATAGCAGTTTTTACAGTTCTACAAATGGATGACACACAATCCATTACCATTTTGGAAGCATTATTATTCATGCAAACATGTCTCAGAACCTTAGACTTTTTTTTAATTCCTTTTTTTTCATATTCCTTTTAAATTGAGAATGCAAATTCCATATCTTGCCAATGAGATTTCCTCCTCCTCACCAACCCAAAATAAATTAGAGAACAAGCTGCTATCTCTAAAAGCTTTATAAATAAAACATACAGCACACACACACAAAGGCTACAATTTTAGAGTACTTTTGTATCCTGGATGGATTTAGAGATGTCATTGCAAATGCACAGATGCTGCCAGTCACGGGAGCTTAACAAGCACTATGTGGTTTGACATCCCATCAGACTGCAGCCCTTTGTGGCAGCTGAGGCTTCCCAGGGCAGAAAGAAACATGACAATTGCTCCTCTCAGGAAGAGAAAATAATGGCAACCACACCGGCAGATTATCAAGGGACAGAACTGAAATCACTCTTTCCTGGCTCAACTGAATAAAAATTATAACAGTTCAAAAGAATGTTAAAAGTATTCTGGAAGTGGCTAAATCACAGTATTCCAAGCTGTCAGTGGAAAGATTTGCTTTTTTCTTTACCTCAAGAAAGAAATATTTTTCCTTTAAAAAATAATTCGAGTTTTGATTTTTCTTCTTTTCCAACTGAAACTTACAAAATATGAAGAGAGGACAAGAAAAGACAGCAGTTCCAGAGCTAAGAAAGCCTGTTTTCTCTACAAAATTGTGCTGATTTTAACTCAATTAACACAAAGCTGCTGTTTAGGCATTGCCCATCTGTCGGAGGCGCCCGCAGGGAGCGGCTGCCGGAGCTGGCCTGGCACAGGGACAAGCTGGGGTAAAGTTTCCTTCCCGCAGCATCTAATGCAGCCCAAACACCGACTCAAAGCTCTCTGTGGCTTCCAGCTCTCCTCATGCCCAGGGACTAAAAAGGTAGTAGCGATGAAAGAAGGGGAGAAAATAAAAAAAGAGACAGTGGGAGAAAAATGCTACATTCCAAACTGAATAGCTTGAAAATTTTTATGCTAACTCATGTTTTGAAAAGTTAGATTTCATCTCTCAAGGCAGTCATGTATCCTCCTATGCTACCAGCAACCACTGCGGGTGGGGAGGGCAGCTCACTCCCTGCCTGCCCAGGGATCACAGGGATCAGCCAGAGGATTCTCTCTCTGATCCTGTATCCAAGCCCAGCACAGAGCAGGCAGAAGTCAGTGGTTCCTCTGACCAACTCCGAGCATCTCTGGGAAGGGAGGTGGCCCTGCACCAAGCCTGAGGTGAGGTGTCTGCAAAAACCTCTGTCCATCTAGCTCACTAAATAAGCTCCAAATAATCACCTTGCCTTCTTTAGGGTTTAAAAGGGTCCCAAGGGCTCAAGCAGGTGGATTCAACAGCCAACATGGGTTCTGCAGAAAAGTGCCTGTCACAAAAGCTGTTCTCCTGAGCCAGGTCACCAGTGTGGTTAGCTTCAAGTGCCACAGCGGCCACTAAAAGAGTCTTGCTGGAAGTTTTAAAAGGTCTGATGTATTTTAAACATTTCTGAGGTCTGGTTCGTTGGCTCTGCACCTACAGAAAGCTCTCTATTAGACTTCCACCTGAGCAGATACCACAGTGGAATGCATTAACCTGACCCTCAGCAGCCAGGTACACGCAGAAGCCCTAAATGGGTCTGCCCCCCCATCATCCTGTGATGTCTGACCCTCACAGCAGCTTGCCCAGGTGGGATGGGCTGGAAAACTATTTGGGAAGACCCAGCCCTGGCTAACCCTCTGAAGAGGGAAGAATCTGCCCTCATTGGCATTTTCTGTGGAATCATCTTTGCATCATCTTTGTCTGAATCTCAAAGATGATACAAAGAGAATCTCAGCACCCACATGGATATCTGAGTTTTTGGAAAACACTAAGCTCCTGGCCTCAGTGAAGGCCTGCAATAAACAGAGCTAACAAATACCTTCTTCATTCCTGTTATACTCACTAACCTCCGTTTTCACTGCGTTTCCCCTGTTCTTGGATTAGAAGAAGAGTAAAGGACACTAAGCTGACCTTAAGCACCCACACACAGGATCTCCACACCACTCTCCCAGCCTGTTTTGCTCATCTCCTTTGAAAACCAGACAGCCCAAGCCTTCCTTCACAAAAACCCCCTGTGGTGTTAGCCACAGAGGCTTATCCTACCCTATGTCTGTAATGTTTTTTGGTAATGGGGTCCTGAATCCACCCTACCTGACTCCAGGCATCTGCACTGAGAGCCTGACCTTGACTAGATGGGCAGCCTCGTGCTCGTATTCCCAACCCTGCAGAGACAGCTCATGCACAGGCTCACCCTGCACCTCCAGCTCTGGTGTGTGAGCCAAGCCCATGCCCAAGCTCCCACAGCACACAGTGTGCCACTGCCACCGAGCCCTCCTCCCCAAACTATCCCGAGCATCCAGCCAGGGCAGCCACGAGGAGGTGGAAGGCTCAGACCGAGGGGACAGCAGCAAGATGAGGTCCCAGTATGGCACAGAGCACTCATGCTGTTGCTAACAAGTGGTTTGAGAAGTTGCCTCTTCTAAGCCAGTTTTTCCTGTTATTTACTGCTGTTCAGGAACCAGGACACAGCTGGGGCTCACATCACACGGTCAAGGCTGTCACGACATGCAGACAAACTACAGCACTACAGCTTAAAGCCAGAGTCCAAGGGAAGGTGGCAACAGGCAAGGGACAAAGGAGAAAATCAAGCTGCCATCTTAAATGTGATTTCAGCAATTCAAAGGAGTAATTTTAGTCAATCCACTGGTTAATGAGTCAGCAGCACTGGCACAAGGTCAAATCACAAATGGGTAAAAGCATTTCTCCAATGCAATCACTTATTTCTCTATTTCCAGCCCTCCATTTCAACTTGAAGAGCAGCACTAAAAAGGAGAGAGAAATCAGCTTTCCATCTAAAAAAGACATGTGAGAAAGCACAAATGCCAAGCATGTCTCCTCTACACCCTTGCCTCTTTTCACAGCAGCCCAGTTCCTTAATCTGCTACAGCTGCCACTCCTCAGTGGTGACAAATGCATTCCTGAATGTTACAGAAACACTGAAGAGCAACTGGAGATCAATTAAACAGCTTATCCCTATTAGCAACACATTGAAATGCAGGAAAGTCAAGTGATAGCCAGCAATGGGTCAAGCAATGCACCAGGTTCATTAAAATCTATGCACAAAAATAAATCCTGTTAAAGTACAGCTAATGTTTCATCTTATTTGCATGTGATCTTCATGTAGCTGGTGGTAACAAGATGACTAGATAAAGGCAATATAAAAACATGGTATTAATTATATAAACTCTGTGATTCTGAGTTCTAAAGCACATTGAAATATCCACACCAAGAGAGTTCAGAAGAATTCAAAGTAAGTAAAAGCTTGTTGGCTGCTGTCCCTCCCAGAGGGCAGGATACAGCAGCTGAAGCATTACTCTGGGATCAGTCCCTCTGGTCCTCTGAAAAATGATGTCTCAGAGGGACATATTTCTCTTCAAAATCATCTTTAGTGATTTCTCTCCCTTCAGACATGATTTATTAAAAGAAATACCAGAGGAAGACTGACATGGACGTAAGACAGGAAGAAAACATGGAGGAGACCAGATATCATTCTCATTCTGACAGGTCTGTGGGAACACCACTGGGTAGGACTCTGGAACAGACAAAGCAGCAGATGACAGACTTCCCCTCATCAGTGCCCTCTCCACGTTTGGAGGAGGCATTTAGTGAGCATCCAACCCGGATGTTATTTCTACATGTCCTCCCAGCTGTTTCCACCAAGCTGAATCCCTCAAATATTTAGTATATGTCATGGTTTAACACCAGCCAGCAGCTCAGGCCCACTCTGCCCCTCGCTCACTCCCCCACCGCTGGATGGGGAACAGAATTGAAAGCATGAGACTGAGAAAACCCATGGGTTCACATACAGACAGTTTAATAGCAAAAGCCGCATGCACAAGCAAAGCAAACCAAGGAACTCATTTGCCTCTTTCCAGGGCAGGCAGTTGTTCAGCCATCCCCAGGAAAGCAGGGCTCCGTCATACATAATGGTGACTTGGGAAGACAAACGCCATCACTCCAAACATGCCCTCTTTCCTCCTTTTTCTCCCAGCTCTATATGCTGAGCATGATGCCATGCGGTCTAGGATATCCCTTTGTTCAACTAAGATCAGCTGTCCCAGCTGTGTCCCCTCCCAATTCCTTGGGCACCCCCAGTTCCCTTGCCAGTGGGGCAGGATGAAGAGCAGAAAATGCCTTGGCTCTGTGTCAGCTCTGCTCAGCAGTAACCAAAACATCCCACTTTCATCAGTGCTGCTTCCACACAAATCCAAACCCCAGCACCATACCAGCTACTATGAAGAAAATTTACTCTACTCCAGCCAAAACCAGCACAGTATGTTTTGCTGAGACAGGGGCAGTTACTTTCAAAACCAAACAGGACTGAAACTATTTCCTTTGTCAAAATCATCTCAGTGATGATCTTTATTAGCCCTAAAAGGGCTGGGACCAGAAATAGGACTACATCCATAATGAGGTGAGACAACACACTACACCTGAGATTTTTTTGACCCTGGGAAGTAGTTTCAACCCAAGACAGAATTTCACAGACTTGTTTTCCTACACAGCCTTTTTCCACTTTCCAAGAGAAATGCTTCTCATTCAGGCTGCCCTTTTTCTTTTCTTCTTTTTTTCTTTTCTTTTTTTTTTCTTCTTTTTTTTTTTTTTTTGTGAGATGAAACTGAACAAATTTGAGTGATTGAAATGTATGACATGACAAGAAAATAAAGACCATTTGAGAAGAGCATTTTTCATTTGTACTGCTCTGTCAGATTACACTAAAACTGTTGACCTTACTCAGTCAGGTTAATAGCCCACTTCAGAAAGATCTACATATGCACCTGAGGGTTAAACCGAATGCTTGAAAGAGATATTAAATCAAATAAAGATTGATAGCTTGCTGTTTCTATCCTACCAGTCAGTCAAGCCCTGGTTACTTCAGCATCTACATGAAACAAAGAAGACTGACACACATGACCACTCTCTCTCCAAAGCACACCTATTTTTACATAGATGCCTTTGTTGCTACCTTTTTATTCTTTGTTACACAAATTAAGCACAATGATGTTAGAGCTCCAAGGCACTGCCACAGAGAAAAAGGGAAAAAACCACCATACAAATGGTCTTAAACACGTATCAGGATTTTACTAACATCCTTTAATTGATTCTTAGAAATCCTGGAATTTCTTTCCAGCGAAGTCTGTGGCAATGTGTGTTGTGCATCATCTACTGCAGACCAAAAGCAAACCTAGGTTTGAATTCAGTCTTTCCTACTTGACAGAGGTTAAAACCCTCAGATCAGATGTATCGCTTGCCCTAGGAATCAAGTTTGAAAGAAGAACCAGGACTTGAGAGGCAGAACCTCAAAATTTTTCAAGGACAATCTAGATTTATTTTTGATAGAATGCTGAGTCACAACCCACTTAGACAACATACATGTGAGATCCCCCAGAAATGCCTTCCTACAATGCCACCACCTGGTCTACAACTTCATGAAAGTGAAAGGAGCCCAAAGAACTACTTCTCCACCTCTGCATGCCCCTGGTGAACCAGGAGCAATGACTTCAAATAGGATTTGCCAAGACAGACGTGTTGATTTAATAGTACTGTCTTAGTTTGAGAGAGAAACTAAGATGTAAATGTTGGCTAGGAAATAAAATAATCCCTCTCCTTAAATTTAGG
>JAWWEW010000112.1:100250372-100338390 GCA_035583185.1 Anabacerthia variegaticeps | reverse complement strand
GTTAACCACTGTAGTTATGCTAATGCATTGCCTCCAAGCTTTTGGAAGGAATTCAAAAGGTTTGAAACTATAACAAGTACCGCTATTATTTGCACCCTTCTTTTGCTGCACCAACCTGCCATATCTCATCTTAAAGCAGGCATTAGGGTCTTTATACAAATGCCATGCTTTACAAGCCTCCTCCAGACCGCAACAATGATCTGTGTGCACTCCAAACCTCTGGGTATGACAACTAGACTTCATGTATGCCTCTAAATTAAGTTAAATTAGTCCATGTTCGCCATAGCTAAAAGAAAATACATGAACAAGCACCAGAGAAGAAGGAGCAGCAACTTATTATGTAGTAGTCATTTGAGTCTGAGACCTTGATCATGGACACAAGAGGTCACAATCTCTTTCTCCCATGCAGCACCTCATAAAAGGGGTCCAGCTGCCCTGAGGCAATGCAACTAAAGAGTACCCTAAGGAGGAACAGACTTCCTCTGACAAAGTATTTCTGTGTTTCTCTATATTACGTTCTTACCCATGAGTAAATGCAGCAGGGTTCTCTCTGTTACTCTGTGTTTGCATTAATAACTAGCATGAAGCCTGTATTTATTACACAAATCCTGTTTCTAAATCTCACTCCTAGATAAAGCAGTAATGACATGGCTGCTCTGCCCAGATTGCCCCACAGCTCTTCTTTCTTTCATGAAGAAAAAACCCACCTCCACCACACCCCAACAGACCTGCTGCAATTCTGACATCTGATGCTGTTGCCAGAAACATCCCAGGTTGTCCTGCATTGCCATTCTTCCTGGGAAATCAACACAAACATCACAGTGACTTCCCAAGGCAGATGCACACAGTGTGTGTCTATATTGACTCAAAAACTGGAAAATACTTTAGGGATCCCCCAAAAATGGCAAAACAGCATCTGGAGTATCACCGAGAGACACTCTGAAGTAACAGAAAGCAGACTCAGTGTACATATGTGAGGGTCTCCTTAAGAGAGCTGCTCAGGTTCACTTATGCTCTGAGCGTCTTAAGGAGGGTAGAGTCTGGTAATCACAGCAGAATAAGCTCAATACTTCCTGTGCCGGGAAACTACTCGGCTCAGGAAGCAATGCTCTCCCAGCAATGCTCCTGAGCTTCCTTCCAAACCCTAGAAGAGAAGTGCAGTCTGTGAAGAAGAGAGATGTTTTGCTCAAGGAAAAGCTTAGAAACATTGTTGAGACGAGGAAAGGGAAAGCAGCCAGGAGGTTTTCAAGAGGTACAAGCTCAAATGGCTTTTAAAGCAACTAAAAATTGTCCTCTTCTGGCTCTAGTGAAATCAGCAGAGATGAGTTCCCAGCTGCTCACCAGATTACTTCTACTTCCTCAGCACAGAAAGCAGTCCGAGGGAAGGTTAAAACATGCTTCAGACAACGACCACTTGGTCATGTCAGACCAGGGGACCCAGCCAAACCCAGCAGGGACACACAGGTGCCAGAGCAGCAGAACTGTCCCCAGCCCTCAGCCACCCTCATCCAGGACGCTGTAGCAGTGCCTGTGGGTGAACACCTCACAGGGAGCTGGGACAGGAGATCCAGTCCACCATCCTGGCTGGCACAGGGACAGCATCTCACCAGGTCCCCAGCACTGGACTCAGCTGGTCACAGTCACCTCCAGTGAACATCACACTCCACTCAACCCCATCTCTTACCCCCTCCAATCCACCACCATCAGAGCTCATGTAATCGATCCCTAAACCTGGTTTAATCGAGTGATCTGGATTAGCTTTAAAAAAATAAATTAAAAAATTGTTCTCTCTTAGTTTAGGTTTTTCCCCTAACCCAGCTGATTTTGACAACTTGAAGCTTCTGGACAATCATACTTGACATGAGATGGGCAGGTCTGGGACATCTGGTAACATCTGGGAAAAGACCAGGGATGCAAAAGGAGCCCAATAACAACTGGAAGCATGTCAGCCCCACACACAGCAAGTCTCAGGGCCACAGGGGTCTCAGATGCAACACTCCAAAGCAGTTGTGTTGGAAGCTGTTAATTAAACACAGTTTATTTTGGCTTTCAATGATTTATGCAGACTTAAGGCCAGACTGGATTAAAGCAGTCACTTTGCAAGAGCTGTGCCATCCATATCACTGTGTTTAATTACAAGCAACACCAAAGAAGCTCTTTTCCACTATCAGTTTTCTCATCAGTGCTACTTTGGGTAAGACTAATGAAAAACAGCTGCATTATGAGAGAGAGCTTTTGTGGGGATTTTAGACCAAATACCTGTATGCTTCTAAAAGCCCAGCTTGGTACCAATTAAAAAACTGGGCAGCGTGACCTAGAGACTGCAAGGAAATGTCATCTCCTACTGTGAACTCCTGGGCAGCAGCTCTGTGTGCTAAAATTAGAGGAGCAGGAATCTTTGTTTTTAAACATGCCAGATTATCAGCTTTTAAGCAAATACTCAAGTGTTTCAATTTAGTTCATACTACATCAGGAAAACCTAACAACTTTTGTATAGGTTGGTCTGACAAAACCTCGCACATGCTGAATTTTCTAGATAAGGTATTTTGTTGCGTGAGTGGTGAAAACAATTTTTAAGAAGTCAAACTGGGACCTGCATGTTGAAAACTTTACCGAAATCAGGTCACACTCTGTATGGACAGAAACTTGCAGTCTTGCATTCTCACAGTAGCTGCTACCTGTTTTGTGCCAAAAACACAACAGGCACAGTCTGAGACAAAAAAACAACTTATACCCTAAGAATACCTAAAATCCAATAGGACAATGAGTCCTGAAGGACTTTGGGGTGTTCAGCTTTGTGCATTCATATAGTCAGTACAGTTCAAAAAGAATAAACTGAAGTATTTGAAAGGGAAGAGAAATCACAGCTTTGATGGTTTAATGGTGAACATGTTGATGGTGCTGGGTTGACAGTTGGACTTGATGCCCTTACAAGTCTTTTCCAGACTTGGTGATTGTGGGATTTTGTGATCTCTTGGATAGTTTTACATCAGCCCAGATTAAATCTTTAAACCAGGAGTCATTGTACTGCAAATCTCTGCAGCCTATGAAGGCATCCAGCCTCTGCTCCAAGCTCCTGTGACCCTGCAGGAGAGGTACCAGCTGCTTTCAGCAGTGTGCCCACAGATGTTACACATCATATCTAATAGGCAATATTCTTTAGATTTTAATGGAGAATTAGTTTTTCTTTAAGATAATCTAGAAACCACATGCAAAGAACAAAACTGCCTCAGAATCTAGATAATTTATTTCCACCATTACTTTCATCCCTGTCGAATCCAGCCAGACTTTTTGATGGAGGATATAAAACCCTGGAGTTCATTTATTCAGTTAGCATCCCCTTAACTGAGTCTTCTCTCATACTGCAAAGTCATCTGCAAAGGGCATCACTCCCTAGCACACATTTTCATCCATGCGACAGTCCATGGACAGTTACACAAAAAGATGCAGAGACCATTTATAGGTCTCATTCTATCAAGTGATTGATTGTTGTGTTGTAAGCAAAATTCAATTAGGAGAGCCTGCAAGATCAGCCTCTGTGCTTGTTAGCATCCAGCACAGGGCAGCTGGTTTGGCTGCCTATTGACTGAGCAATCGACAGACAGTCACTGGATCCAGCCAGGGAAACATCCAAGGAGTACAGTTGAGGAATGGGGGAGATATCCAAATAAAATCAGCCAGAAGGGACTTGATCTTCAAGACAATTACAAGGTTTCAAGTTTGCCAACAAAACTTCAGCATTATCCGTATAAAAAATCTTTCATACATGACGTTTTGTTCACCTGCCTTTAACAGTAAGCAACTTAATCATTAATTTTGCAGCTCTCACAGCTTCGGACTCTGCAGATCAGAATCTGGCTTCTATGATTGCATCTCGGTAAAGAGCTCTTGAACCAAACAAATCTACACCAAAATTTCCAGACAAGGCCTCAGAAGTACCCCATAGAGGTAACAAAAAATCTCATGTACTTATGCATATTCATAATATTAGGTGGACAGCACAGTCTGAGTCAGCACTAAAGGATGGCAGTGAGTTCCAGTGGGACCAGAGTCTGGATACAGCATAAGACAGAGAGGGAACTCCAAGAAGACAGCCTTGATACTGACAACTTTGGAGTCCTGCATTTTAGCCAGCAAATGAAAAGTACCCTTGGCACTTGCAAGAGATAATCAGAGCAGAAGCAACCAGATTAAACAAGCACTGTCCAACTGCTGCAATTAATACATTATAGCTTCACTTTGGACTGATACTGAATGACTACTTTCTTTAGAAAATAAAAAGATCTACCTGTTTACAGCGTCTTGCGCCTTCCAAGGAGTTAAGCAATCATCACTATTTTCCTCTTCTGCAAGGAGGAACTGAGGAATGATTCCCAGTCACGGGGGGGGCTGGATAAGCAGTGACAGATACACAAGTCTCAAATACATGTCCACAGGACAAAGTTTATCCTCCTCTAGCTTCTGACCTGCCTAACAAAGCCAAATAAAAATCATCTGCTCACAGTTGTCTACAGAAAATGGAGCTATTTACTGATGAAACTTCTCCATGAACAATATTTTAAGCACTCGTTCCTCTCCATTTGCTTCACTGTTTTATCCAGCGTGATGAACAGGGGAGATTGCTTCCTCATTTTTTGTTCATTTCCTTCTTATAATTAACCACATTAGCTTTTTACAGCAGTGTGAGAAACACCTCATTCCCTGTTAAAACTGTCAGTAGATTCAACAACAAAAATTCATTAGATCCTGCTGGAGTTATACCATATCTAGAGAGATAATCTGAATAAAACATCTTTCTCTGATACCCTCTGTTACAGTTTAACTTTTGGGGAGGGTTGAAAGATGTAAGATGAAAATATACAGCATCTTCTTAACCTTCTATCCATCAAAACAAAAAAAAGAAAAGGAGAGAAAGAATACCATCAGCAAATACAAAGTACTTCTCTGCAGGTCGATAGCTGGTAAAACAATCTGCAGAGTCCCTGACCTCAATTGAATGCCCTCTGAAATGATGCAGATCCCAAGATCTGCCGTTTGACCAGGCACGTCGTTGAGAGCACAACCCCCAAAAAAAGCCATCACTAGCAACCACAGCCAGAATTGGATTTGAACTCCAAGGCAAGGAACTAGACTTTATTGATCTTTTTATCTGGAATTCAATGACACAGTAGGGAGGCCACAAACCTGAATTCATGGGCTGACTTTAAACTTCTCTTCTCAGGTTATTTCCAGGCAGTGTCCCTTACAGAAAGCCAACCTACTACTTTTAATTTGGTCTCTGGCTCTGCAGCTTCCTTTAGAAAGCTTCACATGAGTGATTAACTGGTAAATATAAAATTAAATTTGAATCATTACTGTTCCAATTATTGAAATAACCTGTGTTTTTTAGAATTTTATTCTTTTACTCATGCTCATTAATGGTATCTAAATGTCAAGCAACAAGCATCTTTGTGCACGTGCATTCATCTTACTGACCAAATTTATTCACCAAGTAAAGGTCAGGAATTTGCTGAATTACAAATGCAATTGTTTAGAGCAACTTAGTACAACTTAGTGAAAGCTGCACTCAATTTGTTCAGCCCAGCATCCTGGAAGTTCCCACGGAAAAATATTGTGTCAGATGTATTAAGTGCAAATTGTATTATAAATTCATTTATAATTAAAACTGCCTTTTCTGTGCCTCCTGCCAGACCCCACATTCTGCTGAACAGACACATCACTCTAGTCCTTGCTGATTCTATATCTGTTTTAATCTTTATAACATTTAAACCTCACCACACCCCTGGCAAATGCATGTGCTCAAGAAACTGAGGCAGGAGTCAAGCAGTGTTTCCTGGAATGGCCTGGGTTGGAAGGGACCTTAAAGATCATTCAGTTCCAGCCCCCCTAGACCAGGTTGCTCAGAGCCCCATCCACCCCATCCTTGAATATTTCCCAAGGATGGGGCATCCACTACTTCTTTGGGCAACCTGTTCCAGTGCCTCACCACCCTCACAGCAAAGGATTTCTTCCTTCCTAATATCTAATCTAACTCTGAAACAATGGGAGTGGGAGCTCAGCATCTACCATCTCTCCATCCAGCATGTCTCTCCCCTTCCTCAAGACCAAGCTAAGCACGCTGGCCCCAAAAAGCAAATGTGGCCAGCCTGGACTGTTGCTCAAGAGACTCTGCTTCTCTTGTTCTAGTGATGATAGAGGAAACACCAGGGATTTGGTCCCCTCTGCTAAATGCCTGAGGACACTGAAGAAGGAGCCACCAAGAACACCCAGCTCCTTGTACTGCTCAGTGCCCAATCTCTTCATGTGCTTCTGCTGCTGTCCGCTCCTGCAGGAGACATCCACACCTGCCTTAGTGCCCTCCCCAGGACAGTGAGCCCCTAGTCATAGTTTCACCCCTGAATCCCCCCAGCATCTAGTCTGCTCCCTCCTCACCTTGCCAGCACAGGAACCACAGCCCCTCGGCAAGCCCGTACACCATGTGGACACCAGCACGTGGGCCATGCAGCCCACAGTCCATACCCTTCTCTGCTCCAACAGGGTGATGTGGCAAACAGCCCACTGTGGGCTGTGGTAACCCAAATCGTGGCATCAGCACACATCAAACACTCAATAAAACCTAAAGAGCATCTTCCAAGGGAGGAGAGCAGAGCAGTGTGGTATGTGCTTTAAAGGACTGCATCACTGAGAAGACACTCCTGATGCTGAGTTCAGCTTCACAGGAGTCCAAAAAGCCAGTTTCTCCCTCTGATGTGCTACACAGCACAAGGCTGACCCATCTGTGCTGAGCATCCCCCTGCTTACCTCCCTCACTAGGGCAGTATTTATGGCACATGTCCCATGGGACAGCGCCAGTCGCAGCATCACTACCTCACAGTAGCACCCTGGCTGGGATCCTGCTGGGCCAGGACACAGGTATAAGCCTGTGAATTTCCAGTTTAAAGGAAGGTTATGGTACTCTTGGTTAAAACGGCAATAGAAGTGCATCTTAATTACCCAGTATTACAAAACAGCTCTTATGAGAGGCTGCAGAAGGAAATTGGCATCATTCTGATGGAATATTCCATGTGGCTAACAGCAATTTCATGCAGCCTCAGTGAAGACAGGCAGTTATCTAGATCTGTTGAAAGGTAAGAGTGAAACACAAAGTGTTATTCTTTCCTTACATGAAGTACAACCATATATTTTCAGGCTATATAGCTTATATTTTTAGATGAAAAGAAAGCAAAACAAGAAAAAAATCTAACATCAAGCTGAAAACAAATTGGATGCAATTCAAAAGGGCAGTGGAAAAATACAGGATGAGAAGGAGATGGTAAAGCAGCAAGTTAATAGAAAAGGATCAGAGCATCACCACAAATCACAAGTCAACAGTGCCCTGCAAGCACTGTGTGCATCCATACCATGCAGAGTGAACAAGCATCCTTCAACACCTGGGATGGCTGGAGCTAAGTACCACCCAGGAAGCAATAGCTCTAAGATCTCAACAGGAAACCTAAGTGTAGCCTTGGACATGTGTTTCAGATGTGCACACACTGAAGAGACACCCAGGAGACCAACAGGCACCATCAGTGATCATGAACATATGGCCTTAGAGGAAAGGTTGGACTAACTAGTTGTAAGGCAGGTAAGGGGGCAGAATTCTGAGGAGAGACCTGATAATTCCCTTTAAAGACATAAAAAGCAGCTCCCAAGCAGAGAAGACTAGTTGCCCTCTCTGGTGGGACAACCAAAAGGTTTAAATCTGAAAGAGACTTGTGGTAGACAAGAGGAAGGATTTTTTAACAGTGAGGATAGTGAAGATCTGGAGCAGGTTACTTGGGGGTGAGGTGTAAAAGCTTTGTTTGGTGCATGTAGGTAAAGATAAGGTCATTCAGGCAGACTTCACCCTGTCTCAGGACAAGAGATGGCTTCTGACTTCTGCAGGTGAAAAAAAAAAACACATGCACATTTTGAATCACCCTCTACAGGATTTAAAGACAGCAGTTCTCATCATGACCCAAAATGTAGTCAGGACCACATGAGGATGGGATTTGCCCTGCTGAATGGAACTAAGAGGGACACAGTTGGAAAGAACATCCAAGGGACCTGGAAGAGATACTCCTTTCACCTGTTGTGCTACAGGTTGGTAGGGAGAGCCACTGGCCGGCTTCTCAACACCAGCAGTGACCAAAACAACCTGACCTCACCAGCACACTCACTCAATTATTAATTGGGAAGAAATTAAACCACCTGAAAAAGGAACATGAGCAGAAAGAAGCCAACAGGACCAGAGGAGAAGTTCAGCTTGGCTAAGTGCCTTCATGGCAGCACATGAAGCTTTTTGCTGCAGAGGGTGGACAGCAGACAGTCTCCATGGGAGAACACAGATATATGTGCTATGCTTGGTCCACAAATCCTTTTTTCTCCATGGGCACACAAAAAAAAAAAAAAGAAAAAGAAAATCTCAAATGTCTAACAGCTCCTGTCAATATTAATTCTCCCCCAAGTGGCTTGCTATTCACAGCAGGATAACTAAAGCAACACTCATTACTTTAATTAGTGAAGGAGACAAAAAAATACAACCAGAGCTTGCAAAAGAGTCATTGTTACTTTATTTGAAATGCCTACCACAGGCCCATATAAAAAGTGCCCAACCTCTGCCCATAAAATTTGTAAGCACTCCGCTGCACATGCTGTCTACACAGCACAATTTTTGTCTGCTGAGAGTTGCAACAAAACAGAAAATGCACTTCTAAAATTTCTCAGGACATATATACCTAGAAAGACATTTTATAACTGATACTATAAATCTCAATGTTATACTAAAGCAAATGATAACAGGTGCACTGTCTCCAGAGACCAAGAACCAGAAAGCCAACCAGTTTCTTCAGCACTCTACTGTTTATGTGGTTTATGCCGGGACTACAATTCCAAAATTCATGGGCTTTCATGGGCTTTTGCTTTACAGTCAGTCATTCAACATCCCCCTGACAGTAATGAAAATTGGCCACATGCTTAACCCCTTTCTGGATGAGTCTAGCTGCAGGTCAGAGCCAAATACGAGATGTGAGGTCCCAGAGTGCTGGGGAGGTACAGCAGGGCTCCATCATGCATAGTTATGACTTGGGGAGACAAATACCCTCACTCCAAACATCTTCCTCTTTCTCTTTCTTCCCCCGACTCTATATGCTAAGCATGGGTATGAAATATTCCTTTGGTCAGGTGGGGTTAGCTGTCCTGGCTGTGCCCCATCCCAGCTCCTTGTGCACGCCCAGCCTCCTCACTGGTGAGGTGGAGTCAGGAGCAGAAAAGGCCCTGGTGTTGTGTAAGCACTGCTTAGCAAGGATATTTCTTTATTATCAGCATCATTTTCAGCACAAATCCAACACACAGCTTCTGTGAGGAAAATTAACTCTACTCCAGACAAAACCAGCACACTGACACTTATATACTTAAACAAGACATTTCTTATACTATAAAGGCTTTAACAGACAACTCATTCTTGAAATAACTGCTATACCTTACACATTCAAAACCAGATTTTTTTTCTATCTACATCTTTCCATAATGACCAAAATATTAATGTTTCCCCACCTTGGAATTTGGCCTTATCTTGATGAAGATGACTTGGATAATCTGAATTAAATTACACCTGCAAGACAATTAAAAAATACTGCCCACAGACTGCAAGCGTTTAAACCTCATTGAATGAAGACACAGCAGTAAATTATGCCATCCTTAGAACTTGCAGCTCCCAGGTTCAGATTCAGAATTCAAGTCTGTATAATTTAAAATTTGTTGCTCCCCAAACTGAATAAAACATGACCTGTGTTTGTTTATATTCTGCATATTTCATTTGCTATAGCTCTCTTCCATGCAAGTCCCTAGGACAAACTCTAAAATATAGAGAAAGATCATGAGATATTTGTCTTTCAGGCTGATTTACCTTTCCACACTTTTAATTCATTTCACTGTTCATGTCATTACAAGAGCATTCAGAACACCTCAGTATTTTCAGTAATTCTTCATTTTTGTTTAGTTTCATCCATTACTCCACCCGATTCCAGGTGCTTCTTCTTGTTTCAATAACCACAACAGATTTGGCACAGTCCTATAACTCAGCTTTTCACAGAATCATCAAGGTAGAAGGAGACCTTGAAGACCATCCTGTCCAGCCATCAACCCAGCACCACCACAATCATCCCCAAGCCACACCTCCAAGTGCCATATCCAGATGCCTTTTGGACACTTCCAGAGACAATGACTCCACCACCTCCCTGGGCAATGCATTCCAGTGCTTGACCACTCTTTCAGTGAAAAAGTGTTTTCTAGTATCTAATCTGAACCTTCTCTGGTGCAATTTAAGGCCATTTCCTCTTGTCCTATCATTTGAAACAGGCAGAAGAGACCAAACGTCACCTGGTACAACCTCCTTTCAGGTAGTTGTAGAGAGCAACAAGGTCTCCCATGAGCATCCTTTTCTCCAGGCTAAACAGCTCCAGTTCCCTCAGCCACTCCTCATAAAACATGTTTTCTAGACCCATCACCAGCTTTGCTGCCCTTCTCTGGACATGCTCCAGCGCCTCAATGTCCTTTTTGAAGTGAGGGGCTCAGAACTGGACACAGTGCCTGAGCTGTGTCCTCACCAGGGCTGCATACAGGGGGATAATCACTTCCCTAGTCCTGCTGGCCACACCATTCTTGATACAGGCTTTTGTTTTCTCACCCACTGTGGTATCAGATGGGCTTTGCAAGGGCATCATCTGCTGGGGTAAAGATGGAGGACAAGCAGAGAGACTCAGTGACAAGAGAACAAGGAAGAGTTCATGTAATGTAAAGCATGTTTCATGTCCTACCTGAGCATGGTTTTCCAAAGGTAACACCACTAGTGGTATAAGGAAGCACTAACTGAACAATGATGAAAAGCTCTAAATAAGACAGGGACTGGGCAAGAAGACACATTCCTTAAATACTGCCCACATTTCCCAGTCAGAGCTGAGGGGAAAAAGGAGTCTCTTACACAGCATTACCTGGAAGCTTTCTTTGGAACATGGGAGCACCTGGTCCAATTCCTTCAGCTGCCTCAGGGACTCCAGCCGGCATTTTATTTTGGTTGTTTAAATTAATCCCAGGGTCCATCAGGGCTGGGCTCACTCTGCCATTTCCCAGGTGAGAATGGATGGCACCCATCAGGCTCCTAACTCTCTGGGAGAACAGGCTTCCCTCACCCTGAAAGGTTTCTGCCCCAAAATACACATTGCATGCCTCAGGAAGCAAAGAGCAGGGATGAGTGGAGGCACCAGCTCCTGAACGCCACAGCACACACTTGCTGGAAGCAGCTGAGCAAAGCCAGGCTGCCTTACAAGGATTCCACAGCTTCAGCATCAGGAGCTCCCACTCTCCCAACACAAACAGCTTGCAAGCTGCCCACCCTCGCCCTTAAGTACGGACACACATTCAGATGCTCTCCCCTGATCCAGCAAATACCTGGTTACTGAACATAAGAAGGAAAAGATTTGACAGGCAGAGGACAATTCCTGGGGAGCACCCCACAATGAGAGCTGGCAGGGGGACACCTCACGTGGGGCCCAGCAGAGCCAGGTACCAGCTGCTCACTGCTGTTGCAACCAGCACTACAAGCCTAGAGGAAATCTAGCTGGTAAGAAGAAAGAATACCTTGGGATTTTAGGCTCAGGCTGAGGGACAGCTCCAGTTGGGGTTAGCCTCTGGTTGCTCTGTAGCACATGGATAAGACATGGGTGGTGGTGAGTTATTTCCAGCCTCTTTTCTGGATTGCAAACAGCTTTTTCAGCAGACTGAACTAAACACAAGGTGTTTTCCCCTGTAACAGAGCACTCAAGACTTGTCAAGCAGCTGTAGCACAGCACAGCCAGGCTCAGATTTCAATCTATGCAGGAAGCAAGTTTATTTTGCAAGACAGGAGCGATGTGCTTGATTGGTTTTCTAACTCCCACCCTATGGAAGGCTGTGCATCACCATTCTGTTCCTTCACAGATCTAATCATCTCCTTCATCTCTTCACCTTGCAAAAAGTTGCTGCAAGGAGCAGCCTGGAAATAACTTTGCTGCATCTTACATTTGATGTCCTCAACTGTCAGCAGGCTACTGCTCCCTCCACGTATTAGGCTCCTCAAAACAGTGTTTCCCAAACAGCCCAGGCTTCACCTGCAATACTCCTTAGAAGATGCTGTCCCACAGCCCCAGGCAAGCCTGAGCATCTCTGCAAACAGGGAGCTTGCTAATTAATGGCCCCCAGTTGTCTCAGGTCTAACTCCAGACTGAGGTGCAGCAGAAAGTTTTGCAAGAGGGTGCATCTCCAAGGAGCAAATGGGATCAGATGGGCAGTCTGTCCTCAGCACTGGTCTTTCTGGCACAAGGAAAAAAATATCACAAGTTTCAGAGTTACCCCTCCAAGGACCTGTGAAATTCATTAGCATCCAAGGAATAGCAGGAACTCTCCATTTGAGGTCTTTTCAGAGAATGAAAGAGTACAACATTGTTAGTGCAGGAAATCACAGAAAACACATTTTTTCTGTAACCAAGAGGCCACTGCTTACTGCAGGAATGTTTACATGAAGGTTATATTCAAAGCCTTCACATAAAGGGTTAATAAATATGACAAACATTTACACCTTAGTAAATACATAAGCTAACAAATACATTATTTATATGCCCCTACACAATACCTATTTTCGTCTGATTTTTATTACATGCTCCTCACATCCACGACAAGCTTATGAAGATCAATTCAACAAGTTAATCTCTGATAGAGATTAAGCATGACCTAAATATTATTCTGCATCTCTCATGTGCTCTCTCAGGACAAAGGTTTAATTCAGAGAACTCTGGTTCCTATAGGTGGCTCCAAAGGGGCTGCTGCATAGCTCAGGTATCTGCCTGCATGAATGTAGGCACAGCTTGAGCATCTGCTCCGTGCAAGCTCCGGACTGCCTGCACCCACTCAGGCAGAGATGCTCCAACACCCCTTCTTCTCCTTTCAGCCACATTTTGCAGACACAAGCATCAAACAGGCAAAGCAAACAAACAAAAAAATAAATCAACATGAATACCACACTGCTTGCTCTCATCTCAGCTGCCTTAGATGCCACAGCAAGCAGAACATCAGGGCAAGGTGGGAGGGAGCAAGTGCAGAGAAAGACAGAGGGGAAACAGATCACACAAAGAGGAAATAAAATACAAAACAAAAAGCCTAACAGACAAGATCAGCAGCAAAAGAGGCAAATTCAGGAGACTTGCACTCATGACCTTGACAGGCGAAGTGATGCAAGGAGCCAGTACTTGACTGTGGGTTTCACTGTGATGCCCTCCCTCCCACCCAAAGGGCTGCCACACAAATGCCTTCTCTATGCTTCTCTGTTTGCCTTTGCTGAGACAAGGTTGTGGCAGCTCCCAGCCCAGGACAACAGGCAGCCTTTAAAAACTCAGTGATAACCTGATGAGACTGTGGAGGGCAGCTCTGACAGATGGGCAGGGCTGGATTCGGCCACAGGGGCTCTCACCCTTCCTGCCTCCTGCTCACAGCCCAGAGCATTAGTTTAAGCTGCCCTCCTTGGGTTCACCACTTTAGCGATCACATAATCCTGGGGATTAAGCAGCAAACTGAGTGCCAGCTCAGCAAAGGTCTGAAAAAGGTTATGTGAGGTACAAAAGAGGGAACCAGAGGAGGACAGGCCTGACCCCAAAGCGATACAGGGGACCAGGAGCTGGGCAGCAATGAGAATCCCATTTACAAAACCCAAAAGCTTCAGAAGCATCAGGGCGATGATGTGATTCCAGCTGTGTAGAGTTGGAATTCATCTCATCAGATGTAAATGCCAAAACAAGAATTAATCCCCAAGATTGCCTGCGCCATTCATGGAAAGAAACAAGCATTTATAAGGCACCTTCCATCCATCTGGAAGTTGTTGTCTAACACTGACCAAATGAGATATCCCTTCCCCTTCATGAGCTCTAATGGGAGCCTGGGTTTACCAGCCCAGATACAAATTTGTCTGTCATAAGCATGGAATCTTAGATGAAACTAATCCCAGGATAACTCACACATGGCACTTGCTTGTCATGCTACCACATGTCAGCTCCATCTCAGAAGCTCTTTGCCCAAGATGAATAAATATCCCTTTGACAGTGATATTTAAAAATTCTGTACCGTGTCAATCAAGTCTGAGGGCAGTAGCTTTATGTAGTAATTAACAACTATTTGGAAAAGTTATTCATTAAGTTTGAAGGGCAACGCTATTTGTCATATACTTGTCCTAATAAAGAGCAACACCAAGGAAATGTGGCTGCTGTGTGGGAAATTGCTCTTCTTGAAGACAGTACAAGAAGCCTCTTGAAAAGTGAAGACTTAGCAACAAGTGCCCGATTTTAAGAAAACGTCTAGCAGGTACCGGGGGGGCTGGGAGAAGTGTTCTTATAGACTTCCAAGAAAGAGCAATCCACCCTTTCGGGAATCTGTACCCAAAGTATCATGCAGAGAGGCTGCACATGCACTGAAAGCCCAGCTAACAACACAAACCATTGTGCTTCCACACTGACCTGATGCTTCCACACCTCAAATCCCATTCCAAGGCATCAACACCACAAGCAGAGCTAACAACAAAACCAAGCATTAACAACCTTCAGCTCTGTGGATGGAGCCACAGCCCTGTAATGTAAGGCAAGGCTAATATTTTTTGGACACATGGGTCTGGGTAACACAAATGACATGACGATGAGTCAGTTTAATTATAAACTTCCTGTTAGAAATATCAAGGTTCCTCTGATGGCACTGACAATTGTTCTTCTGACTCATCCAGCTGTTCCTGTAACCTGGCAAAACAAAACCTTCTTTGACCCTTAAGGTATAAATAATTAAAACCATTCTTTTGAAAGAGTACCTGGCAATTCATAGTGACACTCAGAGAGAAATGCAGCATTGTGCATAAGGACAGTGGCTTTTATTACAATCTCCACTCCCTGAAAGACAGCACTAAAACACCCATTAATCCCATATATGGAAAAGGCACATTAACTCCCCACCCATACATGCTTCCAAGGTTATCATACACGGCCAGATAGATCACTGCTTGTCAAGGGTGAATGAGAAATCCACACATTCCAGGCCATTCTTATAAGATCAGTAGTTCAGTAAGTCTTGCTCATTTCACACACAAAGGCTTGAATTTTCCTGCATGTTAGTTCTATCTTAAAACACAGAGCTAGAGGCCCAACAGGAAAAATTTAAGGGCACTACCCCCCTTTCCATCTCAAACCTTGATCCTTCTGCATGAGACCAAGACCCCTGTTCCCAGAACCAGGGGGGAAAGATATTCATGGTAAACAGAGGAATAGGAGAACAGGTCAGCCCACAGCAAAACAATTCTGAGCCTCCCCTCTGCCTCAGCAGAGCCTCCACCACAAAGTGAGAAACAGCCTCCTTGCCAGAAGGCTCTGAGGGCTCCCAAAGCAAGAAAGGCTTTTAAAAGAAAAGGAAAAAATCATGTTTTTAACTTATGTCTCAGGAGGTTTCGAGCATGATTTGCAAAGCCCCAGGACTACGTGGGCTCCCACAGCACACAGCAGAGCATCACCCCAAGCTCCTGGGAAGCATTAAGGCAGCAGTCAGTTAATTAGGGTAGGGTTTGCAAGAGCCTCACAGCCTTCTCTCAGACAATACAGAGTGGAACCATTCACTTCAGCAAGGGCAGCATCGAGTTATTTGTGGTTTACGGTAGCCCACTTGTTCCTCTTGATGAGGTTTTTGTCTCTCTCGGGCATAAACAACTTGAAAAGCCTGTGAACCTTGTTCCCAAGTCCTACACAACTGCGGGACTTCCTTTCCAATCTCCCTTTGGTGAATTCTAAAATGTCACATGGGGCATTAACAGCCCCCATAATATACCCTCTCTAGTATGACTTCAAGATCTATTTTTTTTTTCCATCACTCTGTCTTTTATTTTATTTAAGAACTTGATTTTGGGAGGCACAAAGGCCTGATTTGAAAAGATGCTGTGATTGAATAGGGAAGGGGGGGGGAACACAGATGTACAGCTCTTCTGAAAATCACATCTCACACTGTGAAACCAAAGACCGAAAAATTACCAGCGAGAATTCTATTTTTAGCTATCCTGTGTCATAATATTCACCATTCCCAAGCAAACTTTCTGGCAAATATTTAGAGCAAGACTCACAACCCCACGCTTTGTCAACAAAGCACAGTGATTACCTGGAGGGGCTGTAGGCGCAGCACCTGCAGCACTGCATCGCTTCAGCCTGTTACCATGGCACTTTTAGTTATATTTTGCCTGTTTGCATGTGTAGGAAGAGACAAACCTACTACATTTTTAATATCTGACAAGCCGGGCACAACTGACCCCCAAATAAAATGGCTTAAAGTGCTCACCTAAGCCAGAGGGAACTGAGTTTTCACACCAGGCACTGGTGGCAGCTCTGAAGCACCCCTGCTGGCCACTGGAGAGCTTTTCCTGGATGGGTGTTGGTGCAAGTCACGTTCAGAGGCAGATGCTGCTGTGCCCAGGTGTGGCTGGGCTGCAGCAGGAGGAGCTGAGGTTGGGCACTATACCTGCAGCCAGCTCCATCCCCTGCAGCCATGTCCCCAGCATCACCCTGTGCCAGCAGCTGTATGAACAGATGTTTGGTCCTCAAAGCCACCCAGGTAAGCACAGCACAGAGAACACCCTGCAGTTCAGAAGATGTGACCTCTCAGCTTATGGCACTGTCCGCTTTAAACGAGCTACCAGCACAGCGATACATAGTTTTCATGGCAAGTCAGACACATCCACCTTCCACCTGGGTTAAGGATCACCTGATTCTTTCTTCAGCAGTAGAGGCAGGGCATGCATGGATGTTTAGGCCTAGTAAACCCACCTTTGACACCTTATCCTCAATTCACTGTGTAATTGCACCTAACATATCCTTGCACTAAGACTACCTTGAGCTGAGAACCAATCCCAAAGAGAGGATCTGTTGGACAAAGTGAAGAGCCCTCTCTGCTCTCTTCTCATCACACCCTATTAAATCCACCTTTCTGCTTGGACTTTTTGTCTGCTAAAGGCTGCAAGGAGAGCCCTGACCCTGACTCCTGAGGGAAGAAGTTAACAGGCATTAGGATCTCTTCCTACTGAGGGCACTTGTGGTGGCACCCTGAGAAGTCCTGATCTACTGAAACTATACTGCTTGTTTGCTATGATTCCAGAATCCTAAAAAGAGTTCAGCACTGTCCAGAAAGGGCACCCAAAGAGGTGGGTGCAAGAGAGCACTAACAGAGGTCTGGGATTCACTAAAACATGATACATCTACTAGAAAACCATTCCTGTCCTCAGCTGTCATGTTGCCTAGCGAATCAGCACATACGATGCACTTCTATGTGGTCCCAGGTCTGTGAGGCTGTAAGGAAAGCACCCATCCTGCAAAAAACAGGCAGCTCACCAGAGCACCAGAGCCTGTACCACTCTGAAGGAGCAAGTCTGCTACGAAGTCCTGTGCAGAGCAGGATGCAATCTCTTACCCTGCACTCAGTAAACAAGCAAATGTGAACCATACTCATATTCACATAGGAAAGGAAAGCTCCTGTAGCCCAGCTCTCCCCCCAGGGTGTGACAGTCACCTGGCACTTCATAAACAGTCAGTGCTTGGCAATGTCACCTGAACTGCTGGAGCAGCTGTTGCTTTCTTTACTAAGGAGCCCCCCTGGTGACAGCCAGATGTACTGCTTGCAACAGGGAACTGATACGGCACAAATTACTCCATAAGAAGAGTTTTGATTAACTGCTGTGGCAGGGCCCTGGCTCAGAGAGCCAGCAGAGCAGCAGTGTGTGTACAGGCAAGAGGAGGAGATGGCAGGTCATGGGAGAACCCATCTCCTAGAGATCTCCAGAACCAGATATGCCACCCCAAGGGGCACAGCAGCATCCCAGCACCCAACCCCTGCCTGCTCAACACAACCACTGGACCAGTCACATGATGATTATTTTGGAAAGCCCATTCCTAAATGCCTTCTTCGAACAAAACTGCTCCTTCATGGTGAACAACTTTCCTTAAGTCACACAAAATTCCCTCTTCAGGGGAGCCTGAAGAGCTATGGCTGAGTGCATAGGCATATTTAAATCTGTTTCAATCAGGTTTTGCAGGTGTTATTTGGGGATTAAAGTGGTGAAATCACATCTGTTTCTTGAATCTCTACACAGCAATATTTAACATTTCATTTGAAACATTTTTGCTTTAATTAATTTAAATGCAACCCAGCCATCCAACTATTTCATATATAATCCCAGGGATTTAGTAGCAGGAATTGCAGCACCACAGCAAAATAATGGAAAGGTGGCAATATTAAAAACTTATGACGAAATTAACCAGCTTAGCATAGTAAACAGCTTTTCAATTTGACAAGGGATAACCATTTTATGAAAACGTGTATTAATAATCCTGTTAGGTTGCCAGTCTTGATTCACACACTGATATAAAGCCATATCAGAGTAACTTTTCCAAAGTCTGTATATCTGTACATATTTATAGTATTATCAAGAGTAACTGCAATAGTTATATCAGTAGAATGAGATGCAATTTTCACAAGCAGTAAATGAAATAGCAAAGTTATTGCTAAGCCTTCAATAAACCTACAGTGTGTTCTGCTTAAAGTTATTACCAAATTCAATATACAATTAATATTTCAATTTCTTTTAGGAGTGAATTACATTTAGTCCTCCTTATAGCTGAGATTGCATTTAAGTGGCATCACAGAAATTTACAGCCAGAACAGACACTGAACTTGGCGCAGTTAACATTTCCCTATCATGAAATGCTCCTCTCTGATACAGTCTCTGCCTCAAACCCTGCTCATGTTCACCCAGTGACTGCTCATGGCTCCACAGCTTCCCTGCTGAGTCACTGCTGAATGTCAGCTTTTAAAGCAAGGCAATGTAGGGGGCTGGGCTTTTCTTTTTGGAGGGTCACCCTGAAAATGCATTCAAGAGAAGGCAAATCATTCAATTAAATACCAAGATGAGACAAAGGTATATGGAAAGCCAGCTGTCAGCATAGTCTCTGCTACTTAGAGAACCAAGATTAAACTAAAGCAGATGGCAACCCATGATTGTTATTTGTGTCCTGAACCAGAACAACACATTTCAATGTCTTCCAGAGCAGAGATCCAGGGCCAGGAAGATGGAGATCCACTCTGAAGTGCTTAGATATCCTTACTGCAAACTCCTGGATCACATCAAACCAAAATCATTACATAAAAAGAGGACAAAGGAAGTGCTAGTCACAACGAAACACTGCTGAAGCCAAATGCTTCATCTTGATTTTGAACCACATCAGGATTTTTTTGGTTGAGGATTTTGAAGATAAATGCTGACAAAATATTTTCATTATAATAAGGCAACACCTTCTGAAGGGAAACAGGGAAGCTTTGGCCAACATTGGTCAGAAGGCAGACTCGCTGTAGTTCCTGGCAGTAGGACAGCCCACAGGGCTGCAGAAGGATGCTGGACAACACAGGCACTGCAAGACTTGGTGTTTGCTGTCGCCTAACCTGGATCTACAAATGCCCCTGAGCTAGAACATTGGGGTAGCACCTCAGGGAGAACCTAAGAGCTGGATTCTCACAGCTGACAGAAAGGACAAGCAAGGTATGCAGCTACCTTAGGATAGAAAAAATGCCTGGCAATGTGACTAAAGGTGCCAGAGAAGACCAGCAAAATAAGAAATACAATGCTGTGCGAGTGCTGTGTGAATGCTCCCTGCCAAACATGCAGATGAGCATGAAGCAGGAATTTGAAACTAATTCAACAGATTCTCTGTGCTGTCCTCCCCTGGTGCTGAGCCCAGGCTGCACCTGTGGAGTCAGGGATCTGGAGGCACCCTTTCTCCAGGAACATGCCCAGGACAAACTTAGACTACAAGAACTGATTTCCCTAAATATCAGTCTACCTGCAAAAGAATACAAGCACTTTCCTCTGAGGCCAAACACTTCAGTCTTCATATGACTGATTTAGCACACTGCCTGCATTACTCCACAATTCATTTGGATGCCATGAAGAGTCTTAGTTACCTGACAATCCATTTGCTAGATCCTTGTTAAAATGAAAATCTAGCAAAAGAATAAATTGGACCCTCTGATAGGCCTGATCCAAGGGAGAGCAAAAATGGGCCAGGCCATCCCAGGTTATATCAGTAGCACTTTGCAATAGATGCAGCAGCACCCCCTGATCCCAAATAGAACAGAAACACAGCTCAGCTCCTTTTTGGAAGCTCAACACTCTTAAGATTTGGACACCTAAGAAGTGAAAACTCTCTCCTACTATCAGCTAAATCTTACAATACTTAGAAAACACAAATTACTTACCAGTGACTGGTAGCAGAAACTGGCCTAGGATTTTTTTTCCCAGTCTGCGTCTCAGAAGCACCCATGTGTATCCAACACCAGTCTTCACCCTTAGGCCAAGAGGAAAACCTCAACACAAGTGGTAAGCATCAGACAAATCCTCCCAAATACTGTACACCTTAGGAATCTCCTAGCAATTCACCATAATCTTCATCTGATGAACAAACCAACATCACCTGTGGCACAAACTACACACTGTACAGTAATCAGGAAAATAAAGCAAGAGTAATCTAGTTATGTGAAAGAATAGCAAAATGATCCCACTACAATATTTTTCTCTTTATATTTGTAGTTTAAAAAAATCAGACTAACAGCAGAAGGAAGAAAAGGTATACATTTTAAATTCCTTCACCCTGATGCATCTCAATTTGTACTTGCAGAAAGAGGATAAGCACCCACAGCAGTGCAGGCTACAGCACAACCCCTTCTTGTCCAGTGTGAAGGACTCACCTTCAGACCCTTTCCTCCAGCAGATTTGAAAGCAGTGTGGTGTGGAGAAACCTAAAGTCAGGAGGCAAAGCCACAGCTCTGGTGGCCAGTCAATGCACTGGGTTTTGCTGTTCCCTTGGCCTTACCTCTGGATCATGACAGCAACACAGGTTTCTCAGCTGACAAACAGCAGAGCACCAGTAACAATCAGATGTGGAATGAAAACTGGTATTACTTCTTTACTTTACCCCATGTCTCACAGGTATCTCTAAAAGCAGATGACCAAACACCACCATTTATCTGCTGATCAATGATGTCTAAGATCTCGTCACTGGGGTCTGTGATATTCTCTAAAGGGAAGGAGCTTTCTCCTCTATTTTGCTGCAGGCTAAGTAAGCAGCAACATTATTATTTCAAAGATCAATTGGGCATAACTTTAAATGTAAAATCAGTATTTGACACAAGGAGCTGACACACATCAGACTTTTCCTGTTAGTTTAATCTTTCACCATTCTTCCTGTAAAGACTGTTTTACCACAGAAACCAAAAGACTGTGCAGATCATAGGATCTCAGAAACAGTCCTTCCTGATGAAAGCATTTACTTCTCATCTCATAATGCATTATGCACAAAACGATAAGCCCAAACTCCAAGAGGTAATCAAGAGCTTAAAATAAAACAAGCTGTGGCAGACTGTGAAAAGCAGGCTTGGAATGAGCACAACTCCGTTCACGTACTGCTTCTGCCAGGCAAAGTTTCCGATTATTGACTAGTGCGGAGGAAGTGGTTACCCTTCAGGGATCACACCAGACTGTCAATGTGCCTTCAGATTCACAGGCTGGCTGTGCCCTGCAGCAGGCAGGAGCAGCTGCAACTGTTCTCTGACCTCTTCAGGGCACGAATTGCAGTAATCACCCCAGAACATTTGAGAAATCTGGGGATTTTCTATTTGTCCTTACACTCTGATGTTGCAGTTGCTTCCTGAGGACAAGGCTGACATTAGGTTGCTTCTGTAACTCCTCTGCATTGTCTAGGATTTTCAACATTTGACACTTAACCTGAAGTGAAAATGTGTTGATTACTCAGTTATGGAAGCTTTCTTACCTGAACCCATGTACAAATTAAAATAAAAAACATAAGAGAAACTACACTTGAGGCTACTGTTCTCCCATTTTATCTGCTGCTACTAAAAGCCATTAATTGTAACAGCAATGAAAAAACACAGGGACTAGCTAGGGATCAGTTCTGCATAAATTTGCCACAGACATCAGAGCATTGCATCACCAAATATATCCAGTCTTACTTATCCCTCAGTATTTTTTCCTCTAGTAGCCTAATCACTTCCCACTTATGGCAATTACTGTGGCAGAACCCCTACCAGACAGCCATTCCGATTCACACGTGGATAAAAACATCTGCCCTTTCAGCACTTCAAAGCTCTCCTGGTTCTCTAAACTCCATTCCAAAACACATTCTAAAGGGTCAGTTAACTCCTTATTAAAACTTATTTCAGGGAGTATTAGTTTATTTTTTTGAAAGAAATTAAGGACTTATCTCCTCAATGCTTAAGAGGATCAAGTGTCAAAACAACTGGTATCTCAGTCAAATTGGAAAGTAATCCATTTTCAATAAACAAGTATTTCATCAACTTGGACATAATCTGTTCAAGCAGCAGCATTTAAAGACATTTAAATCCTTGTGAGAATGGAGAATTAAAATAGGTGGGACCAGATGCAAAGCTTTGCTCCAGACTGTACACTGAAAACTGACGTGCCTTATAACAAGGACACATACCAAAACTAAGAAGGCATTTAGACAGCAGCAGCACGAGGGTAAGATTAATAGCAACCACAGTAAGTCATGTTCTCTTGTTGAATTGCTTCTAATTCCTGTCTAATCTGTCTCTAATGCATCCACAACTACAATATCTATTATCCCATAAGAGCAATGCTTGGCTAAAAGGGACTTTCTTCCTACCTCCCATTATAAATGATTACTAGGCCATTCCAAGCAGTCCTGTATTATGTTGAAAACACAGTTGCAGTTGCTATCTCCCAGGAGTAGACAGATTAAAGCTTTCTGCCCTAATTGTTTCTGTGCATTGATCCTTGGCACATACTAAGAATCAAGCAGGAAGAGATAGCTATACTACAGGTAGACCCTACTCATAGATCAGAAGTCTTACCCTTCTTCTACATCACCTAAGTATATAAATTATCATATTTGAATATAAATTGAATGCCACTAAATCATTTGGGTCCAAACTAACCTGTGTTTTATTAGTCTCATTTGTGCTCTAGACAAATTCACCTTAACACCCTGAGTTCTGAAGCTTTGTATCAATTTGATCAAAGCTTTCTCTGCAAGAGATGCCAAGAGAAAACACAAAGCACAATTTGCTCAGAACAAAATGCTGATATTTAGGTAGACACAAACATTAAGTTTCAATACTTCAAAATAATGTCTGACTATCCAATTTAGCACATCCCTATTCCAGTTCCTAACACATTATTCTCAGACCACTGCAATCACTGACCTGTTACCAACATCACTGCTGCAAGGGCATTATTAGAGAACTGTCTGTTAACAGTCCTCTATCTTCTACTCTGAATTCCAGACTCTAGAGCTTAGGATTTTTTAATTATTTATGGGCTTTTTGTCTCCCTAAGATAGCCTTGGAAGCATGTGCACCCTGCAAGCCTCATAGACTCTAGGGAAAAGCAGTCACACACCATCACCTTCACTGCAATCAGGAGTAAAGGAGCAAAGACCAGCAAGTCAGTTTTATACCAAGGCAGCACCTCTCTAAGAAGCACCACAAATACTGCACTTTAAAAGAGGGAGCACTTGAGCAGCAAGAAAAACTCCAGCAACCTTTCTTATAAAGGAAATGCTTTTGAGTTCTGTAAGGCTTTTTGTTCCCTTCAGCTGTGCTTGTGGAAAGACGAACTTGCAGAACAGTCCCTGCTGGATGTTAGATTAGATCACGGATAAACTACTTTTGTGCAGCAAGGCAGTAGCCAATTTCAGTCTATCCCACTGTCATTTAATCTTGCTCCAGATCATTTGCAGAAAGTGAGACCATGGGGAGCTCCTTCACAGACCACATACCTTACACCAGTTATATTAAGCATACTCATTGCTCTGTGTTGACTTTGGGAGTAACCATGTTGTAGCACAGTTTTCACTACTGTTATGCATTAAAAACTGAACGATACAAAGCTCAAAATGCTGCCCCCACCTGAATTAGCTGAATTTACCCTGAAATATGTTTAGAGCAGTCTATCAAAGTCAGAGCTAAGCACAATTTCACTTGAAATCTAACCCCCACATGACTAAGCAGCTATTTCCTGCAGAACTTGCATTTCCTCACAAAGTCTGCAACTGAGAAGGAAATCAGCACACAGCTTTGCCCAGTGGAGCACTGAAGTCAGTACAACACTGAATCCAACCAGCTCTTTATTACATGAAATACTGTTCCCAGATATTAAAGAAGCAATCAAGTCCAGAAGCCATCTGCATCTAATTTTTTAGTACCCAGAATATCCTACTTAGCTCTTTACCTTCCATACCAAGTTTCTTCATGTTCTTCAATATATTTCAAGATGAATAGTTTGTTTGATTCACAGCACCATTTTTCAATTACATACCCATAAAGAAGCACAAGTCATGAAAGGCTAGGCTAAAAAAGATTTTTACTTGCATTTTACTGTTGTTGAATATTACAAGACAGCTGTTTATTTTACACATTAAAGTGCCAGGTTTATGTACAAACTATCAAAACAATAGTAAAAAAAGTAAACTTTAAAACCTGCTAAGAAAGCAGTGAGGTCATGTAGTGGCCTCCAGAGTTTTCTACAGACTATTCAACAAATTTACAAGTTTCTTTGTTTATGGTGAGAACAGTAGAAGCCAGGGGTCAGTGCCCACAACCTCCCATCTTGCAGAAGGAAATGCCCATCTTTCATGAAATGGAGTAGCATGTACTGTAAGATACATCTAAATATTCTATGCATTAACACCATTGGCAAAGTCTAATTAAAAGGGATTTTACTTTTGGAGCTACATCAGTCTCCTAAATTATACCAATATCACCATACTTTACAAGAGAGGAATTTTAGTACAGGAATCAAGTCACACTGTGACCCAATATATTGAATGTTTCCCTGTAAGCAGGGTAGTATGTACATTAATGCATATGGTCTCAGTTCATTTAAAATTCTGCATCCAGGGTGAAAGAGTTGTCTGTGGGCTTTGACATGACTCCCATCCTTTGATATTCACCTACTCGCTTCTCAAAGAAATTGGTCTTGCCTTCCAGAGAGATGTTTTCCATGAAGTCAAAAGGATTCTCTGCTTTGTATATCTGAAATACACAGACAATTCCATAGTCACTGCAGGTGCTCACATCTTGAGTATGGAAGACCATTAGAGACCAGCTGTAAGGAATCTAATGTCAGCATCAACAAGCTCACCATGTAGTGAGCAAA
The DNA here is from genome assembly GCA_035583185.1 of Anabacerthia variegaticeps. Taxonomy (NCBI): domain Eukaryota; kingdom Metazoa; phylum Chordata; class Aves; order Passeriformes; family Furnariidae; genus Anabacerthia; species Anabacerthia variegaticeps. Next base: position 100,313,069 of record JAWWEW010000112.1, on the reverse strand, counting down.
AATCTCTGCCCCTTCTCTACCATATTTATTCCTGTCTTTTAGCTGCAGTAGACAAAAGCACAGCTACTCATATAGCTTTTTTTATTTTCACTCTTCTTCTGTGGGTCTCCAAACAGGATCTAGCAGCAGGACTGCTAAATGGTTTTACAAGTTATACCAATACTGCTGCAGCCAGTTTAGGATTTGGATTTCTGCAGGAAATTAATACTACCTTTTACCTATGAAATATTCTGTGTATTATGCATTAAGAGTCTTACCTTGTTAAATCCCAGTTCCAACATCAGCCGGTCTGCCACAAATTCAATGTACTGTTTCATTAAAGTGCAGTTCATGCCAATCAGCTTTACAGGCAGTGCCTCCGTCAAGAATTCCTGCAGGTAACAAGCATTGTATATTGAAACTGGTATGCTCTCTGTAACATCCAAGTCAATTTTATGCCCAACAGCTTCCCAGCTTTGTATAATTGCAATCAGGATCCTAAACAAGGGGCAGACAATTACCTGCTCTATGAGAACAGCATTCATGATGATTTCCTTTACTCTCTCCTCTGATGGTTTGTGTATCAAGTGCTTGAACATGAGGCAGGCAAAATCACAGTGCAAACCCTGTAAGGAAGTTTCAGAAAATTACTTCAGGAACACAGATTCAAAAGGGCACATGTTAAGTGGCATCATCTTTGCCCTTGCCATGTTATTTAGTGTTCCCTACAGACAAGTTTCTACCTCACCAGAAGGTGTCACACGAGCAAGTTCAGCCACTACGAGCTGCACCTGCTCCAAATGGTGAGGTGCAACAATTGCAAGAGTTGGTGAGAACTCTTAAACTACTTTAGAGGAAGTAAAATGCCAAATTCATTTATTCCCATCTGCAAGAGCCACAATGACAACACATTTACACACTTCAGTGAGCCTTATAGAGTGCCTGTTTCTAAATAGGCTGTTGAAATACAAGGCTCCAATTGAGTATCATTCCTTTGACCTACTGTGGCACATTACCACGTTAAACTGCTAGAATTTGACTCATACCTCATCTCTACTGATGAGTTCATTAGAAAAAGTGAGTCCAGGCATTAATCCTCTTTTCTTCAGCCAAAAAATTGATGCAAAGGAGCCAGAAAAGAAGATTCCTTCCACAGCTGCAAAGGCTACTACACGTTCGCCTGTTAAGAGAAGATTTATGGTAATGTTTACGCACACAGAAAATTTAACAGGATTAATAAATACCCAGAAGTTGCAAATAGACCAATGAACTGCATTCAACCAATGAAATGCATCTTGCAAGGCAAATGAAGTTGTGTTTGCTCAAGTGAGCTATGGTCTGTCCTAAAAACTATTACAGTAAAGAATTCTGGTCATTAGACAAAATAAATATGAAAGGAAGCAAGAACTAACCAGAGTGGTTACTAAGTAGCTGAAGCCAAGGCTCCTTCCCCCGGGGTTAACTATCAATATCATCGTTTTCAGACAGCTCACTGAAAAAGAGCAGTCATTTTGGCAGCTGATTTAAGTCAGTGTCTTCTCATCTTTGATTAAATAAGGAACTTTGGCCATGAAGAATTCTTTAATTCTAGTGAAATAATGATCAGTACCACCTCATCTCACCTTTGAAGCAAGACAGCAGCAATCAGCAATGCAAAGGTGCTACAGCCTGCAACCAGGCATGGCTGCTGGCTATAGATGGCCAGTGCAGCTCCGGAAATATATAGTCAGGCATGTGATGATTGCCAAGTGACCTTATTATCCACAATGCCAGCAATTTTACAAAGCTTCCTGTCAATGGCTCACTTGAAAATTAAATAGTTTCTGGAGCACGTGCATGGACGCTCCCTGTGACAACAATAACCCCTGTGAATTGTGAGGTCTGGAGAAATGGTGGTTCCTCCATCTATAGGGAAGGAATTTCACTTTGCTCCCAACAGATGAACTCACCATATGTTGCTTTCTTGTCCCCAATCCAGCACATGGCCCAGTCAGCCTTCTTTTTAACACATGGTAACGTTTCAATAGCATTAAAAAGAAACTCCCTGAGAAAGATAAAACTCATTAGGATTGGGTATCAGCACAAACAGCAGAATCAGCATTCACTGCCATAAGCAGTCTCGAACACTCAAAGATCCTCTGCACCTTCACTGTTCTCCATCTTACTTGACTCAGAACTTCCTTTACTTGTTCCAATTAACTACTTTTTCTTTACCTACCCATCACATCAACACCAGTTCACATGAATTCCCATTACAATACCAAGGAGAGAACCATTTCACCAAGTGTTGTACTTTACTGAAGCTTTCAAAACTACAGATCATGCAGATCTACTTCCCAGTGCCAAGGCACCAGGCCTCTCAACTAAGCAATTCTTGCTGGCATTCAGCATCTCAAGAGTAGAAATGACATGGCCACATTTCCAAGTAGTAGCAATATAATATATCTAAACTGCAAATAGCACTACAATACCACCTGACATTTTACTCAACAGGGTGTTAGTTTGACAGCACCAGAACAACTCAGCCTGGACTGCTCCAAGCCCTGTGGTTACTTTTAAGACACCGTTCTTTGAGTCATCTCATTATGAAAATCTTACAGTATAATTTTATTTCTAATCAAGACCAAAGTCCACTCTTCAGCAAATGCAACATGCTTTTCTCCCCCTAAACAGTCAGCTAAGGCTAAGGGCAGGACATGCCATGTTTAAGTGCTTAGCTGCTCAATAAATGCACTGGGGTTTAGAGATGACATTGTAATGGAAGTGATAGTATCCTCACAGAAACTTTCCTACATAGCTTTCTACTAGGTGCAGGGGGTCCTTCACATGAGCACTTTACTGTAATTTAACATATTCCCCTTATTTGAATGTTCCACTTTTTAGGTAGTTTCATTCCTGTATTTCAGTATTGAGTGGTTTCAGTTTCACTCCTTAAACACATTTTTACATTTCAGAGTAAAACCGTTTTCTTAAGTAAAGCTGCTCTTAAGCAACAGTGGTATTTTATGTAAGTCTAGTTTACATCCTAAAATTAGCCAGAGAACAACTGATATGCATCATTTAAATCTGAATATTTAGCAAGTTTTGAACTTTTCATCATCAAGCAATACAAACCTCTCTCTAGGATCCTTAATGTAGGTGTCAATAAGAAGACTGTACATTTCTGAATGTATGTTTTCCATGGCAATCTGGAAGCCATAGAAACAACGAGCTTCTGTGATTTGTACTTCTTGACTGAACCGCTCCACCTAGAGGAAATAAACGAGTGTTTCAAAAGCGTTTATAAGCTGCAGGTTAGAGGCATTGATGCTGTGTAGACCAGCTCTTGTCAGGCCACAAAAACCTTCAGATTAATTCCTGATATGTGGATTATTAACTGCGGTATGCAGGGCAGTAGCCTCTCACAGCTGCCAATCATGAGGCATTTGTGGATTCCAAGAGAAATGGGAAAATTTATTTCACTTATCCCCTGTTAGGGAAAAGAGCACCAAGAGGGTGGAAGCAGAACAAGGGCTCTGAATGAGGCAAGTGTTACTTTAAGGCAGCACTCAGTGCCCCATGGCAAGTAGACAAATTTGAGGATTACAATACCCCCACTTGCTAATTAATGTAGGACAGCACTACATGTCCTGATGCCATAGCACTCATGATCCAGCAAACAATCTGGATTGCTCACAGCAAGCATGTTGAACATGGAGTTATACCTGGTTACCTTCCAAAGCAGCATTTCTGTCTGCTGTTCCTACACACTCACCAAGTTCTCATTGACAATGCCATCGCTGGCAGCAAAGAAGGCCAGGACATGGGAAATGAAGTACTTCTCCTCCGGCTTCAGGGACTCCCAGTGCTGGAGGTCTTTGGACAGGTCCACCTGAAACATTGGCAGGAGAAATAAGAAGCGTGGCCTGGGGAGGGAGGGAGGCCGGTCCGGAGCACCTGGCCAGGGCAGCCCTCACCTCCTCCGCCGTCCAGAAGGACGCCTCGGCCTTCTTGTACATCTGCCAGATGTCGTGGTACTGGATGGGGAAGATGACGAAGCGGCGCGGGTTCTCCCGCAGCAGCGGCTCCTCCTCGGGCCCCGCGCCCCGCGGCACCTGGAGCGGGGGGACAGCGGCTCGGGGGGGCTCGGGGGGACCCCGAGGGAGGGACCCCCCGAGGGAGGGACCGGGGCGGGAGGGAGACCACCCTGAGGGACAGGGGAGGGGAAGGGGAGAGACCACTCTGAGGGAGGGAGGGAGGGAGGGAGAGGGGCGGGGAAGGCGGAGAGACCACCCTGAGGGACAGGGACGGGGGGAAGAGACCACTCTGACGGAGAGGGGCGGGAGAGAGGGAGAGACCCCCCCCCGAGGGTTGAGGGAGGGAAAGAGAGCCCTGAGAGGGAGAGGGGCGGGGGAGAGACCACCCTGAGGGACAGGGACAGGGGGAAGAGACCACTCTGAGGGAGAGGGACGGGAGAGACCACACTGGAGGGAGACCGGCGGGGGGCAGACCATCCTGAGGGAGGGAGAGACAGGGGCGGAGGAGAGGGAGAGAGACGGCGGGGGGGAGAGACCCCTTGATGGAGGGAGGGAGAGGGGTGTCTGCAGCCCCGAGGCCCAGCGCTGTGGCGGGGCAGAGCCCGAGGTTACCCCCCCGGGTGGACAGGTCCCGGCGCCAACAACGCCGATGCCGCGGGTTCGATCCCCGCACGGGCCGCTCCCTCGGGAGCTGGGCTCGGTGATCCCCGCGGGTGCCTCCGACTCCACTCGGCGCAGTTTGCACCATCTCCGGGGAAGGAGAGCCCGCCGGGGAAGGGGAGAAGGGCAGGGGGGTGGCGCTCAGCACTCACCGGCTCCTCGTCGCCCTCCTGGAAGATCTTGCGGGCCGTCTTGCTGGCCAGAACGCGGGCACTGCTGAGCGCGGGGGGCTGCGGGGAGAGACGGGCGGGGTGAGCGCGCTGCGGCGCGGCGGGACGGGCGGGGGGGAGCGGAGCGGGGGCGGGCGGCCGCTCACCGTGTTCTCCTTGTCGCTCAGCGCCAGGCCCTTCATGGGCGACAGGCTCTTCAGGAGAGAGTGGCCCTTCTTGGGCGACAGCCGGGGCTGGTCGCGGCGGGTGGCGAGCGGGGCGCGGGCGGAGAGCATGGCTGAGGCTGCGGGTGGAGCGGGAACACCAGCGGCAGGACGGGCGGCGGAAAGCGGGAACTGTCGCCCTGCCCCTTTATATCCCCTTCGAGCTTGGCGCCAGAACCGCCGGTCGGCCAATCACAGCACTGGTCACGCCCACTACCGCCCGCCCCCGCTCTCTCATTGGCTTTCGCGCCCGCCGGGCCCCGCCCTCCATTGCGGCGGGAGGGAGGCCCCGCCCTCCGCTTTGGCGCCAGCGGCGCGCGGGAAAGGCGGGAGAGCGCGGGAGGAGGCCCCGCCCCCGGCCCGGGAAAGGGAGATCCCGGTAAGGATTTCCCGCCTCTTCGGGAATGATTTCGGGGCAGTGAGAGCACCGAAAACTCGTTTCCGGATACGGGAGCAGCCATAACCTGGGCTTGGGGTGCAGATCTGGAAATACTACCTTGTCCCCGTCTCTGTCTTGCTTTCCCCCCCTCTTTTCTGGTCCCTCCTGCCTACCCATTCCTTTTCACTTTCAAGGCGGATCCCTGCATTTGGATACATACAGATGTCACGTTCTTGCATTTGGAGGTAGAAATGGCTTCCTGGAGAGACTGACTGTGTGCCCTGGTTCCACATGTGTTAAATAAATAGCATAAGAAAGAACACAGGTATAAAGAAGGGGTGAATATTTATAATCTTTAAAAAGTCTGCACTTATTTTTCTATTGATTAAATTGCCTTTTTTTAACAATATAGTTTTCCTTGTCCAGCTCCACAAAGGATCTGCTTCTTTTTTTTTCCCTGAAGGACTTTTAATAAAATCAGGAGCTCCCTGAGACTTGGAGGCTCTTCTGTTATGTGGGATGCACAGTGGCCTTTAATGACACCAAGTAGTGACTGACATCTGATCATGATGAGTTACATGGCCCAGCTTTGCACTGTGCTTGGCTGGAGGAGAGAGGAGAGTCAAGGGCAGGAGAGCAGCAGAACTGTTTAATGGTACTGTGTTATATTTGCTGCTGTAATGAGTGGATTTGGAAGAAGAACAAGAGCACTCCCCTCCACCATCACCTCTGACACTGCAAATTCAAATTGATTATTCATTTCAGCAGGTCAGTGTTAAGGTCACTAATGTGGCTCTAAGCTCTCCTCAGCTGGGACATATCAGAAATGGCCAGCATTTCTGAGAGAGAGATTAGACTTATTACTTTAATTGGTTGTATGTAGGACATTGGACTGGTGCAGGCACCTACCCAGGAGATGTTCTGTGGGATCTGTGCTAAACAGACATACCAATATACAAGAGTAAATATACGTCTCCATCCCAGGAGAGCGAGTACCACAAAACCCCATCCTAGTAGGCAGCCTGAACAGGCACAGACATGCTCCTGCTCTGTCCCAGGAAACAGATGCCTGGGGCAGGAGCACCAGGCGGCTCCCAAAAGGCTCACCAGTGTCCACATAACACCCTCTTATCTCCTGCCACCTCTACAGCTGGTAGGAGGGTTGGCAGGCAGCTGCAGCAGCCCTCTTGCCCTCCCCACCCCAGCCAAACCCATTTACCCTCCCACCCCAATAAAGGACCCCAGAGCCACCAGCCCACAAGCCCTGAGCTGTGGCCAAGGGCTGTCACATTGCAACAGCTGTGTTATCTCTGCAGTTCAGCTACTGTTCTCAGAAGCCCATGGCAGGGGATCAAAGCCTTGCCTCAGGGACAGTGGCTCTGCGAGGAGAGAAAATGCCAGGGAGAGCACAGAGAGGGTCTGTGAAGAAGCATGGTGCAACTCTGTGCTGCTATAGCTGCCACAAAATGTTTTTCCTGTTACAGCAGTTTAACTCAATTGCATTGTTCCTCCCTCATGTATATCCCCCTCCATGATGCAACTGCATTTTGGGACCAGCATTTTCAAAGCAGCTCCGTTGCCAGAGCTGGGTTCAAGGCCATAGGCTGCTGCCCTGCCTTGAGGTGCTCAGCATCTCACCAGGGATGTCAGCTAGCTCGTGCTCTCTCTTTGGTTGTGTGAAAGGATGCTCTGCCCTTATCATTTCTGGCCACTACTTCTGAGTACTGTGTGTTTAAAAAAAAAACAAAACAACAAAAAAGCCACAAACTTGACTTAGTTTCTCACCTTCTTTGTTGACAGGAATTCAGAACTCAGAAAGGTGGAAGTAAGAGCAGCCCGGGGCAGTTGGGTGAGGCGGGTGTGGGGTGTTGTGTAATCGCACTGTTCACACGGGTCCCTCTCCAGACTGCCCAGCTGCGGTCCCAGCACCCCCCTCCACCCATGCCCTGAAATGTCTCAGCAGCAGCAGATGGAGCTCAGCAGCAGCCTCTGTCCCAGCCACTGCTGTTGTGGCACCCTCAGCACCAGCAGGGCAAAGCCCCTTCCCGCCAGGCACTGCTTACAGCCCCCAGACCTCATGGCCCCATCACGCCTCTGCCTCATCACCGTGGTGCTGCCTTGGCTCTCAGCTGACCCACCTGCTGCCCTTGGGTAGCACTTTGCTCAGACGATTGGTTTTCTTCCATTTTAATGCAGATTGCCTACAGGACAGGTAGACAGTGACTCCAGGTTGCTGGCTGCCTCCCACCTCTGCAGCAACTGGTCTGATGAAAGTCAGTGAGGATAACTGACTCATCCCTAGCTGAGGACTCAGTGTTTACTAATGCTTTTTCCCTGATTTGAGGGAGGTAATTTGTTTTCGTGGCCTGATCCAGCTGTATTCATCCATGCCAAATCCTGAAATCCTCACGCACTGCTCAGTCTGACAGGGTTGATATTTGCATCATGCTGAAGGGTCCCTCCTTAGGCCTGAGTTCCAAATGCAGCAAAAAGAAATCTAAATACTGTAAATATATGCTGAGAAATGGTATGTGAGCAGGAGGAGGCCATCAGCCAATACATCCGAGATGGTAAGTGGTGGTCTCAACGGCCTCCACTTTCTCTAACAGGTTTGGAGGTAGCCCATTTCCTCACATGCTCACCCAGCTGTGCTGAGGAGGATGCTTTGCATCTCCCCCCCACCCCCGAACTATTCTGAATCATAAGGACTTGAACCAAAACTTCAACAATTTGAATGAAAAATTTGCCCCGACATCTTGCCTCCCAGTTTAGAGACGGTCACCCTCCACTTACTGCAGGATTTATAACTGTGTGAAAACAGAGCTGCAGGGCTCTACCTGTTGAGCCACAGTACTTTAACAGGCTGTCTCACTGAGAAATCTAGAGCAGAATAAAACAAGTGTCTATTAGTGTGATTCTGGCAGGATAGCACATTGCCTGATGCAGCCCATTAATTTGTGGGTCTGAGAGCACCATCATTAGCCACCCCATTACCTGATGATCAGCCTCTCTGGAGATAACAAGCAGCTGTTGCAAAGCAAAGCCCTCCCATGGTTAGTATCTCCACTGTCTTTAATTTTTTAAAACTGCATTTCTTGACTATTCGAGGTCCTTACCCAACAATTACAACTCTCAGGACAAAGTCTGCAGGTAATGTATGACTACATGTAGGGTTACAGTGGTGTAACTGGACGTGTTGTTTCTTTGCTGTTCATGAAACTGGGCATAGTGCTGCAGACACAGTCCCACAACTGCCAGGTGGATGATCCAGCATTAAAAGATTTTCAAGGACTAGAAAAATTAAGCTTTCCAATCAGCTGCCCTGGCTGGTCATCAACAGTCAGTAAGACCCAAGAGCATCACTGATTTTGGTACCTTCCTCAGGATCTATGAGCAGGTTGCAGAGCTGGAGTAGTGATTTCCAACACTATTCATACCTGTGTTCAAGAAGGTTGTCACTCTTTGCTGGTAGAACCACCTTCTTGTCTCCTGCAGCAGAAGAAGGCAATGGCTCCAGCCTTTTGGCCCACTGTTCTTGCCTCAAGCAGGTTTTGGTGTCAGCTCCTGTGCTCTGGTCACGAAGACTGTGGCTGTTCTCTTGCCACTTATGGACATTGTCATTCCTGCTCTAGCAGCCTGTCAGTCACCACAGAACAGTGAAGTTTCCTGAGGGTTACATTCCTCAGCACTTATTCAGAGCTGCCTGGTAAAGGATGCAGCCCCAGGTCCTTCATTTCTGGGCAGACCTGTTGTTTATGTTGAGCAGGGCTCTGCACGGCAGCATTTCTGGGGCATCTCTTCATTGCTGCAGAACACACAGTCTGAGCCACCCTTTCCCTCTCAGGCATCTTAGCCTTGGCATCTTAGCAAAGCAGCCAAGGGCACCCCCTGTACTTCTGAGTGGTTCCAAAGAGAACCACCCTCAAACCATGAACATCAATAACTGAAGAGACAAAGGCAGAGCTGCAAATCATTTTTCTTAACCGGGTCAGCAGGGGGCACTTTGGGTTATCACCCAGACCTTACTCATCTGCAGGGAAGTCCTATGTATCCTCCATCCCTGCTCTATCTGATCCCAGTGACCTTTTCTTCCCCAGCAGAGACTTTTTTACCCCCTGGAAAATGCAGATTATCTTCAACAAAGTGGAGACCTCCTACCACCAGACTTCCTGATGTATCCTGACATTCCTGCCCCGAGAAATCACCTAGTCAAGATTGGTGTTAAAGGACTGAGAAAGCATCCTGGCTCCCACCTTTGGGATAGTACAACATTTTGGCCCTGTTCTGCTCCAGGTGCCCACGACATGGGCACTCATCCAGCAGGAGAGAAAAAACAGGGAGACTTATTGCACATTTTTCTGGTGGCATCTGCCAGACACTTCCCTGCAGAGCATGAGAAAGTTCAGTATTTGTCTGGGTTCAATTACAGTTAAGCCGAAGAAGGAGCAGGGAAAAGGAGCCTCCTTCCATGCCCTGTCCTGTTGCTCTGCCAGGGCAAATTTCATTGTGGGGTCTAGCAGTGACCCCATGGTGACAGGACCAAGTGCAAGGGACTCTTTTCCTGGTCAGTCCCTGTGCACAAACAGGCAGCAGCAGAAAAGATCCCAAATACATTCAAGTAAGTAAAAGATGAGATGGGAATATGCCTACATATGGAGGCAGTAATTGACCGTAGGAGTTGTAACCAGAGGAAAAAAGAGGTATAATGGAAATAAGAAACACAGAGAGAGGCAAGTGTCTGCAGCACACAGGGGATCATGAAAATACAGTGAAGTGGGTTTGTGTTGAACTTCTATTCAAAGGGATAACCACAGGTGGATAAATTGATGCAGGTCTGATATTAAATGGCATAGAGGCCTGTATGGGAATGTAGGTGACAAAAAAAGATTGGCATCCATGCTTTCAGCAGTACAGTCAGACTGATTAAAAAAAGTCCCTTGCTTTACAAGGGCACATTTAATTCACTGCTTTGTGGCATTGAGAGGATTAAAACTGGTTAACTAATAGATGTTAGAAAGTCACTCTAGGGGCTTATGATTACCAGCTCAGTGTCCTGAGGTGTCTGCAAAGTTCTCACATGGTAGATGTGGTGGGTGGTAAACAATGAGTGTAAAAGTGGCCTGTCTCACTCTGTCCTTGATATTAATGAGCCTAAAAATGCAGGATCATGCACTAGGGAAGAAAACTGAAGATCACATTTATGAAGTGCTAGACTGGCCCTGCAGAGAGGGTCTCCTGGGTGATGATTCATAGCAGCTCAAGATTCAGCCCCCCAAAGGCAGGTGTCTACTCGCTGGTGGGGTGTGTAGGCACTGAGGGTACCTGAGACATTCTAAAGCATCTTGCCTGACCTTGCTGATCCCTAAAGGCCTTTCCTACCTCCTGGACCACTCCTGCCAGCCACACACCTAGGGCCCCTCCAGAGCCTCTCAAATGGCACCAGTATCCATATTTAGGCAACTGAGTCAAGCCATTCAATATGAGATGTCTAGATATCTAAATGCATTGTCATTATCTCAAACCAAACCCACTCACTGTGCCCAGTCCCATCAACAAAGGGTGAAAAGTGTGCTGACAATGTGGGAGCAGTTCAGAAGACAGCTCCAGGGTGGAACAGAGGCTTACAAACCTGCCCTGGAGGAAGAAACTGGAGTGAGCTGTCCTACTCACTGCTACTGAGAGAGAGCTGGGGAGGAGCCAGGTAACCACCCTGACCAAGGGTTACCTGGCTGTAATCAGCCAAGGGGGATAAAAGGCATAAGATGTTACAGCTTTGAGCAGTCATCAGAACATGGGTTTCATATAGAAAATATTTCTCACCAGTGGTAATGATGCACTGAACCAGTTTTCCTGGGCACACAGTAGATTCCTCAATTCCCAGTCAGGATTTCAAGACTTCACATGACAGTTTTATTCAGGCAGGTTATGTTTTGCTCAGCAGTTACTGACAAGTTTCACTGAGCATAAAAGGATTACAATAGATTATTTTATTAGTCCTTTTGTCTCGCATCCATCAAGATGCTCTTTCATTGCACAGCAAGCTCGAGGACATGCCAGGAGCTTAGTCCCCTCCAGCTATGCCTGTTGGCATACACAACTAAAGAAAAGGGCGGGGGGGAAATCTTCAAGACAAAAACACTGAAAACATCAATAAATCAATCACTGATATTTTGTTACAGCAAAACACTCTGGTCTCATGTAACTCCAGCAGAAAAAAACTATTAAAACAGCAGACAACTCTTACCAACAGAGACCCACTGTACCTGTTCCACCACATATTGCCACAACTCCCTCTTGGGGGTTCAGTGACCTCTAGCATTATCGGTGAAGCTGAGACACAAACAATTCCTTTAAAGGATACAGCATTTTCCACACTCCCTTCCTTCTAAAACCCTTAAACAGATCCATTCCCTCCTCCTTTCCACACCAGCCCCTGGGGAAGAAGAGAGATTATTTTGTTTTACTAACAGATATGTTTCTGCAGCTGAATTACTACTGGTGTTTCCTTCCCAGCAGAAACTGGGAAAGCTTCCACTTTGTAAGCATCCTAGTTCAATGACAGATGGATAGAGCAAAGCATTATATGACCACTCTTTGCCTACACTGCATTGCAGAATTGCATCTCCTCTACCATTTTCTACAATAGCTGCCTTCCCTGTGACTGTCCCCATCTCTTCTTTATCTTTTTATGTTATTTTTAGTGTTAGTTTTAAGTTCCTATCTATTCCCTTTCCTCCAGTGTTGCCACATGAATTTCTCAGAACAATAAAATTTGCATGCTCTTTCCCCTGGGGTCCTGTTCCCTCCACACTTTGGCCATGAGGGATTCCTGCTGAGCACCAGGCTGCCTCAGCTGCTTCCATTCTTGTCTGCCACAACTGCCCCAAATCCGGGACCCAGTGCCTCAGCTCCCAGCCTGTCAGAGATCCCAGCTCAAAAGCAGCTTTGGAAAGCAACCTGGACCCCACGCATGACATATTCCTTCCCTGGCCACAGTCCTGACAACCCAGCTACACATCCCTTAGGATAAGACCTAGTGTCTCCAACTCCATGCAGTGAGAACACAGGTACGTGACAACCTGAGAATGGCGGATTTCCTAGGGTCACAGTGCAGAAAGGGGATGACAGTGCTCCACGGCTGCTATCCTGTCTATCATCTCTTCTCTGCTGAGCTCAGAGATGCTCTACTGCAAAGCTAATGAGCACAGGCAGAGACCTCAGAGCAGCAAGGCTGCACAGGGGAGAGGAGAGGGAGTGCAGAGGATCTGTGCTGTTTGGACTTTGTAAGCCAGTCCAATGAAACCATAATCCTTCTTGGAAATCCCTGGGCACTGCTTGAAGGGAGAATAAGACTTCTCATGGATTAGCAGACCAGACACACACGAGGTGGGAAGAAGAGGCCAGAGCTCCTTTCCTTCTTCCTTCTGGTCTTCCTGAAATTCAGGCACCCTGGTGCCTTTTTTTCAGAACTAACATTAAGATGGCCCAAGCTCCTGCTGGTATCTGCCCTTGCCCTAAGCAGAACACACTCCACCTATCTTGTGCTAGCAGTTATCAAAACACTTTGCAAAGGAATACCAGAGATGGAGATAAGGACTGGGTTAAATTCACACCCTCCTACACTCAGGTTTACATTCTCTGTATCATCTCCTTCTCTTTCCCCAGCTTATGAGTCAAAGGGGTGCAAGCTGGAGCCTTGCTAGCCAAGCTGAACTGACTTAAGCCACATGACCTGCAAACAGGCACCACACAGCTGTTTCCTAGCAGCCCTTCCCTCCCCTCTGAAACATCAGAATACTAATATTTAGTAAAACGTGGTGGTTTGAAGTTTCTCAGCTGGCTCCTTCACATGCAACATCATTTTCCACCACTGAGGGAGAAGAAAATATTTCAGACCATGGTAAGATATCAAACAGAAGTCTCTGCTGACAGCTCTGCCTCTTCCAGCTTCTGCAAGACCAGCCTGTCTCCTGTCTCCTGTTCACAGAGCACCACTGCTAGAGTTTTCCTCTTCTGACCATGTTTTGATTCCTTTCCTGCAGTTCTCACCCTTATTTTCCTTAAACAAATAATGTCCTGCAATACTGCAGACAGGTGCATGGCAGGGCTCCTAGGACAGCATCTGCCAGCAGGTTCTGGGGGAGGCTGTGGGACAGGGTGATATGTGGGAGCAGGGCTGGGATCAGTAGCATTGTTCCCAAGCAATTCCCCATTATCACACTTGTTGCTATTAGGAGATAGTAGGTGAAGCAAAGCAAGAAACTGGTAATAAAGCTAAAATATCCTGGGAGCCAAAGCTCAGGCAGATCCCTTGTGAGGCTGAGCCACCAGGGAGAAGGTCCTGCATCAGCAAGGCCAGAGCAAAGCATGGGGTCGCACACCTTTCACAGCTCTTGGAGGACAGACACAGGGCATGGGACTATTGAGGGTGAGGATCCCCTCCATCCCACCCTGCCTGGGGCCTGCCACGGTGCTGAACCCCAGCACAAGCACTTGCCACCCACTCTAAGCCTGGTTATATCTTGTATTTTCAAAGCCATTCACTTGGCACCAGGGGAGAACAAGGCTCTCCTCATGTCCCATGTGTCCCATTGCACTGCTTCTACAAAATGTCTCCCAGTACCCTGTAAATAATCTATAGCAATAACCTTAAAACCAGCTCATGCTGGTTTCAGATGGAAGCACTAATAAAATGGGAAGATTTTAAGGATTGTGAGGAACATAGACTACAACTGCCTCATTTTTTCAAGTCAGTCTAACTGACTGCAGCCACAAATCACGCAAAGTTTTGCTAAATAGGGAAGAAAGATGTATTGAGCTCACCTGGCAAGCACAGAAAGAGTAACCATGGCTCTCTCCGTGGGGCTAAGCTGGCCCTGCTCCCATTGACTGTGGAGTGAGGTGAACAGCTATCATCTGCTCTGATGAGGCCAAACAGAAATAGAGCAAAACCAGACATATTTAGCAGTTGGGCATTTATACAAGTATCTGATGATGTAAAGGGTAACCACCATCCTGCTCTCAAACAGAAAAACATTTGGCTGCTTGCCTTGACCATGGTCCAGGCCTCAGGGGGCACTGACACCTCCCTCCACAGCTCTTACTCAGCCTCCAGAGTCAGCTGGGGCTTTTGATGCCAATTTCATGGGGTGAGCCCAGTCTTCAGTGGGCGATGTGCCGCCCCCTGCAAGCTACAGCTTCAAGGTGGAGGCGAGAGCCAGGAACAAAGCATTGTTAACTTCCAGAGGCAGTGAGGTGAGATGTGGGCATCTCCAGAGAATGCTTCAAAGCACCACCCCTCTGGCTGTTAACTACTCTGAGCCAGGTAAATTTATGGCAGGGGCTAAGAGCAGCCCTGTCCCCTGCTGAGGCAGGAGGAGGCACATCCCCACTGCATCAGGTGCACAGCCATGCTCTGCTTGCACCACACAGCCTGTGTGTGCACACAGCAAAGCCCACGCTGGCACAGCAGGTGCACTGAAACCTCTGAGCTGCTTCTGAAGTGCCAGCCAAAGGCATGTCCCATGGGCTGGGAATTCTCTACCCGGTGCAGAAGCAACAGCCAGCCCCTCAGAGGCTCTGGCACAGCTCTCCAGCTGGCAGGACTGAGTAGCAACCTTGCAACCTGAATGCCTGATCCTCCATCTCCTGCCACTCCCCAGGCTGCAGCCACAGCATCCTCAGGGCTTCCAAGTAGAACAGAAGGGGACAGCATTCAAAACTGGGCAGGCGCAGCCAAACCACCCAACAAAAGCACTGAGCAGTGGTGTTAAGTCCCAGGGGACCAGCACCTGGCAGGGAGGACAGAGTCATGCAAAAGGAAGTACTGCTGAGCTGGACAGCCCTCTCCATCCACTTTTTTGAGCTCCTGGATCTGATCCAGGCTCTGTGTCTGGTGCAGCACTGGGAACCAGCCATCCTGGGTACCATCAGTGACATGTCCTGGTGGTAAATACAGGATTTCCCAGACATGCACCACTGAAACTGTCAGGTTTCCATCCTCCCTCAGTGCCTGATACTGACTGAAGCAGTAGCTCATTTTCATGTACATCTGTGTTTCAAACTGTGTAGTGTCAGAGATGAAAGCACTGATGGCTGCACCGCTGGGGTCTACTCCTGATTCCAAAAGGTGACACACTTTAGATGCTCAGTCTGAGAGGTGCTCATAAAAATCACCGTCTACTGAGGTGACAGAAAACAGTGACTTCTGTCACCAAATTGGACAAACATTTCCCTGCTCTGTGTTATCTCCTTTCCACAGGCTTCCAGAAGTGACATTTTATGAGCATATTTTCGGATAGCTTCTTCTCCCTGTTTGCTCAAGCCAGCTCAATTCCTTGTAATGTTATACAACCTGTTAGGGTTGATTTACATTTAGCATTGTAAGAAAAAAAATACTCCTGACAGATTGAGTTTAGCAAGAGAAAAATCATGGTGAAGCTGGGGTTTTTGTTGGGGTTTTTGTACCTAAAGCCAAATTAGCCTCTAGGCAGTGAGCTAGAAAAAAACAAGTTTCTAATACAGAAAAGCTCCCTGGTTTCTGTTAAGCATTTAATGGCTGATTTATTCACCAGGGAGAGGGAGAATGGTTTTTCACTCACAATCCTTTCAAGATGGTTATTATTCTACTTAAAATGCCTTCAAAATCTGCTTTTGGGTCTAATCCATGTTAAACAAGAGCTTGGGGAAAACTTTTTCTGGTGAGCTAACAGAAGCTTCATTTCAAACTCAAATAACCTCTTTGTGGGAAGTTCTTCTGGAAAGAGTACAAAAGCAAACATTGGGGGGCAAAACGAAAGAGAAGAAGTCATATCCTCCTTCTTCCCCAAACTGACCTCTGCTACAGTTAACCTCCATGTTGTGAAGAGTCCTTCTGTGTGATCCCCCTTAGCTCAGAAAATCCCAGGCCTATGTGCATTTATGAGCAAGCTGAGGTATTTAAGGGTTAAAAGCCTTTATTTATTAGATGAAAATTAAGTACATTGAGACTGCAAGAGACCAACAACATTCTTACAAATGCCTACACCCAACAGTCAAAAGTAATAGGAATAAGCCAGCATATAGATGTTTTAGAAGACCAGACTTTTCCTTTTGTTTTCCCATTTTTTAAATTAAACTAGATGAGAAGCAATAGAAATCTTCAACAAGATGCCTGTCAATGTCATCTTGTGTTTGTAGCACAATGCAGGTTCTTATGATGTTGTCTCAGTATGATTAACAGTATTTAAAATAAAGTCTGTGCAATAACCACATCTGAAATTCATACAGAAATCTGATTATTACCAAAAAAAGCTAAAGAAAGCTAAATAACAAATCAAAGAGCTGAGAATTTCTGATGTCTCAGCAGGTGATATAAATTTAGTTCTCCTTTATAAAAAGTTACTGAATCCAACTTTAAAAAGGGTTTTGTTCCCCTCATGTCTTGAACGACATTTTAAGGATCATCTGTAAAAGCAGCACAGTCTAGAAGTCACTGCATGATTCTTTTAGCTAATAAACCCAAGGTAACTTTGGTACAATATTAAAGCAGTCGGTGTTAATGGATTACAGGGTTTGTAAGCTATCCTGCTGCAGAGGCATCCTAAGCACTGCAGGAATGCAGTGGTGTTCCCCAGCATGGTCCTGTGAGTTTCAGTCCACGATTTCTCCATCTCAGTAGGTGGAAGATCGTTTAGATTATGGCCTCAGATTGGTTTGCTCTTGCAATTGAGAGCTAGAAGCACCTCAAAAAGAAGGCAGAGAGAGTGGCTGAGGCTGTAAGTGTCTCTGTCTGTGTCCGAGTGCCTTGCTGGGGTAGGGCACTCAGTGCCAGTCACACCACAGAGCATAACCCAGAGACAAGAAAGTTCCTCTCAAATGGGGGGAGGAGGCATCACCACTCAGACATGTAGGGATGGACACAAGTGCACAGGAGGGCCTGGGGCTTGGCACGTTCTGCCTGTACTTTGGACAGCATGGTCTAGCATTGTGTGCATCCCCCAGGCACCAGTGTTGGGGTATGGATGTTTCTCAGATCACTGAGTGACCAGGAGCTGCACAGCTCAAGCTGTGTCTTCAGCAGGCACAGCAGGACCCACTCTGCTGGGTGCTGCATTCAGGCACAAGGGGCATATACCTGAAAGAAAGAAAGACAAATTCAGTCACAGGGCAGGTTAACAGTGGAATGAAAAATAAAACCTGATCTTCTCACCCCAAGGCAGAGACCCAGTTCTGTGGTTCCCACTGTGTGTTTCCCATAGACCCCAGGAGTCTCCATGCTATTGCAGTAGATCTTCAAAAAACAACAAAACCTATTGCCACAACAAGCTGAGGCTCACACCTCTAAGATAAGCATCCTTTGGGGACCTGTCATCTCAAAAGGCAGCACGAAGATCTATCTGCTCCATCTAAACCAACAGCTTCTGAATTGTTGCCAGCTGTTGAGCAAAGGCTCTTTCCAAGCACTGACTCAGCTAAAGGCAGCATGGCATTAGACTGCCTTATGGGAAATGTGCCACCATCAGCACAAAGGGAGTCCACGCACAAGGTTATATAGCACACAATTTATTATTTCCATCCTCATTACACTGAGGTGTCAAGCGAGATCCTGAAGATGAAACAGCAGCAGTTAGCATGCTAATGGCTATGCTCATTTTCAGCCCTGCACCCTATTCCACAGCACACAAACCACTCAGACTGGGAAAAAAATTGCAGCCTGCTGCTCCAGTGTTAGCACTTTGTAATTAAATCCTCACCTTTCCATCTCTCACTGAGAGGACTGTGTTGCCAGAAATAGTGCAGCCAAGCCTGGCTTCCCACTTTTCTCACACTTTTACTCTTCCAGCAGGCTGGGACCACTTGGTTTGTGAGCGCCAGCAGTTCATAAACCCTTACCTTGCTCTATGGGGAGCCATATCCTGATAGCACAAAACGCACACTGACACTGCTCTGTTATACAGAGGCTTTGAAAGCTTTGCAGTTAAATCCATTAACCATGTGCATTTAGAGGAGATGCAATTCCTCTGCCTGTAACTACATCTCAGTGAGCCATCAAACAGAGACATGTGGACATTCACCAACAATTACCACTCTGGGCCTCCCATAAGGCAGATTGTGCTGTCTCATCGTAAGGTGGGCAGCACATTGCCAGCAAAAGAAAGTGAAGGCAGGCTCTTCCATAACCTTTGTAACTGCAATTTTAAAGGAGGGAAAAAAAAAACCCCAAAACCAAACACAAAAACAAAACACAAAAAACTTTTAATTAAGGAAATCTATGCTTACTTCAAAACCAAACCCTACCCACCCTAGTGGGAGATTTAGCACTAAGTTCTCCTGGGGATGAGGGAAGCGTTTGTACCAGCCAACAAAGCATCTCTGCACTCTCTGCTTTGCCATTTACAGAGCAGAGGTAACCACATCCACCCCAACAGGGGCAGGGAAGCTTCATTAACTGATGGTTACCCAATGCTTTCAAAGGGGAGCCAAGTGTTTACAGTTTCATTTTGTCATAATTAGTGCCATATACTACAGCAATGTCTGCAGGACTTTAATATGCTATTTGTGTAAGGGGCATTTCAAAAAGCTCAACACAAAAAATTCCTTGTCATTAAGCAATTCCTACGTAAGCACACTTGGCTCCTGCAGATGCCCTGACATGTCTCAGAAGAAGCAGGTAGTAGGCAAAAGTTTGACTTGCTCATGACTCAGTGACATTAAATCAACTTGCTTTGACTAACTGTCTCTGATGCAGGGAGCACTGTTTATCCCACTGCTAAAAAGAATTTTAAAAACTGAAAAAATATCTTCTGCCTTCATTGAAAGCAAGCCTCGTTCAAGTTGCTATCTGAGCACAGGAGTGGAGGAAAGACAAATGAGTCGGTGTCCTCTGGGCCAAAAATCCCAATATATATTTTTCAGGACTGATCAACAGAGGTGCCAAAGCTGTCCTGGTTATTGTGAGACCTGCTCTGTAACCTCACTGCAATAGGTCATTAGGCCCAGGGTGAGGCACTGGTCTCTCTTGGGCTCAAGGCACCTGAGCAGATGTGACAACGAGCTTCCATATGGTCTGTTAATGAAGGGCACTAAAGGCCCTCAGCAGAAACATCTTTTTATATCTCCTGGACAAAACCATGTTTCCATTTGATCACTGTCATATGTCATTTGAGTACTAATCCCTAGAAATACCTGAGGCACTTGAACTTCTCCCCATGTTTTGCAAACACAGACTTGACTGCAAGCACTGCTGAAGTGTTGCTGACATTTCATGTCATCCTGGAGCTGGCTAAACAGGGACAAGAGCCCTAGAGGAAGAAAAGGAAGGATTTTTGCAGAGATGATGTTCAGGTGGTATTGTACATATATTTATAACCAAGGGTGTAAGGGGTTATTTAAGGTCATGACTGGGGCCTCAGTAATAAATAGTTCAGGTCTACAGAAAAGCAGAATAATGGTAGAAGAAAAACACATGTGAAATTAAAGATAATGAGTACATAATGTCACAGTCCCATCATTTTGTTTGAAAACATTTTTTATGCAGAGAAACTCTGTCCCCATATGGTACCCCCATCTCCCCGGTCCTGCTTGGGTTTTCAACCTTCAGCCACACATAGGTGACAAATCCACGAAGTCTATCATTTACACACATCTATATCTATCTCCATCTTTCCTTCAGTTCCAGAGAAGCTTTAGAGGGTCCATCTGTGCTGGAAAATAAAGCTAGACAGGGATTGTCTATGGCCAGAGGCCACCTGACATAGCCTGGCCACCTCTCTCCAGTCTCTTCACACAAGTTTTCAGGTTGAGAGCTGTGGGTGTCAAGCTGACCTCCCCAGTGCCAGTGGAGGCCAAAGAAAGGGCAGAGCTGCAGGGAATGCAGATGGGAGGAAGGAGGGTGAGCTGAATGGAATTCGGAAGAAACATTTTTCAGATTTTTCCCAAGTCCCAAAACCCATCCCAGAGCACACTGTTGCCTCCACAGCTTAAAAACAGGGACATGAGTTTTGCCTGGGCTCTCCAGATGCCGGTGGGGTGGATAGACAGGGATGATGTTCAGGCTCATCCCTCTGTGCTGAGACAGGCTCAGACTCCTATAAAACAGCAGGGCTCTGGCAGAGTGACTCCTCCCCCAAAGCCTGGAACCATTTCCCAGGCTGGATGCACATTAGCAAAAATACACCCTCCATCCTACGGTGGAATTTGATTGCCCAAGCAATCAAGGAGCTGGACTCAGTGATCCTTGTTGGTCCCTTTCAACTCAGGATATTCTGTGATGCTGTGATTCCAGCCATAGGCTGGTGTCCGTACTCAACCCAGTCACAATATCCATGACTCTTCTCAGAGGAGCTCAGCAACAGGACAAGAGGCAACAGCCACACTCTGGAACAAGGGAACATGGTCACACACTGGAGCGAGGGTGGATGTGGAGTCTCCAGAGATACTCAGAACTGGACAAGACTCTGAGCAGTTTGATCTGGCTGGTCCTACACAGAGCAGAGTGCTTGACCAGAGACCCTTCCAGGTGGGACATCTCTAGGACATCTCAAATGGTTCTGTTTTCCCATGTGGGGATTCAGCTGAGCCACACTTTGCTGGAGTTTCTGCTCTTCTGTGAGCTGGAAAACCAAAAATCTTCCTTGCCAGCAGTACGGATTTGCCAATCACCTCTGTTCCCAGTCAAGTTACTCCATGTTTCCAGATTTGCAGTCAGTGAGTTTACAAGAGCCAAAGCCTTGGATCTGTGACCCACAGTTCTGGGAGTTCAAGGACCAATCCTTTCTCCTCCTTCCCCTTTTGTAACTTTCCAGCAGCACGAAGGTGAAGGTAATGCCAGTCCCTGGGCTCCAATACCTCAGGGCTGCCTTCTGGAAAAGCAGAGCTTGGCATTTTTAGCTACATGCTGGAAGGTACATTGTACATTAGCTACCTGCTGTGGAGGTCAACTTTTTTATAAAAGAAATGGTTTTAAAAACTTCCTTGCCACTACTCCCTTCTGATGTGAAATACCAAAAATTGTACAAGTTCTTTCATCTAGAAGAATGCAAAGGCTTCCTCTGGAGGCAAAACCCCATGATTTTGCACATTAAAGCCAGGGGAGATGAAAGGAAGGTCTCTTCACAAGCAATCTGATCCTGTTCACCCCGCCTATTGCAGATGAAACCCTGGGAAGTCCTGCCCTGCCTCTCCCTCAGGCCACCCAGCTCTGGTCCCCCCCTCCACTCCATCCAGGAGATGGATATGCTCTATCACAGGCCGGCTTCAGAGATCTTTGTTACAGACCCATTTCATCTCTGGAGCTGGTTAGGAGATGTTTGCTAGCACCAGCATAGGTCCTGCATATCATGAAAGCTTCGGGCAGGATCCCATTACAGCCACTCAGCGAGTCATTCCATCTGGGCCATAACACCCAACATTACCCAAGTGCATGCATTTAACTCAGGTCGTCTGTGAGGCATGGGCACAGCTCAGGCCTGAAGCAGGCTAAGGGCAGAGGGACAGCCAGCACAGCCCTGCTGTCAGGGGGCAACCCTGCCAGCTCCCATAACTCAGATGTGTGTCTGAATACCAGGTCAGTCATCACTTGCTGGTAAGGCATTAACCTCCGCTAGTCTCTTCCTCCGTGCAAGTTAAACCAGTTTGAGTGCATCTATATTTGGTGTTGTTTATCAGGCTTTCCTGCACAGCTCTGCAGAGCTGAAGAGCTGAGTATTTATTTAATAAGAGAAGTCCCTTTTTGGTGGTGATAAAGGGTGCAGGGCTGGAGGCCACCTAACAGTGTCTCAAGTCACAGTAGTTTACATTTGCCCTTGATCCCCCATCACCTCTCTTGCAGGGCTCCAGGCTACCAGGCTGGAACAGAAAGCAGAGGCGGAGGTGTCAGGGAAGAGATGTCCCTGGTCAAAGACATCTACAATAGCTCAGCTTGGCAAAGGTGACCCATAGCAATGCCAGATATCACTGCTCCCTGGACAAAGCATCACCAGGCTGCAGCATCTCTGCACTGGGCAGGCAGCTGGGGAAGTGCTCTTGTAGCCCCTTGCCTTCTTCCAGGCTGGGACAGGGCAAGAGCCACAGGACAATTGGGTGCTGTCCAGGGAACAAAGCAGTTTCTGCCATATGAAGCCAGGCCTGGTGTCACCTGCCTGCTTCCCTACACCTGCCTGATGTCACCTCAGGCTTGTGCAGGTCTGCTGAGGTCCAAGCCCAGCAGCCCAGCAGCACCTATAACTCTGCTGAAGTCTGGGACATCGTGCCTTGGCTGAAATTCCACAGCCTGCTGAACACTGGGGATGTTGGCCTGCCCGAGGTCAGCCAGTCTTCAGAGACTTCAACCCTGCCCCACTGAGGATGAGAAATAATTTTCACAAAACTGGAACAAGAACAAAGTTTCTGCTGGAAGGGGAGGTTCATCTCTTGCTGATTAACTTAACACACCCACAGGATCTCTGCAGATCTCTTCTGCTTCCCTATGCCCTTGTGTTTACCCAACAGAGTTAGAAGCAACCATCTCTAAAGGCCACCCACAAAGTCCTACCATGAATACCAGGACAAAGAGAGGAGACAGACATGGCTAGGGAGCTGTAGCAGGAAGCCCAGCAGGGCTCTGCAGAAGGGAGCCCACTGGGGATGGGGCAGGAGTGCAGGGTCCACAGGGCATCCCTGTTTGGAGACACAGTGGGGTTGGGAGTCACACTGGGAAAGACCAAGGGAAGCCAGGACTGAAACAAGGAAGCTGAAACAAACTCAGAGGGGCTGAGTAGGGCTAAGGGAGGCATTTATGCTAACTGATGAGGCAAGTACACCATGCAGACAGGTTGAGTCACTCCCACTTTGGTACTACATCCATACTGTGGTCACTGACTGGAATGTGCAGTTTGATTTTTAAGTTACTGATGAGAACACAGCACTACCAGGTGGACACCAGCTCAGCTGCGTGGTATGGTGCCTCACAAGCTGCTCATACAGGACATACCATCATACTCCAGCTGTGTGACAGCTGCCTCTCCTGGGTGTGGAGATGCTCAGGCAGGAGCCAGCTGCAGTTACCATTGGCAGAAGCACTTCCATGACGTGAGTCTTCCATGCTCCCAAAGGAAAGACTGCAGAAAGACAGCACAGAGAAAGACACGAAATGCAACTCTTTGCTGGGCCAGGTCTTTATTCTTATGTTTTTGAACAGAGCAGAGTCCTTCTCTTAAAATGTGGGAAGCAGAGAGAAAAAAAGTGTTTACTGGCAACGCTTAGGTTGCAGAAAAATCCAAGATGTGGTGAAAGGGCACTCCTAAAAAAATATGCTTTTATATTTAAACATCTGTTCTCAACAGTTTTTTTGCAAATTAGCTGAGTCAAACTCCAGCCCTGGGTCAAATCCCAGCTCCGTTAATTACACAGGGACAATCTCCATCCCTCCTCTAGCTGTGGTTTTCTCACTTTGTCCCAGTCCCATCCAGCTGTAGGATGGCTCTGTAGGAAGGAAACTGGTGTCCCTTGCTGTGAAGCACTCACCTTTCCAGCTCATCTCAGCCAGGGAAAGGTACATTCAGCAGAAGGCAGCACCTTGAGCACCAAGAGAGATGAAGAAGGCTTAGGAACACTAACTCCTGACCATCACCTTCCAACTCTTGGACCTTTCCCCTCTGCGTCTCACTGGCCTCTCTCTTGCAGTTATTTTTCTCTGGACACCATTTGGCAGCAAAGCCAATTTCCTCCCCCTGCTCTCCCTTTGGCTTCCCAAGCAGACTACACTGGCTCTGTGCTCTCTTCTCAAGCCCAGCTTTTTCCATACACTATTTCACAGCACATCAGGTCAGGATGGGACTCAGACTCACAAGACACAAGGTCTCTGCCTCAAACACTTGAAGAACCATACGCATTAGAAATAAATTTTGCAGGAGGATTTGGGTCAGAACTGTAGAAAAACCCAAGTGAAGATGATATCTGGGAAAAGGTTTGGAAAACCAAGTGGCGGAGGGTGACTCTGCAGTGTTCATGTTGCTTTTGTTACACACAAGTTAATGCTAGAAAGGCAGATTAATATATAAACCTGTTCACTGAAGGGAAACACCAGCCCAGCAGTTCACACTGGGGAAGATGAAGGTTTTCCTGCTTGCTCCATGGAGACTAAATCTTATTTTTATTTTTTTTTAGAGTGTGGCAAAAGCTGTCTAAGCTAGTTTGAAATCTAAACAAACTTCTGATGGACATTCACTGGTCTGCTTCTAACAAATCCACAGTAAAAATCAGTACCAAGATCTCCAGGCTCTCTCCAAATGTGCCAGGGTGTCCTCACAGTGCAGGAGTGTCCAGGTCCTGGCAGTGCCTGGCCAGCATCTGTGCCACTGTGGAGGACAGCCAAGAAAATGCAGCATCTCCCTATGCCACATCCCAGAGAAGTGGATACCCTGTGAGGGGATCTAGGCATGCCTGGGATGCACATGAGAAATCACCCTTTAAGTCAGCAAACAAGAGGGAGAGATGCATTCTGATATTATGTATTTTAACTTTGAATTTTAATCCTTTTTGTGGTTAATACAGGTGACCACAAAAACCCCTTGTAGTTTTCCAGAACTGTTATGCCAAGGAATCATATCTATCTCTGTTGAAGCCTTAATGAAAATACACCAAGTATTAGGAAAGAAAACAAAACCTAAACACATGCTGTGATGCTGTTACAAGACCAGCTTCTTCAGTGAACTAACTGCAAATAGGGGAACAAAAACCTGAAAAAACAGCTCCCTGCGTTCTGTTTTGGTTACTGTATGGGACAGAGCCTGTTATTTTACCCAGCAAGGAAACTCTTCATGTGTTTGGCTCTCTCGGGCTCCCATAATAAGTGTTGATGGTGCTGCAGCTGCCCATCATGATTCACCAGGGTGAATAGCAATACAGCCCATCACAACACCCCTCCGAAATGCTGCTGGTGGGACCCTCTTGCGGCATTGCCCCTGTCAGGGGAACATGTCTGTGGGGCACAGGATGTGTTGGTGTCTGTCCCCCATCCTCCCTACTCCCTCCTTGCACTAATGCTGCAGAGTCCAAGAGCTGGGCTGGGCTGGTCCTTGCACTGGCTACAGCCATGAAGATCTGTCCTGTGGCCAGAGGGTTGCTTCAGGGGTTGGAGCCAGAGAGCAAGATCTGAGGAAGCAAAAAGCTCAGGCTCTGCATCAGAGGGGAACAACAATTCCCTGGCTTCACTAGAGTAGAAGCCTGGACTATGGGGTCTCACTTTGACATTGAGATGAGGGGTAGGATAGGGTCTGTGACACCATCCCACAGTAACCATGGACTGGGGACAAAGATGGGAACAAACAACTTCCCTGGAGCTGGCTGCACTTTTTCAAGTACCCTATCCCTTCACAGGTGAAAGATTGTCAGGAGAGAAGAGAGTGATGGTAAATCAGTGCTACTGGCTTCAATGAATAATGGTAATCTTAAAATAATCCCACATTCCTCAAATAAATGTGATGGTTTGGACATGACTTGGGTGTTAATATGTACAAGTATAAATGTATGTGCATATGCATGCATGCATTTACATCTCTGTAATTAAATCTTTTATTAGAAGGCATGACTGCCAGGTTTGAAGAGTGCTTTCTAAGAGAGGTAGGCATCCTTTCATACACAGCATGCATCCTTTTCTTTCCCAGAGCAGAGGATGCCAGCACAGCTGGAGTCAGGAGAGGCCACCCACCATGTAACTTCAGCATCATCATCCAGAAGAGCTCCCGGGCTCTCAGAGGATTCAGGAGAAGCCAAGAACCAACTCTGCTGGCTCTCTCAATGCTGTGCTTTGGATGCAAAGGCTCCTGGCTCATTGCTGGCTTGGCTGGGTGCCATCCAAAATTGATCCACATGCCGTACTTGGCACTTGCACTACACACTTCCAACCCTTGCTCTTGAAGATCAGCCAACATATTATCCATTGGCTCTGCTGGTTAAAAGCCACCAGTCCTTCATAAAGAGGAATTTGATAGCTGATTTTCATTGATTTTCCTGAGGAGTCATGTACTTATCAGGCCTTCAGCTTTTGGAAAATTGTCTCTAATTCTCAGCAGCCCTTTAGGAGCAGGGAAATATCACTGAATGGCCTCAGAGTCCTTCAGTGTCACTGCTAAACCACAGCAGCATTTGAGGTCACCATTGCTCAAACACTTTCCTGGCTCCAGCAGTGATCTGCTTCAAAACACAAGATGTTTTGCTGGTTTTCACAGCTGGTTTATGGAGCCAAGTGAATTCACTTCCAAGTGAATCTGAGGGACTGTCCTGGAATGAACTGTTTCCATGGGGGCAGCCAGGAAACTTTCCAGGAGGCTCCGGTCCTTCAGAGACAGACTGCAGGGATGGAGGAGGAGGAGAAATTTGATCACTTCTTGTGAACAGTTTTTGTCTCTGATGCCTGCAGAGCCTGTCCCCTTGGGACATTTTGTTTGGGGCTATTTAATCCCACATTCAGCTCCACTGTCTCCTCCTCAACAACCAGGCCTCATCACTTCTCCTTTCTCCAGGACCTGCCTCAGATCCAAAAGAACTTTGTGACTATCCTGGCTCTGGACCCAGGCCCTGTGTGTGACATCGCACCCCCAGACTCCCAGATGATCTACTCTTCCTACAGAAAATCCTTCACAAGTCACAGAATGGTTTGGTTGGGAAGGGACCTTTAAAAGTCATCTAGTCCCACCCCCCTGCCATAAGCAGGGACACCTTCCACAAGACCTGGTCTCTCAGAGCCCCATTTAACCTGACCTTGATTGTTTCCAGGGATGGGGCATCTGTCACCTCTTTGGACAACTTGTGCCAGTGTTTCACCATCCTAGTTGTAAAAAATCTCTTCCTTATATCTAGTCTAAATCTTCCTTCTTTTAGTTTAAAACCATTACTCCTTGTTCTATTGCTACAGGCCATGCTAAAATGTCTGTCCCTGTCTTTCTTACAAGGTGCTGTTGTTAAGAGACCATCCTGGCACTGATCCAACCACTCATTGCCTTCCCTCCTCCAGCCCCTTCGTTATGAACTCTGGGGCTTTACCTTGGTGATTTAGGAAGAACCATTAAAATGAAAGGCTGGTAGATGCAATCATTACAGTCAGTGTTGAGTGTAGCATCAAGACTCACACCTCTGCCTCTCCTGTGTTTATCCACCTCTGGTTTGGAAGGAGAGGAGCAGCAGCTCTGTGGGACCAGCTCTCCCACTCACCTGCATGCTGCAAAGAGGGGCTGGAAACCAAGCAGCCACTGTATGCCCCTGCTCTACCCTCCTGGCAGGAATGACAGCCCTGCCTTTAATAGGTGCTATTTAATTTGAATGATACCTTCCAGAGTGCCCAGCAATCTCACAAATATTTTACTGTTGAAAGCAAAGAGAGAAAGAAGCTGTGGGGGATAGTTGGGGGATCAGCTCCCCAGGCTTCTGTCGGGAAGCCGAGTGACTCCGTCTGTGGGGATGGGCTTAAGGGGGTGCCCGGCTGGCCCATCCCTTGCACGGGGACTTCACTGGTCACCGACCCGGGAACACTGTCAGAACCGCCACTCGGTGCCCCAAACCTGACCCAAATGGCATCCCCCGCGCTGCATTATTCTCCAAAGGTCTGCAAGACCTCTCTGCAAGAAGGTGTGCTTGAGTCCATCCCAGGTCTGCTGTTCCTGCTGCATGACCCCCGAAGATGACAATGTCCTCTCCCCAGCTCCGGGAGATGTATGTAAGGATCTGGAGCTAGGGAGGCCCGAGGTAACGGGCTGGGCTGGGAAGTTTTGGAAGGAAGAGGGGAGCGCGGCACCCTGCCCAAAAGGCGCGATCAGAAACTGCGGCACATCCCTCCCCTGCGCCGCCGGCTCCCTCCCTCCCTCCCGCGGCCCCGGGCGCTGCGGGGTGGGATTGTCCCAGCCCGGGGCTCCGGGAACGGGGGGAGCACGGCCATGGGCAGCGGCAGCAGCCGCCGGCGGGGCAGAGCGGCGGAGCGCAGGGATGTGCCGGAGCGCAGGGATGTGCCGGAGCGCAGGGATGTGCCGCAGCCCGGCCCGGCCGGGACCGAGGGGGCGGCAGCACCGCCCGCCCCCGCCCGGCCGGCCCCGGGCGGCATTCCCGATCCCCGGGCCGCCGGGAGCGGCATTCCCGATCCCCGGGCCGCCGGGAGCGGCGGGGCCCCGCTCCATCAGGCGGTAAGTGCCCGCCCCGGCCCCCGCCGGGACCCCGGGACCCCCAGCCCAGCCCAGCCCCGCCCCGAGGCCGCCCCCGCCATCCTCCGAACGGGAACAGCACAGCATTCCTTGGATCTCCGCTGCGAGCCCCGCTCGGTGCTCTCTTTGCGTTCTCTTCTCTCTTCGCGTTCTCTGTCTCTTGTTCAGGGGAAACGCCGTCCCCAGACGGGCCATCCAGCTCTCCAGTCTCACGGTGCTACTGGAAGTTTCTTTTCCTGCCTTGTGGCAATAGGTCGACTTCGTAGCTCGGCGCCTGCTTTTCCCTGGGTCAGGCTTGTAAACTGAAGTTTAAAAATGTGAACATAAAGCTGCTCTTTAATGTTTGCCAGTCCGGTGCAGCTGCAGTCTGGCTCTTCCTAAAGGCGCATTTCAGTCTGTTTCTGTTTAACAAATAACGGGTTTACCACCGAGGAAGCTGAGATTTATCTTTTGCGGGTTTTTTTTTCCAATCCAAAAATAACAGCAGTAACTATATCATCTGGTGATGAGGCCAAAAATCACCAGCTTCTTTCATCTTAGCTTGGCTTTGGAAGTTGTGTGTTGTTTGTAAGATAAACGCTGGTCTCCACAGATGCACAAAAGTCGTCAGACTAAATTAACAAATTTAAAACCAGAAAGGAATGTTTAGGACCCAGGAACTTTCTGCCTTGCATGCCTCAGTTTTGTTCTTTAGGAGTGTATCACTTCCATCACGGAACTGTTTGTCTACGGGGTAAGGATAACTTTAATACAAAATAATTTTTCCATTAGGAAACTTGGCAGCGTTCAGTATGAGAAGCCTTTTTTTAGACAAGTTTTAAAGAAAAGCCTGAAAGAAAATAAGGTTTGGAAATGGGAAGAAATGGAAGAAAAAAATATATATAACATATTTTTTCCTTGCTCTTCTTTCTGTTCCAAACTCTCCTGCAATATGAACAGGAGCTCAGTCCAGCACTGCTTTCTCCTCTTATTTACGAGCAATCCCCCTGACTTCTCCCATTTACCTTTACTTATGGGAATAGAGGCTGCTGGTATCCATTTTCCCTCTGTTTCCACATGTGAATATCATGGCTGGATCTTTAGAAATAATAATGATATAAGCTGTGAGTTTTCCTGTGCATAAAGCAGTATTTTAGCTCTATTCTGAAGTGATGCATATTCTAGGTAATTACATGTGAGAAAGGCAATGGAGCTGCCCTCATCTTTCTTCACTTCACTTCACTAGTACCAGTAGAGAGTCAGTCCACTACAGGAGTAGATACAAGTGAACTAATGACAAGGAGCAAACCAGAAAGGCTGAGGAGTTCAGGATGTGGCCCTTGGAGACGCGTGAGGGGGTCACTGTCCCTGCTCCCTCCTGAAGACCTCCTCCTCTGGCAGAATTGATGGCGAGAAACCTGTAGCATCCCCTCAGCCACCCTGCGTTGTGGTCACCCCTGGTGCAGCACAGAGATGTCTGTGAGGGTCCTCAAAACTCAGCCTGGAGCAGGCATGTGGAGCCTTGATCATCCAGTGAGGCCAAGTGAGTGTAGTACACAGTTGTGCCACCCATGAGGAAACAGTGATGCTGAGCATCTTGTGTGTCTCCTCATCCAGCTGCTGCTGCTGCCTCTTGTGTTGGAGGAAGTCCACACCCCTGGTTGCACCCAGATACATCGTCTGAAGGATAGCAAAGAACTACCAATGTTTTTCAAATATATACAAGACATACAAGAGAAGTCTCAGGTATTTTCAGGGCAAACTTGAAACTTTTCTTGGTAGCGCTTTCTTTACCTGAACCTGAGATGACCACGGTACAGACAGCAGTCGTTGGCTTACCATTCTGATTCCTTAAGACCTAAAAAGTCAATAGCCTGAGAAAAGGAGGGAGTAAGCTGTTTGCAGCACCAGGTTTTCATTGTTTACTGGGTGCAATTTAGTATTTTAGGTCATTGTGCAAGCTGCAGTCCCACCCCTCCCATAAGGCTAGTGGAGGAGGTTTCTGGGAAGGGCTATCAGATTCATTGAATCACTAGTTCCTCGCTAGAAATTTTGAGGGCAATTTCAGTCTCACCAGCTTCTCAAGCAGTCATCTGTAGTTTCTGTCTTGAGGAACTTGCTTGTTTTGCCCTGTTCAGCTGTGCAAAATGAAGGATGAGCAAAGAAATTTCAGAGAAAAAAGGATGAGTTGATTCAGCAGAATTAATGAGGGAAAGGTGAGGCATGAGGAGAAAAAGCAATGAGGAGGTATTTCAGGAAAAAGTCTGATGAGAAATAGCCCACGGAGGAGCAGATTTTGGGCAGTGGGAGTAGAGAAGAAGCTTGACACCAGCCAGAAGTGAGCAGAACTGCAAGCAGGACTCACTCTCTGAGGTCACTGTTGGGTTTCTCCTGGATATGATGTGCATCAATGTCGTGCTTCACACCTGAGCCCCAGCAGTTTGTCTTCCAGCAGCAAGCTGGCAGCACCAGTGGGCAGGCAGGCCAGGTGGCAAGGGCTGGTGGAGAAGGATGCAGCTGCTTTTAAAGGCTTGAGCCACCTCTATTACATTCAAATAGTGCTTGGGAGTGAGAAGTGTGAAAGCACATCACATCAGCAGGCTGGGAGCCAAATCCTGATGGGAACCAGAACCTGGCTTGGAGCAGACCCCAACACCTCTTATCTGCATCAAATGACCATTTTTAGCTTTGCCCTCAATTCTGGATGCTTGTACATGCTTTTTCCTTGTCTCTTTGCTCAAGACAGAAAAATGTAGTTGTGGTTTCACAGGTGCTGCCACAGCACAGGGCAGGGTGTCAGCTCTTGGTGGAAGCCAGGGCAGAGGCTGTGGCCTCAGGCATTTCCCCATTGGTTTCCTGAAATGAAAGAATCACACAGACATGTTCGGGTCTTGCTCTAAACAGCTTTTTCTATGGTGCTGTCACTCCTCCTGACAGGAGGCAGGATGTGATTTCACTTAGCAAATCACCCAAGCTGCAGCATGGGAATAATACACATAGAGTGCGTATTCACCAACTTCTAGAGACATTATCATATACTTTTAAAACACCCAAGTCTTCCAAGCTTTGCCTGATTTTTTGAGCCAAATAAATGTTTTTCTGCGGTTTGGTGTGGCACAGCGTCACCTCGTGGCTGGCTGGTCCCAGCTGCAAACACGTAAGGGTTCTGTAGGGACATTTAGTGTCATGCCCCGTTAGTTTCTTACAGGAACTCAGGTTTATTTTTCTATTGTTACAATGTGCTTCCCTCCAACAGAAATTTGATCTTTCTGATTCAGCGTTGTTAGCATTATTTCAGCATTTTCTTCCTGGTTGTATTAATAGTCAAAAATGCCCTCAAGTCAAGACATTCTGCTGACAGTTGCATAAGGAGCCAGGAGCCTTCAGAAAAGGTGTTTTTCAACTGAACATCTGGAACTCCTTGAACTTCCCAAAGTCAGATTATTTCAGATTCTGCAGTTAATGCCCAGGTGTGGATCTGCAGTTGCTGAGCTAAAGGTCTTCCTCTCTCTCTCTCTCTTATTATGGTCCTTGTCTTGTTCAAAGCACCTGAAACTTCACCAGAGCCCGGTGAAGCTGAGTCCTCTCAGCCAGCATCGCCCTCCCAGCACAGCTGTGTCGCAGCTGGACTTCGGAAACTGCTGAATAGGCATTTTCCACAACTCCCCTCCTTCACTTGGCAGAGGATAGGTTGCTTTTGCCCTGAGACTATTCCTGATCTAAAAACTAAGCTCAAGGCATGCGCAGAATAGCTGGGAGTTGGAGTTTTAGTTGGCAGGAGAAGAGAAGCGTGGGAACTCCCCGCATTCCTGCCGCTTCCCGTTCACCGCCTGCTCCTAATTCCTTCTCTGGCCGGAGGATGTTGCTGCAGACCCGAGCAGGGCTGGCAGTGCTTTGCCTGGGGTGCAGCTGGGGCCATACGTCCCTTTGGTACCTGCTGACACCTTGAGTAAGCGCCTTTTCTTTGGCAAGCAGTAGCTGTCTGGGGGTTGGTGAGAGGCTGATTTGGGCAGTGGGGACTGGCTTAGCCCCACATCGTGTGCTGGCGTCGCTGGAGGGTGTGCCCTGCCGCTGGACCAGCTCAGCCCTCCGGCTCTGCTGCAAACCGCACGCGTGATGCTCCTGCTGCTCACAGCGCCTCCCTCCCTCCCTCCATCCCTCCATTCCAAGGCAGGAGTTTGCAGTTCAGCTCGGACCAGTGCCCCTGTCTAGTTCACAGGGGTGTTAGTGAAGAGCGGTTTGGGAGGAGCAGAGGTAGGGAAGGAGGCACTGGTTTGCATCCTGCAGAAAAGCCATGCTATGAAACCACAGCCCTGGCAGGGACCACACTGCTGCCATGTAGATGTTGTAGGTGGCTCAGTCACTCTCCAGGCTCCCCTGGCTGTGACTGGACTGCTCAGGGTGACTGTCTCTACTGCATCTCAGGGCTGTATCTTTACTGGTAAACTATACCAGAGCAGCTGCCTGGCACCAGACCGTGATGGTCTGCCCCACTGAACTGGCGTGGTTTTGGTCAGGACCAACTTGTAGCCTCCCAAATAATGCTTGGGCATGGCTCAGGGGCCATCCCAGGAGTGCTGGTTCATGCACAGAGCACAGAGAAATAGCTCTTGCTTCCACTCTCCACTCTGCCTTGATCCCAGGAGCCTCTGCCCTAACACAGAAGACAGCTGAACTGCATGTGCAATGACTGTCAAACCACTACACCTCATGTCTCATTACATTAAATTAAACCTACATGTGGTGTATATGCTGTGTGAGCTTAATATCCAAGCCTTTAAAGTTGGAAGAGAGGGTGATGTGGGGCTCTGTGGCACAACAGACCCCAGCACAAGATGCCTACACTGAGGACAGGATGGAAAACAAGGAGACACGCTGTGGTCTGGATGAGTAATAAAAAGATGACTGCAAGCTGCAGAAAGGAGAAGCTGACTTCATTTATCTCTTAACAGGGCACAGGCCAACCAGGCCAGCAATTACTTATTTAGCTCTAGGATAGGAACCCATAATATTAAAGTGTCGTGATGTGCGCATCATCCTAACCCACATGAAGGGCTAACACCAATTATCTGCTGAACTTGCAGCATACACATTACAGCAATCCTGGGCAGGCTGGGTGGGGTCAGTTTTTATGGTGTCTCACAGCCTGTGACAGCCAGTGCTGTGCATCCCGCCTGCTGCCTGGCACACGGTGTCACCCTGGCATCAGGGAGCCATGTGTCCCTTGCCCAGAGGAGTTAGGAGCAGCTCCCAAAGCACTGAGGCTCTGATGGCAGGGAAAAGGCAAAGGCCGGAGGTGCCTTTTGTTATAACTCACCACCGTTTTTGACTCATGCACTGGATTAAATGTCAGTAGAGATCTACCTGCGCCAGTGCCAAATTCTCTTGGGAAATAAGTATTGTTGCTGACAGATCCCTTGGAGAAGGTGGGAGCAGGTTTTGCACAGAGAAGCAGATTTTGCTAGCCAGAGCTGCTCTGTCCTGATGACTAATTAATTCTGCCTTCCACCCACACAACACGTACAGCTCGTAATATGGAGGAGTCAGCCACAAGGGAAGAAAAAACAGACAACCTACTGTATAGTTCAAACCCTCCCAAAAATGATCCAAACCCATCCTTTGCCCAGAAGTGTTGGCAGCTGGGTTCTCACTATGGGAAGAACAGCATCAAAGCAGTCCTGAAGGACTGTATTTCCCTTGGTGCTGAGGATGAATAATGTTACTCGCCTGGTGGACGGAAACCAGGACGGCAGCAGTAGCCCAGTGGATGATGGACGAGGAGCTGCATTGTGGGATACAATCCCGGGAGAAGTCAGCCCTCATTGCTCAGCATGGTGTTCTCCTGGCACTGCTCCTTGCTCTTGTTGCTCGTGGGAGATTGCCAAGAAATGATGCTAAATAACCAGGCGAGAACTGTCTTCCCTCACCATCAGCTTTCTCACATAGCCTTGTCTCTGCTTGGACCCAGGAGCTATTTCTAGAGTAATTCAGGCTCTTCCAGTGAAAACAAAGTGTTGCCAAAGAGTTGCCAAAGACTCTTCTGAAAGGATGTGGAGTGCCTTTTGGCAGGTATCAAACAAAAACTCTACAGAAGGCTGGTGTCATGTCATTTTAAGCAAGCAGCTAGGGTGAAAAATACTGTGGATACAGAAATCTTTCCCAGCTCCAGATATGGAAGATACTAAGGGCTCACCTGGAAGAGGTGTTGATCCAGTGCCATGAGGGGGGTGTCCTTGCTGCAGCCCCACTCACTGCTCCAGCGTGGGAGCCAAAGGTGACCACAGCCCATGCAAGAGGCAGAGAATAGCTGAACAGTTCTGTGCCGAGCACCTCTCTGTCTGCCTGGCAATGTCTGAGACTGTGGAGTTTAAACCTCAGCTCCTGTCCATCCCCGTGAGAAGTAGCTGAGGAAGGAATGTAGGGAAAACATTTCCTTTCAAATTAAAATCAGATGCCGTGGAGTAATTGTAGACACCATTTCAACCCAGTGGGTGGCACATACAAGCCTGGTCAATACCAACTGATTTAAATCAGCCCAAAACTGCATAAAACTATTGCTGCTGTACCAGAGCCGCCTGTAGAGGGTTATCTCCCCTCCCTAGCTCCCACATGTACCAGCTTTAGTCCCAGGTACGTCTGGACCATGAAGAAGTGCAAGTTTGAGCCGTGCAAGATCAGATACGTGATCTTACCGAGGAATCAATTGCTTGATCCCATCCAGCCCTGCAGAAACACCACACAGCAGAGGTATAGGTGATGGCTCTGATTTGCAAGCTTTTCCAAACCTCTCCCTTGTTCCTTTGCTTCCATTTCTTGTACATAAAAGTATTTCTCTCTTCACCACACTGAGGAAACAACTTTTCATTTCTGTTTCCTGGAAGCCAAATCCTCTCTTTGGTGTACTACCTGTTTAACATATTAGTGTTGTTACGAGATTCAAGGTAACTTGTACAAAGGAGGCACACCAGCTTTAGGACTGCAGCTCAGAAAAAATAATGGCAAGCCAAGATGGGTCTATTTTCATGCAAAACTCTGTCCTTGTACCAATCCCTTTGCCCATAACAGTACAGTGAAAAAGTAGGAAAAAAAGGAAAGTTACTCAGTAGCATCTGCCTGCAGGGGGTATATTTTATTACCAGATGCCCCATTGGAAACCTGTGGATTCCAGCATAAGGAACATGGATATTTCACTACAGATGGATCATTTCCAGGAAACATTTCTGTCAGATGAAAAGAATCAGGTCCATGTTGCAGTAACTTCTTTCCTTAGCAGGTATTTTCACAGTGCAGCCTGTGAGCCAGTGGGGCAGTGCTCGTTCATGAAAAAACTGGGAGGTTTAACAAGTCAGTGTTCAGTGATTTCAGTTCTGTAGCCTGCAGCCACCCAGCTGCCCTGAATGCTGGAACGAAGCTGGCAGAACAGGGCTGGTAAAGGGAAGTCACTTGTACCTATATTGTCTCCAAAGAGGTTGTTTGGGGGTTTAAACCAGGGCAGATATAGCCCACTATAGACAGAGAGAGGTTTCATAGAAAGAAATAGTGGTTTGAGTTGGAAGGGACCTGGGAAGATTATGGGAAGGGACATCTTCAACTAGACCAGACTGGTCAAAGCCCCATCCAACCTGACCTTGAACATTTCCAGGTGTGGGGCATCCCCAGCTCTGCTGGGCAACCAGTTTCAGTGCCTCAGCACCCTGACAGTTAAGAGTTTCTTCCTGAGTTCTAATCTAAACCTAACGTTTTCTGTTTAAAACCATTGCCCCTTGTCCTGCCACCACATGTCCTGATAAAAAAAACCTCTCTTCATCTTTCTTACAGGCCCCTTTCAAGTACTGAAAGGTTGCAATAAGGCCTCCCCAAAACCTTCTGTTCTCCAGGCTGAACAATACCAACTCTCTCTTCTTGTCATCATAGGAAAGGTTCTCCAGCCCTCTGATCATACAACAGGTCCGTCTTTCCTGTGGTGGGGATACCAGAGCTGGATGCAGCACTCCAGGTGTTTTTCTCTCATGAGCAGAATAGAGGGGCAGAATCACCTCCCTTGACTTTGAAGTGTTGTAACTGAAATACGTGTCTTTTCTTGTTTCCCAGGCTTTGTCAACCAGAAGCTCACCAGGCCCAGAGAACAACAATGCTGACCATCAGTGAGTATCCCCTGCTTTCATTGTATCTTCAGGGGGAGAAGAGACCATAAAGGGAAAAGCTATTTCTGCATCCCTCACACTGTGCAAAAGAGAGGCAGGAATGCTGCAAAATGGTTTCTAGCCTTAAATATTCTGCTGTCTTTCATATTTTCCCAATTAAAAAAATCCAGGAGTTGTGCTGCATGAAGAAAATCCAGGCTGCAGCTCAGGTACAATACAGAGGTTCATTCCTGGTCATGAGCAATGCAGAATTTAGGATGTCCCCATGTCAGAGAGGCACTTTAGAAGAGCTGGTGAAAAGCTGTGGAGGATTGCTCCAAGGAGTACCCTGGTTCACCCACAGATCACCTGTAGGCTCTGCAGTGTGGGAAGAGGAGAGTAACATCTCTTTGCTCACAAGGAATCGTAAGAGAAAGGCTATGAGATGCTCCCATGCTACTCCAATTAAAGATATGAATGTCCCTTGGGGACAGGGGAATGGTGGGGACCTGCTGCACTGGGTGTCAAAGAAAATAAATCCAAAATCTTCCACAAAAAACATCTACCAAGCAAAGTGTGCCTCTGAGTCTGCCTGCACCCAGAGCATTGGGGACAGTTTAACACATGTGTTAAAGAAACCCAGATGAAATGAAGAGGCTTGAAAAAATATCTTAAAATATCACCTCCTTACACTAACAAGCGATTCTTTTCAGCATTAAGCTCTGGCTGTCATCCAGCCCCTCTGTTCCTGCAGCACTCAAGGGCAGACTAATCTGCAGATCCTGGCCATCAGGCTGTGTGACCTACTAATGCTGAGCAGTGCAGTGGATGTGTCAGGAGAGCTCAGGCACCAACCACTGTCCTCCCTGCCCCTCCTTTTCTGCCTCCTAGCTGGCAGGGAGTTCACCTGGCAAGGCTTTTCTGACAACACCGCTTGTACAGGTGCTCTCATTGGGACTTTAACCTCTCCTGGGCTTTCCAGCAT
Organism: Anabacerthia variegaticeps; assembly: GCA_035583185.1. Taxonomy (NCBI): domain Eukaryota; kingdom Metazoa; phylum Chordata; class Aves; order Passeriformes; family Furnariidae; genus Anabacerthia; species Anabacerthia variegaticeps. Next base: position 100,275,425 of record JAWWEW010000112.1, on the reverse strand, counting down.
CCTCAATGCAGTTTGGGCTGTGATGGCAACTGAGCAGTCTCCTCTGGGGGTGCACACCCAGCCCTGCCACAGCCCCCCATAGAGCCCCCCAGCCTGCTGGCCCTTCACACCCTGCAAAGGCTTTCCTTTTCCCTCCCTCTTTGATACACAAAGGGAAGACTCAAGACAGCAGAAACTGGTTTCTGATCTGGGATGGCAGAGCTTATTTTCATTTAGATAACATTTACTTTATACCCATTGCAGAGCCCCACAGCACAGCTCACGTGTGAAGTGCCTGTACTGCCCAAGATAAGCAGGGCTGCAATTTCTGCTGGCAAGAACTATGCAAACAGTTTTTGGGAGATGGCCCAGCACCCAGCAAAACTGCATTTTGAAGAAATCAAATGAAATCAAGCCCCAAAAACAAAGGCTAATGTGCGTAGGTGTCTCATCGTTCATGTTTCTGTGGCTGGAATCATTCTAGAAAAACACAAACATTACAGACAGCAAAAGTCATTCTTGTCATGAGAGAGTTGCTGACTGAAGAAATTCCCATACAGCCAATTAAAGGAGAAATAAATGTCAATCAAGGAGAAGAAAAACTAGGTACAGAGACTTAATAGTGTCTGTCAAGAGAGCAGTCATGTGAGATAGGTATAGGTATGCACCTCCTGTGTAACCCACATGCCTGTGTGACACCACCTAAGCACCTAAACCAGTCCCTGATAAATACCTTGGACGCTCATGGGAACACAGCTGCACATGGGAACACAGCTGGATGTGTTCCTGATTGGGCTATGCTGCCTCCCGTCCCCCACCCCCCTCCCAGATCTCTTGGGAACTGCTCTCTAGCATCTGGCAGTCCACGGGTGGATGACACAGCCCAGGAGCGCTGCAATGATTCTATAATTGCTGCCAGGGCTCGTGTCACTGGCACAGCTACCGGGGCGTTGTTTTGACCCATTTTTCAGCTGCAAGGTCTCGCAGAAGGCATTTTAATGATTAACCCTGGACTTTCCCATCCTCAGCAAAATGATAAAATACACTGGCCTAGATTCACCCCAACCTAGTTTTCAGCCACTTAACTCAGGTTTCTGCCTGGGTGCTTGTCACCCTGGTCACCCATCAGGGACACTGTCACCGGAGCCTGCAGGCAGCTCTCCCCCACACCAGGCAGCTGCCAGAGACACCAGGGATGTGACACTGCCAGCCATCCCCACTGATGAGATCATGCTCAAAGGTGGTTTTGTTCACTTCTGGTCTAATTTTGCCCATTGCTTTTCCTTCTCCACATTGCATAGTTCATTATCTTTCCATTTAACAAAAAACCCCCCGCCAATAATTCCTGCTTCCCTTAAGAATCTTTGAACACCGAGAGGCCTGTAGCTGAAATGGAACACATTTCTTGCTTTCCTCTTCCCTAAATTGCTTTGTTCTAGCCTTTTATATCACTTGTATTGCTTCTGTCTAAACTCCCTCCAAGCTGTTAACTTTTTAGCAATGAGACACCCAGAAGCCTGACCAGTAGTCCTGATGGAACTGCATTAACCTTCTTTTTCCTTGCTGTCCTACCATGCTGCAAATTCTCCTCTTGTACACTTTTCAGGTAGTTCTTTCTCAGCTTTCCCCCTTCCCAGGTTTCTTTCCTCCCCCAGAACAGCTGGGGTTTGAAAATCACTCCTCTCAATGTTCTGACCTGTTATTTTCCAAATCTGAAGGTGTAACAGCCCTCAGCTGGACTCAGTGTGCTTGCAGCCCTGACCTGCAGCCCTTGTACCTGGTGATGAGAGCAGCGAGGTGCCCCCTCTGCTACTGGGGCAGCTGGAGGGGTACAGGAGCAGGCTTGTGGTCCACCAGCTTTTGTCCTGTGCACATCCTGAGCTCAACATTTCCCTCTCGATTTAGCCTCTCACTAAATTCCAGGATCAGCAGAAACAGCTGCACCAACTTGCCTTGGAGATCAAGGTTTAGGTTGGGATGGCCTCAGGAGGTCTCCAATCCAATCTCCTAGCTCTAGCTCCAAGCTGGATCAGCTGTGAAGTCAAGCAGAATACTCCAGGCTTTGTCCCATCAGGTCTTGAAAGCCTCCAAGGACAGAGCCTGTGCAACCACAACCTGTTCCTCTGCTTGCTGTCCTCAGGGTGCAGAAATTTCTCCTTTTATCCAGATTAAAGCTCTCATTTTTAAAATTTATTTCAATTCTCCCATATTAAATGATACAGAACTTTGCCACAAATATAGAAAGAATATGAACAGCAACTTGCTTTTCTGTTGCTCTTCAAAGAAGCACAGCCCTCTCTTTTTCTCTCAAATTCTGGGGTGTGCATGATGAGTGGGGTTTGCTTTTGTATTTTTAAACGCACATCTATGTCTCAATGAGTTCAAATTTTACCTGGAGATTTTCTTCATGCAAACCAAAGCATCAAAAATAATTAACAGTGGGAAATTATGTAACTGCTAAGAGAAACAATAGCTCTTCTGTGGGTCTGCAAGCAGTCTGCCAAGGGCTCTGCCTCTTAATCATCACATAACATCAAATTAGTTTGAGGATTGTCACAGTGCAGAGTTTAAATCAGTAAATTGTGTGTTTCAGTCAGATTTTTGCACTTCCTTTCCCCATTCTTGCTTTGTAACTGTGGTTGTGTGGTTCGAGCTCTGGGACTTGTAGCTTTGTTCACTGGTCTTATTTACTGCAATGGAAATCAGGTTGCCTGCAACCCCTCAGGAGGAAAATGAATAAAAGGAATAAGCAGAAGGGTCCAGTTGCTAAATCCGACTTGCTGCCAGTAAAACTTGCCATGAAGGGCATGGTGCAGTGTAAGTAAGTGTAGAAGACCCACACGACCCAGCGGCCACACCAGCTGGTCATCAGGTGACTCCAACTATTTCTGACACGCAGGGGGCATGAGCACAGCTTGGTCAGAGCAGCTGGGCTGGGCAGGGACCTCTCTGAACCAAGGCAGATGAGAGCAGGGGAAGGAGCAGGGCAGCAGCAGGAGGCTGGCTGCTGCCTGTTGGAGGAACATTGAGGATGCTCCCAAGGAGAGCAGAATGAAAGCTCCTCCTCTATAGGACAAAGTGTCCTTAGAAAAGTGTTTCAGGGTTCTTTTCTTCAATTCTGATTCTACATTTACTTATCTGCTTTGGGGCAGCCTCTGTGATTTCATCTAATAGACAGGTCCTCACTTTTTTTCACTAAAGGATGCTAATGACAAAATTCATTCCAGCTGCAAGACCAAGAGTGGGATAGATTTCATCCTTAGAGAAATAGTAATTCAATAGATGCTACATGATGAGTCTAGGACAGATCTGAAGCCATGCTATTGCATATGAAAATCTCTCGTCTTTGTCAACCAACTAACCAACACATAAAACCATTTATTTCTCACCTATTTGTTCTCCACCAGTGGATGGTCACAAAGTCTTGGTTGACATGGCATGGCAGAGCACTTTACAGTTTGTATTTACCAACTCAAGTCACCACTTAGCTCTGCACCTCACCATGACCTACATTTCATGGAGCCATGTGCTCCAATTTCCAGAGATGACCAGCCTGGCAGCCTGGCTTGCTCACCTCCCAGTCCCCTACAGGGCCAAGGAGGAGCACTTGCTGGCCAGCTGCTGGATCCTGTCTTGAGACCCAGAGGGCATGATCAAGTACAGTTAATTGCTAGTGTTAAGGTACAGTGGTCAAAGCTTGCAGAATTCTTTTCACTGTTCTCTCTCATGCAGGTAGGAACAGATTTCTCTTGTACCCAACATAAACTACCTCTGATAATACCAATAAACCCCATGCCAGTTCCCTTTGAATCATACATCAGTTCCCACTCATGGGAGAGTTATGCTGATGTGAAAATAAATAAAAGCCTTAAGAGCAGTTTGAGGGATCTGCATTCATGTTTTGGTTGAAACTCAAATCCCTTACAAATACAAACCAAAATAATCTCTTTCTGCATAAAACCTTAAAAATAGTAACTGTCATAAGGGTTAGAGTCCTTTAGCTTGCCATCAAACCTAATCGACAAGAAAGTTCTGGGAGTTTGATGTGGAGCATTGTAAGGGCTGTACTGTAATGAACTCACAGACTAAAATAGGTGCCAAGTGACAGCAGATGTCAGCAGGCAATGTGCGTGTGGCGTACGGGAACTAGACACGACAGAGTGCCTGTCTCAGCAAGCCACATGCAGCTCGATCTTTGCATTCACAAAAAAAAATAATTAAAGGGCCTTCACCTTTCTTCAGAGCTGATTCTCTCTCCCAACACCAATAACTCATTCCCTCTTGTGACAGGTGCCCAGAAAGTGACAGCAAGAAGGCACCAGAACAGTCCACAATATCGTACGATTACTCGGAGGAGGAGCTCATGGCAAGCATTGAGCGGGAGTACTGCCGCTGAGTGCAGTCCCATAACACAAGAACCTCAGGCACGACCCTGGAAGCCCCACTGAGGCAAAACTGCTACTGACAGAATAACTCCTTGCACGGAGAGATGGGATGGGAGGGGTGGTGAAGGGTGGTGGAGCATGAGAGGCAGCACGGTGGCTTGGGAAGAACAGACCAACTCTGAGTGAGAGCGTGAAGATCCTAACCAACTGCTGATGTCTCATCAGTGCCACTGGAAGAGGGACCAATTAATCTTGAGAATCAACGTTTAGAAGCTCATTTCTAAACACTATTTAAAAATGAACATGTACTGGAATTGAAGTGTCATACTAGAAGTGTTGAAATGTGCTGCTTTGAAGGAAGATCTTGCTGTGGCTTAGTAGAAGAAAAACACAGCTGTATCATTTGATCCAGAAGTTCCTTAAGGGGATGTTGCATTGATGAAATTCATGTTCCTGCCACTTAAAACATGCCAAACGTACTCCTTGTGCTGTGCAAGCCCCAGGTCCAGGTCTGAATTTGGCACTGTTTCTTTCAGTGTGGTCCCAAATATGGGAGATAAGAGGAAAAGGGGAAAAGCACACCATCCAGTACATAGGCAGTGTAATCCCAGAGTTCAAATCCCATCACACAGGCAAATGAGGCTCCTGGGAGCCATCAGAGAACATAGGATTTGTATGATCCCTCTGGGACAGAATGCCAGCATGTGTCCTATCTGGGGCTCCTTGGTGTGGATCCTCCAGTGCAAGCAGGATGCACATCCCTATTTCAATCATCCACCTCAAGAGGGACTTGCATGCTTTTGTAGAGCAGCCGTTTGCAATCCGTTTTCAGAATTACTACTCGTGGCCTTTCTATGTATTTAGTATCCTTGGTAGGTAACCTAGAAGAAAAATCATTACATTTTACAGGTAGCTGACTGCAAAGTAAAACAGAAGGTCATCTCTCAAAAGGAAGCAGTATGTTTTCAGTACTCCCAGACAGGGAAGCCTGGTATTTTGGGGCCTCTGCTTTTATTTTACCTGCATCTTAACAGCTGCTTATTATCAGAAGTAGAAGAATATCTTCTTTTTTATCTTAAGCTGAAGCATAAAAGACCTCAGATGAAATCTTCACTATGTGTAAATGCAAGAGGAAACAGCAGGACACCTCTCAAGATCCTGTATTTTAAGTATTTTGTGATTCCTGGTACCTGTGAAACAAAAATAAATGCATTTGTACTCTATGTAGCCCTAATGAAAGCATCAAATGTTCAGATAAAGGCTCTCTACTTACATGGTGAATAACCTTATGGTACCTGCAGAGACTGAGCAGAATGCATCCTTGGAGGATCGCAGGAGGGATGCTGGGAGGCAGGCACTAAGATGACTCCCCTGGCACACATATTCACAGCCCAGTTGTCTTTCCTGCAGCAGCGAAGTTGGGTGAGTCTTCTGGAGCAAGAGCTCTCCAGAACTTCTGGAAAAAAAATCCAGTTTAAAATGATAGCACTTTTTTTGACAGAAACAGTGATTTTTAGACCTATTAATGTCACTGAGCTGTGGCAGGAACAAAGTTTCTATGAAGTGTGTCAAGAGTCAGTGACCAGATCTCCTGAAACTTGTGTTAGTTTTCAGCAGCTCTCAAAGACCTACTGGGATGAGCAGAATTTGCAGGCAGAGAGTAGGAAAAGCACTGGAAGGCAGCTGACCACAGGGGACCACAGGACTCTGTGCTCTTTGCTAATCACTGTAGTGGTTTAGATTCTCCTTCAATTTGGATTCCATTCTTTGGACTAAGACCTTCCTTTTGCCAAGGTCCCCAGGGTCTCTGGCACATGTGGGGAGATGCTTTAAGCACCTCAGTCACAGAACCCCCACTATGGAGGCAGGGGCAGCAGATTGCTGCCTTTTTGCGTGGCCTCCAGTGACACAGCAAACGAGAAGGAAAGCCACGCTGCTGTCAGATCACACTGTGACATGAGCAGGCAGTGACCAGGGCTCTGTCCCAACCCTGGGTCGCTCTGCCCATGCCCTGACTTCCCTCACAGAGTTTCTCTCTGAGGCTGCATTTGGTGACTGGCCCAGGCCCAGCAATACAACCCATTTCAAGATCTCCTAAAGGAAAGCCTAAGTATTAACAATTACAGAAACTGACTGAACAAAAAAGTAGCACCTTAACATATTGTTAGGCTGCAAGAAATTTCTCTTGACTGAACAAAGCAAATGACTAAGCATCTTTACAAAAGTAGCTTCTAGAAGAGCCAAGAGACAAGCACATTTCTGTACCTGGAACAAAGGTGCAGTGGGTTTCACAGGTAAACTCTTCAGAATCACCAACAGAAAAGGAGGAGCTGCAGGAACACAGAAAGGTCCAAAAGGGAGTGATGCAGCTGGGACAGTCACTGCACCAGGGAAAAGGTGGGTGGAAGAAGTTTGGGGATGCAAGGAGGGGCCCCAATCTGTGCCATGGTCTTGCAGGCTTTCTCTGTGCCATGTAATGATGTATGCTCAGCACTGTGCTCTGATCACAGAGCCGACCAGGACAGAGCAGCTCACAAACATCTGTCTTATTTTCATACCACAGGAGAGTGGGACCCAGCCAGCTTCCCAGTCTGACCAGGAACTGATGGGACTGTGTTCCTCCCCCTGTGTCAGACCTGCCCCCAGCAGCACACCAAAACAGGATGGTGGCAGTGGGACTGGTACCTACGAATGCACAACTGCAGTTTAATTACCTGGTGTCAGTGTAATTCTACTTTTGATCCATCCTTTGCATAGGGAAAATAGAACACTAGATCATTTGCAGGTAAATAATCATATTGAAGCATTAGCTGAGCCCACAACTAATTTCAAGAGAAATTTCTTGAATTAATGGCTTTTTTAAAAAATGGACAATTGCACTATGGAGATCACTTTGCCACATCTCAGGGAGTGAATGCTGACATCCCACGAGCTGAATTACTGGAAAGTTAATTTTCTTTTCATGGTATTTCTCTATAACCATCATCAAATCACAACTGCTTGAAGGACAAAAAATTATTCAGCTTGCCAGTACTTCCTGCCCCTAAAACAGTTTGCTGGAATTAAGCAGGGTTCTGGAGAGTCTCTCATTCATCATTTTAGAAACTACCCACCCTCCTGTTTAATATATGCAGCATAAGACAGGGAGCTGAGCATGGCTTTTCAGCTAACATTATTAATCTCCATTAATAAAGCAGATAAAGGCCAGTGTTTTAACCAAATCACTACATTTTTCATCTAACAAAGACAAATGCTACATGCTGGATTTTGCACTACTCCAAAAGAAGTAAGAGAGCCTTGCTGGCCAGCTGGCTGTCTCTACACACCTCCTATTACCACAGTTTCTGACAGGACTGAAGAGGGTAATTTTTTCAGCTAATCAGGAAAAAATTACTCTGTAGTGCATGAGAAGATATTGCCACTTCTGAGCTCCATGACTCCCACAAGTTCAGGAGTTTTCTTACCCAGCCATGCAACAAGATGCCAGCTGAAAGGTTCTGGTGGTGAAAACAAAAAGCTGTATTTTCTAAATTGCTCAACCCAAGATCTCAAAACCAACAAACCTGAAACTACAGAACCAGTTTGCACACTTACTCAGACTCTCAATTTCCCTCAAATTGGTTTTTCATGTGCAAACAAATGCTTTGAATCCCTTCCAGCCTTTTTTCGTAGATGCCTTTCCTTTGTGACAGCTGCCCTTTATTTTGCAGAGCTCTGCCTTTCCAGTAGCCCAGTAAATGGGCAGAACTCTTTCCCAGAGAGCACCTCAGAAAACAGATCAGTGGTGGAGCAGTTTTAGGAAGCGAGTTGTCTTTTACCTGTTCTGTAGTCATCCAGTGAAATCTCCTACAAGCTTCAAGAATTCATTCAGGAGCTGTAAGTAGACTTGAGTGGGGAGTGTATCTGCCAGCATCCCATTGCCCCAACCTCCAAGAGCAGAGCTAATACTTCCCTGATGCACCTTGTCCAGCACCCTGCTGTCATCTACTCACCTTCATGAGAGGAAAATGGAGGGTGGCACTCTCTCCACCCCAAGGATGCTCTTCCCCAACTCCCTTTCTCGGAGGGTCAAACCCAACATGCTTTGAGCCAAATTATTTGCACACACCATGCTAACAGCCAAAACAGCCTCTGCTCTAGAGAGGTGCAGGCCTGGAGTGGTGGCACAGGAACACTGTGGAGCTCCTCACCACACCTGGCAGGGAGGTGGAACACCAGCTGTCTGGCACAGACCACATCCACAAGAGTCCCTTATCACCCCACTCCGGACACAGGACGTGGCAACTATTTGCAGAGGGTGAAGCAGGTTTATCTGGACAATGATAATAAACAGAAAAGAAGTTGCTCTGAACTCAAGAGACACTGCAAGAGAGGCAGTTAAACCTAAGGTATTCTTCCCATCTGGGAAAACTCTTCCAGGAAAGGGTATGCTCCAGCTTCTTCAAGTTTTCTGCATGTCTAAGATGTGCCCATGGCCTTCTGCACACATCAGAACATGAAAGTCCACAGTTTGCTTCTCCTGCACACAAGGACTGAAGCAGAAAACAAGGCAGGCTGCCTTTGACAGAGTGGGGAAACAATCTGTAAAGGAAATGGCTCAGTGCTAACATACTCACTGCAGGGAAGTGAACCCCAGGACTGCCTGGACTGTGAGATGTGCCTGAGGCTTTGCAGCTTCCTGCTGGACTGCACTGCTGTTTCCTCAGCCTGCAGGTTGCTGTGTTTTGAGTCATGATTTGCTCTTCCTGCACATATGGAAGTAGTTTACCTTCTCGGGGGCAGAGCCTGCCTGCCTCAAGCTGTCCTGTCAGACACAAACAGAAGGCAAACAGGCAGATGGGCTCACAGATTAAACTTCAAAACCAGAAGATTTAACCTAGCAGATCAGCCAGATGCAACCCTGAGGCAGGTCTCAGCTCATGGGATGACAGATGAAGGGCCACCTCCATCAGTCACAGGATGCTGAGTACAGCTTTCACAGCTGGAAAGGGAGAGGTGGCCAGAGCTGTGGCCTCAGCCAGAGGGGCACACCAAGCATGCAACCACCCAGCAGCACTAACCACCTCTGCCCACCCTGCTCTGCAGCTTGAGAATGGATTCACTTCCAGTACCCAAACTGCAAGAGGATCATCAGTCTGCAAGACAAAGGAACCTGTTGCTAAGCTGAAGGTTTGGCTGCACAATCAGAGTGTGGCATGTGCAACCAAAATGCCAGTTCTGACTGCAAAATGTAGCATCAAGCCAACAGATATGTCTGAGCACAAATGCATTTTCCTCTAGAAAATGATTCCTTTCCATGGATTTGGAGTGGCTACCAGACAGAAGGACTTGCCCTCGACAACACCTGTGACAGCAGGGGGGTAGCTGGCAAGGCTTCCTTGTGTGTGAGGTGCTTTTCTCACAGGCTGAAGCTGTTCCAGACTCTACCCCCATTACAATGTGTACTTAGTACACCTTCTGGCTGCATGGAACAGCTCAGACCACAGCTTGGGTCTAAGGAAAAGCAGAAAGATGAGCAAAGAACTGTGAAATCTGTTGCCATGTTTCATATAAACAAAACCAGGGAGACAATTGTAAAACAGGCAAAAAAATCCCATAAGTATTATTTAGGATATGATTTGATGCTCAGAAGAATCTCCCTTGAAAAACAGTAGTAGGGAGAGGTAGGACATCTTCCCCTGGGAGACAAAAGCATTGTGGACACCTGCAGAGCCTGAAGAGTTTGTGCCATTCTGCCAGAGCATTGATCCTGCAGCAAAGCCTTCCCTTCCAGTTGTTCTCCTAAGGGGGAAGCAGAACCAGCCATGAGATCTTTTCACCTTCCTCACACTTGCAAGAATGATATGCTCTTTTGCAGACAAAACCTTGAGTTTCAGCTCCAAGGCCACTCTCGAAGGACTCTGACTGCAGGGACTGAGCCACCTTGAAATAAGGCTGACAGAAAGCTGGAATTATTACACCCTCTCCCTTCCTGCTGGAAACAAACATTTCTGCAGCTCAGGAACTAGTCAGAGGGAAAGAAACAGTGGAGGTGCATGAAAATTTAGATAGCTGCTGCTGCCACCATCACTGGACATCTCCTTCCCACCTGAGACCTGGGGATGACAGCCAGCCCCACAGAGCCACTTCCCCACCAGAGCACAGGTATGGGGGAACAGGAGGAACTGGGGCTAATGTAACTTTGGAGTTACATTCTCATCTCTTCTTCATTTCCAGCATTCACTCCAGGCACAGCTTGCACCACTAACAGAGCAGCGCTCAGCCCATCCCTTCTGCTGAGAGGTGCTGGAGGCCACGCTGGAATAGAGGTATAGACCTCAGGACTGCTGTTCCCAGAGTCTTCCACTTGCCTAGATACATAGCCTAATTCAGATGGGATTTATATAATTCTGGAATGGACGTATATGAATGCTGAAAATTCACAATTTTTTTACCATTTGAAACCAGTCACATTACATACATTTTATTTAATAAAAGTTAAAAACAGGTACAAAAAAACTGCAATTCCATTTCCTTAAAATATAGGTTCAAAATAAAAAGACTGAACAAAAGAGTTCAGGCAGTAAAGTGCAAAGAGATCAGCTATCCCAGTCATGCGTACTCCATAAATAACCCTTACACAGCAGGAAGGAACAGAGCACACAGAGCAGACACAGCCACACCACGGCACAGCTATTCATGCACATCCAGAAGAGAATGATCCACGTGTCCCGGACACGGGTGGTGGGAGGCAGTGCACACCTGGCTGGAAGGGGCTGCCAGGAATTGCAGGCCACGTAAACCCAACAAGGAGGGAGCTGTTGCTTTTCTGCATCATGGCACACATACATGACACACTTTTCACAATTCTGTACTCTACAGTCCATCACTTTGCTCCTCTGATGCAACTAACATGACCATTTACTTAATTATGACATGAGTTTCCAAACTCTTTTGCTCAGGTGAACATCATAGATGGTTAGTCTATAAAAAAAGGGAAGTACTAAACCAGCTACTGAATTGAGACAGGACATGCTTCTCCTGGCTAAAAGCACTCTAAGGCAGCATCCAAAGCCAAACTTCTTGTTCTAAGGGATTTACAAGAAAAAAAAAAAACAACAAAAAAACCAACAAAGAAGCAAGAGCAGCAACATCTCTTTGTTCACCACATAAACTTGGAAAACTGGGTATCAAGAGAGAACACCACCACCACCACCACAGGCATCCACACTGCCAGGAAAAGGGGTTCCAGCCGAGCCCTTTGGGAAGTCCACACACACACTCTCACCAGCACATACACTGGGGGCAGTGGGATTACAGCACGTGTCAGTGAACACAGTGTGGGCGTTATAAAGGTCAGGCACAAAAACTTGAGTACACTTAGCACAATACTCCAATTCAGTGCAGTTTGAAAACTTACTACTGTTAATTGCAACTATAAACTTTAGTGTAAAAAATAATGACATAATCTGCTTTAAACTGAAACAGGTCTCTGCTGATCTCAGGGGAGTGCTAGCTGAGATCAGCAAGTCTGCACTTACATAGAAGAGATCCTTGCTTTGTCCACACCAGTAAGCAAGATGAGGATTTCAGAATAAAGCCATGCAAGAGACAGTGCATTCCTAGTTATCCACGTTTGTTGCATCCACGAAAAAAACAAATCATCCTCAGTGCTCAACTAAGCTTCAGTGCAGGAGTGGCTGAAGGGAGCAGAGTCCAGAAGGAATAAACACTACAGAAATATTTCATTCAGTGGGGGAGCTGTCTTGCAGCAAGACACCTGGTGCTTTGCTGTGCTGTCAGCTCTGCTACAGCACGTTTGGACATCCTTCCGCACCACGGAAACTGAGCAGTCCGATTGTGCTACGGGCATTTTATTACTCGTACTGTGCCATTACAACACAGCACTCCTGCAGCCAATAGTTCCTTTTCTCAACCACGATCATTACACTTTGTGTAAAATAAAATCCATTCAACAGGAAGAGTGTATTGTTTAATAGAAAAGGGTGATTTTATACAAAGTACTGTGGAGAAGTATAAGGCCACATGAAGAGCATCAAGTTGACATGGTGGCTATTTCTTAACTCAAGACACAATGAGTACTTCCTCTGATGCATTGATACAGGTAAATGAAAGCCTTGAACAATTTCCTATAAGGTGCACAAGCATCCACAATACATAAAATCCCTTAATTTTCTATTTCTCCTGTACTCTAAAAAAAAAAAAAGACCAAAACAAAACAGAGACCCAGCTAATTCTTCATGGGATATCTTGCCATTTTTGCATTTTTCAGTTGATTCTGATATGCTGATTTAGTAAGACCAAAAATAAAGCGTAGTTTTTAGTGTCAAAGTTTCTAAATGGTGTTTGTGCTTCTACCTCCATCAGAGCAGCCTGGGTCCTCCAAACTTTGCTCCAGTGGAGTGTGGAGTCAGGAATGCCTAGTATGTCAAACTTCTATCAAAAGCCACATCGGCTTCCACTTGCAAACGGTATGAACTCCTAAAACGCTGAGGATTTCAACACTTGTTTCCTCAAAGAAAGTAACTCCTGTTTGGTTTGTTTTAAAAAACGACCGACTCACTTTGATCTCCAATGTCACCTGCATAAGGAGGTTGTAACAGCACTAGTCTGCTGCAGGCTCAGGATTTGCAAGTGTGAAAACACAACCAACATGAGTTATCAAATGTGATGTGTCTACAAAATGCTCTGAATGCAATTGTTTAGGGTTACTGAAGTTTCCAAAACTCTGGGTCTCATCCAGCACACCACTACTAATGCAGGTCAAGTAATTTGCCTGCGTAACAAGACCAAAATGAACAAATACAAAATATATTTGGTATAGAAAATAGCAGTATAAAAATTAAAAACCACCCTGTTTTACTGTCCATCAAAATATTAACAGCAAGCATTACAAGTGACTTTTTTTAACCTATTGCCAAAATAATTTCCAAAAAGTTCTGCTTTCCTGAAGTGCTGGTGATTGCAATTGCCCATGTATTGAAAAAAACAAACAGGGAAGGGACAAGGAAATATAGGATAGATTTCTCATATAGCATTACCAACTGAGGACCACCTAAACTGCAGGGAACTAAAGTATGCACAAACAAGGGGAAAACAAAAGCCATTGCCAGTCTGTTGTAGCCATCGGAGCTCTTCCTGCTCTTGAGTTTGCAGAGGTTTCCCCACTAGCCCTGGCAGACGGGTGATGGCATGGGGATGAGCATACTGAGAGCACTGCTGCTTTTCGGTTTCTCTGCTGTGGCAATTCTGCTGAGTTTGCCAACCTCTGTCTGCCAGCTGGGGGTCTTCTTCGTGGTGGAGTGGCGGCGGGTGTGCTTCGTCAGGTGGTCGCTGCGCATGAAGCGACGCTCACACACGGGACACGCAAACTTCTTCTCTCCCGTGTGAGTTCTGCGGTGGCGTGACAGCTCATCGGAGCGGGCAAACTTCTTGTCACAGCCTTCCCAGTTGCAGCTGAAAGGTTTTTCTCCTGCAGGACACAAAGGAAGCATAAGTTACCTTCAAGAAGCTGTTGTTTATCAAAGAACTTAAAACCTGCCTTGCAAAAACAATGAGTTTCACAGAACTGCTCACCTGTGCAGTCAGCATGACTTTAAGCTCAAGTTCTGCTCCAAAGAAAAATGATAGGTATCATTTCTACTTACTCCCTTGTATCTCTTCAAATGTTCTTTAATCAAGTCTGTTTTTTTAATTGTCCAAAAATCCCAGTTTAAAGAAAAAGATCCTTCATAAAGCTACCTTATCCACAGACGGACATAGAAGCACCCCCTGCCCCATCCCTGTGCGTCCACAGATCTTTGGCTGCAGCATGGCATCACCAAACACTGGGGGCAAACAGGAAGCCTGGAACAAAGCCTGAGGGTCCTGCTGCTCCAGTGATCCAATCCCACACACAAACACCCCCCCACAGTGAGCACTGCTGAGGCATGGCCTGTCCTGCTATCCCCACAAAGCTGGAGGTCCCACAAATGGCCAGGGGAGTTCCTTCCACGTGCCCAGGAATGGCAGCAGTCAGCAGGGCTGCCCACGTCAGCTGCTGCTCATCCTGGTCCACTGCTTAACATCAGACCTATCCTGAACAACGTGATCTACTGCCTGCAACTCCCAGAGAGCTCCAGATAAACACCCACCACGTGGCCCAAATTTATGTGGGTATTTCAGAGCAGACCAGAAGCATCCTGCAGAAAGGAAGCCCCACAGAAGTGTTGTTCTTATTTCAGATATTGACAGTAAAGTTCTATGTTAGGGGTATGTGGTATCATCTAGCTAGTCAGTGTGCAGGGAAAAAGTGGGAAAAGAAAGCTGAACTACTCTTCCTGCTGATCCTGTAATGTGAACTGGCTAGTGAGGGGTCAGTGCCTTTCACCTCCTGTTGATGTCCTAGTCTTAGTCATGATACAGGGACACGCATGACTTCCCTATGGATCAGCAGGCACATGTGCTCAAAGCAAGACACTTGGGCTGGTCTGTGTTTGTTCTGTAGTGCCAGGTTAATTCAGCAGCTCTCAAGCCAAAAGCACAATCATCACTGTACCTTTGAGCTGTGGTTTACATGGATTATCAGCTTCATGTAGAGGTTAAGCTCTTTCCCTAAAGGAACTGTAAAGACAAGCTGGCAAACTAATGCATATCCCATCACAGAAGCTGACATCCAATAAACCAGTGACTGTGGGATAAGGGCAGATGGGGAAAAAAGTCAAGGTAAACCAAAAATAGACAGAGCTATTCTGTACCCATCTCCCACTATGCCTGTTCTTCAACATCAAAAATAATCCCTGAGAACAAAAAACTAGTTTTAATTTAACAGGATCCTGGAGCCAGAAAAAGCATAAGTAAAACACACATATACTGTCTCCACACTGACCAGGTTTTATGGAGCAATTCAGCTCATATTAATTACAATTAATTTTCATTTATGATTTAAATCCCCCTTCTGTAACTGAACAAACTGTTATGCTCCTATAGCAGCTCTACTTCCTAACACAGCAACCCCAAAATATCAATGCATTCCCATTTAGCATAAACAAAATTCGGAGAAAATAAACAACCACTAAGTTTCTCTTTTCTTTTACTCATGTAATAATTAAGACCAACTACCTGTACTATGCTTTGCTTACGCAGACCTCTCCATGCCCCCAAAAAAAGGGACTTGCACAATTCATTTCAATGTAGTCCAGATGGCAGGATTCCACTCAGATCTAAACATATGCACACAGACAGCAAAGCTTCACTCCAACTAAAGCCTGTGAAATTCAACTAACACTATAGGGTCAGCTGAGGTCTCAGAACAAAGTCTGTCTTGTTTTGCTTGCCCACGGAGAATGTACATTCCTTCCTTCCCCAAGATGAGCACAAGCTTCCTATCACCTGCCTCTTCCCTTTCCCACCCTCCTCCCCACAAAAATCATGCATTTCAGCCCCCCCCCACAAGCCAGTGCCAGCGCTCTCTCATACACACCAGTGTGGGTGCGAAGGTGGGCTTTGAGGTGCGAGCTTTTGAAATAGGTTTTCTTGCACCCGGGGAAGTCGCAAACATAATTCCTCCGTCTAGAGAAGTCCACCTGGGGGGTGCAGGTTTGACCAGAAGCGATGAACACAGGAGCAGGGGCAAGGGGCAACAACTTGGTGTTCCCTACAGTCATTACGGTCTGCGGGCACGGCGGTGTCTGTGTGACAGCAGGCTGGGGGAGAACCAGCATGACAGTCCCCTGAGGCACAGAAGGTCCCATGAGCACAGGCTGGGAGAGCGGGGCTGTCTGCGGTAAAATAGGTTTCATGGGAGTTGAGAGTGCTGGAGCTGAAGGCTTGACATAGGCATTGATCATACTGCTTTGTCCATTTAAAGGGATCATTTGACAGAGAACCTGGGGGCTTGAAACAGGGGCAGGTGTCACTGGAGTAGCTCTTTTTTGCAAGTCATTCTTGCAATTCTTTGGTAAGTGGGTCTGTGGTGAAACAGGCCGGACTGGTAGTTGCCCTTTACTGGTCACAATATCACTGGAGTCATGCGCATAAGGCTGATGTACCGGAGGGGTTTTGCTGATTAAATCACCCGCAGCACACGTGTCCTGTGGCACTCTGGAATGTCTTCGTTCATCCACCCCGCACCAGTCTCTGGAAGGGCCGTAGCCTGAAGTTACCTTTGTTTTCTCTTGCACAGCAGGAATGTGATGGCAAGCAGAACTATCACCTGTGTGACGTATGACACTCGTTGCCATGGCCCTGCAAGGCTGAGGGGCAGAGGATTCAGAGATTGCCGGCTTCTGACTGCAGTGCCGCTCCACGCTGAGAACAGATGGCTTGGTTATGGGGGAGGCACCAGTCGCTGATGTGACTGAGCAGGCAGCTGTATTTGCCATGACAGTCCTTGGTTTGGAGTAAGTGACTTGTGAGGAGAGGAGCGTAGCTGCTGATATGTCAACAAAGTCAGGGCTGTGCGGAGGGGTCATGCACTGCAAAAAAAGAAAACACTCTATACATCAGTCTAATTCCATAGCACGTTTTTCCACTGTCTTTACTGTGAAAAATAAAATTACACCCCCTCCCCAGAATCTGCCTCTTAAGACAAACTGATTAAAGCACACTGCTGTGTTTAGTCAGAGATGGCAACCAAGTACCATGCAGCTGCTCACTCATTCATCCCCCACCCCCAGTGGGAGGGAGAGAACAATGGGGAAAGGTAAAACCTATGGATGAAATAAGAACAAGTTAATAATTCAAATAAAGGGAAATATAATAACAAAAATAATTGCAATGAAAAGGGAGATAAAAAGAGAGAAGTGAAGCCCAACAGAAACAAGTGATGCACAGTACAATTGCACAGGACCTGCCTGACCTGGCCTCAAGCAGGGATCAGCCCCTCCTGGCCAACTCCCCCCAGTTTACACACTGAACATGATGCTCTGTTATATGGAATATCCCTTTGGCCAGCTTAGTCAGCAGTGTCCTGGCCATGCTCCCTCATGGCTTCCTGTGCACCTCCTTACTGGCAGAGATAAGACACTGAGAAGTCCCTGACTTAGGATAAGCACCGTTCAGCAACAGCTAAAACATCAGTGTGTTATAAACATTATTCTCATCCTAAATCCCAAACACAGCACTGTACCACCTATTTGGAAGAAAATTAACTCTATCCCAGCTCAAAACAGGACAATATCCACTCCATATTCTATGCCATTTATGTCATGCCCACACTTTTCAATATATCCCAATTAACCACCATCACCTTTCCTGTCTCTTGATACATACACACAGTATCATTCCCTTAGTCTATGAGCTGTCCCTCTAAAACATCTGTTGAATTCATTTATCCATGACTGTGGACTCCATCTCACAGCAGTCTTTCAGGGCAGGAGAGATGGTATGTGGTGTTGGATTGTTGCCTGCTGAAGTCAGTTCTGATTCCATCTGTGTTCCACTTGTTCAGTTTCATCAAAGTTCATTCTTCATTAACCTGGGTGATTCTTACCCAAATACCCTTGATGTTGCATGTAGCCACCACAGCAGCAATGACATACACTGTTATATGGCAATTAACATCACACAACCCAAATCACTGGCTATTCTCACACAGAACCAGATCCCCTGGAAGCACACACTGGACTTTCCCATCCTGCCACATTACCCACCAAGTGCACACAGGTCCTTGAGCAAAAGCAATCCCATCAGTGGGTTTGTCATTGCCTGAGGCAACCCAGACTCTTTTCCCCAGCATATTTATTTTTATGTGCACTACAGGAACTTTATCCCCTTATACAGTACATACAAGTTTCCTCTGGGCACAGCTGGCCCAACTGGCAGATCCTCTAGTGTTGACTGACCAGGCAGCCTTCACTAAATGTGTATCCCGTTGTTGGAAGGTTCCACTACCCACTGTTTTCAGTGTTGGCTTCAACAGTCTGTTGTATTTTTGATTTTCACAGACAGGGATGTGATATACCCACTCAATGCCACCTTCTTCAGCCCAGGTGTCTGAAGTTGTTTCAGAAATGAGTCCTGTTGCCCAGCTCGATTCTTTCTGGGATGCCATGCTGCTGTAAGACTCGCATTCCAAAGCCCAGGACAGTGTTACAGGTGGTAGCATGGAGTGTGGAATATATTTCAACCCATCCAGTCATTGCTTCCACCATTGTAAGCACATGGCACTTGCATTGGCACGTTTGGGGCAGTGCAATGCAATCTGCCAGGTGTCCCCATATTTTTATTTCAGCCTCCACACCAAAGAGGCTTTACCCACTTGGCTTGCATAACTGCAGGGTATGTTTCACACTTACGGACAATCCATGCAATAATGTCCATGGTCAAGTCCACTCCTCCATCAAGAGCCCATCTACATGTTGTATTTCTTCCCTGATGGCCTGAAGTGCCATGGGCTCACCAAGCAATAAATAATTCACTCCCATGTTGCCAATCCAGATCCACCTGAGCCACTTCAATCTTAGCAGCCCGATCCACCCAATGGTTGTTTTGCTGTCCTTCAGTGGCCAGACTCTTGGGTACACGAGCATCTATGTGACCCACCTTCACAACCAGGTTCTCCACCTGGGCAGCAATATCTTGCCACAATGCAGCAGCCCAGACAGGTTTACCTCTGCACTGCCAAGTGCTCTGCTTCCATCACTGCAACCACCACTACAGGGCATTTACCACCATCAGTACACAGATAAACTATTGGCCATTTTTCCCATTCAGCAATGTCTAAAGCCAGTTTTGACCTCTGCAAACTGACTCAATACACCTTCCCCTTCAGCAGTTTCTGTAACTTGCTGCAGGGGACTTCATACAGCTGCTTCCCATCCTACAATACAGCAGGACCCATCACTAAACAAGGCACATTGCTTCTAACTTTTTGGTAATTTATTATACTGTAAGGCCTCTTCAGCACACGTCACCTCCTTCTCAGGTGACACCCTGGAATCTCTGCCCTTTGGCCAGTCCATGATCACTTCCAAGATTCCTGGATGACTGGGGTTTCCTATTTGAGCTCGTTGTGTGGTCAGCAAGACCCACTTACTCCACGTAGCATCAGCTGCATGTTATGTAAGAGACCCACCCTTTGAACATCCAGCCCAGCACTGGCAGTCAGGGGCCAGGAGGAGATGTGCTTCAGTACCAATCACTTCAGAAGTGGCTTGAACCCCTTTATGAGCTGCCAGTATCCCTTCTCCAATTGGAGTACAGTGGGTTTCAGATCCTCTGTACCCCCAATTCCAAAACCCTAGAGGCTGACCCAAATCTCCCCTGGTACTTTCTGACAGAGGTTCCAGGTAGGGCCATTCTCTCCTGCTATGGTGTAAAGCACATTTTTTATACCTTCTCCTGCCTGGACTGGCCCAAGGGTTGGGAGAGAGTTAATTTTCTGCATGAATTGTCTCCTGTTTAATTTGTTCAAAAGCCCGTTGTTGTTCAGGGCCCCATTTGAAATCATTCTTCTTCCAGGTCACTTGACAGAGAGGGATGACAATCAGACTGTAATTTGGAATGCACATTCTCCAAAAATCCACAATGCCGAAGAAAGCTTGTGTTTCTTTCTTACTTGGTGGTGGAAACATAGCTGTTATTTTGCTGATCAGATCCACTGGGACCTGATCTTGCCATTTGATTCTTGCCATTGACCCATCTTGCCATTTGATTCTTAAAAGCTGGATCTCCTGTGCAGGTACCTTGAGCTCACTTTGGTTTTGGCAAAACCAGCTTACAGAAGGATTTGGACTATTTTCTACCCTTTCTCCAAAACTGCTGCTGCTGTATTGCCCCACACAATATCAACAGGTGTTCCACAGCTTCACCCTGTCCCAGTGCAGTCTGGATCTGGATGGCAAATGGCTGAAATTTCTGCCCCATGGGTTGTGTGCATGGGACTTTGTCTGGATCTGTGTGTGACTGTGCCTTGTTTGTGTCATAATAAATCACCTCCAGTATGGCTAATTCCCTCAGGTAGTAGGTATCTCTCTCCATGGTGGCCCACCTGCCTAGGTGACATATCTTTCTTGAAGGGACACTTTTCCTTCATGCTTGACAGGAATTACCTCCAGACGCCGAGGACTTCTGTTGCTTTTCCAATCACCTTGTCAACATCCCCTTCCCTAGGAAGTCATCCCAGATGCTTGGCTTTCATGTCTTCTAATTCCAGGCTACAAGCCCCATTGGAGAAGCCAGGTGATAATGTGCACACCTGGATGAAGGCTGAAACCTTTTCACATACCTCATTGCTCCCTCAGGGATAGGGATCAAGTGGTTACCTCTTGTTCTGTCTCTTCCTCCAGTTCTAGTGATGGCCCTGCTTCATCCTCCCTTTACTAAACAACCTGACTTTCATGTCCATTTCTTCTTGTGTACGGGGACAACTGATACCAGGGTAAGTTCATCCTCTGGTTCATCCTCCATCACCAGGGTCTGAGTAGTTAGAGTACTTGCCAACAGGGTCTGAGTAGCCACAAACTGCTCAACCCTAAATCAGACCTGAACCACATTCACAGTTCCTGGTCATTCACAGACCATCCTGGTTTTAATATCCCAAGGATATTCAGAATTTTCAAAACTGTCAAACACAATTAATTAGCCTGGAGGAGAAGGGGAAGATGTGGGAAGATGTCTTCTCCACAGGCTGGCTCTCCGAGGAGAAAAGGTAAAAGGTGTAATTACTAGAAGTTTCTAATAGATGGTTCCCCAAGTACAGAGGTGATGACAATGCTCAGTATGAAAACTAAATTAGTTTCAAGACTAGCAATTCTATGCTATCATAACCCAGTGTTACAAAGCACAATAAAATGGTAACCTTAGTCCAACACCCAGAGATGATAAACACCACATCAGGGAACATATACAGCAAGTAAGGTGTTACATAACACAATTCTGAGAGCAAATAATTCAACACTGTGATCAACAACTTTTAAACTAACAAAATGAATGCTGATAGCCATTTTTTTTCAACATGCCCTGGTCAGATCTGTCATGAAGCAGAATCAGAAAGATAAAAACCCATTGGTTGAGATAAGAAGTTAGTAACTGAAATAAAGTAAAATATAATACTAACAACAGCCATAATAATAATTGTAATAAAACGGGAGATAAGAAAAAGAGAGAGAGGAATAAAACCCAAGAGAACCAAGTAATGCACAGTACAACTGCTCACCACCCACTGACCAATGACCAGCTTGTCCCTGAGCAGCACTTGTCCCCCCCCAGTTTTTATGCTCTGTGACACTCTATAGTGTGGAATATCCCTGTGGCCAGCTATGATCACCTGCCCTGGCTATACTTCCTCCCAGCTTCTTGTGCACCTCCCCACTGGCAGCACACAGGAAACTGAGAAGTCCCTGACTTGGGGTAAGCACTGCTCAGCAACAACTAGAACAGTGTGTTATCAACATTATTCTCTCCCTAAATCCCAAACACAGCACTGTGCCAACTATCAGGAAGAAAATTAACTCTACCCCAGCTGAAACCAGGACATGCACATTGCCTCATTTCGTGGCCACTCCGATTTTGCTCAAAAGCACATTAATAAAAAGAAGGCAGTGAGACAGCTTTATACCTGCATGAAATACTGCAAATCTACTTACTGCACTACAAAACAGTCTCACTCCTTTCTCCTCAGCAATGGCTACAGCTGTGAGAGGTTATAAGCACTGTGCTGTTCATAGAAAACAGACCAACAAATGGCAATACTGTACCTTTCCATCTCAAGCTCCCAACAAGCCCTAAATCTTTTCTCAATGATTACCTTGTCAGCTTGTCACTACTTCTGAGATAAATACAAATTCATCCATTTCTCTCCACGCTCTCCTCCTGCACCACCTCTCCTTCCTCCTTCACCACTGAAAACTACCTCCTATGCTGCTCAAGAGACAGCTCTAACACTGAGCGGCAGGAGATGAGAGCAGCCCATCATGAAGAGAGCTGCCATACTATCTCTGCTTCTTTCCCCTATTATTCCCTTTTTTCTTGGCATAAGTGCGTACTAGAAGCCTACTGGCTGAAATGGGCCATAACCATCAAAAACCTGAATGGCACCAAGCCCTTTTTTTATACCTACTTCTATTGCAACATAAATTCCAAGAAAATAAAAAAAATTCTGATTCAACCAACATTAGTCAGCTGGAATAGACCAATGTCTGGAGAAATAACAGACTACATGTACAAACACATAGCAGAGAAACTAATTAAATTGTCTATTTCATAAGGGTAACATGTACTTTCTCTTAGAAGGACCAGAGTGAAGCCAAATGTCATCAAGAGCCTTTTTTCATACAGTGCTTGCAGATAAGTTGGTGCCAAATCACTGAGGCTCATTCTGCCATTCTTACTCAAAATGCTCCAAGAAACCTTACAACAGCCATCCTGACATCCCTGTCAAGTCTAATAACCTGTCAGCAAGGGCTTTCACATCTAGCTTTAACAAGGGATCAACCCCTGTATTTGCCAAACCAGAGAGAGCAGAAAAACCCAAGCTCAACATGCCCAGCTCACTACTCTGTGCACACACAGAGGGCACAGGTCATGCTGCAGCTGTGACACAGGGACACCTGAGCAAGCTCATCTTTTCAAGAAGATAAAGCAGGGAAGAGATGGAACATCCAGGTGTTGGGCATATTTTTTGTGTTTGTGTTTTTCTTACCAGCGTTGATAGGTAGTCCTTTGGTAATTCAGACGTAGCCTCGGTGTGCATTGTGAAATCCCCAGAATCGGAGAAGGGCGTGAGTGGCCTTATCTTTAATATGTCACCTTTCTGCGATCTTTGACCCCAGGAGCTCATACAAACAAGCGCCTCAACGGCTTCAATGTCGTTCTGCTCCAAGGTGCTGCAGGTGGACCTCTCGCTGTCATGGCGCTGCCTTTCACGGATTGACTCGTAGATGTCCACAATGTGAACCTGAATGTAATCGGATTACCGGCCATTAGGACAAGTCAGAACACAAAGCCAACACCACCCACACTGTCTGCTCATGGTGAAGGTCATCTGAAGCAGATGCCATGCCAGTGGCAAGACTTTTACCGACTGGCTCCACTCTCACTCTCCCCCCAACAGCTCATTTCCACTCCCCATTCTTTAAAAAAAAAAAAAATTAAACCAAAAAGAATGAAGTGTGATTTGCAGGAAAGGAACAGATATGTGTGTGCTTTACATTTCCAAAGTTACTTTCCTGGATTACACTGCTCTGAATAAACACATCCCATACTTGCATGCAAGCAAATAGAAGAAGAAAATCCTGACTTCCAACCCTGTTTAGGCATGGCTGTTTCCTGGACCCAAAAGTCAACTGCTATTCAGCACTAATCTCATTTGGTAACATTCAGAAGATAAATTTCAGCTGACAGTAATATGCTTTAAGGTATGATCATTGACTTGGAGTACCACACCTTGCGTTTTGCCAATAGGGAAGCCAGAATGGGGGAAAGGATGGAAGGAAAATAGTCTTCCAAGTGCAGTGGGAACTGTTTGCATGGTACTTCAGAAAGGTCTGATACTACATAGTGCTAGGCATCCAAAATGCACTATGAGTAACAGGAAGACAAACATAACCTTGTTGCTTTGTTTCCAATTGCAAGCATCCCAGAAAATTCTTGTGTGCATGTGTGTGCATGCATACAAAACACATGACTTCTCTGCAAAAGGACATGCAAACTTCACAAAGCTCTCAGAGTGCATGGCAGTGGCTCCAAAAGCTACACTACACTGATGGTTCATCACTCACATGCCAGTTCATTCTCAACTAGGCCTCCAAACTCTTCCAGTCTTTAGACACACCAACTAACTTGAAGGCTGGGATTCAGAAGCATGGACCAAGACTCTTGAGTCTAGTGCTGTTATACAGAGTGCCTGTATACTGCAGCAACAGAAAGCACCTCCACACCATTATCACGGCCTTGGGCCCCAGAAGGAGCTCTACTCACTGGGTGACAGCACTTACACACCTAAGTCAATCAGCTGTCTCATTAAACATCGCTGAATGATCCTTATTCAACACTGTCTCAAAGATGGCATGGTCTCCACTACATGGATGTGCAGGCAAACATGCTAAGCATAAGGGGTCCAAAATGCCAGTACTGCACTCACAAAAGGATTTCCACCAAATACATGAGGTACCAGGCATGGAAATGTCAAGGCTGGGGGGCAGAAAGGGGTTAAAGTACTCCAAAGCAATTAACTGCTCAGAAAGAGCCTTCCAAGAATTTCCACTGAAAAACAATGAGGGTGAGAGTGAAGGCCAAACACAATGTGTGCCTGCAAGCTTGGCTCGACAGCCTGTCACACCTGTGCCAGGTGAGGCTCTGCACCGAGCAGACACAGAGCCTGCGAATGCTCCTCAAAGTGGGACTGCAGGCAAGCAACCCAGCGCGGTTTATTTTTTCCTAACCCTACGTGTCCAGAGAGCAGTTTTCCCTAAATAAACATGGTAAAAAATATATACCTCGCTCAGATTAAAAAAAACAACCCAAAAAATCGTACTAAAAGAGCCCCTTCTGCAGGCGAGCGCTGCAGCCTGGGCTCCGCAGGCGCTGCCAGGGAAATGGCCAACCCTGCCGGCTGCCTGTCCTCACATCACCCCGCCGGGAAATGCGTGCTGCGGGCAGGAGGGTGGGAGCGGGCAGGGACTGCAGGCAGGGACTGCAGGCAGGGACTGCAGGCAGGGACTGCAGGCAGGGACTGCAGGCAGGGAGGGTGGGAGCGGGCAGAGACTGC
>JAWWEW010000112.1:100195219-100241120 GCA_035583185.1 Anabacerthia variegaticeps | reverse complement strand
CAAGAAATCCCTTACTTCTACAGCTCTAAAATCCATAAAATACACACCAAAAATACATAAAATTCTTAGGCATCAAGACAAAAGGCACAAACTGAAACACAGGCAATACTTCTCCCCTGGGAGGGTGACCCAGCACTGGCACCAGCTGCCCAGGGAGGCTGTGGAGTCTCTGTCCCTGGAGACACTCAAAAGCCATGTGGACAGGGTGTTGGGCAGCTGGCTCTGGGTGGCCCTGCTTGAGTGAGAGGCTGGACCAGATGTCCTCTGGACATTCCTTCCAACCGCAGCCATGTGAAGAGCAGTCTGAGGCTGAACTTCTATAGTTCTGCTGGATGGGAAAGGCCCTGGACTGGAGAGAAACACGGCTTTTACCCCAAAACCTTCCCCACACACGCACTAATTTCCAGCCTCATGGTCAAGCCCTAGCCACGGCTCCTTCTGCTCCACAAGCACCACCCCTCCTTTTCTCCCAAGGGATTGACTCAGTAAGCTGAGCTATGAATACTCTGCCTGAACACCTTAACCTGAAGGTTTGGGCTTCCCGTCAGTGCCAAACACAGACTTGCCCAGTTGACAGCTTATTTTTTGCCCCAGCTCGGGCCAAGTTCTCCTTCTTCAGGGGATGACACGCCAATGCTTCTGCAGCCAGCCAGGTCCCCCCTGGCCATATTTCCACCTGCTATCTCTGCACTTTATGGCATTCACACAGTCTGTCGTGCTGTATTACATCTGCCTGAGCGCTGTCACCAGGGAGCTCAAATATGCTTCATAAAAGCCTCAAGATGTACCTTTGGAGTAAAATAACAGCGGGGTAATGGATAGATGTAATGCAGCGTGAAGAAAACCTCCAGGATCAGAGAAAGGGGGTTTTCAAAGCAGGGCAATGGGGGGGAAATTCTGCCAAGAAATTAAATATTGCACAATTTGATGGTGTTGAGCATCATTAACCCCAAGCACTTAAGAATTGAAAGATGGACATAAAAAAAAAAAAAAGGCAAAGGAAAGTGATTTAGGGTCAAAACCATCATAATTTTTGTTCCTCTTGAGGCATCTTTCAAATTTCCTCTGCAGTTCCTGGAGGAAGGCTTAAAATTTTCCCATGAAAAAGCAATGGAAGTCAGCTTGGGGTCTTGGGTGTGCTGCTGGCCACAGGTGGGGCACTGTTGTGGCCCCTGGCCCCGCAGCATGTTCAGATGAGCAGGGACGGGCTGTGCCTCTACAGAGATGTGATGGATTTGGGCCCTTCTCTCATTGAAACCATCACCACCCCTGCTGAGCCTGAGCAGCCCACAGGCAGCATCGCCACAGGCACAGTGCAGCCCCTGCCAAGGCGGAGCTGGGGGTCACTCACAGGCAAAGCTCTGGACAGGACTGCCAGGAGGTGCCAGCTCATTTGGGAAGGGCCACAGAGCACAGCAAGAGGTGATTTAGGCAGCAACAGATTTTTTTTTTTTTTTTTTTTAGTTTGGCATTGCTGATTTTATAACTGTCTCCTTTAGTCTCATGCATGACCCTGACCTGGGGCTTTGCAGGCAGCAGGTCTTGCCCAGTCTCTTTCCTGCAGCCTGGGTTCTTTAAGCACACAGAGCAGAAGCAAGTGGGAGAGCAAGGGTTGGCTTAGGGCTCTTTAGAACACCCTCAAGATGGGGGACCCAGCATTGCTGCCCCACAAAAGCCCTTCGCCAGTGCTGGCCAAAGCATTTCAAGCGAGAAGGAGCAGAGATTGCAGAGATGACCTGCAGAGCTGACCACTGTGTAATCACTTTTCCTTTATTTACTTATTGTTTACAAAGGTCATGCAATTATTTAAGGAAAAAAAAACACCAAGAAACAAGCAAGCTTTATCAAAACACGATTCAACTCATCATCAAACCAAGCACTGGCAACAACCCCTGTGCCACTGGTGCAGCTGCCCAGCAGAGCCAGTGCCAATCCCTGCCCTCCTGTGCCCCGATCCCAGGCACCTGTCACCCCCTGAGCAGGGCCCAGCATTGCTCCCAGAGCACTCCCTGCACACAGCAGCTTCTCCAGGCAACACGTCTCTCCAGGCAGGGGACTGGGCTCTGCCTGGGCTGGAGCAGGCAGGTTGGCTCAATCCAAGCTCCCGGGCAGTGGCAGCAGGACTGCGCCCTCTTTGCCCCAAACCACTGAGCTCAGAAGCTGGGGGTGCAGATTCAAAAGGTTGGCAGGGCCAGTGCTGCCCAGCTGGGGCTCCATCCAGCTCTCCTCACCTGCGAGGCACTGATGAACTGCAGGACTTGATGTCCCTGGTGCTGGGAACCATAGGGTTCTATTCACTTGCCTCTGCCCTTGTCACTTCACCCCTCTCCAAATTTCACTCTAATTCACAGCATCTTTTCCAGCCCAGTGGCAGCAGCCACCCACACCACACACTCCATCATCCCTCACTACCATCAGTCTCTGAGCCCAGGGCTGTCCCCACCTCCAGGTATCAAATCTCCCATGAGTTTTCCCCTGTGATTCCACTCCCCAGAGCTGCTGCCAGGCTCAGCCACGCACCTTTCCTCTGCCTGTGTGCTTCGCCAGCTGTGGTGGTGGCTGACCCTCAGGCCAGCGCCAGGCTCGGGGTGCTGCCCACGATGACCAGCGCTGCAGCAGGGGCAACAAGTTCCACGCTGCTGAGACTGGTCACCAGCTGTGTCTGCACCTGCAGCCTGCAGGACGGCCACGCTGCAGAGATGGCAAAATGAGTAACACTCAAGCCAGCAGGTGCGCCAGACATCCCACGAGCTGTGTGTGCAGGCAAATAGATCAATAGGGCAGTGGAGCACTGCCCTGAGCAAACAAGGACCTGTGAGATGCACCAAAATCCCTGCCATCCCCCCAGCCACAGCACCTACTGAAGGAGCCTAGGGAAAATTAAAAAAAAAAAAAGCCAAACACAGTATTGCGAACTGTGCAAAGAAACCTGTGAAGAGCACAATGGTAAGGTAGGGTAGCCCAAGGACAAATGAGTGTAAGTACTCATACCAGACCAATTCATCTAGTTGAGGTGTTGTCTAAATATTGTGTAATATCTAATAATTTAATCATAAGTCAAATGATCTAAAGTACAAACAAACCAAACAGAGGAGCATCTAAGTTCTATGCTCTTGAAAACCCTTGAAAGATTTTGCAATCAACAGACAAAAGCTCCATCAAGAAGTTGGAGCCTAATGCAGAATTAGGCTCTTCCATGAGAAAAGTCACATCTTAAAAGCTTAACCAAATGTTTCTGATATTAGAGCCCCAAGTCACACCCCAGGGAAGAGGCAGAGATCTCCATGTAAGTCTGCCTGCCTTGGGAGTTCTTTGCATCTCTAGGGGCTCACCTTCACTTCCTTTTGACTCACTTGACTAGAAAAGGGCTGACAGTGTGTCAGGAGGAGCAGGGAGGGCTGGTGCAGACAAACACCTGCATGCCACGCAAAGGCTGAGGATGGCAATGGCATCCCATGCCCAGGGCAGAGGGGGTATCAGCCATGTCGCAGCTGGCCCTGCAGCACATCCAGCCTCATGCCGAGGTGCTGTGAGATGCCACCATGCCACACACCAGCTGTACTGGGCAAAACCCCACTCAGTCTTTCAGTGAGCATCAACTCAGGTGGAGATGACAAAGGACATCCCCCAGCACTGGTGAGTCACCCAAGGCACACCATGACTCGCCAGATGACACACTGCAGCATCTTCCTGCATCTGGGACAACCTCTGCGAGCCCAGCCTGCACAAGAACTACAATAAGGAAACAAATCAAAGTTTTACCAGCCTTTTCCTACCCTATAAATCTTCTGCCACCCACACTGCTCCCTGCCCAGCCCTAGAACATGTCAACACAAGCCCAGTAGCTGGGAAGGTGCCAGCACAGATCTGCCCCAGGACAGCACCCTACAACCCCTGCTGGGGCTGGGGAGCCAGCTAGGACAAAAGCTTGTTGAGACAGGACACCGAAAAAAGGAAGATGAACACCCCTTCAAAGGCCATAGTGTTAGGGTTATCCTGGAGATACTAGCACGAGTTTTGTTTTCAGCTTGGGAAAGGCAGTGCCTGCAGCTTCACCAGCGGCGCCCATGCTGGCCAGGAAGTGCCTGTTAGGACCAGTTTCACCTGGAAGGACATCCACTACTCCTTGTGGTGACCGTGGGCTGGAAGCTACATGAAGCACTGTGGACTGGCAGCCAGGGACAGCTGCTGGCACCACTGTGAGCAGAGCCCATCGCTGCTGCACAGAGCACAGTGGACAGCTCAGAAGGTGGCAGTGCCTCCCCAGCAGAGCCCATCAGGCATCACCAACCCCTACACACCTGAGCTCACCAGTGCGTGTTTTGCTCTCCGGCCAAAGGGCCCTATGGAAACAAAATGCTGCACAGCTTTCCCACGCACAAAACTGAATGCGTTGAAATAAAGTAGGGAGTAAGAATGGGACTGACCACTTCTTATGTGGCAGTAACAGCAAGGCTGGCATTGGGATTAATTTTGTTTTTTGCAAAGAGAAACTAGGAAACAATCACTGGGCTTTTATAGATTCCCTGTCAAAGGAAAAATAAAGGGATAAGAGGAGATGCATTTGTTATATAAAAGACTCATCATTAGAAATGAACATAAAAAATTTAATAGCTTGGTTTAAAATACATTTTCAATTAAAAAACAGCAGGCAAAACAAAAAATGAGTTTCATAAAACATACATGACATTGCTGCTACTGTTATAAGACCCGTGTCCCAGAGTACCTTATAGTGGAAAACAATCGTCAGATTTAGTTCACATACTTCATTAAGCAGTAAAAAGAAATAACATTCATGTCAATCTTACCTCTATGAAGACTCTAAATCTACTTCCCTGACCCTAGACCAAGTTTCTGTAATAAAATTTCCATTTTCAATAAAAATGTGTAAATATATATATGTATTCTATATATCAGGTTTTAAAAAAATTCCCTTGCCATAGTAGCATGATTCCCGTGACTGATGAAGGGAAGCCCAAGCGGCGGGTTGGTGTGGGCTGGGTACGAGTCCCGTGGCTGCTCTGCAGGTGGTGGATTCCTGTATGGGGTGGCATGTGTTGGCCAAGTCTCTTCAGTGTCGTGCTGCACATCAGCTTCTCTCCTTCGCCTTGGAGCCCATGGGTTCTGCCCACATGCCCAGTCATAGATGCATCCATGCGGAGTTTGCTCGACTCCAGCCACAGAGCAAAGAGGGGAGTACGTGGCACCCAGAGCATCGTCAACCCTCTGTTGGGGCCCATCCATGGAGGACGGGAAGGAAGGAGGGGGGAATGGACTGCTCTATGAGCCAGCCCAGGATTGATCCAAATACAAATCCCAAAATACTGTATTTCATATAAATCATGAAAAAATAAGGTGGGGAGGGACTTCAAGTGCTCACCTAGTCTTCAGCACCAAGGGACAACCACCTGTGACAGTCCAGAGATACCCTTGCCCAGGCTGACTCTGAAGACCTCCAATGCCAAACCACCACCTCCCTGGGCAACCTGCTCTTCTCACTAGAGAAAACTACCTCAACACCTGACCTGAATTTCTGCAATGTACACCCCCTACTTGTGCTTGTGATGGGTGGGGAGAACTTTCACAGGTTCCCATCAACCTTCCCTTCTGAACATAACCCATCACCAGCCAAATGATCCAGCCCTTCCCACTTCAGAAGCCACAAGCTCTGGCTGAAGGGCCGGATGGTCTGGCCTCTCTGAGACATCCAAGAGGGCCAGGCTCTGCTGGCAGAGCCCTGTCCTCCAGCAGAGGCCTCAGCGATGCCAAGTAGGGCAAAAGGTGCATCTCCAATTTCTTGCAGGCCATGCTCCTGTTGATCAACTCAATGTGGCATTTGCCTCCCTCTTCCAAACAGCAGCACGACAGAGCTGAACAGTACCAGGTTATGATTTGTTAACCATCCAGAAGAATCATATCCTTTTCCAGACTATTTCTCCAGGCTTTCCAGGTTGACCTTCATGTCCTAGGTGAGGCATGTGCAGCCTTGTGCTGTCTAAAACACTATAAACCTCTTTCATTATCCAGATCCGAAGCAAGCGCTCTGACACTGGACCTGGCACTTGTGTTCATGTGCTCACCATGTAATGCAGGTTTTTGCCGTGGAGCTAAGTGCTGCTGTTTCAATGCTCCTCTCTCACTTGCTACTAACCAGAGGGTGCCTTTCCTTCATAAGCACATTCACACAATGAGTAAATAGTGCAGAACAGTATTTTTTGGAGGTGTTTGGCACTCCCAGCTGGGGCTAGGCTCAGGATGCTTGCTACCAGCTGCCCGTTTGGTCCCTCCAGCTCAGCAGCAGGTCTATGCAAGGTACATACACCAAGAATGCATAACCTGCTTGCAGACCCTACTCCCCACTAACACATGGCCTGCTGAGCCATGATGCCACTTCGTCTCTCAGAAGCCTTGCCTTGCTCTCCAGTTGTTGACAACCTAGGACTTTGCAAGCTGGCGCCAG
The DNA here is from genome assembly GCA_035583185.1 of Anabacerthia variegaticeps. Taxonomy (NCBI): domain Eukaryota; kingdom Metazoa; phylum Chordata; class Aves; order Passeriformes; family Furnariidae; genus Anabacerthia; species Anabacerthia variegaticeps. The sequence goes on along the minus strand of JAWWEW010000112.1, from coordinate 100,234,660 downwards.
TCCATGGGTTCATCCAGCCTGAGCTGGTGGTGTGGGCAGCATTCAGCTGAACCTTAAGTACACTGCTACACCTTAAGTACACTGCTACAGAAAAAAATCCACCCTCCAGGAGACCTTCTTCCTGACCCCTAGAAGTGAGACTTCAAGGGAATTGCATCTGCTCAGCTCCTCTCAGAAACCAACTCTCAGACTTGGTCCAAATTACGTCCCAGGGTACAAAAAACCCAGCTGTTTCCAAGGGGCAGTTCAAAAGAGAAGCCAGGACTGCCACCACCTGGCTGTGCAAGAGGGTTTAGGAGAGAGCCAATACCTTTTTACTCCCACAGAGGAAGATCCATGTTGAACAAGCAGGTCTCTTGTGCTTCCTATGAATGTACAAACGTGCGCTCACCTTTGGTGCATGTTAAGGGTTTGTCCTTTTTTAAATATTTATGTTAAATATGTTTTTTCTGTATATGGCATCCTTTTAGATGGGCTTCATTGCATATATTCACTGTATATACAGAACACCATATTTTATATATATTATATATCACTTGTATGTACACATTTACAAACCTTCAAAAATATATTGCACTTATATACAATATAGCTTCATCTGATGAGAGTTCACACAGTTACTAAGGCGAGTTCTTCATAAGCAAGGCAGTTTTACATTCCCCCCAAATGACACAAGTGATTTCAACAGTCTGCCCTGGTCACAAGTAAACATTATAATGACTTTTCTCCAACCTGCATGCAACTCCTACTAGTATCAATTAGTAGTTTTTGCAGCTCTACCTAGCAGAAAACAGTCCAGTAAAATGGTATTAGCTGATAACGGGCTCAAACATGGTTACTGAATAGATAAATAGGATATCACCAGTCTAAAAGGCCACCTTCCAGGAGTTTTCCCCTTACATATTTACTAGTGTCTTACACACTAGTATAAATATATACATGCTCTCCATTTAATCGCAGATCTTTGCTTGCTCATTTCAAGTGCAAATAAGGTCATGAGCAAGAACAGAAACACAAATGTATTAAGCAAAACCATTGCTCTGCTCCCCAGAACAAGTCAACACATGGCTTTCTTCTGGAGAAGGTCATTAGTGTTTTGCCCAATGTACTGAATTATGGGAAAATGTTCACTTGAGACCTTTGTTTAAAATCCACAGAATATCTGTGATCTTAGATCTCGGTCAGAGTGAGCTTGTAAGATCCTCCAACTTCTTCAATCTGCAACTGGAAGGTATCTTCATTAGAATAGTGTTTCACGATGTTATCATCCATGTTGACCAGAATTCTGGAAAAATAAAATAGGTCAGATATATTACAGTTCTAAATGCCAAATACAGCAAAGGCACCCTCAAACCTTGGAAAGCCTGGAATATCCAAGCGTAACACAAGATCCCTGCTCACCTCTCTCTGGCTCACTGCTTCCCATAGCAGATCTGGCTGTCCTTACCCAAACCTGCTATCAAGACTTGCAGCTACACTTCTTGGGGTCTGAATGGAAGGGTTAAATCTGGATCCTGGACCAGGGAGGGAGCAAGACCTTGGAACTGGCAGAAATCCTACTGAAGCTGCAGACACTTGGGGTTCTGAATGGGTTTGCTGGACAGTTACAAACCATCAGCACAAAGCCCTACAGAGCTTGCAGGGAAGACACCACCAATACTGGCCACTTCTTCCGTTTGCCAGAAAGGTGGATACCTGCATGTTTGTGTGTTCACGCTGCTTAGCAGTAGTTTAGATAACATAAATTCTAAACTTTTGCAGCTATTCTGGTGGGACAATGCTGCTATGAAAGCACAACCCTTGAAGGATGTCATTTTCTGTCCAGAGGGGCTTTGGTGAAGGGGCTGAAACACTAAAGTGACTTTAGAGAAAACCCAAGAAAATTACTAAGAAATTAAAAGGAAAAACAGATCTGGATAATGCTCAGGAATTCAATTATTTATGCTACAAAATAAAAAGATAGTGGAGTGCAGCCTCTGTGAGAAACAGACACTTCACAATAAAGCTCTCTTCAACTTAGCCCACAAAAAGACAACCAGGGCTTAGTAATTGTAGCCAAATGCAGCTATAGTGAGCACAGTCAACCACTGGAACAATTTAACATGGGTTGGAGGAGGTTCTTCATCACTGGGAGTCTTTAAACAAACTGAACTCATCTTCCTCTGACATGAACAACTCCAGCTCAAGGAACAATTAGTTCAGAGAGGTTCCATGACTTGTATTTACCCAGGAAGTCAGACTACATATTTCTATAGGACCCTTCCAGTCTTCAGCTCTAGGAATGATGTTGGCATGCACATATGTTGTGTGTACCCACACCTAACTGCAAAGGGCATTCATATACATGCAGTCTATGAGGAATTATAAAGCAGACCTGCCTACACGTTTGAAAAGAGGTGTTCATATTTTTAGGCAGTTGTTACATAGGTACATACTCACCCTTTTTTACATTTTTTGAAGATTTTTCCTATTTTATCAAAAGGAACGTCATACTTGTCAGATATCTAAAACAAAAGAAAGCAATCATTGGTCAGGCAAGGAGACTGCTGGCAACTGTCTTCCCCTTTCTGTTTTACAGAAAGAAACAAAAAAAGAAGCCTGCAAATGAAGACAACTACTCTGCTCTATAAAAGCAACACTAAATCCTGAGCTATAGCATAAGCCTACAGATGAGAACCCCTCCTCTGCAGTTTGCCAACTTCTGTGAAAACAATTTAATTTCGTTTGAAACCTGGCCACTGACTTCTCATACAGCAGCCTCCCACCCCTACACCTAAAAGCCAACACAAAAACCCACTCCACACCCTGACTCTCATTCTCTTTCTTGGCTGTCTGTTCTCTTAGCATACTGAAACTCATTTTTAAATTTAGTGTCAGAGGGATCAAGTGAAAACTGGTCACGACAGTGGCTGGTGCAGGAAGAAAATAGCAACGGAGGGAAGCTGTCTGCTGCTAAGGGCACAAGGTGATCAGAAACATTCCCCTTACCCAGCAAGGTGACATCAATGTGAAACCACAGCCACTGACCATGGCACCTCACTGCACTCCAGACAGTCAGGAGGTCAGTAACCTAAGCCTGGTTTACTTTGGCAAACTGCTCTATCACACCAACAGTGTCAAACCAATATGCTGTTTCAAAAGCAAAAGCACAGGGAGTTTCCCCAAGCTGCAGCTGTGAGCTCAAGGTTCCTTGCTTTAAGAAATCCAAGTGAAACAACAAAGGTGCAGATTCCTTTCAGGACCATGGAGTATGGGAGGACTTCACAGCCTTTAATCCCTCTATCCATCAGCCCCCCACCTCCAGCTGTTTGTGCTGGCAAAGCCTCAAAGCCAGGAAAAGATAAAGATTCTGGCTACAGAACCATCTCTGCATCCCCAAGTTAATGGCAAGACCTGCCTGTACAGCCCCAAAGCTCCTGTTCTCCAAGCACCAACGAGGAATTAGTCATAGACAGAGACAGACAGAAACGTCAGTTTTGAGCTCGTGCCAAACATCACACCATTCCTTGGACTTAAGCTCTGTATTCCCTGGCACTGCAGCAGCAGGGATCGTGGAAGGCTGTTTTGGAAGTCAAGTACCAGAGAGCAATTTCACACATATGCACAGATATATAAGAGTCTTCAAGCACACACAGAAGCTGAGACTTGGAGCTCTGCATGACTGGCTTACCAAATGAGAGGGGAGGCCTCCAAACAAGGCTTTGAAACACTGAAACAAACCCAAGCCACTGAACACATTCTGGAAATCACTCCATTTTCTAACTGAAATACCCTCTCTGACAAGAGGAACAACCAGTCATCAAGTCTGAGACACCTAGATTTTCAGGAAGGCTTTTTACACCCAGACCCCACAGATGTGGGGGAAGGTGCTTAAAAGAGAAGCTTCCTGAAGTCTCTTAATAATGAATTAAAGCATTATTTACAACAATTTCCATGTTATTGAAAGGAAATCAACTTTATGCTTCTTATTCAGAAGAGCAGAAATACATGGACATGAGCCGTGATTGAGAGTCTGGCTCCTGTGACTGCCCAGTGTGTAAGGACTGGGTAGCCAGGGCTACAGTTGATCTTTCTCAAGTGGGAAACAAGGATGATAAAACAACCTCATCACTTACCGCTTCCATTAGGCCTTTCAGAGACGGTGTCTTTAACATTAGTGCATCAAAGACTTCCTCTGACTCTTTTCGGACATACAGCAACACTGAAAAGCAATTTGGAGAGAGGAGTTAACTGCATAATTGCTCCTCAGGAAAGATCTGCATCCCATAGTGGCTAAGCACACAGTGACTCTGAGGATCTTATGAAGACATGGACCTACATACGTTCAATATACATTGAAGACTGCACCAGACATGCACAGCTAGGTTAGCTCAACCATACTTTTTGCACATCAAGCTATTGCATGCTCAAGCATCTTTACTGTCAAAATACTTTAATAATTTCTGTTTGGTATTTTCTCTATTATTTGAAAAAGGGTCATACTTGAAACACAGAAAGGAGGAAGATAAAACACACACCTTTGAGACTCTTGTCTTCCTGCATATCTCACAGGTCACTGGCCATAAGACTTTGCACAATCAAATGATTTGACAGATGCTACCACACCAGGTGAAGCCATCCTGGCCAGCTTCTAATTTTTAAGTAATTTATTTGTACAGTCCTCTGCTCCTCCTAGCTGTCTCATCTCTCTTCCTACCCCTTGCTGTGTTTCAGTAATACTCATACCACCACAGCTGACATACAATGCTGGCTTGGCCTCCTGCTAGGAGGGGAACGAAGGAGTAAGGAGCCCAATTAGGTAAGCATCCCTAGCGTTCTCAAGCTAGCACAGAGTTATTGTATGTAACATCAGCCTCATTAAAAACTGCATTAAGGCTGAGGAATAAGCCAGGAGAGCATGCAAGCTTGGACTTTAACAGCTTTGCTGTCTTTAATTCATCTTCTAATGACTAGGTATTACAGCCTGGATTCTTTGTAGGGGTTCATCAGCCACAGCTCTGACACACCTGCAACACAGAACAATTACTGGCATTTCTAATTGAACAAGGTGAACTCAGGACAGCACAGCACCTTGATGCCTTTCCTCTGCTAAAGGCAGGTTTAAAAAAGAAGGACTGCAGATCTAAAAAAGGAAGACAGCACACATGCTCTCAGTTACAGCACAGGTCAGATGACACCCAGTCAAAGGAGAAAGAATCCCATGGGTCTTGTTTTATGGCACACAGAAACATGAAAAACAAGAAGTCTAATTTCCTTTTATAAAACCCACCCTTCCTTACTAGTTTATCCAGACTACATAAGTGCTGCCCCATTACGGTCAGACTTGCTAGACTTAACCTTTGCTGCAACACAAGTTTAATCTTTCAAATGTTGTGATCCTTTCACACACAATTGTGTGAACCCCAAAGGGAGCTCTCATCTCCTTCCACAGCACCACAGTGGCATCCAGTCCCACGTGGAATTGCAAAGATTGAAACCCAGCTAAAATTAGCAGAATATTATCTTAGCCCATTTTCTGGCACTGCGAAAGATGCAACAGTCTTATATCCAGAACCAGTTCTTGGATACTGCTTCAAGTCCTGGAGCAGATTTCCAATGCAGATTGTAGTAGATGCATGGTCAATTCTGTTCCACAGTCCACTAGGGAGACTGGTAAGCTGCTCACCTCCTCTTGACTTTCTTTCCTTACAGGTTCAGAGCCAATTAGTGTCTGAGTTGGCAGAAAACCACAACAATTCTGACATTGTAAAAGATATGCAGAGCTGAACTACATCCTGATACACAAACTCTGTCACTACTCAGTGTCAGAAAAATCAAGCTGAAGTATACACCAAAACAAATTAAAGCACTTTTTAACCTCACATGCATCTCTCTCTATCATGACAGACAAATACTCTAACCATTCAGTCTCTGAAAGAAGAAAATACCTCTTTTTGGCTCTTCTATTCTTGCCATCTTATTTGGAGTAGCAATGAAGTCCTCTTCACCAATATAGGCTCCTCTCTTCAGGTTGGAGCTGTCATTGACAGGGCAAAAAGTTAGCAGTCGTACAAATACAGGGACTTACCCCTCTGTCTGAGGGCAAGATGTCAGTAGGTTGAAGAAGGGCAGCTCTTACCTTTCACCCTCCAGTTCTTCTGAAGCAACAGGAAGGACCTTTCAAAAAAAAAAAAAAAAAAAAGAGATTTTGTGAAAATTTAATCCAGAATTAGAATTCATTTCCTCTTATAATCTTTCAATCCTGTATCAAATGACTTATGCTCAGTCTTCCAAAAACCAGTAAGCATATTCTTTACCTTTTTTCACAAAAAGGATTAAAGGATCTCAAAGAAGAGAGACAGGAACAAAGAAGAACTGACCAGTTTTCTATTTGGACTGCTGTAAAGCCTTCTGACAGACTTCATCACTAGAGCCTTTGTAGGAAAACATGTGGCAATGTCAGCCTTACGGATACAAGTTCTCCATCCCTGCTAGGAGTTTAGACAGTGCTCTTAAAAAGCACGGTTTATGTTATGTTAGAGCGTGCCAGAACATCCAGCACAGGAAAGTTCAAGATTTTGAAATATGGTTGCACACTAATTTTTTCCCTTCCGGTTTCCTGTAAGCTGGAACTTTCCAGGAACACTGAGGCAGGGCACTCTGGCAGCGGATCAGAGAGCTCACACAGGTTCCACAGGACGGATTCTCACCCTGCAGCAGGAGGATGGAGGAGCCTGTGCTGTACAACAGGATCCCAATGGGCATTACAAGGGAACACCAGCCTGCAGCTCAGTCAGTGGAGATGCTATGGAAAAAATCTTTTCAGGTTCACAGAAACTGGACTTCACAGGAAAATAATTTGATGAGAAAGCATCCCCAGTTAACTCCAGCCAATCCATTTTGGAGCAGCAATGCTTGTTTCCATGAGACTCAGCCTGTATTTGATTACAGCATTGATGCAGACAGTCTGACATTTCATATGTACGTGTGCACACAGAGCATCCCAGAGCCTCCTCATCCCCACACCCAGGAGCTTTACTTACATGAGCTCCACGCTGAAGGTTTGCAAAGTGAACGTCAGGAATGAAAAGGACAGGCTGAGTGTCTAGATCCATGAATGGCTTGAAGATGGTGATGTCTGTACGTTTGTGTGAAGGAAGCATGGGCACTTTGACATCAGAAACTGCAGAGACAAACATCAGAAGAAAGGATAGTGAAGATTCTAACGGGGCTGTGGCTTTTCTTCATCATTTAAAGGCACATGTGCTCAATTATTGAACAAGGGTACTCTGTAGTCAGAGTCAAAGAAAGATGCTCCTGTAGCTGAGGGAGTTTGAACTTGGGTTGTCTAAATCTCAACTGAGGGCTTGGGCCCTGAAGAAACAGCTTATTTCACAGAGTAGTAAAGGTTTTCTCTAACTCTCCAGTTAAGCTGCTTGACTTTGTTCAGATACTAAACAGGATGGAGAATAACCTGGTCACTCAACCCAGCAGAGGAATCCAGGTCTTCATGTACCAAGCAAACCATGCAAACAGAAGGCAAAAACTAGTCTGTGCCCCACCTTTTCCCTGTCCATTCCCTCGAAAGCTTGCTGGTGTTCCCACATCAGCAAGGCAGAAAGAAGACACAGGGACAACTTGCAACTCACACGGTCCCAGTTGGGAGCCTCCCAAAAGAGACAGCACCACAGGAGCACTATCTACTACAGAGGGAGTGCGAACAGTGGGTTTTGCAAGTTGCTGTGAGTTACATTTTGATTCCACACTTTCAAGTTTCACATTTTGGTTCATCTCAGTGTTCATCCTGGTCACCTTAAGCTGCCAGATCCTACTCCATCCCCCACAAGAACCAGGACTGTCTCCCATGGAGCACTTTGGCTCTCACAATGCACCCTCTGACATGACACAAGCAACTAAGAGGACAGATTTCAACCACAAAGACCCACTTGGGAGAAAGTGAGACAGGAGGAGCCTTGAACTGAACTTCAGACATGTTTATGTCAAACTACCACAGCTGAAGACTTCATTTTACCAAATGGAAACATATCAATTTGGGGTCAAACCATCTGCAAACAAAAGAAGTGTTTTGGAAACAAAACCACTTCATTTCCCCTGCTCTCAGTAGTAAATACACCTTTTTCTTCTTGCAAAACTGATTTTTTTAAAGATTGCTCAATCCCTGTAAAAATAAATTTGACCAAAAGCCACCAACTATTTTTGCTGTTGATGAGTTTGTGCACATGTGGCATTTGTGATCCTGCAGGTGGGTATAACAGCTTATAGCTTAAGGTAATCAAAAACTTCCCACAGCAGAACTAAAGCACAAAGGATCGTACTTTCCAGGAAAATAAGGGCCACATTGGGCTAAGTCCAAGCCTAGAAAATTAATACTGGAAAGCAGCTTTTGTAAAATCATAAGATCCTGGAAATGTGTACTGAAACTGTCCTCCCTTTCCAGCCATTACACAAAGGGCTGTGTGCAGCAATCCCTTGGGAGCCTCTGGGGCTCCTTCATTTGTGAAATGCTAACAGTGTGCTAAACCTACCTCTCACCATGTACTTCGGGGAAAAAACAAAAACCCAGCCCTTTCCACAACTGCCCTTGAGCAAATGGGTTCCCTTACAGCATTATCTTCTTCTGAAGCTGCTCCAGCAGCCTGTACCTGCTGTGTCAGGAAAATCCTGCCTGACAAGCTGTGAGGCGCCTGCTTGTTGAACCAGTCAGGCTGTTAATAGCACAGGAGCTGAGCAAGTGAGAGCACGCACCTGCCCTGTGCAAGCACAGCACAGGGAGATGCATTTTCCTCTGAGCAGCTCCGCTGGTGAATAACTAGTCATCCAAACACAGGATCTGTCATCTGCAGCAGCTAAAGGAAGAGGCTCAGCAGGATCAGCCTTTACATACTACCGTGCTGAGGTCTGTACATTGTTCACACTGCAGAAACTTTATTTACTAAGGACCACTTTGCTCTAGAAGAGCAAGCAAAGGGCTGGGAGGCTGGAGCCTCAGCCCCAAGGCTGCCCACTGCCTTGCTGAAGAGTCATAAACACATTTGGAATGTAAGTTAAAAGCCTAACTTTAGGCTCAAGCTGGCAACGCTTGGAACAGATACAGTTCCCATTGCCACCTGGATCTGTGGGAGCTCCAGCAGTGCCCAAAAATCTCACCCTCACACCATCACTTCAACAGCTACAACCCATACCTGACTGAATACACAGCAGGACGCTGTCTTGGACAGAAGGAACTATGCAGGATGAAGTCCTAAGTGACCCAGTATATTGCAAAACACAACAACTCCATCCATAGCTGCTCAAAACAAGCACTGCTCCATACAGGAAAAATTGACTTTAAGAGTTCTACTGCACAACCTATTTGTAGCCAAAATGAAATCCAATATTTAAAATACCAACGGAATAATTTCTACTTACAGGCATTCAACTGAGAGCTGGGGTCAGTGCACTTGCCTTTTCTTTTGCTTTGCTTTCGCTCTTCATCCCTGATCTTCCTCTCTGCTCCCTGTCAGACAAGAGAATAAGGGAAACAGGGGAGAGAGACAGAGAGAGAAGAAGAAGGAAGGAAGGAGGGAGGGAGAACAAGACTTTTTATTTTTTTGCATATTTTTCAGCTGCAGTGCCAGGAGCACCAATTCTTCCAGAGCTGTGTTTGTGGAGGTCAGCTCCACAGGACCTGAGCTCTAGGTTTGCCAGAGTGTGCCAACTTTCAGGTCTGCTTACTTTCGAGTCCCATCATTTAATGAAATCCAACACCCATACCCAAGATGCAAAGACTTACTTTTCTTTCAACTCAGATAGGGATATGGTGACAGAAGATCCCCACAGCTATAGCAATTGCATAAAGTATGAAAGAAAAATATAGCTGAAGTGTTTAAAACAATAAAACATTGCAGCTTGCCTCAGTTTAGGAGTTCATTTGATCAACCCTGATCTATAGAAGTCACACCATGCTTGGACCACCAAGTGCAAGATACCTTCCTGCACATCTCACATGGAGCCTGCAGCAGTTATATCAGCCCCTCCACTGATCTCAAGCTGCAGACATGCGTCCTCTTTTAAAGTAGGTATTGTTTCTTCTCTTTCCGTCAGAACCAGGCCTTGGTGGAATCCACAGATCCCTAACTTCATGCCTGCACTGTTCCTGGCCTTCCAAACCAAGTAGCAGTGGGGACAGTGTCATAGTTTCTGGAAGGTGCAGACAGCTATGACAGGAAGGGAGAAGGAAGGAAGAAGGTTTGCACTGGAATAGTGTTAATTCATGCAGCTTTGCCCAGACCTCACATGTGACTGTGGGTTAAGTCAGGGATGTCATGTTGCCAGTTCCATGAGGTGATAAGCCCGCAGTAGATCCCCAACATTCAATCCTGTTGCTACCACCAGATTACTGCCCAAACTGGTATACACAAGTTCTACCTGTCTCCCAACACCCTCCTGCAAAGCAGGGTAAAAGGTAACAGTTATCTGGCCACAGGAAGCCATTATGTCTCATTCACACCCCTGCAAAGATGACAAAACACACCCAACATCCTCACATGGTGCTGGTGGAAGAACAGATTAGCTGTGGCAAACAAGATGTCAAAAACCACGTGGCCATGGGATTGGAATTGGTGCCTAATGGCACACAGTATGGGAGAAGGGAACAGCCCTCCTTACCTCCCATTAACTCAATGCTCCATAGGTGTCAGGCTGCCTATGCCTGCTAGGTAGCAGCGAGCATATCTGCACTAGCAGTAAGGAGGAAAGTTAGCCAAGGTATTTAATGCACATTAACACATATCATCTTTTCCCTCACCTAATGACAAGGATACAAGCAGTTTCAGGCAGTTACTGTGAGAAAGAAAAAAATTACACGTGAACATACAGGCACTGCTAGCTTTGCTTGACCCCATAAACCTGATACAGCCCACTACAGTGAAGACATCCCACCTAAACTTCAGTAGAGCTGGACCTGCACCACTCTGTGACTTTCCTTATCAGAATAGTCACAACATCTCAGCTTGAGAGCAGAAAGATCAGATTTGGCTCCAGATTTGATTTTTACCTGTCATGTGGAAATAATAAAGTTCTGCTACTCACACACTGTGCTACAGAACAGCACTTGCTCCCTTGTCGAGAACAACAAGGCTGATCCAACAAGGCACACATTTTGAGAAACCTCTCCCACTACCTGCTTGAAAGTAAACTTGATCCAGGCTACTGGGGCCCAGGCAAACACATCTCAAATCCCACACAAAAAAGCTAGTTATGTCCTGGTAACATAACCCTGCCTTACCAGAAGAGACCAGGGAGAGATGCTTTTAAACTGAGAGTAGATTTATATTAGACAGAAGGATGAAAATTTTTTATGACAAGGGTGATGAGACACTGGAACAGGTTGCCCATGAGAAGCTGGGGATGCCCCATCCCTAGAAGTGTTCAAGGTCGGGTTAGATGGGGCTTTGAGCAACCTGGTCTAGTGGAAGGTATGCCTGCCAACAGCAGAGGTCTGGATTAGATGACTTTAAGGGTCCTGTCCAACCCAAACCATTCTGTGATCATGCAACTGAAAGAACAGTCTCTGTGTTGCTGCCCACCCTGCCTCCAGCTGCCTTGCACCCTCTCCCTCCTTCCAACAGCATCTCACTCACTTATTCCTACCATCCCATAAAAGCCTTCCCACAGCACTGCCCATCACTCAGATCCCAGAGGGCAACATGAGCTACAGTCTGTGAAACCCTGTATTTAGTCTTCTTCTTGTGGATGCATAGCTGAGATACCATTTACAGCAGCAAAGCTCTTCTTCCTCCAGGACAGGTCAGCCCCATCCCTGCACAGCCCAAATATTGCTGGGCCAAGCCTGAGTGAAGCTTGTACCATCACATGGAACAGGATTATATCATAACACCCAGAATGCTTCACTCAGGTCTTGAAATCACACAGGACTGGATGAAAACCAAATATCCTAAGCATCTGTGGAGACCCTTTCCACGGAGAGAATGCAGGAGAAGGCAAAAACACATGAACAAACCTGTCTCAGAGGCAGCAGACAATAAGTAGAAACAGCTTTCCCTTACACCCAAGCATGAGAACCCTTCTCCTTCACTGCTTCCCTGTGTTAAGGCACTGCCACAACATTAAACTGTCTGACCTTCCACAGGATATCTATCGATTTGCTCATGGAAAAAAAGGGACAGCAGAGGATTGCCATACCACTATCTGAGTTCAGAGTCAGTTCAGGCGTGCAGTGCAAGCACAGCCTTAACAGACAAAGGAATTGAGGACACATACACAGAGCTGCCCCTCTAGGGTGACAACAGCATCACCATTTTCTGCTTTTTTTCCAACAGACCTTCACACTATAGGACTGGACCTACACAGATGAACACACATAACAGAACTTCTACAGGTAAGAGTGGCCACATGAGGACAAACACATTCAGGTCTGCAACAGGTATGAATACTACAGGAACAATGGTCCTGTAAACATTCAAAACCAGCTGACTGATTACCTAAGATTGAACACAGGGCAGCAAATAGGTGCTCTTTCCGAAATACCAGTGCTTTTACAAAAGCCTGGAGCAAGCAGCCAGCAGCAGGGTCAATGAGTATATTGGGTTTGTGTGGCAAGGCTTTGGTGTGGCAGTTTAGGGGGCAGCTTTAGAGAGAAGATGTTTGTTCTAAGAAGCAACTTCCCCCATGCCCAACAGAGCCGATGCCAGTCAGCTCCAAGACAGACCCACTGCTGGCCAAGGCCCATCAGCAACAGTGGTAGTGGCTCTGGGCTAATGAATTTAAGAAAGGGAAAAAACCCTCTGTGCAGCAGCATTCAGAAGAGACAAGTGAGAATATGTGAGAGAAACAGTTCTGCAGACACAGTGGTCAGTGAAGGAGGAGGAGGAGGTGCTCCAGTCGTCCAGCTGAGGTTCCCCTGCAGCCTGTGGTGCAGACCATGGTAAGATAGGCTGTCCCACTGCAGCCCATAAAGGTGGATGGGGGAGCAGAGATCCACGGCAGCCCATGGGAAACCCCATTCCAGAGCAGGTGGATGCCCAGAAGAGGCTGTGACTCTGTGGGAAGCCCTTGCTGGAGCAGGGTCCTGGCAGGACCTGTGGCCCCATGGAGAGAGAAGCCCACACTGGAACAGTGTGGAACAGATTTGTTGTCAGGACTCATGACCTCATGGGGTACCCACACTGGAGCAGCCTGTTCCTGAAAGACAGCAACCCTTGGAAGGGGACCCATACTGCAGCAGTTTGTGAAGAACTGCATTTTCTGGGACGAACTCACACTGGAGCAGTTTGTGAAGGATTGTCTCTCATGGGAGGGACCCACACTGGAGCAGCAGAATTGTGTGAGAAGTTCCTCCACAAGGAGGAAGGAGCAGCAGACAGAATGTAATGAACTGACTGCAGCCTCCATTCCCTGATCCCCTGCAATGCTGCGGGGGGAAGAGGGAGAAAATTAGGGAATGAAGTTGAGCCCAGGAAGAAGGGAAGTGTGTGTGAAGGAAGGTGATTTCAGATTCAGTCTTATTTTTTATGATTTTGTTCTGATTTTGATTGGTATTTCTCCTTCCTTCCCTCCTCTTTTAATTTATGTATAATTTGCAAAATGTCTGGAAGAATAAATCAGGAGAAATAAAATCCCAAAAGAAAAAAAAAAAAAGGGTGCATTGCCATTACTGTACTGCTAGATTTGCTGAAGTTTCTGGCAGACTCCAATGGTTTCCTTCAAGCTGTGTCCTGACTACATGTCTGCCTTTTTATTAACTGATTTGTCTTATTAGCAGTAGCACAAGCCTGTCAGTACTTTTAGCATGGTGTCAGTAACTGACTGGACAACTTATGAGTAAAAGATCCCCCCCACCTCTACAGCAAGCTTATATTCACTGTATTGTAGACAATACTGGTTGATAACACACAAAACTCTAAGATTACTTCGATGAAAAAACTTTAGATGACACTTCTGCCTCAGACTCATCTTAAAGAAGAAGAAAATAAAAAAGGGAAACTAAATAAAAAGAAAAAAAAAAAAGGCCTGAAGAAAGTCCATGAGACCCAAGCTTCTTAGGCTTAGTGGCAAGTCTTTAGGATGGCTCGGGAAAGTCTTTGCTATCTCCCTGCAAATTCTCTGCTGGAAGCACCACAACGGGAGCAGCTACAAGCAGCTCTCCCAGCCAGGGAGGAAAGCAGAGGGGCCTGTTTAAAGGCATATAGATGGACAACAGAACATGGCAGGGTGAGCCAGTGGGATGCTACAGCAGGGGAACAGTGCAGAGGGCTCTGTCTACTTCAGGAGGTAAGTGGAGGCAGAACAATGGTGCACTCTGGGTCAGTGTCCTGGGGGATCACCAGGCAAGACCACACAGTGAGACCAGGGCAAAGCCAGCACAGGATTAGAGAGTGGGGATTACAAGCTGCCTCTCAGACCTGCAGCTGCACAGAGGTGTTTGAGATACCACTTACAAGAGTTCATCCTATGAAGACAGAGTCTGGATTGAAAGAATGAGAGGCTGTAAGCAAGCAGGATACCAGCAAAATACGAAGTCAGCATGGTGCATAGCAATCAAAAGGACTGGGGAAGTCCAGAAAGCATTTTTTTCAGCCTAGAACAATCTTGGTCACTGTGGAAATAGCAACATCCCACACTATTTGCCCTGGTCCTTCAAAAGACTGCTCAGGCAGCAACAGGTTACAAAGACTGAAAAATATCCTTTCTTTGCAAACTCAGTTAAGCTTTTACAGCTGCTTCCAGCTCATCCCCTGCTGTTTTTTTCACAGCTTCTGGTGAACAGTGTGCTAAATGTGTCAGGCAGAGCAGTCAAATCTCAGGACCCACCCAGCTTGTAAAGGGGCTTTGCTATGCTGCTATATCTCACAATGATACATTTTCTGTTCACAAGGTCTGCAGGTTACTGGTTTGGGGTTTTTTTTAATAAAAAATGCAGTAAGAACACACAAATTTAAAAGGACCAACACAACACAGGCTGGGCAAAAAGACAAGTCTCCACCTGCTCCAACCATTGGCAATGATTTCTCTTACTGAGGGTGCTCTGCAGGACTCCCCAGTGTTAGTCTGCCACTGACTGACCTTTCCCCAAAGTCAGTGCTCAGGAGCACTTCTCAGCACTCCAGCATTTTGAGAGCAGCAAATTTATTTGAAGTCATCATAACATCTACGAGCCAAGTAGAAGGGGTTGAAATTTTTTTCCTTGCAAAGGCTAAACACAGACAGGACTTTTCAGGGAGCCAAAATAGCAAGTGACAGAATTAGGGGGAGGGGAAAAAAAAAAAAAAGCCGCTAAGCTGTGGAACAGCCTTTGCCAAAAGGTCACTGGCACATTGACCCAACCTTACCTTGTCGCAGAAGACTTTAATTTGGCAGTAGGCTCTGTGGACAGGTTTGTTACTCCTGTTATTGTAGCTGTAGGTGTCAATCTGAAGATTCAGGGGCAGGCCTTTAACTCCCTTCTGAGAGGAGAAATCTGTGCTGAGGCAGTTCACAGAAATGAAAACCTGCAGAAGAGGAAAGAGCACCCATCAGCAGTGGCACACGGGCTCCTGGCTGACCACTGAACAAGGGACTACTCGCTGAGCGCTAAGACCTAAATGCTGCTCCTTGCCACTACAAGCAGGATCTTCTTTCTTTGAGACATCAGGTAAAATTCCCAAGAAGCAGCACAACATTCTTAAGTCTTTATATAAGCCATCAGAGGGGGAAAAGTCACTTTGTTCAGAGTAGATTTCAACAAAGTCTCCAAACTTCAGGAAGACTGCACCCATCTTTCCCAGATTTTTCTGTCCAAGAAATCTCAAATATCCTCAAATTTTTAGCAGAAGGAATCCTCCTATACTCAGTCCTCACTGCTCAGTGTTTATCACCTTGTTAAGGACATGACTGTACTTTGAAAAATTTATGTTACTTTGGGCAAGTTAAAACAAATCTTTTCCTGAGTTTTACATAAGCTGCTGCTAGCACATCTTATGCTTGAAACTACTTAGTTTGAGGTTTTTTTGTTGGTCTTTTTTTTTTTTGCAAATGTTATTTAAAGGTTTTTAAAAATATTAGGCAGGAATAATGCCATTATTTCAGTGAAAGTTTCTGGGCTTCATGCTAAGAAGTTGCACACTACTTTGAATATTCCTCAGTAAGACTTGCAATACGCTGTTAACATTCAGATGGAAAGAAATATTTGCATTATTCTTATAAAAAATGAATTACAGGAAAAATAGTGATTTTTAACATAAGTAATTTAATTTTCATAATGGCCTTAAAAACAAACAAAACAAAAAAACACAAAAAAGCCAAACCACACACACAGACAGAAAAGAAGTCCAATGCTGCTTAACAGAAGGAAGAAATACCCTTATGTGGATATGAACAGGTATTTTGTATCCAGAACATGGGCTTGCAGTGTGCCAGACTCTTCTACAGACACAATGCCCATTATTGGCACATCTCAGAAGAAGCTGCAGGGATTAATTACCAGGAATTTATGGGCCACCAAGACCTGCAGTGACTTCTCTCCTCTCTGCCTCAGGAATAAAGGCTGGGAGCTCACTGCTTCACAAAATAATCAAAGCCTTGGAGCCAGAAGCACCTTCGAGTCTCTGCAGTGAGCTGGTGCCACCTCCCGGAGCTGCAAAGGCTCACGGCAGGCTTGGGAAAGCTGGTGGGCTTTGCTTTTGCTGAGTGATGCTTATTCCCACGGTCCTCCCCGCACAGGCTCTGCAGCATCCTTCACCACTTTGAACAAAAGAGGAAATCTGGTAACTACCACCAGATTAGGGTTGCAAAGTAATTGTCCTTTCCCCCCCCCCCGCTGTATAAAGAGACGGGGCAGGGAGGAAGAACAGCACAGAGAGGTGACTTCTCCCATAACCACTGGTCTGAACGTCTGAGAGTGACTCGCAGCCCCTGAGCACATCGGGCCAACATCCCCCTCCCTGGAGCACACACCATCCCACAGCCAGCAATGTCCCTGCCGAGTCCCACCGTGCCAAGGGACACTGGAATGTGTGAAACAGCACCAAACCCAGGCCAGCACAGCCCCCTCTGTGGGAGCCCAGGCCAGGACAAGGCGCAGCACTGAAGCGGAGCCAGCGCTCAGTTCCTGCTCCCCTTCCCACCCGTGTCCCAGCATCCCAGGGCCGTGCTCTTCCACGGCAACTTCTTGTGAAAGCGCTAAATACATCTCAAATCACAGCCAGGAAAATTGATTTTAAAGTAAGCTCTTCTCAGTCTTCCCCAGACCAGCCCAAAGGATGGCTTTGCCAGCTTTTATCCACCCTGCTTCCCTTTTGGCTACCTTTGGCTTTACAAGGGCATTCTGCCTGCAGCACTGGCACACCCTGGGGGGAAGCTGCAAGGAGTCTGAAGAGCTACTCTCACCAGCTTGGGAGCTGGGTAATCAGATGTATGCACAGCCTGAATAATTGCCTTCCTTGAGCAGGGGTTTTGTTTTTTAAAAGACCCTCAACTCTGGTGTTTGCATATTTTTACATTTTAAATTTTAATTTTAAATTTACCTACACTGAATATTCACACATAACTCATTTCTATATGAAAAAATTACTTCATTCTTTAAGGAAAACATGCCCAAGCAGCCATGTCAGCAGGTCTACCACTGCCTCTAAATTTCTGTGAAATCACTCAACTGAGTTTCACACCACTGGACACCAGCAGGATCAGTGTTGAACATCAGTCACCAGTTCTCCACCATGTGTTGTCACTTCTCTTCTGAGATTTCAGGTCTATGTTTCCAGTTTTTATGGCTTACGCAGACTGGGTTGAAGGTAGAAGAGTGTCAGCATGACAGATGCATGCTACTCCAGAGTGGAGCTGTATGGGATCCCATGGGAATATAGGATTGCCTGTCAGATGACAACAATTATTCTCCCGCTTTAGTGTCTCCTCATTTGATTAGCTTTGGCTTTAACCAGTTGACTTAATTTTCATACCATTTAAGTCTTCAGGACTGTAGGCAGGAGATGACAATTAAAGCCTAATCACCTCTCTGAAGCCACAGAGAGCCAGCCTGTCTTCTGTTTGTACTAAGCCAGTACAGAAGGACTCACTTCTCCCTATCCATCCTGCAACTCCTATTTTTGAGCAACTTCAGGTTTCCTCAAGTTTCACAAAACAGAGTTTTAGCAAACAGCTTTTCCAGTTTGGGCTAAAACAGTTTCAGCCAGGTGCTTTTTGCTCAGGAAGATTTGACTTGCAGTCGAGAAGAAACATAAGGCAAAGTGACTGCACCAGCTATATCCCCACCCCAAAATCGCCAGAAGAAAGAAAAACATAACCGCAGAAGTTGCTCTGCGCCTTCAGCCTGCTGAGCAAGATTCCTTTTCATGTGTTCAACCTATTTTTCTAAGGGCAGTTCCGCATTCTCAGCTATATTAAGATTTGTTGTTACTTAAAAAAAAAAAAAAATAAAAAAATTAATCTTGTCTCCCAAGATTTAACATAAAGACAGCACTTAAAAATAGAGCACTGTCAAGCCTGGGCACTTACAAACATGAGTCAAGCCGTCAAAAGTTACTCGGACTTTCTTTAAGACTAAGATTTCTAAAGGGATTAGAAACCTGTTCTCAAGTTATTTTGCTTGCTTGGCAGTTAAGCCTTTAGTCTATATTTGAATCATATATCTAGACTTTTTTCTCCAACCAACTCAGGCTTTATTTTCCTTTTCTTTTTTGTTGATTTTTCCCATGCTTTTCTAACTCTTGCTAATGAAAGCTGAGATAGGGCTCCACCACAGTGGGGTCTCAGACGAAACACCAAACAGCATGAAAACTCTGAGCTGGTATGAACTGCTAACCCCCCACACCTGGCAGTCACCCCAACACACTAGAGCGTCCTTTCCCCAACACCAGGCTGGGATTCCTGCAGCCTTTGGGGCAGATGAGCAGTGGCCCAGCTGCACACAACAAAAGACCAAAGGCAGAAAGATTAAAGCACCTCCTCTGGGATCACGCTAGAAGTTAACGTTGGAAGAAGTCAGACCTCATGACTACCCAGACTGCTTTAACCACCTGACCCCTCATGCTTCTTCTCACCTAAGCTGGGAGGAACACATCATGCCTATGTTCAAATGTACAAGAAACAATCTTCCATATTAATAACGGAGAAAAAAAAATTAATCTGACAGCTCTGCTGTATGCCCTCAAGGAAGGGCAGCAGAGACAACCAAGTTCTTTCCACACAGCACCTTTTTCTAACAAGATCTGCCTTTCAAACAAACCAGGAAAAACAGGCATAATTAAAGGGCAATCAAAGCGCTGCAGGAACCTCACTGTCAGTCAGATGAAAGATGCCTTTTTTAAATGAAGGCTTGCATACCCAGATCTCCTCTCCTCAGCTTATCTTGGATGCCGCACTCTCGTCACACAAAAAGCACCAGCAATTTTGATTAGTCCAAAGGCTACACATGCAGCGGCTCTAGATGAAATGTCACCTTGTACAGCCTCATCTGACTCACTGCAGAGCAGAGCTGAAAAGGAGCAGTACGTATGTCTACACCGGTGACACCGGGGGCTGCCATAGCTAATGGTGAGCTGGATGTTAGTACACCACAAGCTCTGACCAGTCCCCACCAAACACAGGCATGGGTACTGTGCAGAGTCTTGCACATCTTTCTGGATAAGGCCCTACACAGGAAGAGTTGGGACTTTTCCAGTCTGACCACCTTGCTCCACAGAGCTTTCATTTCAAGACAAGACAGGTAAATTGGAATTCCCTCCTCCTATTTATGCTCCGTTCTACTTTTGTACCCAAAGGATTAAGTCATTACTCACCAATACAAGTCTATTGGATATTTCTTTCTCTACTGAGAATTCAAATAAAAAAATTAACTCTTTTCTAGCACTAGTAGGCAAAAGCCTCTCGTTTTAACCACAGAATGGCTGGGGTTGGAAGTGACTCTAAAGATCATCTAGTTCCAGCTCCCCTGCTGTGGGCAGGGACACTTTTCATTAGATCAGTTTGCTCAAAATCCCATCAAACCTGGCCTTGAACACTTCCAGGGATGGGGCATCCACAACTTCTATGGGTAACCTGTTACAGTCTCTCACCACCTTCACAGTAAAGAATTTCTTCTCAATATCCAATCTACATCTGTCAGTTTAAAGCCATTCCCCCTTGCTCTATATCACTACAAGCTCCTGTGAAAAGGCCCTCTCCAGCTTTCCTTTCGGCCTCCTTCAGGTTCTGGAAGGTGCTCCAAGGTCTCCCCAGAGCTGTCTTCTTCCAGGCTGTACAACCCCAACTCTTCAGCCTGTCTTCATAGGAGAGATACTCCAGCCTGCTATATTCAACTTAAAATAGTCAGGATGCTTTTGATTTTGAATTACTGTGTTTGTAAGGAATACAGAGTTTGGAGCCTACAACACAACCAGAGACAGGTTAAACTGTTATGAGCTTTTTTCCAGAGAATGCAGTTAGATACAGCTTTTCTTGACATTGGCTAAGTAGTTTCAATGTTCTGCCCAAAACACAGAAGGCAAAGGGATTCCAGTGGGTTCTGTGACCATTTTTCTGACATAAAGGCAGTGTCAACCCCTCCTGTAAAGTAAAGTTATTCAGAAGCTCGAAGTTGGTTATTTCAATGCTGATAGATGAAAGCATATGGTTTCTCTAAATGCTTGGACAAATATAAACATAAAAGGAAAAATAAAGGGCCTTTTCTAAAGATTTGCCCATATATGTTTTATCTATGCTGTGAGCTGGCTGGATGCAAAACACCTTCAGTCTAAAACCCTTATAAATTACACCAGCACAGTTCCAAGCCCTTCCAAGAGGCAGAGCTGTCAGTCTGGGCACTGCCTTGTGCCAATCCAGCTACGTGGCTTCCAGGATTGGCTTTAGGTCAGAGCCAGGGAGCTTGGAGTGCAGGCAGGGCAAGCACAGGTCTGCCTGCACACATCCACGAAGGCATGTCCTAGGAAAGCAATGCTGGGAAGACTGTTCTGTCTTTATAAGAAAAAAACCTAAACCCACACTTTGGTAGAGATCACCTGAGAGGTGCCTCATCTTACTGCTCTCACATTTGTTTCTTCACCTCCCACATGCACCACAGGTTTTGCATCAGCAGGAGGTGAGCCAGGAGAGAGAGATAAAAAAAATTGGGCAATTCATGCACCTGTGGGCTCCTCAGCTGCCTCCTGCCTTTGGGATCGGACGCTCCAAATAAGGTTTGTCTGGCAGATGTGCAACAGGGCTGCATCCGCTCCAGCTGCACTCAGGCAGACCCAGAACCATCCTGCTCACAGCCCAGGGAAGTTAGTTTGCATTCAAACCTACCAGGACCAATTTGAGTGACTGACACAGAACCCAAAGCAGGTCCCACACCACGCCAAGGAATGACAAGTGGGAAATACAGCCCAGCTCCAGATAAGAGAACATCCTCCTAGCAAGATGAATAGTAATGAAAGGAAAATACATATTCCTGCTCACAAAGAACAGTGCTGATTGTTATTTCAACCTATTCTAAGACAAGGAAATATAGGAATGTCTCTGCTCGCAACATGTGGGAAACCTGGGGATTGAGGTTCCCAGTCATACTGAAGCTTCCTCCCACCCCATACTTTGATAAGATAAAGGTATGGGGCCAGGTTTTGTTAGGTTAGTTGGAGGGAAATTAAAAACAGCAGTTCGGCAAAAAATAAAATCAAGCAAAAAAACCCCAAAAATCAATCAAACAAAAAACCAACAAAACAACACATCCACAAAAAACCAACCCAGCCTCCCAAACCACCAACAACAAAAAAATCCCCCTAAAAAAAAAGGAAACAAACCCCGCCCCCTGACAAAACCAAGAATTAAGTCTACAAGGACACAAAAATGGCTGAAAATGAAGAGCTGCCATCAGACATAAAAATAGTGGGAACAAAAGGAAGAAAGATAAAAGAAAAGAAAAAAAAAAATGCCTCTTGAATTCCTCTACAGAGAAGCTTATGCCAGGACATTTTTCTTTCAGCTTCAGGAATACACTGTGAGACCCATAGTTCGAAGACCAGACGATGGCAGAGCTTGGGACACCAAGTTCTGAAGAAATACAGTGAGTTGCAAACTTGGTTCTAGTTGACAACACTTAAAATCAAGGGCAGCATATGCTTGTTTCCAAAAAACCCATGACAGAGCAGGGAGAGGTCTGTAAGAGGCAGGTAAGTAATACCTGCTATGACTTTCCTATGTCACTGCTCCAAAAGCTGTGTGTACTTGTGCCTCAAACTATTTGAGGTCTGCAGCCTTGGCTTCACACCAATCTCTTTCCTTTAAGTATGTTTGACTCATCACATTTCATAGTTTCATTTCCAACTAGCCAAACCTGTACCTACTCAATGCTGCTGAAGGTGGCAACACCTTCTTTAATGAGGCATATGACTGATGCTTCATTACAATGGCATCCATATAAATGTATGCAATATTCATCAATCAAAAAAGTTGAAATTCTTCCTACAGTGAACACCGAGGGAGGATTATGCTAGAATAAACTCTTAAAATAAATCAGTGGTGTACAGCCCAGCCTCACTTCAAGTTGTAGCAAGAGATCCACCCTCTACAAAAATTGAGCTCATCTGAACAAAAAAATCCTGCCAACACAGGAGGATCTGCCAAGACCACCCTGATTGCCCAACTTGCTTTTTTGAAAAGCCATCCCAAATTACACGCAATGTAGGACCATTCAATTCTTCCTGGACAAAAAAAAAAGAAGCATTGTTTAATTGCTCTATCACTCAGGGCATCACTTAAGATCACTTAAGCACCTTCCCTTGGTGAAAAGGTCACAAAAAGCTCTACCAAGACATTCTCCAGCTCAAAATGCTTGTTACACTCACACCCTTCTTAGAAGAAAGGGTTTTTTCACACAGAGCATCTGGCTTACAACGTCTTTTTTTGAGGAGAAGGAGGACAATAGAACCCTTAATGTGCAGTGACATCATTTTTGGCTACAGTCCCACCATCCAGCCTTAAGCAAGAAGACCTCCACGGGGCCCCTTCTCTGGTAGCTGCTGGAAGCAATGCTGGAAGCTGCTGGAAGCAATTTCAGAAGGGACACACTGGGAAGCACTGAAGGGGTGCCCCAGCAGAACAGCAAGGTCCTTGCACTGCTAGAGCTACAAAAATAGGGCAAGGAGGCTCTTGCAATCACTGCACAGACAACTCACCCTGTTCAGACACGAGGTCCCAACCCTCCTGCTCCACAGGGCAGGAGCTCAGACAGGATTTGAGCAAAGCAGGATCCAGCAAAGCCAGTTGACCCTGGAGAAACCAATCTGTCCAGATTGTTCAACTGCCAATGACCTGCAAGCAGACCATGTCCCCAGGCCAGAGTTAAGGGACAGAGAATTTGCTTCACAGCCTAACGGGTAACACAACATAGGTAACAGGACAACAGCCAATATTATGAAGAGCAGCATAAAATGTGCTTTTAACTATGCCTTTGGTGGCAATTTTCATTAAGTTACCAGTAATAGGGAACCGGGCATGTTGTACCTGGGAAGAGATGGCTCCCAGCCTCGAAAACTCATGATCTGGACATATAAATGCTTCTCCTGGGTGACATACGAAGGTCAAAGACACAAAAAGGGCTGCAAGGACAGGACTTCCCTACCTTTAAAATCCCAATTTTAAAGATGGCCAAGCCTGCTCAGTCAACAAGAAGGGGCAGGCACCTGCAGAGAAAGCTCCATCCCAGCTCTAGACACCCTGTCCCTAATGAAGT
Organism: Anabacerthia variegaticeps; assembly: GCA_035583185.1. Classification (NCBI taxonomy): domain Eukaryota; kingdom Metazoa; phylum Chordata; class Aves; order Passeriformes; family Furnariidae; genus Anabacerthia; species Anabacerthia variegaticeps. The sequence continues at coordinate 100,210,959 of JAWWEW010000112.1, read as the reverse complement.
CATAGACACAAAAGATGACGAACTTGTGCTCAGACATCTAAAAGCTTCTTTGCAGGAGAAGAACCCCACCTCACCTGTCTGCCTGACACGGCAGACATCCAGGATGGGGTGGGAAACTGTTTGAAGTCTCCACAAGCCTCAGGGTAACTCCCGCATTACCTGTTGGGTGCAAGTGAGTATCAGCTATGCATCTTTATCAGACTCATCGAATCACGCTTCCAGCCAAGCAGGAAGGCTCCTAACTGAGCAGCTACACTGGCTTTCTTAAAAATCCCATTCAACAACTCGCCAGTTCATCAACTAATTTTCCAGCTCACCATCTTCCCTTTTCTTCTCACAAAGCATGATTCTCTCCTCATCCAATTATTCCCCTCCCCTGGTCTGTGAGGTGATGGGGTCAGACCTTACCTCTAATACAGACACCTGACAGCCCACCTAAATTACCACTTCGTCACTCCACAGTGTTTCCTGACAATCTACTCTGCCCTCACTCTCCTTTTAATCTCAACAGCACTTCAGGACAGTTTGCCTTTCCCTCTCAAAGCCTGGCTTTCCTCCCCTCCTTTCACTGTCTCAGAGCAAGCAGGCTTTGGATCCTGAGCCCTTTTCCAGCTTGAACACACTCTTGCAAAGGTCAGAGAGTACTTAACCCAGCCTCTTCCATGAAAAAACTGCTTCCAGCAGCTCCTGTGATGTCCCAAAACAACAGAAGAGGGCAGAGGGGAGCTGCCAGAGAAGCACATTTGCTCTGAAATCCATGGACACGGTCTGGGTCCCACAGTGGGAAGCGTCTGTCATGCATTAAATACTCCTGTTTTCTATACCCATGGGCTCACAAGCAGCACACCAACGCAGTCAGCTGTGTGACAATTCCATCCGAGCAGAGCTAGGCCTGTCCAATGCGCCCAGTCACCAAAGCCCTGGCACTGCTCTTGGCTTGCCTAGGACAACCCAACTCGGAAATGGGAAATACTTGTTGCTGAGGGCATCTCAAATTTCTTTTTTCCATTCCACAACTCCGCAGCTCCAAAATCCACATATTTTCCTTGCTACAGAGAAAGCACATGACTTGTATTGTGTGAAAAGAGCATTTCTTCACCAGAAAGGTGTAGTTTTACTAAATTGCCATAGTGCCCTAAAGGGACTGGCAAAGCACTCTCTCAGGCAGGTGACACCCTCCTGAACAAAGTGGCAAAGGTACCATAGCCCTGTCCGTTCCCACGAGACGGCAAGAACCTGGTCCCAGAGCTGCTAGGGGCAACTCCTTGTGATAAGATGCTATTTCTACATTAAATCTGACCCACACCCAGAGACATGGGTGCTCAAATGAGTAACTACACCAGAAATCCCCAACATAGAGCTTCGTCACCTCCCATTTGATACTGCTCCACAGAAGCAAATCACTCCCAAAGCAAACTGGAAGCAAAAGCAAGAGGGAAAGAGGAGAAGCAGCAAGCCCAAAAGAATCACCTGCCTCTGGTCCAGGTAACTCCAGGGCTCAGGAAGCAAATTTCTGATAATCAGGGCTTGCCAGCTGGGCAAACATAACATCTATGCAGCACTTCTTCTGCTATTAAACAGAAAACACTGTATTTATTACTCCGAAGGGCTTTCTGTAGCATCAGAAACTCAGCTCTGCCTAATCCTTGCCCTCTTCATATACTTTAAGATGGCTGTTGAGGGGGGCAGCGGGGGAGGGAAAGGAAAAGAGAAAGAGAGCATGCAAGGTAAATGAACCATGCAATAAAAATTGTTGAAATTGGCTCAGACATCTCCTGATAAGATCACAGAAGTTGAGAAAGAACTGCAGCTCTGCTGGTGAGAAATTCAACCATTGACAAAACACATCCACTCAGGAAAAATAATGGAGTTTAAAAGCCACTTAAACACACAAAGCACTTGCTAAAAATGCCAATTCTTTAAACACTGAAGTTGAGAGTATTTTTGTCTTAATATGATTCTGATACCAGGAGCCAAGGCTTGTACATTTAATATCAACAGTCCCCTCTGCAGGTTCATACAAACCAGTACTCACAGTATATGGATTTCACACACTAAGACTGTGAAACTGGAAGCAAATTTTCACCTGTACCTAAAAAAACCAGTCTGTTTCCCACCTCCCCCCACCACTTCATTCCATGAAGTTCAGCCCTGAGATAAAATATCACCAGGAGGATTCCTTAGATTTTTTTCAAGACATTATTGGCAACTTCACTATAGACTGAAACTACTCCTTCAGGGGTCTGTAAAGTAACTGGGCAATAACCAGCTGACAGGAAGGGATGGCTTTCCTTGGGGCAGCCACAGGGCTCTCAGCACCAGCTCTAAGCCCTGCTCCTGGGTTAGTGACCCATCTCCACTGCTGCAGTGGCTCAGCCAGCAGAGAGGCAGTTGCAGAAAGTGCTTCCAGCTCCTTGAGGACTTGAATTGCTCTGTCTCTGTGATCCACTCCTGTGTGCAAATCCTAAGCCTTTCCTTGCAGACACTGACTATCCAGGATTGTTAAATGTTTGACTGGCTACGGCAGCAGGATAACACTTCAGGAATACTTATGGACTCCTTTTGACAGTCCTTCTGAAGCATCATGTTTGTCCACATAGTGGAGTGCTTCATTTTTCAGAAATCATGCCAGCCTTTTAGCATCGTCCAGCAGGTAAGGCCCTCCCTGCTAGCCCTCTCAACCTGGCTTAAGCCAAATCTGGTGAACAGGGAAGCCTGGCACCCAAGATCAGCTTCATAAGTAATGTCACACATGCTGCAAGGCAGCACTTTCAGCAGCAGCACACACAGCTCCTCGCTCCTGTCTGCCAAGCAACCCAAACTTCTCCCACAGAGCTGAAACCCAATAGCAGTCCCTATGCAACTGTTTCTCCAGTCCTTGTGCAACACAGAGCAAAGCCTGTGGTGACAGCAAGCTCTCTGCAGTGACACCAGCCCTTGTTCCTCCTGCAGGGCACACAGCTCCAGAGAAGGACCCCTGTGTTCTCTGCTGAGAGATCCCATGTGCCCCATGCCAGGCTCTCCCTAGACCCATGGAACTCTGCAGCCATCAGTAGCTTTTCCCACGATGCTGGTGACTAGCACATAACATGCCAGCAAGGGAACAGCCAGCCTCCAAAAACTGAAGGAAACCATTCCCAGCTTTTAATGAAAATCCAAGCAGTAATGAAACTCTCCAAAGAAAACTCCTGCACTTTGAGTCCAGCAACAAACCAGTGGCAAATGCCTTTAGAACTGAGTTGACTCCACTTCTGACTCACTGTCCTTGCACCTGGAAGATACACGAGCCTTTTCCAAAAGCTGGAGAGGCTCAAACAGCTGCAGTTAGCTACTAACTAGGGAAGCTAGGGAAGCTGCCCATACTTACACACCTGCCATAGTGCCCACAGTTCTGAGAAAAGATCAAACCAGAGTTCACCAGGAGGCTGCTCTAGTTTGAAGTAGGTCACTGGGTGTTGGGATCTGCGGTTTAAGCAATGCATGCTCTGGGAGCTCAGAGGCAGCTACTACTCCCTCTTCTGCTGAAGGCAAGCCCATTGCTACAGCCTTAACTCCCTCAGAAGTTGCCCCCCCTCCCACAGGGATCCTGCAGGAGGCTGTGCTCACTGCCAAGCCCAGCTATGCTCCATCACACCTCCCGCACCACTTCATCAGCTCTGGAAACACTCAGTGCTTCCTTCTGCCAGTACTTGTCTGTCAGGCAGGCGGTTCTGCCAGGAACCTTAAAGCAGTTGCAAAGCTCTCCCAGTTGCAAATGCAAACGCTCTTAAGAAACAGCCAGAAGGTTTTGCCTAATGTAAGAGCGTAAACAAACTTGTTACATGCTAATCACCAGGTAGGCCACACACCCTTCCCCACCCCCGGCCCCTGAATCTGCTAAAAGGACAGGAAATATAATTGTGGTCACATACCTTCGCTTCCTCATTGATGTCCCAAGTGAAGGATATGGCATTGTATGCGATCTCCTCAATGTTACTGATGGTGTTAAAGCTCTCCTTGTAGTCAGCTGTTAAAAAGAAGGATTCATGAGTGAGAGGAAGAAGAGATAGCATGTAGTCCTTAATCACACAAAGCTGCCAGACGCTGCAACCCTTCAGCAGACCCTTGGGGGCAAAGGAACCTGAACTGTACTTAAGAATGGGACATTAAAAAGCCTGGAAATGGTTCTTGTATAAAAAACCCCAACAAACATGAGGAAGGAGGAAAATGGGACTTGCAGAAATTCTAAACTAGAAACTCCAGTGAGAAAGGAAGACATCCCAAATATCAGGTGTTCTGTGCCATAACCTGCTATGTGCAGGAAATTCTACCCTGTACAGCCACGACATAAGCTCTCAATAAAACTCCTTCAGTAACAAACAAAGATTTGCATGCGCGTCTGCTTTAAGTGCCAAGTGATTAATCCCTGCTTTGATTCACAGAAGGAAGGGACGAGGAGTACAACCCAGCTTTCAGCCAGAGAAGGCTGGAAGTCAGCCAACCCCAGCCTTGTCTGGAGGCAAGTGGAAATTTGCAGTGTTTTCTTTTTTTACATGTACCAAAGACCAGTTGTGAGCAAAGTTGTGGGAAGGAGGATCATTAGTGTTGAGGTATTTACACAAGGATCTAGAGCTTTGAAGAAACACAATATTTAGGACAGCTACTGAGACTACAAGCTGTGATTTAGCTGCAAAAACCAGGGTACGCCGAGGCAACTGTTGTTTGGAGGGGGTTGTTAGATCTCCTAATGCAAAACCCTAAAGCCCATCAACCAAAATCCTCCAAAGATCAGCCTCTTTAAGGAGTCCTAAAAACTACAGCATTAGCTCCAAGCAATCAAAACCTCTCTCTGGGCTTTCAGCAAAGCTATGGATAGCAGAGAGCGTTCCTTAAAATAACAAAGCTTTAACAGAAAACCAAACCTTGCCAAGGAATTAGGTACAAAGTTTGACATCAGCAAAGAGAGTGTTCCTTACCTATGTCAATGCATCTTTGTTTGGCCGTGTGCTGTCTCGAGTGCCAATATTTCCAATGCCTGAGCTGATCTTCCCTTGTTTTGTCTTCAGCAAACACCACCATAATGACACTCTGAAAGGAGAGGGGGAAAGATTAAAAAAAAAAAATAGTAAAAATGTGAAAGATAAAAAACCAGTACATTTGTTTTGGAAGTTCTCATTGGTATCAGGTTTTCTGCTTTAGGGTTTTCCACTAGAAGCACCACAGTATACCAGGCACACTGCTGCCAAACTGGAAGGGAGACAGCAGCACTTTCTGGGTCATAAACACGAGATGAGCAGAACTGCTCTCCTAACTAGAATTCAAGGATCTCATTCCAGGTGTTGCATCACCTTTATACAAGTGCTGACACTACTTCTTAACAGACTGAGCCAGGATGGGTTGGTCTGGAAGTAGGTGGACAGCAAAGGAACGAATGTTGACATAAGAGCAGGGGTAAGCTGGCCTGAGTGCTGATGCTCTGGTTTAGATTACTGCACTTTGGGAGAGTTTAAGGCCACCACTGTACACATCCTCTTTCCCAAGAAACCATAAGAGCTACCACTCACTCGGACTTTACTGATGGGATGATGGATTCCTTCACTGCTGCTGACTTCTTTCAGCGTGATGGGGTAAAATTGACCTTTATTCAGGTAAGTCATTGTGCTGTCCCCAGGCTTCTGTCGGAGGGACTTAGAGGCTTCCAGAGTGTATTCAAAGTTATTCCTATAGAGCAAAGAGGGTAGTGATTGCTAAGGCATTTTCCTGGAAAGCCGATTAAACGTTCCACATTTCATCTGGAGAAATTCCAAAGTTGTTAGTTGACTCATTAAGCCATCAACAGGCAAGGAAGTTGGAAAACAGGATGAGCCCCTTTTTCAACCATTTCCTTCATGAATGAACATTTAAGAGAAGTTCTTGGCAAGCTAAGTCCCAAGACACATCAGCAGGCAAGACTGGAAGGTTCCTATTCGGGCTGAGAGCAGCAAGCTGCTCTCATGGAACAGAAAAGTATCTATTAGCCATTTAATTAAATTTATTAAATTTAATTAAATTAAATTAATTAAATAGCTGACAAGCAATTCAGTGGCCATGGTTCTCTTGGACAACTGCAACTAATCCAACAACTAATTTGCTCCCCTCCCTTGGAGTTCAGATGAGCTTTATGCTTCCCATTTCTGCTGTGGATTTCCAGCAGAGAGAGCAAGACAAGCTGACCAGGGAGAAGGACACAGCCAGAAGCAAACTCCCAAACCACCAAAAAGCTGACAGACAGCACTGCACCTTCCCATGGGACAGGGAGTTGGTGAACGGACTGGGTGTATTTCCAACCCTGCAAGTAGTTTTCCTGAAAGTAGTCTTCTTTAAAGATAAAAGTAGGATTTTCAACTGTGACATTCAAATGAGCAGACACCGTTGTGGTTTTGAGACCCACAGTCCCTCCAGTGTCTGACCGAGAGTCAGTGCAGAATAGCACGAGCTGTACTGTTTGCTTGTGGACAACTGTAAGAGAATAGGAGGATATGGGCAAATGGGGGCCTTAAAGCATTACCCAGAAATGCTGTCAAAAACATAATCTTCTGAATTCATGTTGGCCATTCGGAGATTCAGTTCAGTAGGAAAGAAAACCTGGGGTAGACACAAAACAAAAACACAACAATTAACACAACAGCAACAAGAAAAGTCAAGATTAAACAGATACTCATTACCACAGAACTTCTGGCAGGCAAATTGATCATCAGATAACAACTGACTTTTGGTCTGTACAAACAGGACACTTGAGCAGTGTTTTAATCCGAAACTTTTGGGTGTCAACTAAGCACAACATCCCACAAGCCTTTTGAGTCAGCTTAGGGCATCATTTTAAAGCCTTCCCAAATCTCAAAGAAATCACATAGCTACACACAGCTCCTTGAGGTTTGGTTTAAAAAACAAAAAATCAAAACACAGTTACTCTGTTGTTTTCAGTTGGTACCAATAAAGCAAAACCCACGGATTTTCATTCAGGTTTAACTCTCGCTCAAGGCCCCTACATAATCCAACTGTTTTCCACTGACACACACCACACCTAGAAACTGGCAGTAAGGAAGCTTTCAGGCATACTGATTTCAGTTTGGTACCTGCAAAGGCACCATGGAGTGCTAAACTCTTGCAAAACCTGGCTCAGTACTGTGGATCAAGATAACTATTTCCACACTCTGCAAGCCAAAGCCTCTGTCACTAGTAAGATTAATTATTTGCTTTTGGTAGTCATTCCATGTTGTGATGGTTTTATTTTAAGTTATACTTATGCACCTGAGAAAGTCTTCTATTCCTAAACCACTGGACAAATGTCTGACACAACTAACAAGAACAGTTAAAGATGGAACTGGGTTTCTCCATCCAGATCAAGACACAGGCACACACAGGCACACACAGGCACACACAGCAACTGCCTGCCGTGGTACCTCTTGCACACCCTCCTTGAAAGGCTCCGAGAAGGTGGAGTCTGGTGTTCTTCTCTGGGAGTTCTGGGGCTGGGTGTTGGAACTGAACTGGTCAGGATTGAGGTTCCTGTCGAAGACCACCACTCGCTCGGGGGGCTCGGGGTGGTAGACACTGGGTGGGATGCCCACGGCAAAGCCATGGGGCTGTGTCTCTGTTTTGATGGAATGGGTCGGCATCGTGGCGATTGAAACGGTCACCGTTGTGTCAGGGGTTGTGAGGTGGCCTCGCTTGTCCATGCCCATCTGGGGCGTGTGTGGAAGGACAATATTGAAAGGCACATTTTTCAGAACCTGGACTCTGTTTTCTCCAGCAGAAATGAGCGACTGTTCTGTCACATTTGGGATGCTGTTCCTAAAAAGGGCAAAAAGAAATCATGCATAAGTTATACAGCTTATTTTCTCATTAAACAAGAGCTAGAAATACTTCTCAGCCTTTTGGACAAGGACAGCTGACACCAACTCTCCTGCTTGTGTAGAACAGCTCAATCCTAACCTGCAAAGTTGAGAAACTCATTAAAAAACCCCCAAAACTCCTCACCCACTGCTAACCAGCCCACCCTGAGAGGAATTACCCTGGAGCAAAGGGTGAAGGTTCACTGCCCAGATTCTCATTGCTTGGAAAACAGTGGTCCAAAACAAAGTGCTTTGAGGCCCTTCCCACCAGGCATCAGCACACACAGGCTCCATGCTCTTTGGCAGAGGGAGAAGGACTGAGAACAAGGCTGCTGCTCCTCTGCTCCAGGACTGCGCACCACCCAGGAAGCACTAACAGGGAAATTACACCCCTCTTTCATGCACAAACCCCCAAGAAAATCCACACTGAGACTCCCAGGAGTGGTTTGCATAACTTGCTGCTCTCCACCCCACCACACTCATTTCTGTCAGGACAACACTGAGATCTGTGGCTGAGCTGACCTCATAGCTAGCAACCACTAAGTCGCCTGCTCTCCCTTTCTCCCTTCCCACAAAATGGTCCTGCTCGCTCCCTTGCACCAATTCTGATGCTCCCCTGCTTCCTTGGTGAGCCAGTTCAGCTTGTTCTGCTGGGATAAGCCACCTTTTTTTCCCTGCTTGGTGATGGGTCAGTGTAAGGCCAGAGCTGGTACAAGGGGAGCAGTGGGAACCAAACTGCTCTTCTCAAAAACAAGCCATTCAATCAGCTCAGCCAGAACACAAAACCTCACCTCTGGTCCTTAAAGCATTCTAGTCTGTCCAAAGGAAGAGGATGTTAGGAGTGGAAGTGTGGCTTGAGTGAACCTCCTATTTTTAATGTTTACTTAATCATTTTTCACTTGGGAGGCAGAAGGGATGGAGAGCAGAAAGGGGAAGAAAGAAAGGAGTTCCAGGGGATACAAGGGAAGTCCAAACAATACAAACCCAAAACTAAACTACCAGCATTTTTAAGTCCTTCCCTACTGGCCCATGCATGAAACAGCAATGCTGCTGGTACCTGAAAACAACATCAGAAGAGAGAAACTGAAGCAACCCTATGCAAAAATAAAAGGGTCACCAGTGACCTCCATAGGCTGGGGAAGGGAAGCCCATGCTACCAGACTGTGCCTAGTGTTAGAGAGAGCAGCTTTAGCTATGCTGACTGTATGACACTAGTACACAGAAAGCAGATGGATGGCAACAAGGAGCAGTTTGAGCCTCAGCTATCCACACTGCGGTCCAATTTCCATCCTGTTCCTGGGACAACACAGGAATCGGGAGCACAGAGTAAAAGTAAACAATCTCTTTCAGCACAAGACAATAGTGCAGCAAGTTACTTTCCTTCAGCAGCTTTGGTGGTCCAAGAGGGAAGGGAGATAAGTAGAGACGCAATAATAAAAAATAATACCTTTTGCTATGGTCTTGTTCAGGATGTTCTACCTCCGGTTTAGCTGTTGAAGATCGCCTCTCCCTTGGAACCTGGGAAGTTTAAGACATACTCTAATTCAATTCTTCCTTCCATACAAAAAAAAAATTATCTTTTTAAGACACAGGCATTTGGTCAAATTAAAAAAAGCATTACTCTCTCATGCCAGTCACTATTAGCATTACATCTTGACCAATATTCGCAGGGGTTTGGGATGCCAGGCCCACCCCAGGAGATGCCCCATGGATCCCTTTGCAGCCAACTCAGCCAGCTGTGTCAGCACTGGACTCCTGCCCGCACCAGGTGGTGGGAAAACCAGTGCAGAAAACTATCCATCCCTGGCTGGAGCACCAGCACCAGGGTAAGCAGGACCAGGAGATTTCCCAAGGTTTGTGCTCGCATTGCAGGTTTACTCCTCTGCAGGCTGGCAGAGTTCAGCTTGCTGGATGAGCTCAAAGCCTGCGAAAGGATGCTGCTCCACTGCCACTTCCCCAAGAACACGCGGTTTCTAGGCCATTCCGTCTAAGACCACCTGATGCTCTCCCTTCTTCTCACAGACCAAGGGATTTGGGGAAGACCAGCTCCAATATGTATGTTGGGATGCTACAGCTCATATTTGTGCCTGGTCACACACAACACACAGGCCCAAACTATATTAAATCTCTTATAAACAAAAGGTAACAACCAGTGCTCTGGATTTAGGAAAGCTCAGTATCGCTCCTCACATTTTATGCCATAGATGTGATTAGCCCTGAACACACAACACTGACCACACAAGCCACCTCATCCACACACGTGCACACCCTTTTCCTGGCTGTCCTGCAAGGCCAAGGCACACAGACCATGAACTCCTGGAGCTGTGGTGGCTCAGTTCCTTGGATGGAGCACACAGCCAGTGGCCCAGCAACCCAAACAGCTCTTGCAACCACTGGCACAGGCCTGTGGTGCTCAGGTCCCCCCAGCCGCACAGCAAGTCCACACAAGCTCCCCTGCCAACCCACATGTAGGGCCCAGGACTTTTGCCACGCTCAACACGCCTCCTGAACAAGCAAAGCAAACACCTTCTGGTGTATGGATAAGTGAACTCCCACCACTTTCCTTTGCTGAAGCCTGCTCAGATCCTGCCTCCATTTGCCAGCCTGGGTCCAACATAGGGAGCCACCACTTTAGTGCTAACTCGAAGGCTGGTGGAATACCTCCATGAACAGCACATTACTTTAAACAGCCTCCAGGTGAAAGCTAAGTCCTCATTTTTCTACATAACCATGAATTTCCAGTAACACCAGAATTATTGTATTTCCCATGGCAGTCAGCAAAATTTGGAGAACCTCTAGCTGTAGACTGCTAGGAGGCCAACACTAGCTAGTCTGAAAAACAAGGGTCTTCCAAGCTGCGCTTGGCCAATACTCCCAAACAATAGATTTTTCTCAGGAATTTGTTTCCTATAAGGCTCTATTAGCCGCAGTTGAGCAATTAGGGTAGCTCAGCTGTCAAATGGACGGAAATGAAAGTTGTTTGGTTTTGCTGGTTTGGGTTTTTTTAAATACAAAAGTGATCTCATCAGCTGCCTTTAATATTGCAGAGGGGGCGTACTAGAACTGCCTAGATGTCATCTCTCTAACATTACTCCACAACAGCCCACAATAAATCTTTCAACCTCTAACCATTTTGCTTCACCCAGGTGTGCAGCATACCTGTTCTTCCACCGATTTTTTTCTGTACACCCACTGATACCCAAACATAAGAGGAAACCCTGAATTAGGCATTAATGTACAGCAAATCCCTTCTGCTTTGCCAAGCGTGAAGGATCAACATCAACGTTCTTTTTGTAACCTACAGGTTTAGAAATCAAAATTGATTTTGTGGATTAAAATTGTTCTGGTGAAAGCATACTGTTGTTTCTTCTTTTTTTTCCCCCAAAAGCACAACAAGCACAGGCACAAAGCAGAAAGCCAGTTTTCTCACAAAACTAGCTGAATAACATCCACATCAGTAAGTCTGTGGCATTTTGTCGTGTGTGTGTGTATGTGTGTGTGTGTGTAGTGTTAATCTCCATGTTAAGCATTACAAGAATATTTTGATACATAAGACATGTTCAACTTTTTAAAAAGGGCAGGGAAGGATTTTGTCTTCAACAGGCAACCTCTCCTCATGTTTGAACAATATACTAAGGCTGACAACTGCAGTCACTACTCTTAAAAGGCACGAGCCAAGGTGCCAGACACGAGAGCCAAGTCAGACTCCTGGACTTCCTGCATGCTCAGCAAAGAAAAAACAGGCATCTCCACCCGGTGAGCCAGGCCACCATAACACAGGCACCTTCACACAAGCAGGATCCCTCCCTGCCTGGAAATGCCTGCTGGTCTCCACTGATCTGGACTGGAGAAAACTACCCTGGCTTACACCTTCAGTATTTAGGAAAGAAAGCTCAGCAAAATGCACCCCATGCAGACCAGAATCTGTTTGACTGCTCAGTTCAGCTGCAAGGCACTTGTTTCCAAGAAGACCATGAACACTGGGGAAGGCAACCACAGTTGCCTAAGGATTAACAGACTACAGCAGCAGAGACTCACTGAGGGTTAGAGGGATACAGACAGCAACTCCTTCAGCTGGACACTTCTGTTTCACACACCACCAAAAATCTGTCGTTGTATCTTACTATCAGTTGACACTAAAGTAGCACAAAAAAGCCCCAGCAAAAGCCAACAGTCCACCAGAATAGGGATCACGTGAGCAAAAGAAGTTTCTTTCTCCATGTATATTTACATTCAGACAGGAAAATGGTCCCAAAGTGTCATTCTTCATGACTGTTTCTACAACTCAGTGCCTCCTGCATAACCTGAGGTCAATAGGCACTGAAAGTGCTATGGAAGCCAAAAAGTAGCAAAGTGCTACTGAACCTTGACATTAAGATCCAGGGAATCTTATTTTACTGAGCTAAAAATAAACCAAATTTCAGAAAGAGAGGCATGGAATTTTTTTTCCCCTTTGAAAACCACAGCATTTAAAGCCCTTGTGAGCTATTCACAGCCTCTGTAAAATCCTCCAGCAAATGACACCTTTTCCAAAGGTGGAACAAGAGCTCTGCTGGCTGCCAGAGCGTACCAACACCAATCTACCTTGTAGTAATCATACAGCAGTCCCAGGGCGGCCGCGCTGTCTTCATCCCCATTGATGCTCATCATAGCTTTGGTAGCTGCTGTAAGGGGATTTTCAAGAAAGGTTTTCCAGGCCTCATCTTCATTGGTGTAAGGACGTCTCTGAGAGTAGAGAGAGTCATTCTGAAGAACCAACACGGGCCTTTTACTTGAATCATAAAAAAACAGAAGAAAAAAAAAGCCACCTGTTAGAACACATGAAAAAAACATTCCTAAAGTTCTTCAAAATCAGCTGTCCCAGTTTCACGGGGTTCACATCCCAATTCAGTGTAGTGCAAGGATTAGACAAAAAGCCCAGAAACCTAATTCTGATCTCACACTCAGTGTAAATCAGGATTAATTTGACCAAACTCATATGGATTACACTGGCCTATGTAAAAAGGCAAAGCCATTTAAGACCACAACCGACCTGCTCACACTCTGAATCCAACCCAGAAAGAGTTACACCCTTACTAGCCTACCACCTACAAAGCCTTCAGCACAACGTATGTAATACTGCCAAGGTGAAACCTGTTCAAGTTACCACGTGGAACAAGAAAATGTGAATTAATGAAACATGTTTTTCCTCCAGAGCTTTCAAGTATCTTCACTCCCAGAATATATCTAAAAACACCACCTAGAAGCTACCCATTCGTTACAGGCTATACAGGGGAACTGGTCAAAGGGGACTTGAAACCAACAGGCAGCATTTTTTTCTGACAAAAGAAACCAAAAGAATTACCACCTGGTTACTGCTGAAACACTAGTTTGAAAGACCCTCAACAGATAAGCAAATTAAAAAAAGAAAAAGTCTGAGTTATTCTCTTTGTGTTGCAATATATAAAAAAGAACTTACGTTTACTCTGAGCACTTTTTGACTGCTGGGAACAAGGAAGCTCCAATACAACTTGGACCTCCTGGCCACAGATGAAAGTGGGATGTGTAGCAAATGCTGTCCTGCCAGCCCAGATAACTTAATATGTTTTCTTGTTCTATTGCTAAAATGCATGCTTCATCTTACAAGTCACCTCAAGCTAATGTTGAAATCTGACTTCTACACCAGTTCAAACAGTTTTCTTTCTAGCATGAGTGTAACATTAATTTACTGCAGGTTGGTGGGGGGAGGAGGACAGGCTTTTTTATTTTCTTAAATAATCCCAAACTTGACATTTGTAAGGAATTGGTAATAGTTTAAATAAATAAATAAATGTTTAAAAACCCAAAAACAATTAACCCCAGAGAAAGCAGTTCCCCACCACCATCACACCCTTTCCCCGGTAGATAAGCATTCTTTGCATCTATTTACCCAGATGCATTCAGAGATTGAAATATACTACAAGTACAAAAAAGTTGTGAAATAGAAAGTTGTGAAACACTCTAATCACTATAATCAGCTTAGTATCCTACATTTATCACCACCTTCTACCAAAAAGATTGCAAAGCAAATTACGCGTTCGATGCTTTATCAGTTACACAAGGCATCTCACTGAGCGTCCATCGGACAGCTTGGCTGAGCTGGAGACATTGAAAGCAAGTGGGAGTTTCCAGGACTTGTAAGTGCACTTTGTGGCTATAAATCAGTATTATACACTTGGAAAAAAGCAAACAACAGTGACAAAAGAGACAAGCTCTTGCACCAAGCCCTTTTTTTAGGTCTTCATACATACTTGTGTACACAACGAAATGCAGATACCTCTGGTATTGAGGACATCTTTCTATCAGTCAGGGGAGCAGCAGAAGACAAGGCAGAATTTTCTTTAGGGGCATGATACAACCTCCTATTCTTATAAAATGTGATAAAAGAAGCCTCAAATATCCACCACAAACAGGTAAGTCTGCCAGTTAAAATGCTGTAGAGAAAAAAGTAACCTGGAAGCAACCTGGGTGCAGTTCACTTGATCCATCCCTGCCAAGCTGAAGGGCTAAGTCAGCCTTGCTGGAACTCACAAGACCACTAAGCTGATTCCCTCCAGCAACGCAGCACTCACACGGGAAGAGAGAGCCAAGGAAGAACCAAAAATACCGAGGACTAAAGCAGCAACTAACCAGAAACTAACCATAGCAAATGCAAAACCTACGTATTTTTGCGTGATTTGTCATTGAAACACACAAATAGAACGGACACTGCCCTATAGCTAACCCAACTCCCTAAAAACAGCACGGAAAAAATTATCTGCAGAATTATCTAGAGAAGTGCAGGGTTTGTTAGGAACTTAATCCTTTCCGAGAATCACATCTTCTTTCCGGAAAAGAAGAATATATTAGTAAGGCAAACATGTATCTTCCGAAGTTTTAAAAAGTAACCGGCAGGCAGACCTGCACATCCAGGAAAGGCTGGAATTAAGTTTCCTGCTGCAGTTTTAGTAATTTCTGACTTTTATTTCCTACGTGACCGCAGCGGAGGCAGAGGAGCACTACCAAACCGAGATGCTGTCTCTGCCTGCGAGGACCCCAGCCCTGTTTTCCGTCCCCAGCGGCTCTCCCTGCCCGCTGGCAGGGCCGGGACGGTGCCGTCCTGTCCCGCTCCCCTCCGCAGTGCTGAGGCAGCACCGCCACCCCGCCAGCGTCTCCTGCGTGCCAGAGGAGACAACTGCGCTGCCCAGGCTGCTGCGGCACCCACTCGTAATTGTCACTGCAACTCAGCACACCCCTGAGAAGCCCTAATCACGGCGATGAGCGAGTGAGCTGCTGCACTGGAGCCGAGCAGCACACTGAAGTAAAAACGGGTAAAACCCCTTTGCTTTCCCTGGGAAACGAGCGTGTGGAGCCACCAGTCATCCAAAGTACAGAAATCCTGTCACCGGTTCTTCACACCCAATCGGCCCCGTTCCCGGCCACAGCCGGGCACAGCTGGGGCAGACCCAGACCCGAGCCCGACGGCCACGACGGTCCCGGCCCCGGCGCGCTGCCCGCCGTCCCCTCCTCACCTGCCCAGCTCCACCTTGCCGGAGGGGTGCGCCTCGTAGAAGTCCATGGGGGCAGCGGCGGGGGGCTCGGCCGGGCCGGGCCGGGCTCAGGGGGCACCTGGCACGGGGGGCACTCGGCTGGCTCCGTCCCGGCTGGGGGGAGTGTCCCGGCTCGGGGGGCAGCCCCGCCTGGCTCCGTCCCTGCTGGGGGGTGATCCCGGCTCGGGAAGGGGGTCCCACTGCCGCCACCACCGCTCCGCTCCCGCGGCTCCCGACGGCGCGGCCGCCGCCGCCCGCCCGCCTTTAAGGCGCGGCGCGGCCCTGCGGGGCGGGGGGCGGCCCCACGCCTCGCTGCGGGGATCGGGTTTCAAAGCGGGCC
>JAWWEW010000112.1:100141557-100195119 GCA_035583185.1 Anabacerthia variegaticeps | reverse complement strand
GGTTTCACCGCGGGCCCGGCCTCGCCGGTCGCCCCGCGGGGCGGGGTGCCCGCAGGGTCGGCCCGCGGCGCCCCCCCCTCCGCCCCCCGGCAGGGAGAGCAGGCGCGGGGCGGGCCCCGGCACGGCGGCTCCCCCGGCCCGGCCCGGCCCGAGCCCCTCTCGCCGCAGCCCCCGGCGGGGCGGCAGCACCGGTCGGACCGGCCGCGGCAGTTCCTCCCCCGCGCGGCTCACTCACTTGTCGTAGTCGTGTGTCATGTCTGGCGGCGGGGCCGGGTCCGGGGGCGGGTCCGGGGCGGCAGCACCGACAGCGGCAGCACGGACAGCAGCACCGACAGCACCGGCGCTCCCGCCGCTCCCACCGCTTTTGTCGGCGCCGCTCGCCGCACGCCCGCTCCCGCACCCGCAGGTGCACGCGCGCCGCGCCGCGCTCCCATTGGCTGCCGCGGGACGGGGGGCGTGGCCTCCGCGCTCCCATTGGCTGCCGCGGGACGGGGGGCGGGGTTAGGACAGCGCCGGGGGACGGGACGGGGACGGACGGACGGACGGACAGACAGACAGAGACAGACAGAGCCCTGGGACCGGGACATGGGATGCAACAGACAGGGTGGGACGGGGGGGACGGGACAGACAGAGAGAGAGCGAGAGAGAGCGAGCGAGCTCTTGGGGACCGGAGGGACGGACAGACAGACAGACCCTTCGGAGCGGGGGATGGGAGAGATGGACACACAGACAGACAGATAGACCGACCCCTCAGAGCGGGGGGACCGTCACCCCCCAGCCCCGCGCTGGGGCTCCCAGTGGGGGGTGCGGGAAGCATCCTGGGATCTTTCTCGCACTGAGTTTCCCTTCTCCCTCTCTCCCATCTCATATAAAACTTTGTGTCTTTTTGCATGTACTACACCCACGTTTAGGAAAATCTAAACCAAGCACAGGTGTATGAGTTGCCTTTATTATAATCTTAATCTGCAGCAGGGGAGGTTTAGATTGAACATTTGAATGAATTTCTTCACAGAAAGGGGTATTCGACATTGGAAGGGCCTGCCCAGGGGGGTGGTGGAGTCAACATCCCTGGAGGTGTTCAAGGAGAGACTGGACATGGCACTCGGTGCCATGATCTGGTTGACATGGAGGTGTTCAATCATAGACTGGACTGCATAACCTCAGAGGTCTTTTCCAAGCTGATTGATCTCGTGATTCTGTGCATTTGCACATGCACTGTGCAGGCTGCAAAGGGCAGAGGATCCATGTATCCTTCAGTGCCACACAGATCAACCCGAGTTTGTGAAGAAGGGAGGTTCACAAGGCAGTTACTGATGAGAATGCATGGAAATCCTCCACTTTGACACCAGCAGCAACATCACAAACACACTGGATACATTCACAGTGGCATGCACGAAGTTAAATCAGAAAGATCTTAAGTTTCTCCTTGAGAAATAAGGGTGGGAGGTTGCTTGTTTAAGTAACAAGTTGAATCAAACCCATATAGGAACGATGCTATCTATCATATGTCAAGATGCTTTAGATAGCTACTGTAATTTAAAAGTATGCTCACTAATAAGAGGTCTCTCCTTCTAGGTCAAAATCTCTTCCCTATTTGTACAGGACATACTCCAATGCAAAATTACAGAAGGACAATTCAAGCAATCAACTGAAGGAAACATGAACCCGAAGAGAACAAACTTTAACTAAAGGGTCTAATCCTAGAAGTTGCTCAATATCCTTTGACTGGGTTACAACTAGCATTCTAGAAACAAAATGCTTTGTTTGGATCTGCAAACATTGCCACTAGGATAGCAATCATTACTGAAGTAGGATCTTGCTCTACAAAATGAAATGATGAAAATTTTTCTTTATGACAGGCAGTAAAAGGTATTCTGTATTTTTAAACCATTTAAATATCTAATTCAAGACTACATAGAAGAAAATTTCTTATCTGCCCTCACATATGAAAAAATACTGTCATCCGATGAAGATGTCATAAAGTTACATTTTTTCAAACAAGTCTAACTCACTTTGTTCCCAATACAAATTATGAAACCAGCTCAAACTCACAAGTACTGGGAAGGACTGCTGACTTTCTCAGATGTCATTCACTCCTCATTTTCCCTGTGTCTGGTCATAGAATTCTGGGATATGCAGCCACAACCCCTGCTCTTTGGCACAGGTGCACACTTTTCATTAACAATAAAATATAATACTGCCCTGTAGCCGTAGGTGACCCAGATGCAGTACATGCTGGAGTTCAGTCACATGTTTACATTGCA
The DNA here is from genome assembly GCA_035583185.1 of Anabacerthia variegaticeps. NCBI lineage: Eukaryota > Metazoa > Chordata > Aves > Passeriformes > Furnariidae > Anabacerthia > Anabacerthia variegaticeps. The sequence continues at coordinate 100,192,855 of JAWWEW010000112.1, read as the reverse complement.
CCCAAATTGCTAAAATCTTAGTAATGTGCCACGCTTAGTATTCCTACTTAACTTGAGTTTACCACAATTTTATTCCAAACAACTCAAAGCTGTTTGCCTGTGCAAAAGGGATGGCTTTTCTAACAGCCTGATCCACTGATGAAAACTTGGTTATCACCATAGCAATCACTTCCACATTGAGGAGACAATGATATAAACACCGGATTGTGACACCACTGACTAATCTGCCGGTCACAATCTAGACTCTGCAACACCACTGGTAGGTGTATTTATGTGATGTCACTAACTGGGTTGCATCATCACCAACTAAAATCAGGCAAGAAGCACAAAGGGATTTAGCAGAGCTTTGGCTGGGACATAAAGCCATGCCAGCCTGGTGTGGCAGTGCTCTGGCAGGACTCCCTGGCCCTGCACTGACTGGTGTTCCCTATAACTTCTTCCCTCACCCACCTTTTCACCTTGATCGCACTGCTCTCCTCCACTGCTCATGCCCTTCCCTTTAACTTTCCCTCTGCCTCTTCTACCTTCAGCATTCTCTCTCCCTTCTTCATTTCCTTTTAAATGAATCCCACTCAAAACACACAAGGGACCCCGCCATAATTGTAAGGCATTGGAAATCACTGTCCCGTCATGCTTGCCCCTCTTCCTAGTCTGCGTTTTGACACTGCTGTCTAGAGAAACTGGGATTTATTCTGGACAAGAATTAGCTACTGTTATGACTTACCCAACAAATATGGTTTTAAAATCTCATACCTGATAATTACCATCTACGCGCACTGGTCATTCACACCTGTGTAATAAACAAACAAGTTGCATCAAGTTTGTAGCAGTACTTTTGATTTCACAAAACGTGGCAGGGAGTCAAAACAAGATACTTTCTACTTAATCTGAACCCCTAAGATACAAAGGCCAGGCTGTAAAGTCGGCTGTAAAGAGCAGTGCAGCTTCTTTACTCTCCATTACACAGCAGACCAGGCAAGCTTCCCTACTCTGCAACAGGCCTGGCCTGTGGTCACTAAGGATAGAGCTGGAAGACTGAGCCCAAAGCTGATTGCTGATCTCTGCAGAATAAACCTGAAGGCATCAAAGGGCTTAAAAAGAAAAAGAAAAAAAAAAAAAAGGAAAACTCCAGACAGAGTTTTCATGAACTCACTAGAAATTGAGGTGAAAGCAGGCACAGTGGAAAGGAACAGACAAACCACAGCAGAAGAGGAAGCTGAAAATGCCTTGTAGGAAAGAGATGGAAAAGCTGAGGGGTGAAAAAAAAAAATGAAAGCACAATGTGTGAAATATGGAACAAAGAAACAGTTTGCTTTTCACTTCAGTCATATCCCTATATGCAATCTTGCAGGTGTTCTTTAAAGATTCCCCTCTTGAGTCTGTATTTATCCCTAAAGATAATGTAGACACTGTTGCACGCATACAGACTATACAGGGAGAGGAGATGCAGTTCCACCAGCCGGAGGACAATCTGAAATTACTACAATGTAACTTAATCAATTTTTGCAGCAGCCTATATATTAAAATAAGTCAGCCTGGAACCAATAAAATCTTCAGCATGTCATCCAGTCTCACCGAGCATTTACTGTCTCTGCTCAGTATTGCATGTCCTCTGGGATTGACTGCTGTGTCCATAGGTCCTGCCACACGGGCTGGCACTGGCATAGCAAGAGAGCAGCGTGTGCAGGTCCTTCTCTCCATGCTGTTCCCTGCCCTGATCCGCTTTGCTCCACAGCACGGAAACCACCCGGCTGCCTGGTCAGGAGTTACGAACGCCCTGGGTCCCAGTTCAATAAACAAAAATGGTTTCCCACAATTTCATATTGACTCAGCATGACAGAAGCAACCCAGGATCCAGACCAAGCTCCGAGATCACAACACAGGCACTGAACACACGTGGTGGCATCATCATGAGACAATGGCAGGGGCTGCAGCCACTGCTGGGACAATGTGGTGGTCTTTGAGCAGACACAGAATGCTTCTAACATAGAGGGCAGACATATGAGACTTAAAGAAAATACAAGCACATTCCTCTGGTAAAACACTTGATGTACTGCTGGAGGCAGAGTGTAGATGCTGAGGACTAGGGAGGTGTGTTCTGGCTCTGGAAATGCTGCCATTAGCAGTTGTACAAGGGCAGCAACAACCTCATGTGAGAACACAAGCATTCACCTCTGTTCTGCTAATCCTTACTCACTCTTCTTCACTGTTTCAGCAGCATCCTAGCAGAAGCAGCAGTGAGAGATCTTTCACATATGCCTGTTTCCACACCTTGGCATCCCCTTTATGCTCTCTCTCATCTAATCCGGCTAGGAACAAAGGAGCTTCACACATGAAAAGCAACAAAACCAGCAGTTGTGGAGGAGATGCAGGAAAGAAAGCATCCTGGATCCAGTGCAAGGACAAATGCAGCAAGAGAAGACATTGCTTTGACCAATCCACACACTAACACGGTCAGCCAGGAAACATGTATAACCATATGTACTGGGAAGCCCATTTCATTTAGGATCAAAATAGGCATCCATTACACAGAGTTATCCTGACTTTTCTCTGCCTGTGAAGCAGAATAAAACTCACTCAACTTGACGTGGGGAAAGGACAGATGAACTAGAGAGCAGACACCTTATTTGGGGATTTAACATTTTCAGACTTTACCTGTCCCAAATACACTGTGGGTCCTGGCTCTTTTGCTCCTGGCCCTGCAAAAGCATCCTCTTGACAACTTACCACAAATATTCTGAAGTAATTTTTTATTTAGACCAATCTAAAGTCTTGTTTGTTCAGAAAGGGAGAAAAGTCATTTGCAGAAGGGACTTTTGAGCTTTCCAAGAAGTTATGAGAAAGCAAGATACTCATTGCCTTGCCTGCAATACTGCACAAAGCTTTCTCAAATCTACTAAACACTATTGTTTCAGGGCTTGTGCTAAAAATGGGTTAGGAAAGATGTAACTCCAGTGAAACCCTTGCAACTCACGATGGCAAATAAATCAGACTAGTATTGTTTGCAGGCATTGGGCTTTGCTGATTCTCATTCTCTGGTAAAATCAGGTTCAGGGACTTCACTCCATGTAAGAGATTAAGGAGAAAGTCAAACACCTCTCCTTCATGTCTGGAAAACAGCAAAAACTTTAAAAAGAAAAATGTATTTGACTGAGGCTAAGTTGATACTGAGAATGCAGACAGACTGAGGTACTGAAAAACTAGTATGGGTAAAATACCAATTCTGCTGAAGGTTAGACCTTCCAAAAGCAAATTAGACATCTGTCATATTTCTCCACTGAAACAACAGAAAGGTTGCATTATTTAGGAGAATTCATAAAGCAAGTTTACTTTTGCCCTCTTAAAGACAGAAAAAACCTGTTAAAATATAACATACGAACTGGGAAAATTACTAAATTCACTTAAGAACATAAAGGTCTTAGAATAACTGATTTGCTACTGTCTAGTTAATTATTAAGTCTTCTCAATATATACTGTCTTAAAAGTTTAGTTTAAAATACCCCACTTGCCTGTATCTATATACTTAAGAACTGTCTGTCCTTCAACTTTTAGAGTAAGAAACAAAACAAGGCAACCCTCTTTACTCAACATTTCCAGAGGAGTAAGTACAAAAGAGTAGCCTGCAGAAAACTGAGCTTTATTCGGACACTTTCAGCAAATAGTTACAGAAAGGAGCTGTGATTTCAAAGTGGATAGAAGAGGTGGTTGGAAGTGCTGGGCTCTGCAGACACCCCACCCTCCAACTCTCCAGGGGCAGCTGTCTGTCCCACCAGCACGGCTCCACCTCTGGGCTGTATTCACTGGCCTCAGAGTAGCTGCCCCAAGAGAACTCAACTACACTTCACTGAAGATAAGGCACTCTTGTGGCTCGACAGCTTCTTAAACATCGTTACTCCAACATAAGTGTGGATTGATTAAACTGGATAGAACTAACATTAAGCATTTTTAGGGCACACCCTTTATTTTAAACCTGACTCTTAACCTATGTGTCCAGAAGGCACATGGCTCTTGATGATTAACTGCAAGCTTCATTCGAGTTTATTAAAGTACAGCCTTAATTTAGTCTAACATCTGAGGGAGCTTTCTTACGTTTGTAACAATGTAACAATAAGCACAGTATTTTTAATTTATGAAGCTCAGATTTTACTACTACAGTAGTTTTAAGAGAAAGGTATACCTATAATTAGGTGCGTAAGTCTTTCAAATAAAGACTTCTGAGTTAAATTAAATCCTTTATGTATAACAAGGTGTCTTTTAGATAGTTAACTCAAAACTTTAACAGGTATTACAGTAAAAAGAATGAGACACTGTCAGTTGCTTGAACAAGCAGTGTTGAAAACAGTGACAATGTATATTATACTTCTGTAGATTTTTAACTAATACAAATACTCATCTAGAAAAAGAGCAATGAATAATTTTACCAAGTACTTACAAACTCCCCTGGTTCACTCCCCTGGTGAGGTCAAACTTAATTGATAATGGCTAATTTTAAAACACAAACACCAGACACAAGGTGAGATTTAGACTGGGATGTTCCACATCCATTTATGTAAACATCAGCTCAAGACACACCTCACCAGAAGTCTGAGGTATCTAGCACAGATTTAGACCTACTAAACTGTACTCACTTATGAAATCTCTGACACATTCAGTCTGCTCTTTCCTCCTCCCCCATCAAGCACAGTTTAGCACTGTATAGCTAAAACTATGCCTTCTCACCTGCACGTTACAGTCACTTTATAGGACTGTTGCTCTAAATCCCTGTCCTAAAATAACTAATTAAAATACCTGAAAAAGTAAGAACTTTCACCCAAACTGTGTCTTTTCTGTGGCTTCAAATCAGGACACCATGCTTAATTACCTCCTGCATCGACTGAGTCAGTGGAGCCTCCTAGTTTGCCAGTATTTCCATGTAACTCTTTAAAACTTGCCTTTAGTAGTCATGTCTGCTCTACCTGTGCTTGAAATACTACTTTATTACTTACCTCCAGACAGGCAGGGCAGCACATTACCTCTCTTATCATTCACCTGTTCCAAATTTTTAAAAAACAGCTTCATGGATTGAACTGCAAGAGATTTGAAACGCTGTGCAGTCTACTTGCTAAACTGATTACCTTCCCAGGTGACATCTCACCGAAGCCCTTGCTCAGGGAGGAAGCTATTACTCTTTGTGAAGTCTGCAGGAACCATTTTTCCTAGTTATAATAGTGCTTAGAAACAGCTGTTGATTTTGGTTTTGATCAAATAGACTTGGCAAGTTCTGTACTCCGTACTGGTAGTTGGTATTGCTGAATTTAATTTCATTCAACTGAAAACAGGATTATTCATTTGGGTATCTATACAATATCTCAGTTCAACGTATGTATATGCTATGGTGTCTTTCATGTAGTGGCAGCACCCAACTTCATTTACACATCGTCTGGGACAGTGTAAAAGCATGGTGCATAAATAAGATGGAGCATGAGAAACTGGCAGAATGGCCAAGGCAGAAGGTGCTGAAGATGCTGGGCTATAAAGCAGTCATAAAAAATTCAAGGCTGTGACAGTAGCCGTGGAAAAGAACAACAACAGCAGGAGCTGGCAGCTACCATTGCACAAGAAATAGGATGGAATTTTATACCAGGTATAAAAGTAGGTGCAAAATCTGCAATGCCTGAAGTGGAACATTGACCTGAAAGGTGTTAACTTGAATGAGAAGCTCAGGCATACCAAGACACTAGGGGATATACAGGATGCAAGGAAATGTAGAAAACAGTACCAGAATTGTTCCAGAACAGCCTGAAAATAATGACTAAAAAGTGATGTGAAAGCATCAACCAACTGCTCCTTTTATTTGTTAACAGAGTATTTAACAACAAAGCAAACATTATTCTCCAGAAATATACTTAATGTCATATAATGGTAGGTAAAAAAATAGATATTTTAATTGCAAAAACTCACAATAATTAGATGCTAACATGCTGTCCAGTACACTCACAGTATGTACAATTTATGCCCCAAAAAATGGTAACTTCACAGCTTCCTGTTCACTCTGATGCAAAGTAATGAAATAAATGGTGATTAACAGTTTCCTTGGCAGTTTCCTTTCCCAGCTGGATAACCATGACTTAAATTAGTAGTAGTAGATCTCAGCACTACTACCTCAACAAAAAAATTCTATGCAGACAAAAGAATCAGTATGTTTACATGTAATACCATGGTTTGGCATCCAACCAACTAATTTATGTGGGTTTAATACTGGGGGGTTTAGGCCTTTTTGACTTCCTTAGGACTGTGTTGTATTTTAGCTTTTTATAGAGTTTTTTATTAAAAAGTTTGTGTTCTATCATACACACCTCATCGTGGATATAAGAGGGCTGAATCCTCAGAAGAAAGGAAAATAACCTTAATACAAAATGGTAACTCTGGGGAAAGTCCACTTCTCTGTAATGAGCCAGATGACCACACAATCTGGAAAAAAAAAACGGTGGAAAAGCCCTAAATTACAAGTGCATTTAGTTAGTATTTAGCTAACATTTACATATTTAATTGTGATCAGAGACAAACTCTACATTTTACCAACAGCATAAATCATGATTCTAGTTTACAATGTCAATTCTGTGAAATGATCCACTCCTGCAAAAACCTGAAGTAGAGGACTGGACCAAGACATTTTCAGAGCTGGTACCGACACAGTAAGAAAGAAAAGCCTGCGTAGCTTTTTGCACTATGAATCAGAATCTTACTCAACCAGGCAAAGTATATGTTCTTTGCCTTTCAGGACTAAATGGAACCACTGTTTGTTCTGGCAGCTTTTAGCAAATGCTGCAAAGTATGAAAATGGCTACCTCACACTATTTTTAAAGTTTCTAAGACTATCCAATTCAGATGCCCCAGGCTCTTTACTCTTTTTCTTTGCTTACTCTCTCTGTAGGGTTCCCCTCTCGTCTTCCTGACACTATGTCATGGTATAATAACCCATTCATTTATTGTCCTTTGTGCGCTAAATACAAATTACCTGTCTAGAAACAAGAGAGAAAAGTTAAGTCAGTGGAGTAACATAGGAAACATTGGAGCAAACACTGACCAGCTCAACAGAAATTAATTAGTCATGTAGCAGTCTTCTGCTTAATTTTGTAGCTTTCATGGTGAAAATGTTAATGAAAATCATGAGGCGATTTCATTGATGAAGTAAAAAAGGAAAGCAGCAGATTGGACTTGCCGGTTACAAGTGTCAGACTGAACAAAAAACGACACAGGGGATAAACTGCACAGATAGCTCTGCAAACATTAAGTTCAGCAACTCAGGTTGGAAAAATAGCTTTTTCTGGGTAACCCACATTTTGGTTTTTTTTCTGTTTGTTTGTTTGGGTTTTTGTTGTTGTTGTTTGTTTGTTTTAATTAGAAGTGGTAAGTTTAAAATACTATAAAATACAGCTGTTTCAATTTTGGCAAAAAATACTATACATTGATATGGGATTCAGGTGCTATTCACCATATAAATCCTATGCATCTTCTAACTTACTGGGTATTGTCTTGGGATGTGGGGAAGCAGAGTTGAAAATTTTCCTGGTCTGATTCAGAGCAGCTGTCTTACATATTCACCAGAACAAGGACTGGGACCTGCCGGTCCCAATTTACAGGTAAGTGTGCTAATTACTAGACTATAGAGTCATTTGCTCACTCCCTCTGGCCCAGCAAACATTTACATTTTCCCTCAAACTGGAGGAACAGACAGACCCGTCCCGAGTGCCGTGCAAGCTGCACTTCAAGGAGCGGTGTCTTTGTTTAAAGCCTCCCAAAGTCTGGCAGATTGGAAGCCTGAAACTAGGCCTCCCACACTGTACATCCCATCCTCTGCCCTACCTCACATACCCCCAAAACAAAGCATTACAACATTTTTCACACATCATAATACCTCATCACCTATAGAAACATAGAATAATTTAGGTTGGAAAAGACCTTTACGATCATCGACTACAACTCCTGTCACTTAAAGACTTCCAAAGAAAATCAGTTTAGAATCCAATTTGAAGAGGAAAGTTTTTAAAAAAAAAAAAAGTAAAAGCATTTCAGCAACCATTTGACTGATTTCAGCTTTGCTGACACTGTAATCACACATTAGCCTTCGGATTAAACCATTTCAGTAATCCCAGCTAGCCCATGCTGATTTTCGGAGAAAGAGAATTTTTAACTTTGTTTTTAGTTCTATTATACATACACACACTTGCATAGCATAAACCCTTATATCTGAGGGAGTAGATGTTGTTTTCCAATGTTAAGTAAGTGTCAGATGTATAATTAACTACTTGCATTGCAAATGATATAATGGGAAATTTAACCAGTAAGAATTTAAATTCAGATCTCGTTTCATGAAGGCTATGACAGTTTGCCATTAACATTTTAATATATTACATATGAAAATGTAGGCTTAAAAACAGCCTTTGCATGAAAGATTATTCACACACAAACATACACTGAAATATCCACTCATTCAATGTGTACACAAGATTTACGCAAATCTGTGGTAAAAGGATTATTACCTCTACTCCCTTAAAAAGAAAAAAAAGCTCTTATTCATACAAAAGAATGAATCCATATAACCAAAGCTCTTGTAATGTAACACTGTGCTTACATTATTCCAACCCATTTCTGTCACAGTGGATATGTGAAAAGTAACGTGAAAAGCAAAAGAAAGATAAGCAAAGAAATCCATGGAAGGACAGAAAAGACTCCACACATGTAAAAACCAGTTATTTTTAAGGGGAATGTTTAATATTTTAAAAATCAGGAACATATCACTAAGATTGTGTGGGGGCTATTGTTCTCTGAAGAATACCATTTAGAAGTATATACCAGAGAAAGATTTAAGATGTTATTCAATAGACTAATGAAAGCTCTTTTTACATGAATGTAACCCAACCTCCTTTCCAACTGCACACATGAGAAATTCAGGAGAATCCAAGCCATCTACAGAGTTGACCTTTTCACTGATACTCACCAGTACATTCTTCTTCTGCATTTGGGTTTCATGATACAACTAATGACAGAACCAAAGTCTATGATCCAGAAGCCATACAAACATTACCCAGGGAATTTATGAGAAACACCATTTTAGATATTTCCTGTTCTTTGGAGAAAATGCTGCCAAACTCCTACATTCATTCAGCAGGACTTTTGCTCTCTGTCTCTGGCCATGCTTCTCTGCCAGCACTCTCCAAGTAGAAAATTCAGCAATTTTTGCAGAATGTGAAGCAAGAAGGCATTAAAGGAAGAGTGAGATGTTCAACATAAATCGGGTAGATACTTAAATATTCATATAACTCAGTTCAAGACTGGATTAGCTGGACTATCATTCTCCGTGCTATTTAGGTCCTCTGAAGAAAATAATTTTACTAACAAATAGCATGACTGTTTTGATATACACTTAATTGACAGAAAGTTTCCTTTCACTTGGAAAGGCAGGATTTAGGAACAGTTCTCTAGTAAAGACAGAGCTAAACTTCCTTAATCACACAAAATATTTTCTTTTCCCATGTTTTGTCTTTTTTACTTTTCCAGTAAAAGAAATATCTTCTTTAACTTCTCTGCATGCAAATAATACAACTGTTGATTGCTGATACTCTTAAATGAAATAGTGGTAAAGTCCTTTTTTGCTTACAATTGTTTCTTTAAAATATGTTCTGAAGGCATTAATTGCCTGCTTATTTGAACTCCTGCTAATTTTAACTTTGATTTTGATTAAGGACAACACAAAAGCTGTATAGTGATTTAGAAAATTAATTTCCTATGCTTTTTTGGAGGCCAGGGGACAGACGAATGGAACTCTCTTCCCATTCTCCGGAGAGCTGTGGCACATTTTTTTTTCCAAAATACCATGAAGAAGTGAAGTATTTGTATCTAGCTGCTACTCTTGCCATGTGACTGTAGTTGCTGATTTTGTTTCATCTCCTCTCTTCTCAAAAGCTCACTTTGATCACTCTTCATGTTACAATTTGTCCACTCACAGTCCAAGACTATCTATTCCACACATGTCCCTTTCTACAAATGATTGTAACTACATGTGAATACACAGCTGCGTACACACCCTGTATTTGTTATTTGTAAAAATACATATACAGGAGTTTACGTTCAGGAAAACTTTCCAAAATCTATTTAACAAAAATGTGAGTACTTACTTCTCATTACATAGTTTAACTGTACACAGCCAGTAGTCAGGGTTCATGGCTGTAAGTAAACCACATTTTTCTTGCAAAATTCCCTTCAGGCTGTGCCCGTGAAAACAACTCCCATCTGTGCTTTCTTCAGACCAACTTAACTGAAAACTTGAAGGATTTGGCTTTTCAGCACGTTGCACTGGACCAGACAGCTTGCCAAACTGATTTTGTAAATTCACAACCATTTCTGTACAAACAGAAAGAAAAGAAACCAAAGTAAAAGTGTGAAGTATCAGAATACTGTTTAGAGGTGATGAATATAAGAAGAAAATTGGGTATTTGTGCTTTTTTTTTTAATTTTCCTTAAACCTCTGCATGAAATACTGAGAAATCTTGTAAGTCTGAATGTTTTCTCTTCCACTCTATTTAAAATGCAAGTCTTTACATGTTTTAGTGAAAGATTTTGAAATATAATTCAAAACACCATGTCTTTCATGCCTAATGATATTAGTAGAGGGGCACTCCAAAAGCATTCCCCCAAGTAAAACTTGTAAAATCCATTTGATACTGCTGGGATTTTTATGCTGATAGAAAGCACATTCACACACACACGGAGTCAAGATTAAGCTTTTCATAGTGGAAATTTCAACTGGGAAAAAAAAAACCCAACAAAAAAACCTACTCCACCTTTGCCCACAGAACAAATGACAAACCTCCATAATTTCCTGAGGCTGAGAAGGAAAAGAAGGTATCAGCACACACAGTATGACTGCCTAAGTCTTGTTTCTCAAGGATAAAAAGAAAGTTGAAAAACGTTGTTGGAGCTTTGACTTCTTTTTATGGCCTGGATTTGAATAAACTCATTCATACATTGAAAAAAACCCAGAAAAAGCCATCCTAAAGTAATCCAAGGACTGGGAAATTTATTTTTCAAGTGGACACTAAAATCTATGATGAAAACCAAATGTTTAGGAAGGTTTCTGAAAACCTGAATCTGGCATGTAAGTGTTCTAGAGTACTCTTTGCCTCTATTATTGTACATTTGCTGCAAGATGAATCTTACCCTCTTATAATGGCATTATGTGATATTCCTGATCACAGCGGCAGTGATAATAAAAGTGGTCCTATCTCCAAAAGGAAACTTTTCTTACAAATGCAGGAATTAAAGGGCATCTGAGCAAACGATCAACTTGAAATACTGATTTGAAAACAAATCTAAACATGCTTTTCCATGGAATATGACTTGAGTGCAGGATCACCCTTACTGAATTTTGAAGAGTAAAAACATAAAAAAACCCCTCACTGTATTCTTGGAAGAGAAATCCAAAGTGAGTAATTCAAAGCACATAGGCCTATATAACCTGTAAGTCCCCGAAAGAGCACATAAAGGGAAAAATACCACTTGCCACACTTAACATCTCTCTCCAAATACCTGCAGCTTTCTAGATAATGCTAAATGTAGACTGAAGAACTTTGGATCTAATTTGGTTGAATAGAATTCTGGTTTTTCATATTTCCACAGGTAAGTGGGTTTTTGTTGTTTTGTTTCTTTGCTTTCATGTCAATATAAACATCAGTAATTTCTTCTAAGTACTTCTAGAGCTACTAAAATACAGTAGCTGTACCTGCATTCTGACCATGTATGGCTGGCTACTCAAGTAAAGCCTTCCTCGCTTTCTGCAGGAGACTCCAAGGGGTGGGAGAGAAGAGGGACATGCAAGGTTTACCAAGGGACATACTGGGATATTCATAATATAGGATATGAGAAAGTAAAGGAGAAAGCAGACAGGAAATCTGCTGAAGTCCAGCAACAATTCACAAGAAACAAAGTGATACAAAGGCAAACCAGTGAGGATGGCGACAGAGTACTCGTTCCCAGATGTGTTCAGCAGGTCATTAGGAAGACTGGCAAAGGCAGTTTCAGTTACACGTGTTTGAAAAATTCCAGCCACAGGTTGTAAAATAGTACTACATTAATTGTACCCAGAGATGAAAGAGCGGAGAGAAAGCATTTTAAGATGCAAATGTTATCAGTTGGGGCTGCACATTTTCTATGATGGGAAAAGTTGGAGCACATTTCTGCATTGCTGGGAAGAAGCAAAGTTTACTCACGTCTTCTCTTTAGAACTTTAGATTTATTCTTGACTGAATAAAACAGTGGCTTTTCACATCTCCAAACATACCTACCAGAAAGAGACATAAGAAATGTTAAGAAAAAGAAAGCTCGAGCAAACAAATAAAGGAATAATAATTTCTTACAAATACTGATAGAGTTTTAAATTAAAATCAAAATAATCTAATGGTTAGTGCTGTTAAAAGCCACTGCCCCCCAACACACCTAGGAAGTCTTTTTTAGAGTAGGCAAACCAAGGCATGTAAGCCCAGATGTACCATAATCAGTTAATTGTTCAGCTGTATAAGCTATTTGTCACAGAAAGTGAGCATTTAATTAATAAGCCGGATAAACACTATGAGTGTCAATAAAAAATTAAGATAGGGATTTAATCATTCTATTCACTCAAGCTTGGTGGATGAATATGTGGAGCAAATTTCTAACCTTTTTAACTTCTGTGGGGGTCAGATTTCATGTAAAACTGTCTACCTTAAGAAATCAAAAAAGAAAAAATACGTAAAAATCTCTTACTTGGCTCTTTCTTCATCCAATTTCTTTTGCCCCACATCCAAGGAATGTTTTACAACCTCATACCACTTCTTGAACTCAAAACACTGACCACCTAAATAAAATAGACACATTTCACCTTGGGAGGGAATGAAAGAAATGTGTAGTACACAGCACATGGTCTCCAAGCAGTTAGACCCTGCATCTTCCACCTGTATACAAACCTACCCTGAATGCTATGTGCCTAAATAAAACATACTTGATCTAATAATTCTGTAAGAAAGAGATATGCAGAAATGGAGTGAAAGAATAGTCATAAGAAGTGCAAGGAAGCCCCTAAGCTTAGATTTCATAGATTAGCGAAATTCAAATCTTTTCCCTCCTTTGTGAAAGTTAAGCCTAGCAACTACCACCTCTCTACCAAATAAACTAGCTCTCCACCGTGCGAAGGAGCCTTTGCCTGTTTGAAAGTTGAATTCAAGGGATTAATGAAACTACACATCAAACTTAAGTTTAAACAAACAAGACCTAAAGAAGCTCAGATGTAAAATTTCACACAGTTTCATCAGCTCCTCATTGTCTATTCTACTGCCCGTGAAACCTTACGGTGTTGGAAGGATAAACTAGACAGTGGTCTTCACTTTGTACCAGCCTCCCATGGAACTTCACTTGTAAATACATGAACAAATATTAACCAGCACGTGCAAAAGCATGAATGGATATGACATTTAGGTGCACCTTTATCACTGATCCTCCAAAGAGGCACAAGACTGAGGCAGACACACTGGGTACAGTAAGGATAAGAATTCCAAATAGTAATACGGTGTAGATGTATGTATTTAAAATACAATCAACTCTTCTTCCCCGTGGGTGGATTATCTGCATTGTGAATTAACTGGGCTTTGCATTTCCCCATCACCCCAGCTGCACTGCATGCAATGCTTGCATCATGCTTAGCTTTGCCAGCCAGCTGTTCAAACTGCTCTGAAGGTGAATATACTGTTCTTACAATCAAACTTACATACATTTTGTATTATCTGCATTTTTGCTATTTGTGTTATTCTGCCACAGGACGTCTAGATGACAGAGACAGCAATGAGGGCAAAAAGAAACAGACAGATAAAGGAAAGACCCTTCAGTAGATCTTGAAATTCAAAGGTACAAGTTCTTTTATCAACTCCTTAAACCCAGAGGTTTAAGTAAATACTCCTAAACTGCTGGGAAGGCAGTTTGAGGGTCGCAGAAATTTGTATTAAACTTCATATGAAATATTAAGCATCTGTCACAAGCAAAACCATTGTCAGAGACATGATCCTACACTGTAATAACCATTTACCTGGCCAGTACTGCCAGTCTGATGTTCATATAGCTGAGCTGACTGGGAAGTACACAGCTCTGTGACACACACATACATATATATGTATCAATCACGTTTTATTAAAACATAAACTGTGTTGTGTATGTGTGCAGTTCATAGAACACACACACTAGTTAACTACACTATCTATTGCACTGCTTCCAGTGTGTCTTGAAGAACTGTAGGAGCTGAAACACTATTTTTAAAGACTAGAGAAAGGATAGTTATAAATTGGGAATGTAGTCAACATAAACTGAATCTTTAAAACTCAGTGTTAACCATTATTCATTTCAGCACACTAACTTTGGGAAAATGCCAGAGGCAGTTTGAGCTCTGGCACTCCTCAGTGCTCGAACAGAAATTCTCCCAGCAGCTCCTCTGCGCAGCTGCTCGCCATCACCCCAGCATTGTAAGGGTAGGGACAACATAACCGAGCATATGGATCACTTTGCACCAGCAGATTTTAAAGTAAAAAGTGGGCCAAGAATGAGCTGTTAATCCCCAAGGGCAATGAGACTTGTTAATAAGGGAGAAACCCCATTAAGACATTAATGGCATTGAGCCTCAGCTTGTAAAGCAGTTGCACAACTCCCACTCTTGTCACTATCATGTACTTTCAGTTTTCAAGGGAAATAAAAATGAAAAAAAATCCACAATAAGTTTGAGTAGCCACTTGAAAATTACCAGTTTTAGTTAACAGTGATGACTGTCTCTAATTGCAGCAGTAATTGTGCTCACACATGGCTAACACCAATTTTATTATTAAGTTTTAAAAAATAGCAGACAGGTCAAAATGGACCTAAAACGGGATGGAAGGTTTAACAGATAAACCACTGTAACAGATCTTTGATCTTATCTTTAACTGTGAGCTAGATCAGGCTATGAAACATCTTCCTGAGGATTTCTAATCTTTGATTTGGTCTTTCTGCCCTCAAAGAACCATGTTCACACCATTATCTTCTCTATCTTAATTGCTGCTAGCTTTTCCACACTCTCTCAGGATTATTTGGACTAAGAAACTAGATTACATCTGAAATATGTTACACACTAAGACATTTTATTTAACAAGACTAAACAAGTTTGGATTTTATCATAAATGTGGTTTGATGCCCCTAGTAAATATCTGCTATTTACGATCAAAGTGCATTCCCTCTTTATGGTGTATCCATTCATCTTCACCCAGCAAGGCAAAAATTCTAAAACAAGAGGCAAACATGCACAAGCAGAAGCAGAGAGGTACCCAGCAAAATGTGTACTAAACTCCCCTATCCAGAACAATAAGAATTATGCAGGTACACTGAGACCATTTTAGGTGAGCAGGATCTACTCTGTTCTCTGAATAAAGATTTGCCCTAAAAGAATAAATGACAGAAACACATTTTAATGATCAATAAGACAAGTCTTTCTAAGTCTGATTACAAAGTTGTTTCATTTACAAAATCATAACATTGCTTCTACCAGAATATTTATGTACCTTCTTTGTTATTTTTATTTCTTTCTTCAGCAAAGTCTGAAAGTAACCTGAAAAAAAATTTAAAATTTAGGCTGTTTTGTAGATCTAAATACTGCACTTTTCACATAAGTTAAAATACAAGTGACAAAAACAGCACCCTATTTTTATTCCAGGTTTCAGATTCACACCAGTGATTTTAAAAAATAAGCAATATTTCATGTCTAAAATGCCTTCAAGTGTACGTTTTAACCTACTAAACCTAATTGAAATTTCAATACTATCACTTTAATTCTAAAGAAAGAACAATCCAAGACAATCATTCGCACTATCTTTAATTTGGGCTTTGCTACTGATTTGCCTTTACACTTACCATTCATAGTGATCATCTAAAAAAAACAGTAATTTGAGCACAACTACAATAACTGCTGCAGCAAGAATATCATATTTCACTTTTCTTGTTGACTTATTTCCAGGCACAAGAGTCAGGAAATCCACTTCTCCAATACCAATTTTTTTCACCAATCGACAAGTCCAATTATGCAATTCATCTGATTAATATAAATAAAAATATAAAAGGAGTAGGTTAAGACAAGCTACAAATATTTTTACACTGTCAATACGTTGATCATTTGAGGAAAACAATGCTTAGGTCTTTTAGGACCATTTGACAGCCATTTTTTTCAGGCTGAGGAGTATTTTTTGAAAATACTAGGCAACCTTCACTGTGTTTACAGGGAAAACACTTGTAACATTATATATTCACATGAAGAAAACAAAATATCAGATATTTAATAGTGTTTGATGTTACTTGAATGATACTGTGAGATCACCCTGAGCATTCTTCTGGGAATACCTATCCCCAATCCACAAAAACATAGTTTCAAAAAAACCCCAAAAGCCAAAAACTTGTCACAAGCTTTTTTCCTGCACGTTGACTGAACACCCATGGCAGGACGGATCAGCACTGCACCGAGGAGGAGCAGGGCTAGTTTTAAAGCAGCCATTTGGGTATGAAGAGCAGCTGGCCCATGGCAGGGCAGCACTTGCTGCTCCCCTGACACAGCCTGGCCAGTTACCCCCGGCTTTACCCCGCGCAGCCCAAACGCACCCGCTAGCACGGGCTGTGCCAGTAAGATACAAATACAGCTCCACAACCACCAGTGTGTCTATACAGTCTCTTATTACTCTGCTTATTTTTCACAGATACAAATCCCCCAAATTTCTCACCTTTCCTGTTCAGCAAGAAATACAGGAGTTGATTACATCACCATCAGATTCCACAAAGGTTAGCAATGTATGACTAAGTACAACCTTAATCCAGCTATGCTTACAGTCTCTGGCTGCTTACAAAGAGTTCAGTAGGAACTTGTTTTTAATCCTCTCATACATAACAGTAAAAGTTGAACAAAGTCTGGAAATTAAATTTTCTTATAAATACTAGCATATATTTTATTTCAGATACTTTAAAAGGCCTCTTCATTGGTACTTAGTGTCCTAAGAAACACTGCCAACTCATTGCTTGTATTTTTTATGGGTTGTCAGACAACAGCAACAGTCCTTTTTCAATTTGTAAAAAATTGCTTCTACGTGATAAAAAGCGTAGTTACAAGGAAAAAGTAAAGGACATTCTTCTTCTACAGCAGTTTTCAAACAGTACTTAGCTTTGTATTTGTCTGTAATAGATCTGAAAATGACATTTTTCTAGCCTTTGCTTTGATTCAATTGGTACTTCTCAATTTGTAAAATAAGGCAATCCTCTATAGGATCACAACACTGGTGTAAAACTACAAAATCAGAATTTTTACTCTGAAATTTTAGCCCTAAATCTGTTGGTTATCTTACCTTCATTCAACTGTGAATAAACAGAAAAAACAAGTACCTTTACTCAATATAAGTAATTGCAAAATAAGAGAATACCCCCTCCCCTACTGTTAATTGTTGGAATGCTTTGAGAAAATTAATTTACTGGCTGTTTTTCTGTATAACTCAACTTTAGTGATAGTGTTATTTGACAGAAAGTATGGTAACCCAACAGACAGTTCACACACAAGGACACATTGGTCTTTCTTTGAGAATTCAATATCCAAGACTTAATTTTAGGATAGACAAAAAGAGTCAACACTTAAGCAATGCATATTTTCAGAACTAAATAATAAATAAAGTGAGACAGCAGCTGATACAAAACAGCATCAATATTAAAATTAATGCTAATATGCAATATTAGATAATATACAAAACATATTCTACATCAGAGAATATAGTGTCATTATTATATATGAAAATTCAAGAGCTAAGCAATCAGGTCCCAACTTCATGAATCCTTTAGCCAAAGTTAATAAATCACATGAATTCAAATATTGCCTCTCAGTTCACATGGATACTGAAAGATTTGAAATCAAGTATCCACTTCACAACCTCTGAGAGCCAATACCAGAGTGCTTCTGCATATCTGGCCTATAATACATACTCTAAATGTTTGATGAAAGTGCTTTCCATAGAAAAAATATCTTTCTGTTCAAGTTTAAATGGGAATATATTAGAAGGAAAAGAGGAGGCACGTTTAAAATAGTAATTCAAGCCTTTTTGCCAGAGTTTAATAAACCACAGAAAAGTTTTATCAGTGTGGGCTAGGGAAAATATTTACCAGGTAAATTAGCTTCCATCAAGTATTTGATGCACAACATGTCTGGATGAAGAAAGCAGCTGTCTGTTATATCTGGAAAACGAGGCAGGTCGAGAAATGCCGCAAGCTCAAGCATCTTGTTGTGTACTTCTTCATATACAGGCCATGACTGAAAAACAGGGTTAGAGGGTGTTATACATTGGCTCTATTACCATATTTGTTAATGATTTTAAATTAGTTACTCATGATAAATTCTTTATTGTTGAACACAGGATTATTTATACAACTATTTTAGCACTCCATGACTAAACACACATACAAGAACGTAGCCAGATTGCAGTACTGCAAAGAGAAACATGTTAGTTTTAAATCCCATGAAATATATAAGAAAAAAATATAAAGTTGCTTCAGACCTGCAACCAACACACTACCTTTTCTGCGAAGTGATCAGTATGGCTCCAAAACTGAAAGAGCTTTGGAAAAAACTCACTACAGGTGCAATCAAGAATGAACTGTCCAAAGAGCTAAGAGATCACAAAACCACAAAACATGGAGCTTGGCAGGGACTGCTTAAGATGATCAGGTCCAAGCCACTGCTTGGGTCAGCTGGAGAAGGCTATCCAGTACCATGTCCAGTTGGATTTAAGTATTTCCATAAATGGCAGCTTCACAACATCTGTGGGAAATCTGCTCCAGTGTTTCACCAACCCCACTGTACAAAAAAAAAAAAAAAAAAACCAAAACCAAAAAACGGTTTTGTTTTCCCTTATGCTTAAACAGAATTTCTTGTATTTCAATTTGTGTTCATTTCCTCTCATCCCATCACTGGATACCACTAAGGCGGATCTGGTTTTCCTCCTCTGCACCCTCCTGGAGATACCACATCACACTCTCCCTGAGTGTTCTCCAGCTCAAGGATGAACACTCACAGCTCTCTCAGCCTCCCCTCATTTGTCAGATGCTCCTCCCCATCACCTTCATGGCCGTTTACTGGACTCACTCCACTGTGCTCACATCTCCATCGCAGTGGGTAGCCCAGAACCAGACTCAACGCTCGTGATGTGTCTCAGCAGTGCTGAGCAGAGAGGAAGGATCACCGCCCTCGAGGACTTGTGCAGTCACCACAACTTTTCAAAAATTATTGGCAGTGACCTTGAGGTGACACCAGCCAGCTGCCTCTGCACTTGTGCAGCATCCCATCGCAGCCCGTGAACCTTCATACATCCAGTTTGCTCATATATTCCTCTAGCCTGCTTCTCAAAAACTGAGCTAAAAAAACCTTCATCACTGCAGCCTTCTCCTTGGTGTTTGTGACCATATTCCCATTCAGCACATTCTCTAGAATCATTCTATAGAATCTTTAATGTAATTTAAAAAAAATAAAATTCCATATTTGCATATTTATTAGTGCAAATAAATCTGCAATTCTCTTTTCAAAACTATTGACTGTGTGAAGAAAATTCTCCCAGTTTCTACTGAGGTTTTCCTGCTAAAGGAGAACATGCCTTACAGACAGATTTTGACATGTTTATTAATAATGAACTCAACAGGACCTGATGTTTGCGTAAGTATGGACTGTAAGGTTTGACCCTCATTTCTTAATACCTGCACTGTTTAATGAAATATTCTTAATTCTCTATATTTGAAATTATTACTCAAATTTACCTCTCAAAGCAATAAGTTGTTCAGGCTACTTTATCATTCTAAATGTATAAAAAGCAATGCTTTTTCTGCTTTAGTTGGTGGTCCTAATTCAGCAGAGCACTTTATCATGTATTCACATTTTATAAGGTAAATTTGTGCATATGGAACCTTCCTTAATAGAAACTTATGAGGGGTTCACACTTTGTGCACAACTTCAAAACTTTCCTGAACAAGAGTGAATTCAATGTGGTTTTATTCAACCATTTGTTTTCATCTATTTTAATATAACCTATGTAGACAATGCTCACATTTTGAGTGATTACCAACATTTCATTTTCTTTTTTTTAAATGATCTCCCCTCAGACTGCAGTTCAGACTTGCTTAACTATGTGAACACATGCTTAAGCAAATGAATAATTCTGCTGTCACTTACTATTACACATGTAACTTTTCGTAACAGTTAGGAAGTTGTATTATGTTCATTAAAGTTTCTAAACAGTGTTAAAAATTGGCTTAGACTGCTCTCACTCTTGAGAAACAAGAAAAACAGGCATTACCAGAGTTCTGCGGAAGACCAGGCTCACAGTACTTTCTATTCCTTTTAGAAAGCAGTGCTAAATTGAATACCAAAACAATCTTGGAACAAAACCTGAATCATATGTAACTTCTCTTGAGCATACTGGCAGAAAAATTGAGGTCTCAGATAATTCAAATACGAAAATTACATAAATACTATTCCTAATTAGATACAAAGGAAATATGCTTTTCCCTTTAATGAAAAGCAGTTGAATTAGTAGCTTCTTAATAATAAATCACAGATGAAAATAAATTAAGACAGTGGGAATTCAGTCACTTTGAACACTCCCGTTCTCAAACGTTAAACTGTGACCAATGGAGCTATCTGCACAGTCTAATTTAACACTGGGGTATGTTAAGGAATATAGCTCTTAATTGGAGGACTCAAGGTAGACACCTCTATCACCTTTTACCTGAGCACCTTTCACTGTACCCGGGCAAGGAGACAACCCTCCTATCCTAGGTACTAGTGAATCATACCTTCCTTGCCATGCCCAACACTTATTTGGGTTTCAAAGCTTTTGTTCACAATTTATGGGAGGCAATTTGGTTCTTCTTCAAAATGTCAGGAAAACGCTCTGCTTTGCAGTAACAACCAAGACTTTCCTTTTTTTGAAAGCAAACAAGTGGTATAAAAGCTATAAATAAAAATTAAGACTGAGAGCTACCACTTGGTTTATTTTAAAAAGAGTGTTAAAAAAAAGGCAAAAACTGTTCCTTGTTGACATGTATACATAAGAGATCTAAACACATTTGGGACAGGCAGATCTAGGAAGGGCATCCTAATAAGACCATAAAGATCAACCAAATCAATTGCTACCCTCTAAGATCAAAGTCATTCACTGTAGCTCTGCAGTTGCTACAACGCAGCGCTGAGTCATGGCCACGCTTCCAGGAGTACAGTCATCTCTGGAGCTGTGAACTGCAAGGATAAGCTGGATGCAGCACAAGATCACACCTCCGTGGGACACATCACAGCAAGAGGCCAAAGGCTGAAAGGTCGAGGGCTGAGGAGCCTGTAGGTTTACTTTAGCAATCAAGTAATGGCTGTTTTCACCAGTCACTGCATACCCTGTTCATACTCTGCTTAATTCTGAGAGAAATATAAGTTCATACAGCAAGTCTTTCATTCTGCAAATATTTTATTCTTTTATTCAAGCACACTGGAGGGGCTTAAAAGAGAAAGAACTCCCAAATTCCACACAACCAACACAGTAAGTGTTGGGACAATATTAAGAAAAATCAAGATACAGCAAACAAGCAGCCTCAAAACTAACAAAAGTTATCACCTTCTACCTAACTATGTATCTGTGCCAAAAGAAAAGAACCTGATAAAACAAGTTGCACTGGAAGTCAACCAGCAAATCCACTAGGAAAGCAAGATCAAGAACCGGGGCCTCCCTTCCAGGTAAAAAAAACTCTGCCTCCAGCACCCCATGATTAAACCCCAAGGGAGGAGTACTTGGACAACAGAGGACAGTGTTAGATCATAGGCCACACTCTCTCCAAGTATAACTTTCACTTATCCAATCATAAATTAAAAAATTCAAGTTGTATTTCTGTGCTAAATATTAGGACAACTCCCCTGTCCATCATCACATGGAATTACTGAGCTCTCACCTTTTTCCAAGAACCTGAGAAACAGTATAAAAGCCACACATAAAACTCAAGTTACAAACCCTTGAGGGCACCTAATAATTCCAGGAAGACTGACAGAAAACCCTTTTAAAGTTATACCACCTGTTAGCCTTTTCTGGTGTTTCGCAAGCTGGGATTTCTTCAAGACTGGTCAACAATGCTGACAAGTCTGTAACTTGTCTAGATGGGGTACAGAGGTTACCAAAAACTTCTCTTAAACTTTGTCTTTAAAATGTTTGCATGGTTTTCCCACATATGACAAATAAGGTAGCTACAGGTCTTCTCCAGAAAGCAGTACAGGGTATTAGTACTACTTTGTAGCTCTTCCCCCTGCCCTCCTCCCCAGTGACTTCAGCTGAGCACAGGAGAACAAAATACACACTGTTGAGTCGGTGAAGAACTGTCTAGAACAAGATTTTTTATGATGATAAATATTCATTAGACTATTTAAATTGGTTGTCTTTATCTTTCAAACTTGCATGGCATTTTTCACCTGTATTAGAAAACAAGCTGGTTTTCAGGAGCAGAAGAGCCAAACTATTAGCATGATAATCAGATCACAGTAACAGGTAATTGCTTTGGGTAAGCCAAGATTGCAGCCTCTCCTGCTTGTTAGGACAATATCAGAATGTTGCTGATCAACAAGTAGAAAACAATATGCCTGGGCTGGCTTTCTAGAATAATTTGCAGGCTCCATAGTTTCTTGTTTTAAATGTGGTCTGACTCTCCTCTTAGATGACTGTGTTGGCCATTTCCTTCTTGTGTATCAGGACAATATCCCAGCAGACATTACTTACATATTCACAACATTCACAACTCAGTTTATTTTATGGTGATAATGTTCTATCCTTTCTGAAAAGAATTAATTATACAGCTGTTTTGAATTTTTCCCTTCCATACTTCTTTGCTGTTCAGTATTTTTTTACAGCACAATCCCCTTCCTCCTCATCCTTCCATCTGTAAACTTCCATTTTGAGAACCCTTTTGTCCCATGTCTGTACGTTCTCTAAAGTTTTAGCTTCACCTAGGCTGCTCATGTTCCACAGTGGACATTCTTCCCAAGTGATTTGTTTAATGACCATTTAATACTGGAAGCTTATAAGGTCCAACTCATGTGTTACTGGCTTTTTGTAGGTCTCTGGGAATCATTTGACATTTAGAGATGGATATGCTTTCAATTATCCAAAACTCAGCAAGCCTTCATAATTTTTAGGATGACAAATTCATCCTAGACCAAGTTTGATCAAGAGTACATCAAACTCAGGAAATGGACTAAGAAAGCCATTTAACTTGAAGGTTTGGAAAATATCAAGTTATGAGGGTTGGAGAGGTTTTATGCAAGACTATCCAGCATTTTGGCTTAAGCCTCACGTAAAGCAAGGTATGCCCATAAAATAAAATATATTAACAGCAAAAATAATAAATCAAATGGCTGCCCTAATGTGTGTAAACATCTTTGAATGCAGCCTGCATTGAAACGCACATTCCCGGGCACCCAAGCAGCTTTACATTTACCAAAGGTAAAATTAGGTACCAACAACAAGCACAGCAGTAGAGTTCTCTGTAACACCTCCTTCACCTTACTTTGCTTCTGCTGCTCAATTGTTCAGATATATCTGATCATCTGCAGCAAGAACCAGATGTGGGATGACACCAGCCAGAGTGCATGCAGGCTACATAAAAGAATTGACACGAGACAATAGTGACATTTACACCCAAATTAGTATTTCAAACTGAATGCTATGAGCTTGTGAACCAATTACTACTAGATCATTAATGTGGTCAGCAAGGCTAAACTTCAAGATGACTGATGATTATTTTTTAAATATTTTTTGTGTATTCTTACAGTACTACTGATCTGGCTACCTATCATATAAACACACACCAGTGAATCTTGCTGATGTATTTTTAAATGACATTGGTTTTCTCTCTTGCCTGACCACTATCTACCTCTCAGGGGCCATCACCATTCCCCCTGGAACAGCTACAAACTAATACAACAGCCATCACACACAAATTAAATGTGCTTTAACGTTGTGTATTATTATGAATACAAACTTTTCAAAAATAAGAAACAATCAAAATTTTTTTGCCATCTAACCTAGAGGAAAAGATATAAATATAATATAAACTTGTTGCACAGTTAGATTCTGTGTCGTCTCTTCAGGAAAACCTTCTTTGCCAGAGCATAAGGTATGCAGAAAATACATACACAAGGTTGACAGGGAATCTTTAAAGGTCCCTTCCAACACAAACCATTTTGTGATTCTATGACACCGTAAGCACTGTTGCCACTGCTGCACAGAAACACCCCAGGCTTGTGATTTGCTGGTGATTGTGGAAGTGTACTGGGGACAACCAATGCACCCTGCTCCTATGTCCTTTCCTAGGTCCCCATTTGAAAAAGGGGAACAGACTCCATGAACCTCGAGCCTGACTCAGTGCAGTCATTTTTATGTGGACGAAATGAGTGGATAGATTTCTTCAAACCCTGATATCCATGAATCACATACAGATGCTGATGTAACAGTGAGAGGGTGTGCCTGGAATTATTAAAATGGAACCAAGTGGCAAGAAGAACAAAGACGTGAAACTGCTACAACTCCATTTAGATAACTGCTAAGAAATATGCATCTTGTGAGACTTCTTCCACTAGGAAAGACATAAAGAGACCAAGCCTGCCATCAAACAGAAAGGGTAACTAAAACGTTAAGAACGAAGAGGAAATCAATTTATCCACCTTGACAATAGGCAAACAGGTTGCCCAAGTTATCGGTCTGGTAACAAATGGACAGAAGGGAAGGAAAAAGAAGTAAAGATACCATTTGAAAATCACAGACGTCACACTGGCAGCCTCTCTCTTGCTCTCTCCTTTAATAACTGTTTCATCTGCAACAGCTACTGCATCTTAAAATTCCAAATTATTCCTGATCATTGTTGTAGAAAAAATGAGAAGGATCTTGTACAGCAAAAAGATTAATTGTAGAAAATGACTCAATAAGCAATGGGTTTGCATTTTTGAGAGAAAAAAATTAGGTATGTGAGGATATTAGACTGCATTACATTGACACAGGCAGTTTTTACTGAAGAATTCAGGATGGCATGAGGATGAGCCAGCAAACCACACACAAGAGAAAAAAGCTAACTGAACAACCAATACAGATGTACTCCTTTACTAGGAAAAAAAAGTTTAATTGTCTGCATTGCAGACCTTTCAATAGGTTCCTTTCAGAGGAAGACATATTTTTCATTACATGATACCTGGCTAAAGTGGTTTTCAAATAAATGAGTTTCAGTATTATTAAACCACGAGAGACACATGCTTGAGTGTTACCCTGTTCATACTCACAAGCTAACTCTGACAAATGTCACTTTTCTAAAAAATGCAGTCTTTCTACAAACAGAGAGTAATCCAACAAGGAGCTGAACTGTCATAATGTATTGAAATTTAAAGAGTTTGGGAACAAATTTTACTGAATTTCATAAATATTTTGGTAGGTTTGTTTTCTTTCTTCATTAAGTAATGCTTAAAGACAGGTATGGACAAGCTAGAGTTTCTGTTACACAACAGCAAGCTCCCATGATAAACTTGATTACAATAACCCTTTCAGCAACGAACTTCCTCCTCAGCTTTTTTCTTTCAAATAAAAGCCTCACCCTTGCTTCTTTTCACTCTGCACTACTTTCTATCCTAAACAAATACTGCATACACCTGTTAAAATGCACAAAAAATACAGTTAGGCAGAAAAAAAAAATCCCACAGCTAGAAAAAACATCCACCCCCAACAAAACTAAGATTACAAAGTATCTCAAAACACCAGCAGAGAAAAGCAGGAATTGCTGGCTTGTTTTGAAAATTAAAAGAGGCACAGATGATTAGCAGAATTTGTATAGACAGAATTTTATCCCTCTTAGAAGATTTTTTTTTAAATAAACAAGAATGACCAGCTTCAGTCTTAATTTGAATTCTTTAAATAGTTACCACTAAAAAAATAAATAAAAAATCATATGGTAATTAAGGTCATTCAAATTTTAGTCAGGAAAAGAGGCTCTTACACATGAGACCTGCAATGTTTTGAGAAGACCTCAGCAAACAGAAGAACGTGTCTAAAAGCCAGTCTGGTGGATACACTTTCCAGGGAAGCAGAAAGCCGCTGTCTTTCCAGTCTGAATGCTCCAGGAGAAAACAACAAGCATTTTGACCTGCATTCATGACTTCATTAATAGATTTAGTCAGGAATTATTCCATTTGAATCAGACCCAAACTAAAACACGCAATCCACCAAAACATAAAGCGTTAGACAATCCAAATGGCAGCAGTTTCCAATGAGGTGTGTGATGACTTGAAAACATGGGCTTTAGCCAGTAGCAGATTACTAAGGGATACAAAATCCTTTCAAAAAGTCAGTGTGGAAAAAAAATAAAATTAAATACAGGGACCACTTTACAGCATTTAGAAAATCTTCAGGTTTCCTCATGACTGTGCCACAAACCCACCCCACTGCCTCAGGCAGGTGTCTTTGTCCCAGTTCTTCACCTTGTGACAGAGCAGCACAACACAAGCCCTGAGAGCCCAGCCCTGGAGGAGCAGCCACCAGGCAGCCTTGTGTGACGAGGGGGAATGACCAGCGTCAAAGGATGAGAAAGAATCAAATATTCTGCAGCTGAGTTGGCTTTACATGGAATGCACTAATGCAGGCTGAAATTCCCGTATTAAATGAAGAAAAGGAAAAGATACACAGAGCAGCTCACTACTTCCTGCATGCTGAACTAAGATGCTATCTTGGTTTAGAAACAATACAAGATGAAATTATTAATGACTACACCCTAGAGCACTTACACAGCCTCAGCTAAAGGCATATCCCACTTCAGTAATTCCTAAATTCCATATGCTTAACTTTAAAACGTTAATCACTATGCAAAGAAATTAAAATAAGGTAGCATTAGCTTAATCTATTCACAAATCCAAGAACTGTGCTTACTTTTAGGGCTAAAAGAGGACTGCACAGAACTGAAGACTGTTTAGAAATATTAAGGGTATAAGGGTAAAGTGCAAAAACCCTTAAGCTGCCATCTCTGTCAGCTCAGGACGGCTCCCCCATGACCTAGAATTTATTTACTCTTACATGGCTTTTCAGATTTCTCCTCTTGCCACGGTTTCTAGGCCAGGCTTCTTGCAACTGTTCCTTCCTCCTCCTGATATTGGGATCATTGCTACTACTCAACAGTAATGAATTTTACATTATGAGTTATTAAACATGAAATTCCCTCAGTTCCTCCACCAAAAGAAACCAAAAGATCACTAGAAAAATATAACCATGAAAAATCTTTTTTCAAAAAGCAATGGTTTTCCTTAAGAAAAATGTGTAGTCTTCATTGCTTAGGATTCTTTGCCTTAGGATAGATATCCCTTTTATGCAATGATTTGGTATACTTTTACCATTTAATCATTCCTCAACATTTTTCAAGTTGAATAAGAAACATCCCAGATCTCTAAATCTGAAACCTCATGGGATCATATTTAGTTCACCTAAGTTAAAGGCTTGAACTGTGACTAGAAAGAGAGTTGTTGTGAGATAACTAGTTAATGAAAAATAGAGTTTTACGATCTTTAAAAAAGTCTCCCCAGAAGACAAAAACCACAAATCGAAACTGCAAATGAAATTCCAGAACAAACAAAAAAGTGGCTGTACCACATCAACCCAAAAAGATCTATTTAGCCTTGCATCCCTCAGCAAGGAAGTAAAACGTGCAGGGAAAAATTTATGAATCAAGCAAGCCACGACACTAACAAACGTCTGTCCAGCTTCACACCATTTGTGTCTGAGTCAGCAATGAGATCTCTGCATTCTTTTTGTTCCAGATCGCTTTTCCTTCAGGTACAGCCAGCATTTGGCCCTTTTAACATCCAGAACGTCCTCCAACACAAGGAGTTTCACCAGTTACCCACAAAATGTATGAAGTCACATCTCCTGCTGTTTGATTCTGAACCTCCAGACCAGTAACCTTTTCTGACACCTCCCAGTCCTTGTATTGGAAGAGACAATGAATAATTGCCTCCTAAACATGTTCTATAAACTATCACCACATTTTCCTCTTAGTCACTTCTTTAGGTTGAAAGGTAAGTAAGTAACATATTTTCATGTAGGAAAATTGTCCCTATGTTTGATGATCCTTTTTGTGACTTTCTGCACCTTAGTTCATCTGCAGCTTTGAGAAAAGGGAGGGTAAGAAAAGCAGAACACTCAATCAAAATCCCATATAGTATTTAAGATACAGATGCATGATAGATTTATACATTAACGTGAAGTTCTTTTCATCTCCATTGTTTTATAAGATGTCAGGAATTACTAGAAAATAATTCCAATGTAGCTGGGCTACAACAACCACATGTTTGAAAACTGCATCATGAAGGGATTACAGAAACCTGTATAATTAAGATCACACAGATATTTAAACTAAGGCTGCTACACAAACGTAATAGCATTGATTACACCAGCTTTCAGAAAACACTACAAATCAATTTTTCTTTACTTAATACTATTTTCTCCACATAAAGAAATTTAAGTCAACTATTGGGCGGGAAGAAATTTTGAGAAATTGCAAGCAGTATTGTTGCATCTGTATTCTCATAACTGTGAATCTCTGAGGTTATATATCCCAGTAGATGCAAAATGGGGAAGGTTTGACTTATTCCAAACAGCTCATAACAGAGGATTCAGAATTTCATCATGAAAAAAACAAGACTGAATAGAATTATGAAGACTAAGTAACTTGCAGTTTTCACTGGTTTTTTTTTGTTTAAAATTATCATTCTTCTCTAAAAATTACTTCTGTAAGTAATCTTTACTTGTATCAACGACATATGTTTTACTTTTTCTTACAAGGTTTTCTCATAAAAAATGGTCAGCAGACCATTTTAGTTAAAAAACCGTCTTCAGACTGGAAAATCATTTAACGTATCATTAGCACAGCGTCGTTGTCACCTATCAAATTAGCAACACTAAGGTAATCACCCAGTGGTATAAATCATTTCCACAAAAACAATTTCAGTACAGTTACCACACACAATAATCAGAATACAAAAGTATACCGAGAATTTCACTCCTCCTTAGACAGTGGGATAAAAAACATAAAGACCTAGAACAGTGATTCATTTCATCTGTCCCTCCTAGAAGAGTACTATAATTAGGAGACTAAATCCACACCCACAAATAAAGAAGCACTAGCACTTAAGAAATACCGTCAAGTTTATAAACTTCTATTCACATACTCGAAGTCTGTAATGAAGCAAATCCTAATCCTTCTGCTTTTAAAGTTGGTGAAATTACAGTACCATAAATAGTATCACTGATATAAAACAATCACAATGAATGAACTATTATTTGCTGTATTATTAACATTACCTCCAATTTAGGGTTCAAGTAATGGAATGACACCAGCAAACCTAAGGGATGCATCAGCCTGAAGAGCAGGACAAATACCTGTCTTTTTAGCGATGGTAAAAACAGTCACCCTGAGATTTGCAAGGATCTTCAGTGGTCAGTATTACAGCTTCATGTAAACTTATGCCATGAGCTATGAACACAGTACTCTACAGCCATTCCTAAGTAATACCGTCCCCCACAGACAATGTGCTTTTCCCTGAGCACTTCATGGTTCAAGTACAGAACTGTGTTGCAATAAAGGTCACTGGTCATCTGTTTTATTATCTGAGAAGATATTGAGGCTTTCAGCATTTGAAAGAGATGTAGGCTTTGTTCTCAGTGCAGGGTGGGAAGAGTTACCACTGTGAGTGAAAGCAGCATGCAAACTTTACAGGCTTGCACAGACCTCCAGGAAAAGAGCTAAGTGTAGACAAGAAGGGAGAAGCACCAATACACTAATACTAGTCCCTCTGCTAATCTCTATCTACCCTTCCTCTCGAGTCTACATTTGAGTGATCTAATGAACACACTCTCAGTAAGGGAGAGAGGGAGCTACTTTTCAAAGCTTCCCAGGGAAGATCCTGTCTAAGTTTATACACTTCAAACACAGTAAAATATGTGATACTCTCCTGACCGCAGAAAACAAAACAAAAGCAGCTCAAAGTATCTAGAACAAAATGCAAACAAGCGTTTCCAGTGTAAGTCAAGTAATACCCTTAGATACAGCAGTGATAGTTTCCTTGTGTTATTTACAAATTCAAAGAATTAGTTTTCAATAAACCAGTAATACTGATGCTACTTCTGGTCAGAATGCAGATAAATCATTCAACCAACCCTAGCAGCACATTTTACATGAACCCACTCACTCTTGACAACAAGCTGGCAGAGATTATTAGAAATTATTGGTGACTGACCACCAAATTACTTCTAAAATTGAGCCATTACCCTTGAAAGCCAAAGACTACAACCAATTCCTCATTTTGGTTGTATACAGCAGGCAACTGTCAAAGCATTGAGTCTTTCCTTAATCCATGAGAAACCTACCAATTTTATGTTTTCCTCCAGGCCATTTGACAGTTCTGCCCCCAACATTCACAGGGAAATCAAAATCAGGAGGCGTCTTAAACTACTTAAACTTGTCAGCTAGATTTACAAAACAAAATGGCTTTTACTATGCTTGAACAAAGCTGAATTGATTCACACACATTTTCGTGGCACATCCCCATGCAATTCAAACCAGTTTTTACCGAGCAACTGAGTTGTTGGACAGTCACAAAGCGCAGAGTGTTTATATGGTACAAGTATTAACAACTGTATTCCAATAACAATATTGCCTGAAATGAAGGGAAAAGGGTGTATAAACGTGAGGTTCCATATCTTTAAGCTGCTTGCCACAGCAAAACTCTGCAACATTTAACCACATTGTAATGTAAACAACTAACATTACATCATCATTTCGAACATGGATGACAAGTCCCACACTGTAGTACTGCACAAGGATACAAGTCCCGAGTTTAAACCTTGTTCTCAAGTAGTACAGCAAACAACACAAAAATATGTAACTCCTAGATATGAAAGCACAGGCATTAGACTTCCCCAAATACAGTCATGGTAGGCCACTACACTCATAGGCAAGTCCATAATATTCCTTTTTATATGGGATAATGGGATAAAGGGAAAACCACAAAAAAGATCCCTCTTCTGAAGCAGAGGGTGCATCTGACTGCAGTGCTGTCCCTGTAGTGCTCAGGGACAATCTCTTGGATAAAAAAAGAAAGACAAGAAACATCCCTTTATATATTCTGCAATGAAAGAAGAGGTAAAGGTGACTAAGCCATAAATACCAGGGAGACTAAAAAAACCCCAAACTCCAACACCTTGAATTTCAATGTCACAGGTAAATGAGTAAGTCATGAAACAAATATGAAGAAAAGCTAGATTGTTCTGTAACTGGAAAAAGAATACAAATCCATCTCATTAAAATCATATGTAAGGAAGAGAAAAAATTATGTCTGCAAAAAAACAAACCACTATCTGATAAAATGGAGTATTTTACAAAGGAGAGGCACAGAAAATTTACACACAAGAAGCTTTAAGGAAATAACTGAGGAGTTCTCTGAAACACAAATGTTGGTTTTTAAATAATCTTAAGAAATTCTAAACATCAAAGAACTCTCCACATTAATATGCAGTATTTAAAAAAATGTAAAAGGGAAGATTCAGGAACTCTAGAATGATTAGCTTGGCATGGATCCTGAACAAAATAATACTATGGCAATGGGAAAAATGGAAGCTAAAAATATCTTGTCAGTCAAGCAACCATCATAAGGTCAGGGGAGGAGAGCAGAGAGCTGACGGAAGCTCCAACTCCCACAAGAAGCTGATCTGAAAAACCTTTTTCCTTCTTCCTGGGAAAGCTAAAGGGGACCAAAAAGAAAATTACCACCAAGAATCACTGGAAGAATGCAACTCATAATTTACTCAGAACTCAAGAGCTGCTCTGTGGGAAGCAAAGCATGCACAACAATGGAGAAAACAGAAGCATCCTTGATAGCAGAGGAGTAGCTTGGCAAATTCATCTCAGAAACTGGATCTCTCAAATCTTCATCAGAAGTGAGCTTTGACTGAAGTTGACACAGAAAGATGGGCGACAGAAGGATTAGCAGCAGAGAAATATGGATATAAAAGCGCTGCCAAGAATCAAGTGAAGCAATGCTAAGAAAAAAAAGAAAAAAATGGAAAATCAGAACAAAAAGAAAATACAAACTAAAGAACACTGTAAAAGAAAAACCCAAAGACTTGAAGAGTTTCCAGACAGCATGGAGAAGAATGGACATCTCTCAATGGTTCAGAAAAGCCTTTCACTTCTACATAAAAGAGGAAAGAAATTTAATAATCCAAGCTAGGGTGGGTTTGTGTGAATGTGTAAGTGCAAGGTATATACTCCTCCAACACAAATAAAATAAATCCAATGCATCATACAGAACAAAGCACTCCACACTCAAGTGGCACTTTCTCAAAAGAGCTGAAGTTTTCCAGTCTACTTTATAGATACATTATAGTATCTACTTCAACACCTATCACAGGTTACTTTGGTGAAAAGGAAAGCCCTGGATGAATTAGAACTTTCCTCAGGGCAGCAAACATTTGTTTTCAAACTTCCATTTCCCATCAAAGCCAACATCAGTTCATAACAGAGCATGAATAAAATGTCCTTACTAAACCAAACACTATGAGAGCTGCCCAAAGCTACTGGCCTAATCCAACACTGACAAAAGAGACATAACTTTAACACAGAATAATAAGCTACCAAGCCTGAAAGAAAAAAGGTATCAGCCAGAAGAAAGGAACAAGAAGACTTTCAGTTAAGTGGGATACAGAGGAGAAAATCCTGACGTGTTTTTGAGTTTCATGATTGTTCTTTCTTGTCAATGGCAGTGATTTATGACAAGCAACAGTTCATTGCTGCCACTTTTCAAGTATTTGCCATGGGCAGAGGTAAGGAAGATGCAAACATCACTCTCAAATAGAAGTTTAGGAAACATTTCTGTCTCGTGGAAAAATCTGAAAAGTAACACTGGGAGTTATTTAAGAAGCAAGACATTTAGGGATGGAAATAGGTGAATCATATAGAGCAGAATTCAAACTAAACAGTGCTTCTGTTAATATAAGTTGGAGGTTGGATGTGCAAAAAGAAACAAAAAATAAGTTACACTAAAACAACCAAAAAGTAAAGTGCATGGTAATTCTATCATTTTGCAAGGTCAAAGCTGTTAAAGTAAGTACGTTTCTTGTTATATACAGCAATACACAGGGGATTATAAAAACAAACAAAAACCACAGAAAAAGAGAGGAATAGAATTAAATTACAGAAATAAAAGGAAGTATTTTTAAGATAGAGGTTCCTAGACAGCAAGGTATATCAACAACATTGTCAACACTAAAACATTCAGTGGCCTTGTAAAAGAGAGGTTTCAAGCAGACTTAGAGTGGTGCAGCTACTTCCATCTAAGAGTAAAGAAGGGGAGTGGGGAAAAAGGCTTATTTAGAGAAGCCATTCCATCACCACATTCCAGAGCAGAAAAAATAGCAAGAATAATTTAGTAAATAGCCATTCCTTTTGTCTTCAAGGGCAGGTTGGTAGACAGTTCCAGAACTCAACTAACAACCACCAACTTCAACTTTCTCCTCCTCTCCTTCGAAGCCCTTTAAGAAAAAAAAAGCTCTTTAACTCCTTCTTTCCTGAAGTCATTATTTTAAAGTTGGAGAAGAGGTTGAGAGAAGGGAAATTCACACATCAGGCTCCCTGCCAAGTCGAGATACTTGTGCATCTAGAGACAACCATTCCCAAAGCTCTTTAGAACAACAGGATCTGAAAGATTCTTATGAGACTACACCTATCCTGTTGCACACAACACATACTCCAAAGTGACATGTTTGTTATCTTCAATACTTTTGTAAATCATGTTGCCCAATACCCATGGGAGTGACCTGCTTACCTATATATGCTTGTATGTTTAAGTTTGTGTATATGTGAAGAATGTGAGAATCAAAACCAAAAAATACTTCTGGGCATTAAAAAAAAAAAAAATTACAATCCATTAAAGGAAAAATGCACTAAAGAGTAATGAGTTTTATAAAAAGTAATGAAATCTAAAGGTAAATTTGATATACCAAAATACAACCAACTTTGAAGCACAAACAAAATAATCACATAAAAGATAATTAGGTACACAGTCCTGAGTCAAAAATGTAAAGAAAGACAGATCTATGGCAAGGACAAGCTGTCTCTAGCTTAAAAGAAAAGGGATGCTTTAATCAATTTTGTATGAGGATAAAGATGAATCCCTAAAAGCAAAGTAGAGGATGAATATCTTAAGGACATATCCCTACTTCAAGCAGAAATGGAAGAGGGAATTTGTGTGTAGTCCCAGCGGAGGACAAATAGTATCAATAAAATAAAACAAGCTGAAAGCAAATTATCCACTGAACTTTATATATACACTACTGATTTACAAATACATTTTAACTCCTGCATTAATGGGCTTTAAAAGAAATAGATATCCTGTGCATTAAAAGGGGAACAAAGTTGATTTTCACCTAAAAGAGAAAAGATGACTCCGTTTACCAAAGATGAACTGGCTACAGGAACAAGCCAGTAAAAACATTTTATATTTAAATGGAATCTCATGTATTCCATTTTGTGCCCATTGACTCCCGCCCTTTCACTCTGCACCACCAAGAAAGAGAGCCTGATATCCCCACTCCTCCCTGACAGGTATTCATACACATTACTGAAATCCCCCCCAGCTTTCTCAGTGATAAAAATCCCAGCTCTCCAGCCTCTCCTTGTACAGCAGAGGCTGCAATCCCCTCTAATTGCTAAATAGTATGCAGGACAGGGGAAAACAGTCAGTGATACAGACTCCGTTCCTAAACTACACAGCACAGAAGTTCATCACAGCTGGGAAGCCTGAGACTAGTCACATTCTTTGTACATGAAATACTACTACTAAATGACCAGGCATAAAAAGCCCTTGTGCATGCATACATACACACATCACTACATAGGAAGAAAAGAGATGTGACTCATCTTGTAATAATGTTGCCTTTTTTTTTTCTCAAATCTGAACAGCTTTAACCTCATACAAATTCAGCATATTTTGGGTATGTGGGAAATTGTTACTGAAAAAAAATCTTTAAGCCACTGAGAATATTTTTGTACAAGATAAGCCTCATCAAGTTAGCCTTCATTTGCACTGATAAAACAATACTTAGTATGACTTCAAATCCTTCAAGCTACTACAACATAATTACTTCTTGATTTAAATATGGGCTGCACATGACAAAATTAATTGTATTAAAAATCTGTATACAAAATAAAAAAGAAGACATATGGCCTAGTCCTGTCAGTTAGCAAAATCTTGAAACATTTTTGCAGCTTACATTCACCAGATTCAAACCAAAACAAATAATGGCACTAGAGTAACCTACCTGCCTGGTTATAATGGCCTTAACATCATAAAGGTCTTTAAGATAATTGTCCATAAAATATTCTGTACAGAACATAAAAGAGAAAAGAATGCAGGCTGTATTTTCAGGATGGAGTATTATGCAATCTCACTTCCTGCTTCAGGACAATAACCTCATCTCTTGTATTTCTCAAAACTCAGATGTCAAAACTAGATACAGTAAACCATGGGTAATCTCAGTGATGCAGTGAGAAACATAAGACGTAGGAAAGAGCTAGTAAGGTTTTCGCAATTATCAGCTCAATGATGTAGTAAAAAAGACATTAAAATTAAATAAACCTGAGGATGCATTACTATAGTAACATTGAGACTAAAGTAGGGAGCAGATATTCCTAAAAGGAGGAAGCCACAATAATACCAAAGTGGCTGGAGAACAGGTGGTACAGTAAGCTTACAGAACTTCACCTATGTATCTCAATGAAAACAAAGTTGAAAGATTACTTGATTAGCGTCCATATCTACTTATACTTTGGAAGTGAGGGGTGCAGCTCTAACCCAGAAGAAAGCAGAAAGATTCTCCAAGGGCAACAGTAATCTCCTTTCTGCAAACGAGATCTCCCACTTTGAGGTATGGTATAAGCTTTACAGTTGTGATTCGTAAGACAAAAACACATCCACAGGATGAAGGCAAAGAAGGACAGAGAGAATGAGAGTTTAAAAGGCTTAAAAAAAAGGTTTCCGCCTTTATTTCAACATAGTATCTTTTAAGGAAATATCTAAGACAAAAAAAGGAATCAAGAGGTTTTATATTAAATTTATCTCTGGATTTTTAAAAGTTGGGGCCATAATTCTCAGAAGTGGTATAAAACCAAAAATACTATCAATGCTACAACCTCTGAAGCTACAGCTCCTGAATAATTCATGACCTGCTGAATATAAGCAACATATTGGAGAATGTTAACGTTACATGCAACAACATTTACAGCAGAGCAAAGATCTGCTTCTTTGGTCAGCAGAATTGCTGCTTTCTGCTCTCAAAAGCTAAGATTTTATCTGCACACTTCAAAAATCCATAATAAATCTTTTTATCTGCATCACAAACACCATTGGGCAATTGTTACCACAATATGTAAGAACCTTAAATAAAGGAAATTTATATTTCACTCAAGACTGTCCATCACTATTGTGCTCCTAGAAGGGCTGTAAGCTCTTATGTAGATTTCAGGTTAGATTTACTTCAACCAGTAGAGCAAGAACCAGAAAAAGAGATAGCGTCTAAACCACATTTTATGAAAAGAATATGGAATTACAAACAAATTCAAGAGCTAATTTAAATAAGCACCAAAAAAGATAACATATTGCCCTCAGATGTGAAGACAAATCCTGTTCCTAAATGTTTCAAGAGCAGTTCTGAACACCTTCTTCTCCACAAGCACTTATTGATTTCATTTTAGCTTAGGTAAACAGCTTAATAAGACTGATTGAAGATCAAAACACTCCATGTCACAGAGTGCACCAGATTCAACACAGGCTCCAATACTGTGAAACATGACCCCTACTACGTAACAACAGATTTAATCAATTTATTAGTACAGTGACCAAAACAACTAAAATACCACAAAATAACTACGTTTTGGTTGGGTTTTTTAAATCCTTCCCTTTAAGAAAATAATTACCTCTACACAAAAGATCTTAAGATCAAGTCCACATAACTTCATCTTCTCCGGAAAATGCTGAAATACATTCAAGTATGGAATATGACCCTCAACAACAAACCTGCATTAAAAAAAATGAAGATCAAATTCAAAAAATATTTAGTATGACAAATGCATATGTTTATTAAAAAATTAATATACCAATCAACTTCTGATTTGAAATAACATCGGTATTATGCTGCTTAAGCAATTCTATCTGAAGTTACACACCCCTAAATGCTCCACAGGACAAAAACCAGTTCAATCATTTAACAGGCTTTTAAGTTTCAGCTCAGATATGACTGACAAATGATAACATTATGGCAGTAAGCATACAATCAACATGCTTACATGGGAGTTTATTCTGCACATTCTTCAGCCACTGCATTTCTGAAACTGCTTTAAGCCTCCTTTGAATGGTATGGATTTTTTTTTTTTTTAAATTTCTAAAGCTTTAAGTAAATTTTACTTTTAAAACACACACTTTCTGCTGGAGGAGTTTGAGTCCTTGGTAGCAAGGAAAGTCATAGAATTATTTGAGTCACAGAACTGAAACCACATTAATTACATCTGCATGATGATTTTTTTTTTAAAAAAAGTATATTCAGGTATGAATAGAAATTGTCTTCTATACCTAATAAATCAAAATAGTTTAATTTTTATTTTCACCTAAGTAATGCATTTTTTAATTAAAAACTGGATTTGGTAAGTCGTTGATAGTATTATTTGATATTTTGATATTTTTTTCTTGACTTCTTCATATACATACATACATATAGATAGATAGATATACACACATATATAAAATGGGATTTAGCAGCAGATACCAATAAAAAGCCCCCACCACACCAAACCCCTGCTTTTATCTAGAATCCAAGCAGACACCCACAACAGGCAAAGCAAGCACTGAACAGGGGACAGGGGACCCTCACACGGGAACACACTCACTCCACGCTAAAGTACACTGGTAGTCTCCCACAGCACGAAGCTAGAAATGCCTTCCTGCCTCCTCTTCTCCAACCCAATTTTGTTAAAGGTACATTAAAGTTCTCAAAGTTAACATGACAAACAGAGAAGACTGTTCTTTAAATAATGCTAAGCGACTGAAAACTAATTTCTATCCTGCTGCCTGTGTTTTCTGCACAGGACCTCTCTGATCTTGCTACACAGATTAGTAACTTCTTGGTCTACAAACATTTCATATCCCTCCTGAGCCTACAGCAATCCACAAATTCACCTGCCTTCTCCCAGTCCAGTGTCCTCATCACTAATTTTGCCATGTAGTATGTATCTATTGAAGTTGACTAAAATTCTATTTAAAAGCCAGTTACTTGAAGACTACAGTCATATCCTACCTTTTTTAAGCAGTCATCTGAATTTCCAGTTATATTGAAAAAAATTAATTAAAATCATGATTAAAAAAGTGCACTACATAATCAAAACTGTCTCAGTTAGAATTAACCCATCATTTATAACAGTTTCTGAAAAATAACAGCAACATGAAAAATCACATCAGCCAGTAGTTTTTATTACAAAACTTCATGTATTGGTCTCTTAAATGAAGAGATGAAAATTGCTGCACAATCCCTTCTAATCAAATTGTGTGATGAGCATTTTGCTAACACAATTTCAGGAGCTTTCCTCAACCAGCCTAAATAGTGTTCCCCACCCCAAATTGAGATGGGACACGTGGTCAGTGAGGTCATCCTGCAAACCCATCCCACCCGACCTGCTGAGCAGCTTGCATGTCAGTTCCTCAGCTCAGTTTAGTCATCCACACTAAAATGAAGAATATAAGCTTGAGGTATGGTTTCACAAAATTGACTGAGCCAACCTAAAACCTCAACATAACTAGCAGGACTTCCCTCCTTGTGATCTGGGCTGTGTGCTCCTGTTGCTCGTCATCCTCTTCCCCAAATGTAACTAACAACTGCAGCAGAAAATTACCCCTCTATTGCCAGCAAGGGTTTCTTTCCCATCATCTAACAAACTGAGGAGGCTCACACACAGCTCCAGAAAAGTGTTGGCAGAGGGAAGGGCATGCATCACACAAGCAGAAGAGAACAAAGGGAAGAAAGACCTTCCTCTTACAGCAAAGGTGACCCATTACTGGCGCGGCTGATAAGCTTTGGCTGAGACAGTTAAGGCACAATCACACCATTAGACCTGAAGAGCTGGAATCAGAGAGCATCAACCTCCTGAGCCAGCACAGCAGCAGCTGGAAGAGGACAGTCAGGACCTTCCCTCGGGTGTGGTGTAGTGGTGATGCAGCCAAACCACCCTAACAGCTTGCTGCCTCTGAAATGGGAAATCCCACCCTCCCTTCAGTCCCCTGCCACACTCCTCCCTGCTGACAAAAGCACTTGTGTGACTTCTCAGAGGATCAGACTGAGAGCCAGTCTCTTCCAGGGTTTGACTACAACCAGGCAGATTTCCAGACTCAGCTGACTGCAGGAACATTACTGCCCACACAAGGCAGAAAGGGACTGCAATGAATTACATTAACCCGCACTAAAATGTTCACTGAAACGTCTACAAAATTAATCTACACATCTACTTCTTTCAATTATAAACCATACACTGGAGAAATGCTAGTACCAGGGCAAGAGAAAGAACAGGAATGTTTATGCAGGACCACCACAACAGAAACTCAGAGCAGATGAAACTGATGCTGGGACCACATCATTACACTGCAAGAGACAAGCAATGTACGTTTTTTTAAAAGAGATGTTTTCACTAACTTGGCTGTACCACGTCAAAGCACTGCAACTGTTTAAAAAATAAGGACATCTTTTCTAGCTTGAAATTATTGTCTCCACAAAAAAAAGAAAGTTCTTTTCTCTCAGATTAAGAGTAGCTTTTACATTCTAAAATTACAGCATAAATACTCTGCCACGAATACAATGTGCTGATTATTCAAGTTTTTAACACAATCCAAAAGTCCAGATTTGTAACAGCACCTCAGAACAGTTTCTTCTGTTCCTCCAAACCTTTCATTGAACAGACAGATGGTCAAAACACCTGTAAGACTATGTTCTGTCAGGGAAGTGCTTGAAAATTTGACTGGCAGATACAGCAAACAGTTCATGTTCTCTTAATTACTGCAGCAGTATACATTAGTAAGGTCCAAGTATGAAAAAAATCCTAGGTCCTTGGCGTGCTACAAGGAAATGATGCATCTCTTAAAGCCACACGGTAATGCCACAAACTGATTACAAGTTTAGTCTTGCCAGCACAATTAGGTATAACCTTATTTGAAAGACATTGTTTCTCAGAATCTTGAACTCTAGCATCCTGAAACTTTTTCCAGAACACAATTATTTTATTATTTGGATAAGTAATATACATCACATGGTATACTGTGAAACTACTCACAATGGAAAAGGATTTGATGTGTAGCATAGGCTTGAGTAGAAGGTTGTTAAAAATGTTATTTTTAACCAAAATGTCCCTTGCAGAAGTAGTAATTGTAGTGTTTTTCTTCTAAGCGTGTCAAGTAGCAAGGAGGAGTATATTTTTGGTGTTGTAAATCCTTTAAAAGCTGGCAGATTGCCCTACCATAGTGCCTAAGTATGTATCACAAGGGAGGAGTGGTAGTCAGCTGACTTCAGGGTACAGAGAAAACCAAACTGAAGAAAAAACAAAGCAGAACTTTAAACAGAACTGTAATTCAGCTGGTTTAAATAAAACAATTTGCCTACAAAGACTTAAAAGGTAATGCTGAATACTTAATGTTTTCTCTGCACAGTTTTCATCTTTGGTCTGTCGTTATTTTGATCTGTGTATCTTAATGCATGCAAAAGTGTGAACATTGTCTGATTTTTTAAACTTAAATATTCAGAAGTTAGAAAACGAGTATTTTATGGTAGTTCATACAATTTAAAATTCTTTCCCCTTCTTCATCAAACCTGTTGAAAGGCAAAGACCTTAAGGGTAGGGAGGGAAACATGATAACGTAATTACAGTCTTATATAACTATCGTAGCATGATAAAACTTTGCAATACAAATGACATTCTTTTAAACAACACTTTCTGCACTTAATTCAGTTTGTATTTCAGTGTATTTAAAGTCACTGAATCATTATGATTTATCCAGTTTTACACATATAAATTGTATCTAGTTAAATGGTATCTTTTCATTTAAATCATCTTATTTCAAATTCCAATTATTCATTTTGGATTATGCCTTTCTGTGCTATATTTGGTACTTGATTTTTTTAATGTCTTTTATTCCAGCTTTTTTTACTGCTTTCACGTTTTCTCTAAATCCTTTCAAGTAAGTGTGCTCATCTCTTAAGGATCTCAGTGCAAGGGATGTTCTCCAGGTTGTGAATCCTTTTCCTGGACCTTTTCTGTAGTCCCCAGTTTTTAAGGTGCCAAATACAATATACCATTCATACGTAAACAAAACAATCTGCCTTTTCTCTTTACAGTTGACTTTGACAGTTGCTTAATTGGGATTTTTGCAACCATGCCACTGTACTAAGACAGGAACTTGTGAGGGTGTCTTTGCCTGGTATGACCCAACAATGTTTCCAGAGACAGTTTCCAACATACAGTAACCAAAGAACACATATTTAATTTTTTATTTTTTCTCTCCAAACAGGATGGGTTATTAATACTTCTTTAGTGTGAATCAGTTACTCTGTCTCAGTAATTGTAGTTTACTACTTTTGTCATATACAAACATTATCAGACCTATTTTACATAATTTATTTTCTAATTATTGACAAAAATACAGAGTATGCTACAGTAGTTGTGACTCGTACAGAATTTCCTTAGAAAGACAGCAGCCAGTAATAAATCTTATCACTGAAAGCTACTTTTGAGTTCTACTATGTCATAATCTACTCAATAAATACTTCTGTATTGCAGAGTACTAGTTTGAATTCTGAATACTATGGCATTTTGCTGAAAATTTTACAAGCATCTTTTATGCAACAGCATAAACATAAACATAAAAGAACATCCAGTTCTGCAAATACACAGTGGTTTGTGCAATTCTGACCCATGAAGGACACAGCCGCCCCTAAACTAATATCCAAGGGTTAAAATCTTTTGCACAAAAATTAATTACCTAGTACTAACCTCCCCTTTTTTGAAAGGACTTGCAAAAGAGCATCCTTCAATACCCACCCTTCTTGGGAAGCTTGTACAAAGCTAGAAAAGTGCAGGTAGAAGCTGGCGCTCCAGGGGAGAGAGGCCATGATGGAAGATCAGGCTCTGGGCTCAAACCTCCCTTGCATTCACCACACTTCCAGCAGCTACACCAGTTATAAGAACCACAGGTAGGGAACGATCTACTCATTGTCTTGCCTTTTCACTCACAGGTTATATATTTGAAAACTAAAAATTAAAAAACTGAAATCTACCATATCAACTGAATTTTGAATCAGTTTTTCCTTTGTTTTGTCAGAGTTTTCGATTTGATTTGCTGATGTAATTACTGGAGTATTTCTGCTCCTTAAGTTTTGGCAAAGTAATGCTTTTTTGCCATCATTTTAGAAACACCCAATATTTGAACAGTCGTTGAAAAGGAGTATCAGTATACAGAAGATGTTTCAATGAAAATCTAGGAGTTCCTGAACTTAAATTATTTGGGCCAGATTTAAAATATTTATTGCCAACAAGAAGAGCTGATGAATTATTTTTCATTCCTGAAGTAAATAAGGAATGTGTTTATAGCCCTGTTGTAGGGGAAAGAAGGGAACTGCATAGTCAGCAAGAGCTTGACAGTCTCCATTTACCATCAAACCCTATTATTAGCACAATTTATTTCTACTATATTAAAAGGTGTATTATTCTGAACTCTGATAATTACAAAGATATGAAGACAAAAAGAACTTCCTAAATTAATTTCTGTGCTGAACTCCATTGCATGAAACTACTTTGCTACCTTTCAGATCACTGTATACTGCTGGTATTGTTTGTATGATGACACTGATGTAAGTCCTGGAGAATGTTCACTCTAATTCTGACATGCTGACAACAGCAAATATCATAAAAGTGTGACCATATAGACCTCCAGTGAACCTTAAGAAATTTCACTGGAGAAAGATAAAAAGCCTATTTAGCTCTAAAACCTTCTTCCTTACAGGTCTTTGAAATTCATTGCAATCAACAGAGAAGAACCCACAACAGCTGGACAAATTGTTACGTCAAAGGAAAGATAAGACAGCTAAATATAGAGAACTTCTCGCTATTACTGAGCAAATTAATAAGAGGACAACAGTACAGATCTAATGTCTTAAAGAATTATTTTTATGAAAACAAAAATTCTTCACTAGAGACTACTCATACCTTAAGAG
The DNA here is from genome assembly GCA_035583185.1 of Anabacerthia variegaticeps. Classification (NCBI taxonomy): domain Eukaryota; kingdom Metazoa; phylum Chordata; class Aves; order Passeriformes; family Furnariidae; genus Anabacerthia; species Anabacerthia variegaticeps. The sequence goes on along the minus strand of JAWWEW010000112.1, from coordinate 100,149,407 downwards.
CTCAGACAATGTAATTGGTTCTCTCGACCAGAGTAATGCCATGTAACAAAATGAAAGGGTCATTGGCATCGTCATCCTCAGTTTCTCCTTTTGGTTCTTCAAATACAAGCTGCCATCTACCGATCCAGAGTACACAGAGGTGCTTTCTTGGGTTTATGTTAAAAACATAAAAAAAAAAGGAATTGATATGATAGACACATGATCCATGGTATAGAGAAAACAAGATAAACAAATGTACAAGGACCCTTGTTCAACAACTAGCAACATTTTTAAGTAATTGCCTTGAGTGGTTTGGTTGTTTGTGTACTTCTCTACCGAAGAGCTTAACTCTAATTTATTCATCTACCACCACATGAGACACCTGTTTCATAAACTGCTAATTCATTTGACTAAGACACTGGATCACATGGAAAGACAGAATTCCCTCTGGTACCCATCAAAACAGACCTTTTATTAGGAACTATACTTAAAGCATGGAGTTCTGGAAGGACATTAACTCCTATACAACATATAAATAACAGTACTTATGAGCTGGAAATACTGTTTTCCATTTGAGAGATAAGGGAACAGTGAGGAAACAAAGGAAAAATTCATGTACTTTAATCAATGACTCACAGTTGGGGATTAAAACACAGTTTTAAACTTCAGCACAGGCAGGATTTGTACAAAAATGTCATTTACATTGCAAAATTTTACGGATGTTAAGGTCTGCCCAATAGTCTCCAACTGTGGAAACACAGGTATTCTTTTAAAAATGTATAAAAATTCAATGTCGAAGAAACAACTTTAGAACAAGAGTGTAGCAAATGGTAAAGAGCATGGAAAAACCCCCAAACAACCAACCAACCAAACCTCCCTGTTTCCTTACTGAGATGAATCACTAAAAACTAAGAGAAACTGTAAAGAGAAAATTTAATCTAGTATGGTGATTTATGAGTTAGGAAGCTTTTTCAGCAGTGAAACCTGGGAGTTCAGGGAAGAGTACAAAAAAAACCAAAAGAAAAGCTTTTCTTTCCTGCATCATGACCCAGCCAGGACAAAGCAAAATACATTTAAAGCACGGAAGCACAAAATCCAGCATTGACTCTGTAGAGATTTCTCTGTGTTCCCCACAGACTGTTCACCTGTTCAGACAGGAACAGTGAGAGCTGGAGCCACAGCTCCCCAGCCGGGAGCTGCAGGGCCATGGCAAGGAGCCTGCACAGAACAGTTCAGAACTGCAGAGAGCCTGGCAGCTCCGCGGTGACGCCGGCAGGCGACAGCCACGCCTGCGAGGTGGCAGCGGGCAGCAGTGGTGGTCCGGCGCCCGCAGACACGGGGGGTGAGGACATGAGGACACCGCCAGCAGCGTGTTCCACCGCCTTGGATGGTCTGGGTTGCCACCTACCGGCTCCCGAGCCGGCAGCGCTGCGGGCACGGCACAGGGAACAGCCGGCTCCAACACACCTGGGACACAGAGCATCCTGTGAGGGCTGTCATGCACAGGTGCGTCAGAGAACAAAAGCAGGAACATCAGTTTAATCCGTGCAGTCAACTGCTTCACCTTTCACATGGATGTTTGTCCTTGAAGGCAGCTTCATGACTGCAGCTTCATTATTAATTTCACATTCAACTCAATTTAAAATAATCCTCATTATATTTGTGGCCTTAATGACGGCACACCATTTCCTTTTTATTTCTTCCAGCTTATGCAAGGCATGACAACACACAGTTACACACACAGCTAATAATTTACAAGGTTTTATAGGCTTCTCAAGCAATATCTCAGTGCTACACTCAGTAGAATCTGCTATTAATCCTATACAAAAAATAACAAAAAAAATGCTTGCAGTCTGGACAAGCCCCTTAGGAAAAGAAGGGTGTTGAGGTTTCTAGTCTGTAGCAGTAACAGCTCAGCAAAAATGGCACAGAGGAGGAAACTTATGAATATTCACAAGAGTTTACAATAGACTGGAACACACTTGTGTTGAACTTGAATATACAAAACTGTTTGTCTGATTTCACCGAAATTTACTTTTAGTGTAGGTGAACTCTTAATTAATTTCAAGTAATTTTGGTGATATTGATGACTACTGGAAATTGAATTCGGTCTCTGAAACAACAAACCAAGAACATGAAAAATTATGGCCTACTTAGGACTACCTAGTTGTTCTAAAATACTTAAGAAACATAACTATAAAAAGCACAACTACCAAGGAAGAAAGGAGTTCCTCTAGACATCAAAAAGGGGAAGAAAACTCTAGGGAATATTTTCACTAGAAATTTTTCACTCAATTCTTTCCTCTTCATATTATTTTTTTACAATACCCAAGATCCTACATGTACATACACACAGTAACTCTTTACCTGAAAATGTCATCTTAATATATAAGGGTGAAAAGTACTTGCTTAATATTCAGAAAAATTTTTGTTACCATTTTTTCACATTTTCTGCCCTTCCTACTTCTATTTGCATTTTTAAAAAAATGCATTTATTTCTCTAATAGCTCCTGGTAAAATTTATCATTCTATTACTATTTTTGGACTTTCCAAAATAAAGAGAAAAGTATGAAAGGAATAAGATTGCATTCTTCTGGGAGCAGACAGGCAGTACCACAGAAGAACAGAAATGGGGCATAAAGAGGACATAACAGGGGAATAAGAAACACTGAGATAGATAAAGAAGGAAAAGGCAAGCAAAGAATAAAGCAAAAAAGAAAACCATTGGAAATTTAAAATGCAAGCAAAAGTTTTCAAATGTGCCCTGAAATGTGTTTCCAGTATCAGGCATCGCAGCACTGTCTGGCATTACATTTGCCCAGTAGCACCAAACACTTCAATCTTCTATAATATTTTAATTAAAAAGTTTAGCATTCTGTAAATATTTTCAAGCTGGCATTGTGAGCAGAAATCAGAAACTGACAGAACACTAAAATACGAATTTTCAGAGAAGGGGTTAATAGGGAAATTAGTAAAAAGAATGCAGAGACAAAAGATACAGAAGTACCAAAATACTGTAAAGGAAAAAAAAAAGCTAAATATATCTATGGGATATTAAAAAATACAGCCCCCTCCCTAAATAACAAACTCATGCTTTTTAACATCAAAGTCATGACTGACAGCTCTGCTACTGGCTAAACAAGTGCTTATTCTTCAAAGCTGCTGTGTTTGTTAACAACTAGCCTTGCAGATATAATAGCAACTTTTTCTCACTCCAAACAGGAGGCATGGAGCAAACTTGTTATAAAACAGAACTTCCTCCTGCATTTCCCATTGTATTTACTGGTCCTGTTCAACTTTCATCTCCTTGGGTGGGGGCTGAGATGGGAAGTCTTCTGTTTCTGGTAGAATATAAAGTACTGCAGTGGCAAACAGGACTGAAAACTTTACAACTTCCAAACAGTTCCTCCAATTCACTGTACACAAATACACTTTATATTTATTTATATTCAAAAACTACAGAAAAATTGGTGTTCAGATAGTTCAGTTCACTGCTCCTACCTGAGACCTTGCTCATGGACGAGGCAAAGCTGCAGTCAGTCTGCAGATCCCCCTCACTTTCAGAGGCAGACAGCAACTGCAGAAGGCTGGGTCTGTCTGGTTCACTGTCCACATCAGTACTGCTCTCACATACCTGTTTTTTGTACATACGTATTTGTATTAGCTACTGTTAGTTACTGTTTCAATCTTAACAAACTACATAAAGCATGACAGACACAGAATCAACAGTAAAAGTTAAACCCCAAATTTTTACTTCTCCTATGAATCAACAGTATGGGAAGAAACCCTGGGAGAAAAAAAGTATTTTAAAAAGATTTGTCAATATTAAAAGACTCCAAGTGATTACATTTCAATCTGCCACAATTACTGGACAGTTGGCAGCAGACAATCAAAGCTGCATAAAATACGTAACTTCATGAGAACAGGCAGTAAAGGATGGTAGCTGATGATGCATTTTGCATTGCTATTTCTATCTACTGATTATTTATGTCAAGACAAAACAACATTTTTAAACAAGTGGTTTCAAATAGTCACAGAAGTATTTGTCTCTTGAAATAGGTAAAAACCCCACCAGAAGTAACAAAACAGACATGTGGAACCCTGTTTAGACGACATCCTTCATACTGAAGACACATTATTACCATCCAGATATGTATCTTAAACACAGAAGGTTTCAGCTGTTGCTTTAAAAAAAGATACCAAACATCTCATAGGATTTGAGCTTTCACTTACTGATAATGCTTTGACAGTTTCCCCAGCTGGTCTGTTGCAATATGCCTGCTTGCTCTTCTGAAGGTAACACCTCCAAAAATTGCACAGAATTTCATCCTTATAAATACAAATGGATGATTAGTACAAAGTTTACAAGATCATGAATTGCTGAGAGAACAGAATGTAATTTCTAACTCAGGAATCTGAGTAATATTCCATCTCTAACTTTACTAACTCTGATTTATAAAATACTTTTTAAAATTACCAGAGATAAAAAAATTGATTTTATATGCTTAATGTTTTTAAATAGGGAGTTGTTTGAGTCACCTTAAAAATTTAATTTTTTTAAAGTAACACCTTCTGTAACACAAACAACTCATTCTGACATCTACATACCTTCATTTGTGGACATACTCCTAATGCTTCTAAAGCTTCAGCTTGTTTCTTGAGTACAAGTTGAAAGCCTTCACAAACATACCATTCACAGTCTCCACCTAAGGGAAAAAAGGGGACTTTCTGTTTGTTTGTACTGTTTTGGGTTTCTTCAACCTTATGCACACTTATTTCCACTTAACATTTTGTTCCTTTGGTACCCGAACAGAGACGTGTCTCTCTGTTTAAAACTTTCAGATCCTAGTGCACAGATCAGCTACAGTGAATACTCCATTAACTTCCATTTATTTGCAGCCTCAAACAAGAAGAAAAGTTACTGAACAAGCACTGTTCTCCCCACATTTCCCCAGAATAATATATTTCACTGTAATGTACGGCGTGGCAGATGTAATCAAGTGGAGCATTGTTAAATGACCAGTTTTAAAGTAACTGAGAACCTGCCATTAAAAAATGAAACATGAACATTTCTTTCCCATCCCTGGCACAGAAACCTGGAACGTTACAGCCATGAGTCAGATAAAAAACAACCAACCAATACCACCATGTTTAAGCAAAAAAAACCTTCTTAGATATTCTGAGTTTATAGCAAGTCTTATCACAACGTGTAAGGAGTGGGCTTGCTCCAATCTATTCCCTTGTTTCTTCAGGCTACAGTACATTTTTTTTTCATCCTTACCTCTCTCTGTTTTCTACTAGCTTTTTCCACAGGCATTTGGTTTTAGAAATTTCCTCTGCATTTCTCAACACCTTCTTCATTCCCTCTACACCTGCTCTTCATTACCTTTCCTCCCCATCACACCTAGCCTCTTGCCATCTTATAAGCTATCTGCTCAAAGCTTCTGCCCCGCTTTAGTGATGGTGGCCTTCACTGTTAGCCACAGATACAGTTTAATCCTATAAAAGCACAAAAATGCAGTATAACATGATTGCACCCACAGAAGGGTCTGTGAGAAAGTAAAAATTTCTCTTGAGAAGCCTGGGGACCGACTAATCACCTTCCCATGAGGAGAAACAAAAAGCATGAAGTGCTGGGTCCAAGGCCCAGACTTTAGGAGCAATACAGGACAAGCACAAGTGGAGGTGTTCAGGTTGTTTCAGCCCTCCCTTCACTTCCACACAATTGCTCTTTTCAAAGGAATATAGAAATCCAATGCCACCAGCAGTAGAGCAAAAGATGATCAGTACATCTGACAAGAACATAATCCCGTGCTTCATTTGGAATTGTAATACAGTTTTATTTCCCAAAGCAGCCACAACAGTAAGAGATCTATGCAGTCATCCCAGAACACACACACAGCTCCAGCAGGAGCCTTACCATGATACTCCTATGGCATAGATCCTCACACAGAATGACCAGTATTCCTCTGAATCATGAAATTAAAAGTATAAAAGTGACTCTGGATGAAAGATGTAATATTGGTCCAGCTACTGGAGCATCACAAAATCTCTTCCCTGTAGTATGTAGGTTACAGGGACAAGCACTTGTAACACAAGCCAGTCTGAAACTCTAAAGCTGGAGCACCACATCTCACTCACCAAGCCAAACAACTTCTCTGGTTTTGTGACAGCCATCACAAGGAAGGAACAAAGGGATCACCCCACCTGAATGTATGCCACCGGTATCTTCAGTGAGTATTCACTTCCACAAATCAAAGGACCAGTAAGTAACACATAGCTCTGTTCAATCAAAAAAACCCCAAACATCACTGGGCTCACAAGAGGTCACCTGTGGCTCCAAGCAATCACTAAAGGTTGTAACAGCATCTGGGGAGTGTATTTTGTTCCCACTTCTACAGTCGTTCCTACCTCTCTGCTTTTGGTGTCCATGAAAGACACAATGGCTGAACAGCCACTCATGTGAAATACATATAGAAACATACCAGTTTTTTCCTGCTTTCTTGAACCTTTGGAGATTGTCTGGACTCTTGAATTTGTCATAAAATCAGTGTCTACAACTTCTCTAGTTCTCTGAAAAACAGGAATATTATCTTAGCAAGCAAAAAGCCATGCCCCCCAAATGTAAGGGAGGAACTTTTTCAAATTTCCTAAATTAAAAGGAGACAGGACATTGTGAACTTTTCATTCAGAAATTGCAAAGATAGAGATTTATTTTCATGGTCATACAGGTGGCGTGCATCAAGGTTTGCCTTCATTTATGCTGTAGTAAAGTGCAGCTACACCCAGGCAATGCTTCTAAGACATCCGGACAGCACACAGCCCTACAGCTACAGCAACACAGCAGGCCACAATGGCTCATTCTAACATTCTAAATTTTATTATTTCAAGGAACATTAAACAATGTCAAGTAAAGCATGAAAAGGAAGAATAACAACACTGCCTTCAACTTCTAATATCAAGGAGAAAAACCTAACATTTTCTTAATATAAAACCAAGAAGCAATCAAAATAAACCTTTTCCAAGACCACTAACTTAGCTCTTTACCTCAGTCACATTGTGGCAAGATCTGCAATAATATCTGCCTCCATCAGTGAGACCCCAGTTCACTTCTGAACACTGGGCACAGCGTTCATTAAAATCTCTCTGAAAGGACAAAAAAACCAACAGTATTTCACAAGTGTTCAGGTATAACACACTGCATCACTACTAGGCTACCGCACAGCTTTTGAGATTATTCATAGACAAGAATATTTACGCCTTTTCTGTTTGATCTCGTTGGTAACAAGGGATCATCTCCTTTGTTATCAGGCACAGGTAACTCTAAACACGTAATTTTAGCTGACAAGTGCTAAGAAGTCGTGTGTGTGAGCATTAGGACAGGGGGAATGGTGATCCACGCCTCGCACACACGGGGCATGGTTTTGGAAAAAAGCCATCGATCAGAAATGAAAGCGGAGACAAAAACACCAGAGCGGGAGGCGGAAGGAGAAACAAACGTCTAGAGTTTGCAACGAAAAATTCCTAGAAATTGCACAGAAAGCCCGCAGGAGCTGGGGCAAAGGGAGACATCCCGGAGGAAGCGGGAGGGGGGAGGAGAAGAGGGAGAGGGGCAGACTGAGGCAGAGTGTTTTGGAGAGGCCCACAGTCACACGGCGGGGCCGGGGCGGCACATCCCGGCCGGGGCCGGGCCCGGGGCAGCGCTGAGGGCAGGGCAGGGCAGGGTCGGGCTGGGCCCGCCGCCGCCTCCCGCACTCCCCGCTCCGCCGGCTTCCCCGTGGCCTCCCGAGCTCCCCGGGTCCCGACCCCGGCCCAGAGACCCCCCCTGGCTCCCCCATGGCTCACTGAACCCCCCGGTTCCCCCACGGCCC
>JAWWEW010000112.1:100113655-100141457 GCA_035583185.1 Anabacerthia variegaticeps | reverse complement strand
GCTCCCCCACGGCTCACAGAACCCCCCCCAGCTCCCCCACGGCCCATAGAACCCGCCTAGGGTCCCCTATGGCCCACAGAACCCGCCCAGGATCCCCCCCGGCCCGCAGACCCCCGCGCCCACCGTGTCCTCCTCCTCCGCCATGGCCGCACCATGGCAACGCGCCCGCCCCGCCGCGGCCCGCCGGGAACACGGGCCCGGCGCGGCCGTTCCGGGCCCCGCGGGGCCGGGGGCGGGCGGGGAGGGTGCGGGGTGTGCGGGAGGTGTGCGGGGGCATTCGGTGCCGGGAGGGTGGTGGGCACGGGGCGGGTTCCCCAGCCCTGGACATGCCCGCGGGCAGCGGGAGGGGGCTCCGGGCAGCCCGGGGTGCGGGGGTGCCCTGCCCGCGGCAGCGCGGCCGGGCCCCGCGGTCTGAAAGGTCTCCGAATTCCAGCCCCTGAACCATCTGTGGCTCTGCGGCACCTCTGCTTCACCTTCGGGGGCTTCTGGGGCTGGAGTGTGTGTCACAGAACGAGCTGGGTCGGAAAGGATTTCTGAGGCTGTCAAGCCCACCTCATGAGCAAACACCACCAAACCAGACCATTGTGCCATCTCCAGTCTTGCCGTAAACACCTCCCTGGGCAGCCCTTCCTCTGTCTCATTGTGGGAAATAAAAGAATATGGGTTTATTACAAGCGAATAGTTCATTAACTCAGGAATTATCTTCTTTAGGCATATCGTGGAAGTTGTAAGGTACCAGGGCCTGTCTGGAGCTGGTGCCAGGGACAATTTGCGTTCGGGAATAGGGAATTATGAACATAGACAATGATATGGCTGAAACGGGCCCCCGCCACGTGGCAAGTTCTTTGTGTGCAGAAGAAGGTGGTCATTCTGACCAGGAGACCCCTCTCCCTGCACAGGGGGCATGCCAAACCCAATCAGAAGAAAAGGCCCACTCCTCCCATTTTACTAACAATGCGGGACCCTAGGGGCACATAAAAAGCATGATTTTTGGGGTGGGCACGTGCCTTTTTGGACCTCTGTGGCCAGGGCACCCAGCACGTGCTGAAATAGAAACTTTCCTTTTGCTAAACTCTTATCTCACAGATATTTGTATCCTAACTAAATTGAATAAAAGAGATTTTTCTCACACTCATCACCCTTTCTGTGAATAAATGTCCAACCTAAACCTCCCCTGGCACAGTTTAAGGCTATGACTATGTGTGCAGCTGGAGCTGTAGACTACATGTGCACTGCCAGCCCCAGCCCACCCTCATCCTCTGTGCTGAGTGCCTGCATCCTCATCCTCCCCACATGCCACCTACACATCACCTACATAATACCTACACATCACCTACATAATACCTACACATCACCTACACATCACCTACATAATACCTACACATCACCTACATAATACCTACACATCACCTACACATTACCTACACATGGCTGGTGGCCACAGGGGCTGTTGGAAGTGGACTGCTACTGCCTGCACAAAAGGCAGCCACAAGAACTCATTTAACTATGTAAAAGTGTTTGGAGATCCTTGAATGAGGGAAACCATGATCTGAAATTCACTTTCAATTAAAAAAACAACACCCAGACCTCCAGATCTTGATGTAGGTCTCTAATTTCTTGCACGCTAATAATGATGTTTAAAGACGTCTAAACACCAGGATCTGTTATTGCAGTGAATTTGCCCACAAAATTGGAGAACAGGTTTAGGCCCTTTAAAAAAAAAAAAAAAAGATCCACTAAGTGAAAGCATGGGAAAAAATTAAAGCTAAAATATACATAGAAAGAGGTGAGGCTGCTTTGACAGCTGTGGTTACATTGATGTTGGAGGATATGTACAGAGCTAGAGGGGAACTGTTTATGTTCAAGAAAAAAGTTATTACTCATACCAACTGTGATCTTTTTTCAGTGTGGGATGAACATTTGTAACACCCATTAAAGAGAATTGCGCATGTAATTCCTGACATGTTAAAAAGGTGATTGTCAGACTCACAGAAATGTAGCTAATACTTTGATGAAACAGATCCTACTTGTGATTTTAATTTCCATATTTTTTGTTTGTGGAAATATTATTCTGGGAAAGCAAGGCCACTTCATGTGACAGAAAGAGTTTGATCTATTTCTAATGTATTTCCAAGATGAAATACTACCTTGAAAAAAATCAGGGCATCTGTATCTGTGATAAAAGAGGAAGAGTTATGTTCAGTGCAGACGATAAGAGACTGCTGCTGCTGAGAGCAGGGCTCATGTGTGACTCCACTCTGCGAGCAGGCAGTGGGCCTGCTCACTGGATTTAACTAAATCAAAGAACTTGCTTAAATTAAGCATGGAAGTGCCACTTTGATGAAGCAGGACCTTGGAGTTAGGTCTTCTTTTTTCTGATTAAAGCTGGTCAATCAGATATTAAAGGAAGTGTAATCACAGGACTGCCAGTTTGTCAAACCCTGAACACTTCATATTCGATGGCACCAGCTGCAGATAAACAAGAAAAGAAGAAAGGTGTGGGCGACTGTTCAGGAAACTGCATTGGTGGAACTGTGGGCATACTGGTGCAAGGTGCCAGTAAAGCTTTTGAATAGGCAAGCCCTTACTCTCTGCTTTTGGACAGCCCACACTGCTTTTCTGAGCTGCATTTTCCATGCAGGTGAAACAGACATGAAAAGGTACCAAACTTTGGAAGGGAACTTGGACTGGGACTGATGCTGATATTACTTATTAATAGTTACTTATTAGTATCCAGGCTCTCTATGAAGGCAAAGCTTCTATCTGTATTTCTGAAGTCCATCAACTAATTAGTGTGGACCACTAATCTGGTAGAAAAAATCAAAGCATAATAGGGTTAGCGAGTTTTATACCTGTTTCTTAAATATTTTTTGAAATGACACGCATAAAACCGGTTTTTCAGCATATAAAATTATGTGTAACCTTTGTCCCTAATTACAAGTTACCCAAGCATACTGATAGGGGTATGATAATTTCAAAGCCAGGAGACAGACTGTCTTCCTGCTTTGGCTCACTTTTCTAATTAAGATCATTATGCATAGTAGTCAGATTGATTTGAGGCTTAGATAAATAATACGTCCTGTTGTTTCCATTGATTTGAATTTTTAATGAACTGAGTTCCATTGCTGATATCACATTTCTGGCTCTTCACTGCAGACTTTCTACATGTGAAAACGTAAAAACTGCATATTGGACCGAAAGACATGTCCCTTGGCCTATCCTTTGGGATATTGCTCATGAAATTGTGCTGGCTCCAGGTTACAAACTTCTGCAGCAGAAATTCTCCCCAGAGTATCTTCCCGTTGTCAGACACTTACTACAAAGAGTTAGAGCAGAAAAGCAACCTCGGCTGCTCCAAAGATTGTGCAGATGAACGCAGGGCAGATCTACCAGATTCAAGTTTATGGAAAACGTGCACAGTTATTAGCACCCACAATTTCATCTTTGCACCATCTCTCCATGGAAGAGCTCATGTTTAAAGACAGACAGAAGACAAAAGGGAAATTAGGAGAACAAGAGGCAGATGGCTTCACTCTAACCAATCTTTAGAGGAGACCACACCGTAGGAAGGGTCAAGGGGAAAAGCTGTGCCAGTAGAAGTGCGGTGGAGGCAAAGGCACAGTGAGTTGTGCAAGGAGCCGGCAGAAGAAGGGACAAAGGTGGGAACAGCAGCAAGGCGTAGGGGTTGCAGCAAGCTTGGCAGGGGAGGATAACCAGGGAGGGGCTGAGCCCAGCGGAGCTTTGAAGGAAGCAACAAGAAGAATGAATTTAACGTTACTGCTCAGACACACCCAGCATTGCTTTGTGATAGTGTCTATTATACAGCTTGAACTCTCAAATTTTATTAGAGAAATATGTTTCTAGCCGTGCTGTGGAACACCTGAAAATATTAACTCAAATGTCCAAAGCAACAGAAGGCAAATATTTCCCCCCCTCCCCAGAGTTTACTCAGGTTTTCTTAATGTTTTCCTAGGATGTAAGGAACGTGAATTGTGGTTTTTGATTACCCAAAGCAGCAATAGTGCATCCAGAAGGGAGAGCAGACTTATCCAGTCTTATGCACCGAGTCTAGCATCCACATTGGCTTTGCAGATGTGCTGCAGCCGAGCCCATCTCATGCAGTCACACTGCAGTGCCACAGTCTCATTCCAGTTTTGCCTGTGGCTCTCCATGCCACAGAGAGCTGGTAATGCTGTATGGTCACCCAGGCAGGGGTGTTTGGAGACACAGACTGCAGGGCAGGACCTCACATTCAGATAAACTGCTCGAGGAGGCAAAACCCTTTGGGAGGCCATGCTGATATGTGGCCAGCCACAAAGTCATTTGGGAGGTCTGCCTGGGAATGCTGAAGTCCTGGCTGGAGTCAAGTAAATACCTCATTTTAGGTCCTGGCCTTCAAAGGCAAGATCTCTTTCCTGAGGAGCACCAAGCTGCTACCCTGCTGTCCATACCATCAGAGACTACACCCCTTGGTACGTGGTGACGACGTTAACCTGATCATACAGAGATACTGAGTAGGGGAAGGACACTTCTAGGAGAGAAGGTGATTTTAACAGCCACAAAGGAACAGAGCAGGCACTGAGTGTCCCATTTCACTTTCCAGACTTTTGTAACACCTTTATTTTCTCATTTTTCAGAATTTATTGAGCAGCTAACATGAAACATTCCTCAGAATTGTAATACTTCAATAGTGTCAGACTTTGTCTAGTTTCCAGCTTTACGGAAAGAACAATACACCACATACTAAAGGGGATCTTGGGTTCCGCTATAGCATTGTGCATCCATAGAGCCCTTAAGATTGTTCTAAAAATCATTCTTGTGTATGTTTAATCCACAAATGCAGTGGTATTTTTAAAGGAATCGAGAGCCACCTTGTGGAGCTGGGATTCACAAAGGGTTTCCAAATAATATTGCTGGGAACAGCTCCTCACTGCAAGAAATTCAGATCCAACGTGATCCTGGAGATTGCCTGGGAAACATGCATCTTGCACGTCTGCACATATTCAGGGTACAGTGCATGACACAGCTCCTCTGCTGACTAAAACTGGATAGCAAACAAATACACTTGTGGGAAGTGGCAGGCAGAGGAATGTAAAACTGTCAGAAAAATGCAGAAAGCAGCAGAACCAGGGAAGCAAAGTAACATATTCATTATGTCTACATAGCCTTGGTGTGTGTGGGGTGTTGCTCACAGGGCATTTTTCACCATATAATTAATTAAGTCCTCAAAAATGCTGATAAATTTTCTTAAGATTTTTGTCGTAGGTTTATTTTCTTCATTCATTAACATCAAGAATTAGGATTGCCAGAGCTCAAATAATGGTCCATGCTCTAAAACCAGAGAAATAACAAAGATGGGATTATTTATGTGACACTTGTCGATGTTTCTTCATAGAAGTAAAGGGTAGTCTTGGTTCTGAGGTTGCGGCAAGGACCATAAAATGTTTCACTTACCATCTCTCTTCCATTATTTCTCATGATGGACTCTGAGCTGCTTGTCAGGACCAATATTTGGATACCAGCATGTGATCTTGCCAAAGAAAGAGGTATTTGATGTTTTCCAAACTTTCCTGGTCTTTTCCAGAACCTTTATGCAGCAGCAGCTTTATCTTCAGCACATTAGATCTTGTCTTAAGAAAGTATTTTATATAAACATGACACAACTGAGTCCAGTGCAGTCCTACATGCCTTTACCCATCTTCTGAGCGAATTCTAAGTTCTAGAAGCTTTTAAAATTAGTTGCACACTAGCAGAGCTCTAAGTTAAGTTTCAAAATAGATAAAGGTTTCAAAATCCATGTTAACCAAATAATATCCCGAAGTGCAGAACAAAGGATGTGAAAGCTATTTGAGAAGTCATTCTTTTTAGACCAAATCTTAACAGACAAGCCCAGCAGATCCTTTATGCTTAATAGAGATCAGTTTTCCCTTTTGTTCAAATGTTGTTTTGGTAAACAGGAGATATCCATAGGTATCCTTAATGGTTGCTTCAGACTGGATTAATTTTTCCCCCAGTAATTTAAATGTAACCACATATAAGATGACATGTGGTAGTAGAAGAAAATTCATAAGAAGACACCACAAGACTATGGCAGAGTCAACAACTTCTGATTTCAAAAATATGGAAATGTCAAAAAAAAACCTGCACTTTTTCCTGTCATACTTCATTCCATCATGCTTCCAAGAGGCTATAGTGTATGAATGCATTGAGCACCAGGAGCAGGTTTCCAAAGTTTGTTCCAAAATAACATAAAAGATGACTCCACATTATTATAGGTAGAGGTTAAGGAGAGCCAAATCTAGAAGAAATAGAAATTAGTAGAATGCAATCCCCTGTTTTCAGAATGTTCCCAAGCTTTGGTCTCAAGTCTGCACTTTTCAAGTTGTCTCTGTCAAGAAGGGAATGCAGCAGCATTCAGGAGAATCCAGAAGAACCAGTAGGATCACCCTAGCCAGGGTGCTGTACTCTTCAAAACCAACATGCATGTTCAAGGTTACAAAGGACTTTTGATAAATGTTGCTCTAAACTAGACATGATCCTGTCAAAGTGAATGTTCTGCAAAGAAAAGTAAACTAAAAATAGTATTAATTATAGCCTTAAAATAAAGAAAAAAATATTGTTTCTTGATTTCTGTTCCTAACCCACAGTATACAGTTTTTATGATGGCTTTTATTGTAAATACATGTGCAATATTGTGAAGATTAAAAGGAGAGTTTAGGAAGAAAATTTTTTTGTTGTAACTACAACATTTAAAAAAATTACAATTAAATTTATAGGGCCCCCTGCAATTCATGAACTGTTTTTTAAAGGGTAGGCTATAAAAAGTTGTGAGCACTATTAATAAAAATGAAAATACAGTAAAGTAGAGGCATAGCTTTGCTTTGATTTACAATCTCATTTCCCCAATGGCTTTTGCCCTCCATTTCTCACCATCTATTTTTCTGTCCTTTCTTTCTGAAGGAAGAAAAGGTCACCATTGCTATTCAAAACTTGATTAAGTCCGTAAGTTACAGCATACTATGGGACCTAGAAACGTTTCACAGCAGCATGAACATATTGTGCATCAGCAAGACTCAGTGCTGTTTTGAGCTCGACTGTGCACTGTGGCATTTGTGGTGGTGGTGTTACTAAATAGACCATAATGACAAAGGGACTGGGCCATGATGGTTCTTTTTTTGTCTCACTCCTACATAATATACTTAAAAGAACTTATTTCTGTAGATACGCAGAAGGGACACACAGGAGAGCTTTGCTCCTGCAGTGATGAGTCATAGAATTGTTACGGAATCACAGAATGGGTTGGAAGACACATTAAAGATCATCTCATTCCAACTCCTCTGCCATGGGCAGGGACTCCTTCCACTAGACCAGATTGCTCTGAGCCCTGTCCAACCTGGCCTTGAACACTTCCAGGGATGGGGCAGCCACAGCTTCTCTGGGAAACCTGTTCCAGTGCCTCACCACCCTCACAGTACAAAACTTCTAGTATCTCATTTAAACCTATCTCTGCACATCTTTGGTTTAGTTATTAATTATATGATGGGGACATCAAAAGTGCAGAAAGCCAGAACTGAGATGCACCTGAGACTCTGCGAAGACCTATTTGAGTTCAGCAAATTGTATTTCAATTCTGTTTTATCAGTACAATTCTAGCAGACTTTTAGCTTAAGAGGATGCATTTCACATTAGCAAAGGGATGGTTCATTATAATTAGGAGAAAAATGCTGAAACAAATTTTTAAGAGCTTTTGTGCAATGAGGGTGAGAAGAGGAAAGCTAGGGATGAGTCATGCTATTTTCAACTGTTTTTATATGTTTCATCTTAAAACTTTATGGTTTTTAAATAGTGTGGTTTTTACTTGAGGACAGCAATTTAATTATGATTGAAAGTTGTCCATCTGGTGGCCTTTTAATGCCATTAAAAGTCCTGTTTGTGTTCCTGTGCTAGTTGTTTTTCTGGTTTTAAACATAAAGCTGTTTGGTTGTTCATTTAAATATAAGCTTTAAGATGGCATCCAAAACTCATTAAAAGACAGTAGAAATTTTTCCAGTGGATTTTTGGTCATGCCCTCTTGGACACTGACTTGGCTAGGTGTATGTCTGCATTCTGCAGCAATTACCACACAAGAATGTATCTAGCCTTAGCTCACCCTTGGGAAACAGAAGTATCACTGTCACCACTTGCAGATGGATCTGTAGATCTGCACACCACGAGTTGTCTTAGTCAGATCAACGCATAATCCTGGAGCACGTAATTCTGGAGCAATAGCTTACTATTGCATCAGGGACCTCTCTCCCTGCCATGTCTCTGTTATTTATTTATTTATACCTTCTTTTCTGTTCCTGGCACATGGAGAACTTTTAATTAATAATTTCCTTACAGCCTCCCCTTCTTGGTTCAGTCTGCACACAGAAAACGTTTCACTTTGGCTATAGAGGTTCAAAAAAAAAGTATTTCTCTTTCCCTATCCCTGCTGCCTATCTAAAGCACCTCTTCAAATGAGCTATCCTTGGAAGATACTTCAAAAACAGGAAGGTGGGATGCAAATCCCCAACATATGGAGTGCTTTGGGAATCCCACCCTTGCCCAGGGGAAAATTCAGCATGCTACTGGGTAATAAAGTCACCATTGCTCAGTGGTCTGCTCACAGTCTGAAGGTAGTGTGTGGAATCACGTGGACTCATGGAGCAGGGATTTGGGGCTTGATTTTACTCAAGGATTTTTTTTCCATGGTAGCTTGCTTTCTCACATGAATATAATGTGTGGTAAAAGGGCCATGTGCCCAAACTACTGGTGCCTTCACAATCTTTATTCCATTTCTTCTTTTTAGCCATGCACATAAAGCACTATGCACTAATTCAAGACTATATGCAAGATAGAGAAGGGAAAATTTACTGATTTAAAAATTCTAATGTACTCCTAAGTGTCCCTCACAATTGTCACAAAGGAAGAAAAAGGAGTTCTTAAAGTCAGACCAGGAATTGTATTTTCATCCTATCCCTGTCCATAAGACAAGGGCAAACAAACTCAAACAACGGCATAAACAACATCCACCCATCCCCAGAATTGCTCACACCATTTAGGCAATTTAGAGCAGTAAACAAAGATAAGCAATCTGCATAGAAGCAGCTTTAGGTGACCACAAATGGATACCGCTGTTTAATTCAACCCTCTCTCACCTAAACAAGTTTGTTTTCTCAGCAGTGTTTATTTGTATTAGGGAGTGCTAGGGAAAAAATTCCATCCTCCTCCAGATTATCTGTTTCAATGTTGTGAAAATTCAGTATTTCCCCAGCATGAGAATATATTCCTCCTACAGACACACTCTGCATTTTGTGGTCTCGCCAACATTTGTTAGCTGGTTGTTTTTTTGCCTGTAGCTCTCAGCATTTAGCTGGGACTAGAGCTGATCTCCAAAATGGGAGAAGTCTACAAAGCTCTGTCTGGAAGAGCCCATCTGATCAGCATTTCTGTCTCGAGAGGCAGGAGAATGGGGAAAGGAGAGGTAAAGCAGAAGTAGGTATGTGAAGGTTTGAAAATGTAAATTGTGGGATGGTGACGGGTGAATGGTTTTCCCCTTTTCTGAGGTTCTCTGCTGCTGAACAATGGGAATGGTGAGGGAAAAAAGTAAGAAAAACTTATGTGTGAAGTATTTTTTTAAAATCTGCAATGAAACCATTGCTTGGCTAAAAGTTGAAAATTACAAACACTTCAGGTTTTCAAAATGTTTGTCCCTAGCTTACACACATTTCAATCTTTTTCACTTTCCTGTGAAAACATGCAGTATTAGGCAATGGCTCATCCTGTGTGGTGCTGATGGCCTGGACTGCTGAGACCACGCTTGCTGTCAGTCCTTACTGAGCCATAGCTTGGTTAACCTCCCAGGTATGGGGATTCAGTAGGAAGAGCCCATCCCTTCCAGCCTGCCTTCATCTGTCTTCCTTTTTGACTTTCTGTGCAAAACCAGATCTGTGAGGGTGAAATAAAGGGGCCAGTGTTGTTTTCCCCCTCTCTGGAGTTTCATGGTCTCCTTGATCAGGCAGGGGAGCACGCCTGGGGCTGGATGGGTGTGCAGAGCAGTGCTGGGAATGGAAGAGGAAAACAGATGTTGGATGAGAATTTTTGTATCAGCAACTACTTTCCAGACATGTGGGGATACATCAGTTCTCCCCTATCTACACCCAAGGACAAAAAAATCTTGGAAATATGAAGAGGCAGATCAAAATCCACAATTTCTTCTCCAAAGAAATTTGGGCTAGTTGCCTGATACTTGAGGCCTGGTCTATGAGCTTTGAACTTTTGGGGTGACAGTCCTTGAGATATCTCAAGCTTCACCAAGGTAGTGAGAAATTGTCTATATTTGCTTCTCTACTGCACCCCAGTGCAATCTTTTACCTGGCAAAAAAAGATCTACATATGCAAAGTGAATACATGAAATTGGTGCAGAATTAACATCTGAAGTGAAAATCTGCCCACTTTCCACCCTTATTCATTCACAAACCCATGAGAAAAGACAACACATGGTTTATTAGTTTACTTTGTGATTTCTAAACTTGCAGGAAGGTTCTTTCAACAAAATAGTATAATCAAGTATGTTAAAATAATCCATTCACAAAGCAAGTCTGAAATTACTTTGAAGCACAGGCTGACAATGACAGAAAGTACTCATATGTGACCCTTAGCTTCAAAAGAGTTAAGAAGGTGCTGGCAAAGGCACAGAGATTATCTCCACCCACACAGGAGAACATACATGGCGGAGTAGCTCTATAACACACAGGGAAACAAAACAGTCTAGCCAGGAATTACCCTTGTGAAGGAAAAAGTGCACTCTGCTGGGAAGCAGAAAGTTTCCAACCCGGCAAACAGACCAGAAACCTGCACTGAGGTCTGAACATTCCATCCTAATGTCTCCATCATTCCTTGGATAGGGTGTAACCACCAAGAGAAAGAATAGCTAAAACTTATATGCATTCTGCCTATAAAAAAAACCAAACCAAACAAACCCACAAAAAAACCCACCCCACAAAACAAAGAAAAAACCCAAAACAAAACACGACAAAATAAACCCCCCAACCAACCAACAACAACAACATGGAAAATATGTTCCAGGTCTTTACAGCATCCCCTGATGTTGATGGTCGGGGTGTCCCATTCAGATGCTGACCAGCTGCTGCAGAGCACTCTCCGGTGTCTGGGGAGGTGCTGCTGGGGCAGAGCTGTGACACTGCTCTTCCCTGGGTTTGCCAGGCGCTTTCCACAAAAGTCCTGTTATGCACTTCTGGCTCCAAAGACTTCATCGTTAAGGAAGGTAGAGTAATACTCGAGGAGAAGCAACATTAACTATTTATATATCTCAATATTTAATATGTAGCTGCAATTCTCACAGCTCTCCACTCAAGCATCATGTTCTGCGAATGTCTTGTATTAAGAAGAAGGTCTTGAGGATAGGTTTAAACATATTCTCTGGACCTACCTGAGAACAGTATCATGAAGAAAATTCCCACTAGAACCAGAAAATACAGAACATGTTTCGAAGTCTTTTTCTGAGGCAGAAAAAGACAGAAAAAATATAGAAAAATTCCTGTTTGCTACTTGTTTTTGCAACTGCCTGTTTATGAATCACAAACTGATTCTCAGTGAACCCCAGGGTATGTCACGTTCTTTCTGTCTGGGGTGCTTATCATCAGGAGAGCATGAGGTTCATGGGAGATGTGGTTGCTGTGGTCAGTACACAGCGATCGGGGCAGGAACCTGTTGTTTGTGGAATGCATATGCCAGATGAGGTCCTCTCTTCCATTCACCTTCCTTGCCCTCCTCAGGGGTGTTCACTTCTTTTATCTCCTAGTCACTCTTAGCAGTAGCTTTTTAACCCTAAACACACAGAGTGAAGCACCTGAAGGAGGCAGTTCCTTAACTCTGAGGATTCACATTACAGGACCCTTTGGGATCAGCTGACAACCCTTTGTAAAGTTTCATATTTACTCTTATCTCTTGCCTCCTTTTTCCCAAGTATTGGGAATTGGAAAGAAGCAGTGTCTCAATGCGGGGGAAGACCTGCTAGGTGCTCTGGCATATTGGCTGGAGGCAGGAAATCATCTGTCCAGCTGCATTCAGGTGTCAGGTGTGTTTAGGATATCACATGATTAACAGCATGAAGCTGTGTCGGGGGAGGTTTAGGTTACATATTAGGAAAAAGTTCTTCATCCAGAGTGTGGCTGGGCACTGGAACTCCCCAAGGAAGTGGTTACAGCATCAAACGTGCCAGAGTTCAAGAAGCATTTGGACAATGCTTTCAGTCACATGGTGTGATTATTTTGGCTGTCCTTTGCAGGACTAGGAGTTGGACTTTGATGATCCTTGGGGGTCCCTTCCAATTCAGGATATTCTAGGGTTCTATGATATAGCTCCACCAAATTCACTTGTACTTGGGTTTCTGCAGTGTAGGCTCTTGGTGTTGCCAAGAGTACCCTCACTCAGAGAGTGCACTCCAGTCCTCTCATTTCAGCTTGTTAGGAACATGTATAATAAAGTCAGCTCCTAATTTCAGTCATTTGGACCATGTTTGAGTTACATGTCTAAAGTGAGCAGTGTGATAAACAAACATGCCTTGCTCCCACAGGGACAGGAACCACTGAAACAATTTACCTGTACTTCAGTAACTGCATGCCTTCATGTGTATATTGCAGGGCCTATCATAGTTCAAAAATAATATATTTCACAGTTCCCCATCTAAAAAAAGTGGAAAAAATTTCCCTAACTGTTCCCAGTTCCTTTTCTAAGCACCCTCAGTGCCAGCCAGATGAAATCAAGGTTCTGTGGAGGTTTGCTACAGCACAGGCTATTGGTGATGCAGCTTCCCTTGCTGCAGTGACTGCTGACCAACCTGTCCTTAGGAAAACCTTTCCTCCTTTCCCATCCCGTTACACTTGTAGTTTCTCTTCTCATCTTACAGCTTCTTAAGCATCAGTATGGATACACACTGTACACTTTTTAATCACTTTTCAATGTTTCTCAAGAATAAACAGCTAGGAAGCTTTCTGTGCTGTGACAGAAGTTGTTTGGCTGCTGCATTGCAGCGAAACTGGTATCATTATGTTCCCCTGCTAACACAGATCGCCTGCCAATACAGTTTATACTTCTACACATTTACACGCTTGGTTGCCAAGTTAGAAAGAAGTAAATATGGTGAAACAAATACAAACAGAGCAAAGGAGTTTTCAAGCTTTCAAATGTAGTCCTGGTTTGCAGAAACTCTGCAGCTGTGCCCAGCCCTGGAGTGGGGCTGCAGGTCTGGCTGGTGGCCCTCAGAGATGTAAATACAACCAGTGTTTTCTGGGTCCTTAATAAATAACAGCTGAGGGAGGTCTGGTGATGACACTTGAAGCAGAAGGTTAATCAATACCAGAGGGCTTCCCTTACAAAAAAATAAAATAGGAAAAATGAAAAATAACTAATTCAGAGGCTGAGAAGCAGTGAGAAAGTGTCTCTATGTGGGCATCTACTTCTAGCTTTACTCCTACAAGCAAGATGCATAAATCATTCTCCTCATGCTGGAAAAAAGGTGCAGCCCCAGGACTAGTGGCAATGGTGGAACCCTTGATTTCATAATTTTAGCACTGTGTAGATACACACGTCCTGATGAAATACTGATGGAGTGACTAAGCCATGCACACACAACAGCTCCTACATTTACTGCTGCTCATGGAGCTGTGTCATTCTGCATGGATCCAGTCTGCAGGCAAAGACCTTCTTGTTATGGTGAGACAATGAATTAGGTAGAAAATTGCACTGTCTCCTTAAGGCAAGATTCCTGCATTCAGCAGGGGAATATCGGATGGTGGCCAAAAGCAACATTTAGAGAAGATGTACAAGATTTGCAGCAGGAGGAGAGTTCCAGTTCTTCCCTTCACTGCTTCCTTTGGTTGGTTGGCAAGCAAACCATAGTGCTTGAAACAGGGTCCAGTTCCTTTCCAGCTCTTGCCAAAGTCCTTTCCAGCATCTTAGCTGATGGGAATGGCAAAGGGAATGTCATTCTTTCTGCTAGAGAGTCACCTCCTCAGAGAGATCCCAGGACATTCTGTGGGTTATAACATGGGGGTTATTCTCAAAAGGGAACCTCTCCTGGAGATAGAAGCTGCACCTGCAAGAGAGATGCAGGTGAGGTCTTCCAATACACTCTTCATTACAAAATAACACAGTGTTACTTCCAAGCAATGCAAATAAAGATGCTTATGGCATATTGGCTTTAGAAATACACTTTTCTCATCTCAAATTGCACAACTAAAAGGTCACAAAGTACTAATGTGTACTTCAAAGCTTTTGCATAATTCTGCATTTTAATCTGAGGCAGTTAAACCATCAAATAAACAAATTCTTGCATTTCCAATAAATGTATGTATCTGGATGCCTCCCAGTAAAAAATCACAGAATTACATTAATAACATACATTGCATATACAGGTTAATTTATCCTTGAACAAATCATTAAATATGTATTGGTTTTAAATGACATCATTCATACCCACAGAAGTTCTACTGATAAACCACATATAGCAGAAACAGCTGCCTAAATATTTATTAATTGAGCCCCTAAGCAAATGGCTACAGTAATAAATCATTTGCCATGTTTCCAAATAATAAAATTGGGCTGAATTCTTAACTGATGCAATGCCACTGTCTTCAGAAGACCCTGTTTGTCTCATTGTCCTTAGATAGTTTGCTACTTGCACTTTACAAAACATCTTAAAATCCTCTTGAGGTATATATATGGGTTTACATCCCAGTTCTGGAAAATCTTATGGCTTGTCCTTAAAAAAGACCTTTCTGTAGGAATAATGTGTTTCTAAGGGTTCACTAATTTCAACTTTGTGGTATATAAATAGCTCAGGGGCCTACCAGCTATCCCAGTCATTAATGAATGAAGTACAAATGGAAATGTAATCCTCTACTGTCATCTTGAGTTTCTTTCTTTATTTGAATCCCAATATTGCTTTCATGCCAATGTCCCATTAAACACATCATTGATTTATCTGGATTGTACTACAGAGACTGACTGTAGATAATTCGTCACACATTTTAAATACTGTGGGCATGTATCTTCTGCTTCAATGCTGGACTATAAACAGCCCTTTCTTTAATATATTTGGCTTCCCAGTGTTTTTTATCATTCTGGGATTTCCACTTCTTATATTTTTATTGATTTGCGTTGCAAGTTTGGTAGTATTAGGATTTTTGGTGGTTTCCAGTTTGAGGCAGATATCAAGGAGGGGCCGTGGTCATTTTCCTAGGGAAAAAAGCCTCTGCCAAACTATGTAGGTTTGGAGAACTCCTTTTTAAGCAGGGCTCAGAGAGAGAGAAACAAAGGGTATTTCTGTCACATCTGGCCAGAATTACAAACTGTTACTGTGTGAGCAGATTTAATAATCCCGTTACCAATCTGGGAACTCGGTGTGATTTAGCTGCCAATGGACACCAGTACAAGTGTGCCCAGCACCCTGGCAGCCAGCCCTCAGGGTTCCCAGGGGTCCCCAGGATAGGTCTGCCTGTGCCCATCTCCCATATATATTCAGCCTCCTCTGACAGCTGAATCCAGACATGATAAATCCCACAGAGCAAGGAATTTACTGGTTGTAAAGCTGCAACAGAGGAGCCCAGACATAAAACTCTGTTCCATAAGCGCTGATCTGGATTAACCCCAATCAAACCCTAAAGCCTGGCTTGCACAGGCTGCTCTTTTGTGTGTCTTTTGCAGATTTTGTTCTTTCTAGTCAACTTTCCCTGAACCCAGGAGGCACAAAATTGCCTTAAATGTGTTGTATGATTGACTGCAGGAGCTGCATTGGTGACTCTGTTTTATTTTTCCATAATGGCATTCTCCAGGCTTCTTCTGCAATTTGTGTAGTTTATCTATTGATCAAATGAATTGCTGCCTTTGCCAGCTATTTGTCATCTCTCACTACCATCTGAACTACAGGAATACATTTTAGAGTGGGGGCTCGTTTTATTTTTGATTTTGGCAGCTTGGTGAAGCTTTTATTCCAGTAGCAACACTGAGCTGTGCTTGATGTGTTACAGCTACCTCTTAAGCTTTCAAACTGGGGATGTAAAGATGTTCTTGGCTCAGTGTACACTATCACCACATATGGAAAACATAAATGGTCACAAAAACTTCTTGATTTAAAAGGTGGGATTTCTTTTCATTTTATTAAAGCTCTCTAATTTCCCGAGTGTCATATATCTGCTGAGATGACCCCTGCTTTGCTTCTTTTTGCAATGGAGAAAGCCTTAGGTGGGGATTGAAGCTGTTAGGTTTTCATGGGGGGATTTGTCAGAGCAGGTTGAATAATGCAGCATCAAGGTGAAGACTCATTTATAGCTGTGGAAAATAGTTCCCTTTCCGTGCTCCAAAGCCTTAGAGCAACTAAAATTTTCCTTGGCTTTACACACCATTCAATCCTGATAACTGTTCTGTCATTACTATTATTTTGGACAAGGTGTAAGTATAGAATTGTTTCATTCTATTTTTGTCCTTAGTACATTGGCTCAATACGATGGAGAGGAGTACATTTTCCTATAAGGATAATTCATGAACTCTGTGGCTTCCATCCCCTTTTTGACTGCGAAGCTTATGAATTTCTTGCCAAGAATTTCAGTGCTTACCGAAAAAAACCTCAAGCCAGGATTCAACAACTCATGTAATCTGCAAGATCCTATCAAAAGTCATTAAACCATGATGCTATTAAAGTCAGTTAGCAGATATATATGCTCAAACCTACATCTGCCTGACTTTTGCTGCATTTCCAGTATGGTCTCACACCTGGGGAGTGGAAGTGACAAGGAAGGAGCTCCATTTTTTGCTCTCCCACCCAGCAGGATCCATCTGAGATGGCATCTCCTGAGACATGAAGAGACTCTGCACGGGGGAACACAAAAAATAAAAAGGTCTTTGGCTTTTTTCAACATCATCAGGTCAAAAGAGATTTTGCAGAGGTCTAAGAGAGGCCTCACATTAACTGCTGAAAGGAGATATCCCCTATGGAAAAGAAAGAGCTCTTCCAAAAGTTTCTTTAAAAACCTTTAAAATGTAAAATATTAGGTAACCTAAGTGTATGCTAATGGTCTTCTTGTTAGCACTGTTCTCGCAATATGTAATATATTACATCTGGCTGATGTGAAAAGGGAAGGCCTGCACAGGGTCTGACTAAACCACTGAAGATGTGAGGATTTTACTTCTTCTGATAATCAAACCATTCTAAAAAATTCATGGCACTCTTGTAGTATATCTTTTAATCTCTCATCTTTTATAGTGCAGCTAAATCATCTACTAATATTCACAGAATCACAGATTCACAGAATATTCTGAGTTGGAAGGGATCCACAGGGATCCTTGAGTCCATCTCCTAAGGGAATGGCCCATACAGGGATTGAACCTGCAACCTTATACAGAACATAAATAGACACACATCATAAAATGCTGCAGTTTAGCAAAGAGCAATACCCTAGAAATGTTTTTTGTCTCTGTCTGTATATGCATCAAGGTTAAGATTTGCCATGCAAGGTGGCTGTTTAAGAAGCATGACTATAAAAAACTCCTTGAGTCTGTGGAGGACAATATGTTTAGTGCACCAAAATAAATACTCATGTAAAATTGATTGGGAAAAAATTAAAATAGGATAATTATAGTTATAAATCCACTGGAACAGTGGGATGTGAACAGCAAGGTTTGATTAGACAATTTGCAAGTTGATTAGTGATCCTTATCTTTTCCTCCAGCATTTAATTGCCCCTGTTGGTCTTACTTGGCCTGATGAGAGATCTCAAGGCAGAATTTAGCACCTAATCACACAGGCAGGTGCTCAGAGAGAAACCGTATCACTGCAGTGGAAATCCAAACTCTTCTCAAAGCCATCTTTATAAGGGATTTTCAGTGTGCCAGGGAATTTTTGTCCAGGATGACTTTATTCCCAAGTCTCTATGGCATTTGCCGAACAGTTTTTCCATCTTCTCAGTCCAGTAGCTGTGGCTGACCTGCAGTCCACGAGAGATTGTTTTCCACTGGGGGGTCCTGGGACCTTACTCCTCACGCATAAACCTACTCCTGCATACAAAGCTTTTTGGGGTTTTTTGCAGTAGTGCCCAGACCTTTCTCCTTGGCAGCTCCCAAATCTTTGCTGATGGCAGAGGAGGGTGATGTACTCCAGTTTTTCCTGCAACCCAAACCAACCTTCCAGCACCCAGTGGGGCCCATTGCATGGGGATGAGGAAGGCTGGCAGCACCCCCATTTTGCATCCTCTTTCCCTTGGTTTTCTTAGGAAAAATCAATAGACCAAGGCAAAGAGGATACAAAATAAACTGAGAGCATCCGTGCTGGGTGTCTGATCCATCTCCTTGGCCTTCCAGCTGAATCCAGCACCTTCAGCTTTGCAATGCAACTATCAATAGGGGTCACCAACTGCATGAGAATATGACCCCACACACTGGTGACACAATTCCGAGTGTTTGCAGAGCGTTCAGCTGCTCTTCGTGGTGTGAATCAGTGCAATCAGACTCACCCAGCATTATTGTAGGAAGGTCTCCACCCACAGCAGCACTTTGCTGGGGCTGAGCTCACCACCACTGCCGGTTTCAAAAGGCAGACAGCAAAAGTGTTTCAAAGACAGGGTTGAGACACTCGATCCTTTAAAAAATAATTGAAACTTTAGGTGTCTGACTTTTATAGCCTTTCTTACCTCCCGTGAACTGCTCCATGAAAACGCCAACAGCACCACACACGATGAAATACTGAGTAATGTGGGGCTTTCATGCCAAATCTTTCTCAGGGAGGTTCATCTAATCTAACTTTAGACCTTCCAACTTTGTTGTCTGTGTTTGAGGTAAGTTCCACATGAAGGTCATTCATCTCATTTTAAAGTAGGAAGTTGCAGTGTCATATTTGTTTTCACTGACTGCAGAGGAATCTCAGGTGTAAAACACCAAGTTTACATTTTTCTTCACCATAGTTACCTGGCTTTGAGGCACCAGTGCTCAGCTAATCCACTGAGGTCTCTTAATTCCAAGCTTACAGCAAAACTACAAAAAAATTTCTAGTGCATGGCTCTGTCCTTAAAAATCCATCATTTGCTTATTCTTGTAATCCTGAAAGCCCTTCAGGTTTTTCTGAACTGTATTCTAATTCTTCTGTCTTTGGCAGTGACAAATGTAGTTAGCATTGGCATGCTTTTTTTTTGAGACCACTAATAGAAAGTTGATTCCAAGACCACTTTTTTAGTAGCTTCCTAGATAGTTGTCTTCTACCCCAACAATTTAGTTAGCAATTTACATATTAGCCAGTTCTTCACATGTCCTGGATATGTTCCTCATGTAGTTGTTTCTAAAGTGACATTGTATGTAATGCTTTACTTAAAATAAGATGAGAGAAAAATCAGGGATTTTCCCTACTACGAATCAACTAAGCCTGTGAGAGAAAGAGAGCAGGTTAGTAATCTAGCTTGGATTAAGATGTACTAAACTATACTCTCTTTTGCCTACCTCTGCTCACTGTTGAAATCAAACTAACAGTTGGTATTCAGCTAGATCAAAATTTTCATGCTTTCTAAAACATAGAAGATACTATTGTTTGGCTCTCATCATCCATTCCCGAGATAACATATCAATTTATTAGTTTGGACAGATTTTCTGTTGGTTCTTACAGGATTTTGGGTAGAGATGGGACTGCTGTCTTTGACCGAAAATATTAAGCCCTTAGATTTTTTCCTCTCCAGGAGCTCTCTCATTCCCATGAGTCACACCATCTTTGCCCCACATATCACTGTGCTTACTAAAAGTTGAAGTGAAGTTTTCATTTCATTTTTGGCCCATGCTTAGGTTATCTTTATCCCCCACACCCAATATTTACTGCATAGCTGCCTCAAATTCCTCTTTTTACTCTCTCTTTGTTTATATGACTAAAGAACATTTTACAACGTGTTTTTAATTTCCTTTGCAAGGTGTAACACAGACCAGCTATTGACAGATCTCACTTTCTCCCCACACTTTCGGACCTCCAAGATATAATTTTCCAGCTTAGTCAGCCCCTTTTTTTCCATTTCTTT
This sequence comes from Anabacerthia variegaticeps, assembly GCA_035583185.1. Classification (NCBI taxonomy): domain Eukaryota; kingdom Metazoa; phylum Chordata; class Aves; order Passeriformes; family Furnariidae; genus Anabacerthia; species Anabacerthia variegaticeps. Next base: position 100,121,367 of record JAWWEW010000112.1, on the reverse strand, counting down.
GCCTACTTCTCCTATCCTTTTCAAGTTGGATTGTCACCAGTTGGGTCTGGAGTTCTTCTCTGTGAATTTTTTCTCCTTTCCAAAATGCAGACTCAATTATATATCACTGACTTCAGGAATCTCTTTTGCAGCCAAGTCTCCAGGTTCCTCAGTTCAGTTGATTTCACTCGTTTGAGATTTTAAAAAGCCAAGCACAAGACCCCAGAAAAGCACAGGGGTTTTTATCTTTCAGTTCAGTTTCATCAGAAAGTTCTATGATCTGCTTGATCAGGGCTATTTTTTACAGCCTCCTCTTCTATAATATCCTTGTTATGTCTGAATTAGCACTAACTCCTGAAAGGTTAATAAATACATTCTTTAAAACAGTCCAGATTTAAGAACATCAGAGCTCTGTTACCACCTGTAGCCTCAATTTTATTATCGACCCAGTTCTGCTCTGATCTATCTCTAAGAGCAGGTCTCCCACAGGTTCTGTTGACTAATACTATTCCACGGTCCCACAGCCACAGTTAGATTTTATCTGGAGGGCCTTTAGTGGATCTATGCTATTGCTGTAATAACATGTAGTTTTTAGGGTGATTTTCAAGAGGGCAATGGGCCTTGATTAATTTTATTGTATCATTCTTTTCCTTCTCTACACACTACCACATCAGCAGTGTACAGTGTTCTCCTGTCACCACTACCTCTGTCCCCATCTGTCCCAGGGTTTTCCTTCCTCACAACGCTGTACTGCAGCCAGAAGGAACATCCCACCATTTTGCAGGAGCCTGGTTGCAGGTCCTACACCAGAAGATTTGGCTCCTACATCTCACTGCACGGGTTTGTTGCTCAGTGTCCAAGCAATCAGCTCTTGCACCCCGACCTCTCTCAATTCCCTTGCAATTGAAGGTGTTCCACTGCCTTTTGCTTACCTGGCCACCCATCTTGTGAATACAACTTTGTGTTTTGCCCTTGCTTTGCAGATCTCTATCTTGGCTATGCTGTTCTTTTCCTTCTTCCTCACTTATTCCATTTTGTGTTTCCTACATATTAACCTGAGTGAGATAACTTGAGTCTGTTCCAGCCTTAATCCTGGCACTTTGATACTCCATGTACAAAGGCAGTTCAGCCACTGAAGACAATTTTCCTTCTGTGAAAGCTTTCCAGTAATTGAATGTGCCAAAACCATCCTTTCCAGCTCTGTCCTTAAGCTATTTGTTGGTTTTGTAAGCTTAACAAGCTTTCACTTTTTCTTGCTAGGAACTCTGAGACTTAAACTGCGGGTTATTTAAGCCTTCACCTCTTTGGCAGACAGAACTCACTTCACAAAAAACATCACTGGATGACTCCTTCCCCCCCAGTCTACTCTTGTGTCATAAAGAGATCTGAAAATGTGTGCACATGTAATTTTCACCAGAGCAACAAATAAAAACAAGATTCAAAGGAAAGGTGCAAATTAAAACCAATCTCTGTCACTTTTAAAAATATATTTTTCTGTATTACTGGAGCTTTGCACAGCAATCTTATGTAGCTGCTTTGTATTACTGATAACTTCCCATATGACATGCTACATCAAAGGAGTTATTCACTTGTACAGTTGTAATGTGACATATACTCTTAAAATGTCAAAAAGCTGAAACTTGTATTTTAAATGTCTGCCTAAAATGGCATGTGCTTCATTGATCATATATTTGGTAATGAGGAGGTTGCTCTAAATGAGAATGTATTGACAAATATTTAAGATAGAATCAATACAGTCAGTCTTTCTAAGCTTCTTATTAAGTAATAAAAAGTATTAAATGAACAGTCTGTACTACAGTTTCTTGCAAAGGCTTTCCAAGAGTCAGCACTTAATGCCTTCTTTGATACACGTACATTAATTTAATATGTATGCTTTGCCTAAGAACATGAATAAGTCATTCCTTTTAATGTTTTCATTTGCATGTTTAATTTAAGTATGGGAATCAGTGGAAACGCACTTAAATGCTTATGCTAGTTTATTCACTTCGTTTTGAAAATTATTGCGTGCAGCATGGGCGAGAAAGAAGTAATCTAGGTAGAAGCAGAGTTGATGGGAAAGTAGGTTGTAATTTACTCACATGTTGTCTTCATAGTGGACATGTGGTCAAATCTGCAGGGAAATCAGTATTTTCTATTGTATTAGAATGGGATTTAAAAAGGATGTCAACATGATCAGGACCAGTTTCTATAAAAACATAAGTTAATTGACTGTATTTCCTGAATTGTATATTTCCGGGCCCAACCCTGCCATAAGGACTATCCTGCCTGTTTCCACCCAAGTTCAGGGAAATCACGCCATTCGTGGGGGCAGAACTGGGGCTTTCAGGAGCCTCTGTGAGAATTTTGACTTTCAAGTACAAGACCATGATTACTTTTCCATATTTCTCTGGAAGTCCCTACTCCATGGGAACTTCAGGTTTTCTTTAAAAACTAATTGAAGAAGACACAGAATTTTTATGGTAATTTCTGTAGGACATTTCTGGAATCAGTATTTTTGAACAAGACTTCTATAACAACATCAATTAGGAGAAAGATATTACTCCTGATTAAATTATAAAACATGATCAGAAACTATAAGGAAGATCTATCTTTTTTTATGATACCGAGGATGGTTTGTGGATGGGCAGATGGTGGGAAATGGATGGGTGTGGGTGCCATAACTTCTGTGACAGCAACCCAGGGATGTTTTAATGCATTTCTCAGGAAGAGTTTCACAGACCTCTTACAAGAAATGTGGTGCTGCCCTGTGCAGGTGCTCATCTCTCACATGGAAGTCTCTCAGCAAAGGATGCAGTCTGGCAAAGAGGGAATTTGTGTGCCAGGGGTTCCTGAGCAAGCACTGAGCCCAGCAAAGCACCTTGTGGTTCTGCCTTGTAGAGGGGCAGAGCTGAGGCTCGTAGCCTCCCCCTGAAAAAAGAGAGATCCCTGCACTGCCCTACTCCTTTTCAGTAGAAGCTGTGAGTGACAGAGATGCTCTGTGATGTCCCACCTGTCCTTTGCCCTTGTGGGAGCTAGAGCTCATCATGCTGATCTCAGCCCTGAAATCCTTCCTCCTTTCTTTGAGATATTTGTGTGTTTGATCATTCCCTTCTCCCTCTCCTCACCCAGGAATCCTGGGCTTGCTCTTCACTTCATACCCCCCATCCATGCCCTTCTCTTCCTACAAGGGATTGTGCTCCCCCTGAGGACTTCTTGCCCAGCTCCCCTGCCTCTCTTGCCCCCTTGCCCAGCACATGCCCCTAACCTCTTCTGTCCAAAATAAGGCCTTCAGCAGGTACCATCACTCTCAGTTTGCAGGGACTCAACTTCTTGCCCCAGAATAAAATTATCAGTGAACTCCTGAGTTTGGATTTTCAGTGCTTTTCTTTGTTGTGAACCCTGCGTAGGGGCTGCAGGATTCAGCCTGAAAATCCTTGCTGGACACAAGGAGGATCCTTCAGAACCTGGCTAGTTTGCTCATTGCTTTTCGCTACTTTACAAATAAATGCACCCAGACATCTGACATCCCCAGACTGGCATCTCAGCAAGTCTTTTCTGCAGCAGCCAGAGAAAGCACCACATGTCCATGGGGTAACTTCATGCCGAAGTCAAAGAGTTGATGGACAACAGGGAAGGGATAAAGTCAGGGAGGACTAGAAGGTCTCACAATTACTCAGTTTTAGGTTCTGTACTTCCATAAGGTCTTATACATTTGTTGTATAGCTGTTTGACAGTTAACATGGTCTCACACTTTGTAGACATCCCTGAAAATTGAATGTTGAGCAGAGATACACAGGAGATACCCAGGAAAAGGCTTTCTCTGGAACCTCTCTCTGTCTTGTGTCATTAAGGACTTCAGTGATGTAGAACTGGTTATGTCTCACCAAATTTGAGGGGTCTTCAGGTTTTTTTAAGTCTCTTGTATTTTTTTTTTTTTGTAATAAAACCATCCAAAAGTCTTATATTTTCTCTATTGCATTTAAAAAATAACACAATTTCCTCATGAATTTGGGAAAGTCAATAAAAGCTTGTTTTTTTTTGTTTTTCTGGACATGTGATCCAATTATTGAAAAGCATATTTTGAACATTGAACTTTCTCCTCTTTTTGAAGTGAATGTTCCTGCCATTACACTAGTTAAAGTTAATTTTCCAAAAAGACAATTGCAGAATCCCTGCTCACCTGCTTTCTTCTACACATTAAATAACATTTCTCTGCAGAAGAGCTCAGTCTCAGTCTTCTTTTTTTCCCTGCAAATAAACATAGAAAAACACAAACAGTATCAACAAGATTTTTACTGGAGACCAAACAGTAAAATAACAAGTATCAGATCACATTTTTCTGATGTATTTTCTGTGAAGTACAAAATGCCTGGAACACAATTCAATCTAAAGTGAGAAGCTGGAGTTCATGTTTTATAGCACTGTAAGACATCATTATAAGTTTAACAGTGTGTCACTGGGATGAGGGACTAAGTGACTGCCATGTACAGACAAGCACCAGCTGAAGAGGAACTGCTTCCACACATGGCAGAACTGCCCTGCCCATCCTGCTGGGACCTCCCAGGGTTTTGGCTGTCTGCAGCCCAGCTGCAGGTTGCCCCAAAAGGCCAAGAAATCATGTGGGCCAGCTCCGTACCTGCTGTGGAAGGACTGCTCTGCCTCTTGGACCTGCCAATCTCCACAAGTCTGTACGCGCTTCAGCACTACACAACACGACCAGATATCAAGTGTTTCACACTCTGCCTCAGGACTTGGGTACTGCTTAAAACTCCACTCGTGTGTTACACAGCGAGAAATCTGCCACTGGTGAGCGGGGACTGTGCTCTTGCCACTTGCCTGCTAATGCTCCCAGGTACCTACAGTCCCTCCTGAATCGCTTTGCCTTGTGACCGTATGGAAAGAGCTATTTCTCACCCCCAATTCTGCACGCTCTGACATGCCAAAGCCAGTCGAAATATTGGCACTTACAAGCTGGGGTGGGATGCATTTCGCGTGTTTTTAAGCCGCTAAGATGCGAGAGGAGGCTCCTGCTCTCGCTTAGGCGGTGCTCTAAGATGGGGCGAATGCTCCCTCTGGAGGTGCGCATCTCTGCAGCAGAGGCATCCCGGGGCACGCTCTGCGCAGGCAGCCTTCCACAGGAATTCCCAGAAATTCCCTCAGCAGGGACGATCATCAGGAGTGGGAGGGGAAGGGCTGCGGTTTCTAAACCGGCTGGCCGATTCTGGTCACAAAATAGTACAATCGCTGAGATCTCAAAGGTGTAGAGGTCCCTGTGGCAAGTCCCTGCTTCTACTCTTTGGCACGGGAAAACTCAGAGGAGCCATTGGAGATGGTCACAACAGGGGGGTACAGGGACTGGAGACCCAAAGCTGTGTGAAGTGGGGTTTCACCTGTGTCACTGCTCAGCAAGCATCTTTCAAAGACGAGGCCAGCCTGTGTGTGCTGCAGCCAGGTCGAGTGCAGGGGCTGTGCCCGGCGTGTCCTGCCATCTGCCCAGCAGCTTCGTGCTGGGTAGAGCAAATTGCAGCACGTCCTGCCTCATTTTATCCCAAATTAACTCATCCTGTGCACAGAAAAAAATGCAGTCCCGGGTGCAGGGAAAATCAGCCCTGTTGATTTTTGCACCATGGATAGGGAAAATCTTGGTGGAAAAGCGAAGCCAAATTTGGCCCAATGTTAAAACGGGACAGAAAGATCATAAGCTCATTGGGCATGTCTCTGTCTGTACTTGTGTGGCCAGACACTTCATAACCAAGAAAGTATCTGACACGCTGAGCAGATTTGAAAGAGAAGCTTATCCTAACAAACCCAGCATTTAAAGATGGAGAGAAATGAGTAAGATGAAAGTGTGTTTCTGCCCGCTACAGCTCTGTTGTGGTTTACAAAATTAGCCTAAAGCACTTTCCAAAAGACTTTTCAACACTCCTGAACACTTGCAAATGATTTGTTTTGTTTGGTTTGGGGTTGTTTGGGTTTTTTAATTTAGAGGAAGAAGATGCATCCTTTCTTCTGGGTTTTCTGACATATAAAAGCAAGAGCTACCACATATCTTTCTGCTTAGTAGCGCATGATATTGCGAACTACAGATCTTCCTCTTCCAAAATGCTGCCTGTTCTTTTCACTGGCGGGTGATGGAGACCAACTAACCTGTGCAGCATCACTGTTCAGGTCATCCAGAGATGTTGTGGCAGCATCTAGTGCAATGGGAAGTGAAATCATGGCTATTTCCAATGTAAATGCTCTAACTGCAAAGAAAAAAAGATTAAACCTGTGTAAAATGGCCTTTCCTTGCTGTAAGTCCCTGTGGAGATTGGGATTACACAGGAAAGAAAGTGCATTGTATTTGGTTACTCTTTTATCACAAGTTTGTATGTTTTCTGATTATTTGGACTGGCCTTTCCCTTACCTGTGCTCTTTTTCAGCTGTGTGTGTAGCCATCAGCCATCAGTCACCCACAGTGCCCCAATAGTGATCTCTTTGACAGAGGCAACAGGACAGAGCTCATAATTAAACCTGGAAACCATTACATCTGTAAAAAGATTCATTATAAGTATTCCAGTGACCACATTGGTCCTCTTCATCCATCAACAGCAGCAGAGCACTAGGTCATTTATATGTGTATGTATTATTGTTTAATAATAATGATGATGATGATATTATATAGTTCTATATTTGCTCCTTTGGGGGAATTGAAAACAACAGTGTTAAAGATGCATCAAAGCAGGCTTCTGTTGCCAGGAACCTCGAAGTCTCTGCAGACTGGTCCAAAGAAATCAGAGCACCTTGGGCACATGGCTCATCCTCTCACTCAAGTGCTCTGCTACCACCCCACACAAAGCAGCCTCAGAGTCACTGATCAAGGGAGCAACATGAGAAACCTCTGGGTAAGAAATTCCTTTGAAGCTGAAAACTCTGTGTCTTATTCTCACGTCCAGCCAATTTTTATTTGCCCTGAAAGTGGAAGGGAATTGCATTGGTCACTTTTGGAACAGGGAGTTTGGGCAGAGGGAAGTGAAGGCTGGTTTTAGTCTGGGCTTGGTTACTGACATGGAGATGTTTGGGTGCTCAATGCTGGTTCTCATGCAGACCAGCCTAAGCCAGGCTGCCCCGTGGGTGCCCCACACCAGCAGTAACCCCTGTACTTGGGATTCACACTGGCCACTTAGAGTTTTTTGCTATTCCCAGCATAAGGATATTTGTCAGGAGATAAGATGGTCTTTTTATAGTCAGACCTGGAGTTTCCATGGTGAAATTAGCCAACAGGAGTTTCCTCTGCAAAGCAGAGCATATCCTTTACTGGCAAAAACACATCACTCCCTTGGTTGTGAGGAAGTGTCATTGTCCAAAATCTATTCTGGTGTTTAAGGGCTCTGTATCCTCAAAGAAATATTTTTAACCTGAAAGGAATATTTATACTGTCCAGTGAGAGCAGTTCACCAGGTTATTCTTAGTTCTGTTTCTGTGTCTGTTTTATCTGTGCATCATTTTTTTTTCTATTCATCTTTTTTTCAAAAACGTTTAATAGAAAATGAAAGCAAAGGTAATAGATTAAAGTAATTCCAGGAATTAATCCACTGGCTGGTCCAAAGTAACACCAGGGATTACTTTGATTTCTCACTCCATGTGTATCCTAACCAACAGGAATGATTTTGATACAATATTTTCTAAACTATTTTTCAGCCTTTGAAGATACCCAGAGCCAGCATGTGGGCTGGATCAGCTCTTAGTACCAA